>CM077105.1:22880182-22905634 GCA_039619505.1 Cimex hemipterus | reverse complement strand
TGTGTGTGTGTGTGAGAGAGAGAGAGAGAGAGAGAGAGAGAGATAGAGATAGAGAGAGAGAGAGAGAAAGAAAGAAAAGTCTGAGATAGTCCGAAAAGAGATAGCAAAATAATAATTAATTTTTTGGTGTTTAGTTTACAATTTTATTATCTGTATTGTTGGTTATTGAACGCCTGGCATTTTTTTCACTAACAGGACGTTTTCGACATTACGTCATGTTTCCTCCTTAGTTTCAATTAAATTGTGTATTCTGTGGACTTCCCAACAATATGTATAAAGTATTTATTTTTTGCGTGTCTTATCGAATCGATTACTAGGGGCTGGATCTTTATTGAATCGTGTGTTATAACGTTCTATTATTTACAAAACTGGAAATAATTTACTTATACATTACTTGTTCGGCAAAACATCTTTTCTTCCATATTTTATTTTCTTGTCATCCGTCTGGATCGATAATTATGTTCAATTGTTTCTGATCATTGTCATTTGTTGTTTTTACACGTTTTGTTATTTTGCAACTTCATTCAATTTGTTATATTGTTTAGAAAGTGAGAAATGAATATGATGGCATACTAAAGACAAAAGTATTGGCAAATCAGGGTAGACCGACACCTTAATTATTTATACAATTAACGCAATTAATGTTGTATTTTGGTGTAAAAGTTAACAGTATGCCTATAGCGTTAATTATTCAGGTGGTTGACAAGAAAGACTGATTGGTAGGAGCTGTGGTGCAGGGGTGACGGACCCCCTCGCGGTTATTCAAATCCCATCTTCCCTCCCTGGCATTTCGGCTCCGGGTTTATTAGGTTTGCAAACATAAATCACAGCTTGGTTTTCATCGTGTGACAGGTCCCTAAGGGCCGTCGCAACAACCTCCCGGCTATTATCATCCCATCCCGGCTCAGTCCTTGGTTAATTTCGAATTAACATGCTATTTTTTAACGAGGGCCAAAGGGCGATCAATGCCTGTGGCCATTATCCCGACTATTAATTGAACAGGGGTGAAAGGAGGGATTGGAATAGGATTGGGATTATAGAATAAAAATCAGGACCAGCCGTCAACCCAATTAACTCCATTTATTCTTAGTTAAACAGCAATATTTATTTAATATAATTGCTGACATACTAAGCGTGGATTTATAAAATAACTAATACTTGATACTACTCATGGAGTGGTTTTCTATCTTAGAAGCCCATTAGGTTTACCCTCCTATTTAACATGACAATCTATTGTAATTCAGAATGGATATAGCAAAACTTTACCATCCTTTTCATTTTACATATACGAAATATTACATAAATTAAGCTAAATCTTGATATTAACCTCGTCATATTTCACTCGCTGAAAGGTTCTTGGGGCAGTTTTACCCAATCGTCTTGGGAGATGTTCTGGTAGGGTCGTACGTTTATTTTTAATGTCTAATTTTGATAGTGAGTAGTATTTTTAACCAATTGTAACGTCGGTTTGTTTCTTGTCTTTTCAGTCTTACGCGGGATTCAAAGTTAGCCACGTTATCCATGAGAAGTCCAACAACAACGCCTGTCAATGTAAGGAAATGGGTTGCTATTAGTACTGTAGCATCACACAATCAAAATATAATAAAGGTAAAAATTGAAATAATAAGTAAATAAAGCTCTTCGTACTTCGCTCATTTAAATGTTCTTGGGGCAGTTTTCGCTTCAATCCTCTGGCGGAAGTTCTGGTTTGGTTAGTTTTCAATGTCTAATTTCGATTATGATCTGTACGCTTTACGTTAGATTTATTTTCAATTTCAACTTTGGTTTGAATTTCTTGACAACCATACTGTTAATTCATTCAGGTGTTGTTGAGTTGAGTTATGGAGGGGTCTGGAAAAAGTAAGAAGCAATGTGTTGGAATGTCTGCAGGGATATCTGAAGTGTATATTGAAAATAGAAATGGGCCAAGTATGCTTCCCTAAGAAACAACCGCTCTAATGCGTGAGAATTCAATTCCCTGAAAGTCTCGGCAAAAATCGGTTCGTCATGTATGATCTCAGTGTGAGATGTATGTACTTCTTTTTTCCAGTTTCCAAATCATGAGTGCCAGACTCGAAGCCCTGTTCTAAATCAAGAATGACTCCAAAAAATGCTGTTTTGGCGATATTGCCAGCAACAAGATACAGCTGTTAAGTTGTCAAGCGGAATCCAAACGAATGGTCGGGAATAACATTTTTTTTAATAGGCAAAAAACCAGTGAGAGCTGTCAATGCCTTATGTAGCTATTTGTGCGAATGTGTACAGTGGTGTGTGAGGGTGTGTATGAGGATTCGTATATGCGTCAGTTCTGGGGAGCGAGTACAGTCAGACAAATTTTGTTGTTTATGTTCTTTGTGGGTTAATGTAGCGTTCTTGTTATATACAGTTGTATAGTTTTTGTTTAGATACCCGATGACTTTGTCAACCATTTGCTGCTTATCCTGTAGGAGTTGTTTAAGTGGGAAGTGTAAGGAAAATGTGTAAAACCCTGGCAGTTTCTGGGGGGCACAAGACGTGTTCCGTGTCTATGCGTTGACCACATAGATTAGCATAATCAATTATGGACAATGATCCTCGGATAAGGAGTTCTTCTAAAAAGTGAGTTTCTTAAAAAAAGTCATTGGTATGAATATATATGTTTATTATAGTAAAAAGTCATAGCCTAGCGAAACATTAGCTCCCCCCATTAATTTAACGATCGCTTCGTACATTAGAATTCTGTGAATATCAAATACTTAAAAAAAGGATTAATAGTTGAGCAGATTCTCCTGGACTGAAGGCTTTAGACTTCAAAGCTTGTCTCGTAATACCTAACATATTTCCAGCTCGTGGGCAAACGTAATCAGCTCTGATGTGGGTACCAGTAGACGAGGGGGTTAAAAGCAAGGTCTGACAAACTAGGAAAAGCAATACCAGCCACTCTTTGGACCGGAACCGCAAAATTTTGCCAAGCATGCTAAAAGCGGAATTGAACAAATGGATGGAGAAAGAAATGGCCGAAAAAGTTCACTAGGCGCGAAACAATCTATATTTATCATACAAATTATCTACTTATTTATTCAATTATTTAATAATTAATTTAACCAGTATAAATCTTCATTCTCTTTCCTTATGATTACAATTATAATAAAAATCTTAGGCCATTGTAGATAAGTATAAATATTAAAAATAGTTCAAAAATATACCCCCCCCCAAAAAAAAAAAAAAAAAAAAAAAAAAAAATTGAATAAAATAATAAAAAATAAATAAAATTACCAAAAGTCTTTTCAACATTTCAACAGGAAAATAAAAGTAAATAATACTCTTTCTTAGTAGGTAAGAATTAGGGAAAATAAAAGGCTTTTGGCTATCTTTTGAATTATTATCGGAAAAGTAGAGAAAACTGAAACCTAAGCGCCGATTCATGAAGGACACAAAAGTGGTAGCAACCAGTTTGTGACTGCCAAGCATGAACATCATCCGAAAAGCGATAACATTTCGAAATAAAGAAACACCGGAGTAGTTGTGCACTTTTCAAGATTTGGAAATAAATAAGCTCAATGACACGATTGTTCTATTAGGCCGCAGTGGGAGAAATATATAATTTGACCACCAATGATCCCAATGAAGGAATAGAAAAATGTAAATTTATAAATAAAAATTGACCAAAGAAATACACCAATCTCATGTTATGTTATGATCTTTACAAAATGTATAAATGCAGTTTTCCTACAAAAGGTAGCGGGAATTTATAATTATATTGATCGGCCTTTTTAAATCATATCGTACGGCCCTTAAGGCTTTAAAAAAACGCACCCTTCGTGTACTTGGGTACTCTTCACACGCTAACAACGTATTCAACATATTCTTCAAACTTTCCAGAACGACCCAACTTGCACAATTTGTCGATGGGTTGTGTGCAAATGCGATCCACAAATGCCATAGCGGGTTTTCAAGTATGACTTTATTGCGAAGTGGTATTTCCATCTTCCTCCTTCATAAAAGCATATTTTTAACATGTATGAATAACGATATCATTTGTCGATTCCAACAGAATCGTTTACGTTTTGTCTTACCTTAGTTTTAAAATAAAGTATGATCGTCCGTCAGCTATGGAATCTCTATTCTCTTTGGCTCCTTATCGTCCAACACACCTTATCTTCCTTATAATCAGAAAGATTTCTGAATGTTAATTCACCTGTTTATCCCTTTTACGAATTGATATTTAAAAAAAAAGTATTTGACAAATTAATGGAACTGTGACATTACAATCTCGTTAATCTTGAACAGAAAAAGTCTTTTTATTCTCGGCCTGACGTTCTGATTGAATCCGGAGATTAATGACCAGACTTGTACAAACTGCTGACTACATCGGGAAGTTGGCCTGTTATTTGGTTAATTAATCCTAAGAGAAGACCTGAAGCAATGTTTGTTGATTTTATCGTTATCAATCAATCAATTTTAGTATTTTAGAAAATAAAATTCTAATTAATGATATGCTAAATATGGAGCGAGGTAGGGAAGTGGTTAGAACATCAGGCTCTAGAGCTCGTAAAGACAGCAATCATGGGTTCGATTTCCACCGTCGTCCCTAGTATTTGCCCGTCCCCTTCCCCTAAAAAATCATAATATAAACAGAGACTGCGCTAATGTGTTAAACAAATAAACATCACACATATATGTTAAAAATATCTGGTCATAACATGCAATTATAATGACTAGCCAGAGTCCTCTCAGTTACGCAGTTAGCGTCGATCTCCGCTTAAGAACCGACGATGGGCAAACGCTGCGACCCGACATAGTCGCCACTAGTCAAAATGAAGTACATGTACTAGATCTTGCAGTGGCATATGAATCTGGCGACGCGCTAAGCCGTTTTGCGGAGGCAAAGGGCGAGAAGTACATGAGCTTCGCGACGTGCTCCGAGAGAGGTACCAGAAGCCGTATTTTCGGCCAAAGGCATCGTGATCGGGGTGCGTGGGGCAATCCCGGAGAGCTCCAGGAGGGTCCTTCGGGACCTCGGGATATCTAATGTCCCGAAGATGTTCCGCTATGGACTGGGACAGAAGCGTTATGCTACCTGTTAGACATGCGCCGGTCAGTGATTTACCCCAATTGTTATACCCAGTGATTTACCCCCAAATCTCAGTGTCTGTGGTATATGGTGATAGATATCCGTGGGCCATCATCAAAAATTGATCGGTAAAATCGTATTGTTTAGTCCTTGGAGCTGAATGTAGGCAAACAATAAGCTCAAATTAAATTATTTTACCCAATTGCTTGACGTACTAATGGAAACAGAGATAGATGATCAGATATGAAAAAACTGCAGACAGTGTCGACAATTTGGTCTGTTATTTAGATGAATCCTTGGAGAATATCTGACGCCGAGTTTATTGATTTTATTGTTATCAATTACATTATTTTGAAACTAAAATCAAATTAGTGAGAGACGGTACCGTTTGGTGGTTTTTCTGTTTATATTTCATGGGTATAAAAGTAGAATATATGGGTAAGAAAGAAATACTACCATTACAACAAAGCTTAGAAAAGTCTTAATAGTTTGGAGGGTAAAATATCAATAAAATGAATGGGGTTATAACGACAAAGTTAAAACGTCTGAGACCAGATGTCTGTATTAAACAATTGGGTGAGTAAGACGTACCGGGCCGTGTTAAATGGTCTTCACAACCAGTTGA
The DNA here is from genome assembly GCA_039619505.1 of Cimex hemipterus. Taxonomy (NCBI): domain Eukaryota; kingdom Metazoa; phylum Arthropoda; class Insecta; order Hemiptera; family Cimicidae; genus Cimex; species Cimex hemipterus. Next base: position 22,899,956 of record CM077105.1, on the reverse strand, counting down.
GGGGACATTAGACGACAATGCAATTTGTGAAAGTGTGGTTTGCCGCGGCGGCATAAACGAATTAGGGACCTTTTTTTGATTTATGAAGTTATGACAGGGCCGAGGGCTCCGGGGCGTATCCTCTCTTTCGGCAGCTATCTCCCGTCCGGTTTAAGCCGGTCATGCGGATCCGTCCATTATCGGGCATCGCCTGTTAACACCGCAAGTGTAACTAATTGAATCCGACCCTTGACAGGTTTCTTTTAAAAAGAGAGGAGCAAGGGTTGTGCGGATGAATCGGTGGCATTTTCCGTTTCGAATGTCAACGGGCGAAGGGGCCCATTGTCGTCCCATCTGTCATTTTCAACCCCGCCTCGGTGTTAAACGGCTAAAACAAAACGGAAACAATGAGTCAGACCTTGATTTGTTTCAACAACCAGACTTTCCATTTTTTTTAAACTTTAATTAACAGCCAAATGGTGCTGAATACATATCACTCAAAACTTCAGCTGTTCTGACCAATCTACCGTCAATAAAGTATATATGAAAAAAAAATCTGCGCACCAGGAATAGATGAACCGTTGACAGCAGTTTGATTAAAATTCATCGCGTCTGACCTGTAACGCCTGACATGTTGCATTTACGCACAATTTCTATGGAATTGCTGTTGTTTTTTTAAATCTCTCTTATTTTTGATCGCTCTCTGTCTATTAGACTGTAGATTAAACAATAAATCGATAAAATGCAAATCCCATTTTGATTTTAAAATTTGTTTTATTCATATTATTTAGAGTTATTTTACATGTCCACATGGGGTGTAGTATGGACGAATTTTGTACTTTATTAATAGAAAGAAAATTTTTATTAGAGGATTAATGAATAATACAATGAAGGTCCTACATTAAGATAAAAACGTTATTTAAGTTTAAAGTAAAATATGTCCACAAAAACTTAAGTAAGAAACACATCCAGAGAAACAAAATAAAAAATGCAAGGAATACTCTAAAAACGATCTAATCCCCCCCCCCCAAGTAGTAAAACAAAGCAACAACAAATTTATTGTAAGATTCTTTATTTAATAGTGGAAACAAAAGTTTACTTGAGTCTAAGGACAAATATAATGAAAAGGAACAAGAAAAGATGAAATGCAAAAGGATTACTAAGTTGATTCTACTAGTAATTTTTTATGTACCAAATATTTTTCCAGGAGATTACCAAGAAGGGACTTTTCCAGACAGGACGGTGACTAACGTATGTCTGTTCGTTCCGTTCTTATTAAGACCCCGCAAACAACAAATCCGAAGGATCGTTTATATTCATTTTTCACCCGAGAAAGGTCGATCCGAGAGAAACAAATGACATGGGAGGTCATCATCAGAGCCCCAGCCCAAGACACGTGAATAATGCCTGTAGGGAGATCACCGTTCCTTCCGGTTAGCGGCGTCATCGAGCGGAACAAAGTGAGAATCCGCCGAGGAGGGCCGAAATGTCATCAGTCGCCATGTTGGACCGCTCACTTTATCTCGAAGTCATTTGGGGCAAATGTCAGACGGGAGCCGGAGCTGACTTGGGAGCTTTACAACACCTCCGGGCTTAACTGCCCCACTGGCCCATCCACTGCACACCCTTTTCGGATAAGTGTTTCCGAACGTTTTCACACAATCCTGCCTCCCGGCCGCCCATTCCTTCGCATCCCGATAAGGGGCTCGTCGCATTAAACTAGAAGAACAAATTGTAAATAACCCGAGGGGAAACGGTGTTTCGCCGTCCTGTAAAATCTTCACACTTCATCCCACTCTCGGTCCCTCTTTTCCTTTTCTAAATTGAATCATAAATAAGACAACAAAAATTGCATGTAAGCACACTAAAACCGAAGGGTGCTTTATAAAGAAGTGGAATGTAGGTCCTGGAACAGCACTGACAGAATCGTTTATAAAATATCAGCAATGCAAAATAAAAATCAATTAGATTGTATAAATATGATCTTCTTTATCTTTCTATTTAGTTTTCTAATTTATCAATACATCTGACCCCACAAGGACGATAAAGCTACAAATTTATTTTTTATTGTTAATTAATAATAATTATTTTATTGATTTTTCCTTGTTAATTTCAGATTACCATTTGCATCCATCATATGATACATTGGAGTTAAGTACTTAAATATTTAAAATCGTTGGAGCAATAACTACAGTTTAGGTCAAAGTCTCTCGAGGAAAGATTTCACACTCAATAAAAAAACGAAGGTTATTTGGACACCGCGGGGTGTCATCTGGTGTGAAATAGGTTTATAAAAACATTTTCTTTATCATGGCAACATTTCGATCTTTACTGAAATAAAAGCACGTGCAAAATAAAAGAAGAAACGGCAAGGCACTACTTCGCAGAGTGACATAGGTATGCAAGGTCTAGATTTGAAATCTCTGAAGGAGAGGACATCACCAAATCACTCCCCGAGATAAAACGGTCGAAAATCTTGGGGCTTGTGAACAAGTCCAAGAGATTTATATAGGACACGTGAGCCGACTAAGTCCCGGATTTATTAAGGATAGAGTACGAGTCTGCCCAGGCATTTAACTCCTCGGGTCTTGGTCGCCTTATAATTTTAAATGTCTCGATATTAAGTGTTCAACAGTCTAACTCTAGTACAGGGCATTGTACTTCACTCGTTAATTTCATCATCGTCCTTTTATGTTTTTTGTCGCATACTGTATGCCGGTACAAATTCACACTGAAACAAGTACATATTTTTACGCATTGTCCGATGGATCTTCTGTATGGAAATTTAGGGTGCCGCAAAAATATTCAGGACAAATAAAAGTGTCCGGACGGAAAAATCCTTGACTAATTGATCGGCTTCCTTGCCCCTCTGCGCTAAATTATCTGAACAAACAAGGGTGATTTTTTCCTTTTCCAAATGTCTGTTGGAGCCTTGTGGCTCCCAAATTTCTCTCGACTTTACTACCGACGAGACAAAACACCTGCATAAACCTATTTTTATTTTCGAATACATTCTTTTTGAACAATAGAAGCACGTTGATGGACTAGATTCAATGTTCTTAAAAGCACTTTGTCGCCGTTTCTGCTGCGTAGACGCTCGTGGAATTATTGAATTGTTCCATTCAGAAAGAAAGTTACAAAATGAAAAAGGGAATATCAGAGATTGGTTTTACTTTCGCGAAAGTGCAAATCACATAAGGGTAAATCTTATAAGATGTTCTTATAGGGTGTCAACACCCCGTATAAAATCCAATAAATTCTTAGCGCCGCGCCTCGCCGGTCTCCCTCCCAAGAAGGTCTTTGTCGTCCGGAAACGCGGCAGAAAGGCAAGAATTTATCGTTAAACGTTAAATGGATTAAAACAAGCTGTTTATTATCTGTTAGGAGGTAGAGACACCGTGAAAATGGATAATGTCACAAAGATTAATCCGACAAATTAAATAAGGAAGCGGTGCGAAGTTCCACGACCGTCTTGGCCGGAATTCACCACAGTAAATCAATTAAGCAGGACAAACCTCGAGGCAATTTATCGTCTTCCGCTACACGCGATTTCCTGCGTCAGATACTTGCGACTTATGAATAATTTGTAGGCGGAAGGCTGAAAAAGGGGAGGCCGCGGGGAGGATCGCACCCCCAATCCGATCCGGCCTTTTTTAAAAGCTCTCCGACCATAAATTTAATTAGTCCAGTCAGAGACTGGAACGCTACATTTTTCTGATGGATTCAATTGTACTTCCGGCTGGCAGATGGCCTTTAATTTCACGCTCTTGACTCCGGCTAATGAGAACTTGTCTTAAGGAGAGACTAATGACGAATCAAGGAGAAACGGAGACCTCCTACGATACACCCTCCTTCACCGGGAGGACCGCGCAGATTAATTATTCAGGATTTCTCCGAGGGATTTCTGAGAATTTAATCAACAAAACCGTCTTAAGGACTTTCTTCATTATTAACAATCATCACATTATTAATCGTCATCTTTGGGCCGGATACATACAGTATTAAACTGGTCGAAACTACATCATATATTAAGCATGTAAATTTATTTATAATTCTGCTAATATGGCCTATTATGGCATACAGAAAATGTTGATTGTCGTACAACATAAAGCTGAAAATACATAAACAATAAAAATAATTATTGTTAAATCATTAGGGTAAGTAAAGAAAGTGTTAGTTATGAGATAGGCTAGCTAATGATTTTTGAAATGTACATGCTACCTGCATTAAGTGGAGACATGTTTGATATGTCAAGAAAAATGGAAGGAATAGAAATCCAAGAGTATGTATGCTCATTCATGAAAAATGTAACAATGAACGTTTTCTGTTCCGATCGAGTGCAATTGCAACAGGGCGTAAAAGGGCCAGTCAGAAAGCCATTCCCTCCGTTTAGCCCTGTAAGCGTGTCGAATCCTGAAAACCGATTTGGGTGCAAATCTCACTTGCTCGTGTGTCAATCCCTTTTTTTTGCCCTCTCTCTCTCTCTCTCTTTTTTCCCCGGGTCAAAACGTAATATTGTTATTCAGGGGCGAGATGTGTCATCTATAACTGGGAGAATCCTTTCGGGCGAGGACTGACAAGGACAAATGCAGGCTCAATCAAATCTTCCGCCCTCCCCCGATCCGTCATAAAGCCTCGCAGCCGGAAAATTGCATTGCCTCATGGCTTCGTCGAGGGCCGATCGGAATACATCTGCTTTCTTAAAAGGGTGCCGGGCGTGAATGTATAAATGATAACCTTGTTCCAGAGACATATGGATTTTCAACATTTATGCGCCCAAGAAACAAAAACCTGCTGGCAGTAAACTGAAATAGGCAACATCGATGTACATAGAACTGAACTGCTGAGAAGCATGAATTTTAAGGGACTGTAAATCCATTTATATAATGGAACAATTTGTAATAATGGAAACAAGGTAGGATAAATTCAATAATTCTATCTTTTGGACTTGATTAATACAGTTTTGGGGTAAATTTAATCTAAAAATTAATAAATTTTTACTATATTTAAACATAAATATATTCTTTGATAATTTTTGTTATGTATGTAAAACGGGCGAACACAATGTAGTAACTGCTGTTAAAAGTATTTCTATATTTAATCGCCTCGTCCTTTCAGTTTGACCAACGTGTAAAATTTACAGACTTGTAAACCCCGAAGAAAACCGACGACCCGCCATTAATCCCCGTCATATATCATTTAATTACCATCTAAGGGCATTTAAAAACCATACATGTCATGGAGGACATTTTAATATTTCCACGTAGGAGGCCGAGCCATTTATGAAAGCTGACGGAGAAGATTACTCTTACGAGAGCGGGAACAATTAAATATCTGAAATCGTCTTCATGATGAATCAGTGTTGTCAAGGCTACATACGGAACGAAGAAAAAGACCTTTAGCAAATGAAAATTATAACAATATTTTCTCATTATGAGCTCATCTCAAAGGTATGTTAATCCCGAAACGCAGGCTGGGATTCACCAAAGGACGAGGAAGGACTCAATTTGTTTGAAGACACCTGTTAATTTTATCTAAACGGAGTTAGTTGCGTATGTCATACATCATATGTATGTAAGTTATTCGAACACGTGGTAAATAACGGATCCTTATTAGTCTGTAAGAAATATTTATTGACATTAAACAAAATACAAATAAAAATATACATCAATAATACCTGTAAGAAATAAATATAATTGCACGTTATGTTACCACAAACTCAATAATAAATCAATACAGCACCCTTTAATTAAATGAACATAAAATAAGACTGTAACCCTCTTCACTGGTTACTTCCAGAGTTTTAGGATAGCTCCGGTAGGTGTTGGCGGGGCATATGAATATTTACATATATTTTTTAAAAATCTTTAAGACTATTCTATTACTTTAAGTTCGCTTGCAAGCAAGAAATCATGTCTGCTTATTACAGCCAATTGTTTATTTTATACTTCATATTATTTTTTCCAGTTTTTCATGATTTGACAAATATAACCCGACTGTGTAGCTTGGGAAAACAAGGCTTTTCACTAAGAGTTAGCTTATGAAAACTCAACAATGCATTTTTTTAATTAAGTACATTCGCAAGTTCCTAATACCATACATTCCAATTTTATAAATGCAAAGTTTGCATGTAATTGAACAGAGATCAGGTTCATTTTAATAATTTACAATGAGATTTTTTTAACAGAAAGAATTGATATGTTATGCTATTTAAGAGTTTAAGTAACTGAATTTGTTGATATATTTATTTTTATTACACGCAGCATCTCCCATATTATTTGGTTTTGGGACTAAATAAGAATTTATTTTTGATTTAATTTGTACTGATAATATAGTTATATAGATATCAATATGTACCTATATATTTATAAAATAAATGCTAATTTAATGTATTTTATAAATATATAAATATAAGTATCTTTAAATATTTAGCTCTCTCACAGTTTTACTAATGATAAATAATTTCTACTCATATATGATTAGGAAAATACATTATATATAATTGGATTTCATTATCTATCATAAAAATCTCAGATTAAATTTCTGCAAATTACAATTCGACATAATCAAAGTTTCAAGTGATAGTGGCAGTTTCTATAAATCATAAGATGTATTTTTGTAGAATAGATGCCAATCAGAGGTCAACTAGACAAGCAGTTTATTAAGCGGTCAGGACCAAGAATTTTTTTTTCGGCCATTTTGGAACCAGGAGTTGGGACCCGGATAAATCCATCCCTATACAAGGTGCCGTGGCAATTTACCTCTTTGTTGTTCTCAAAAAAGCCAGTCGTATACGGCTTAATTTTTTAAAAAAATTTTTAGAAGATAATAATTAGTTTTTAAAGTAAATAGAATTTTTTTATTTAAGTGTGCATTTTTGCCTTTTTTTATTACTCCAAGTTTGTTGTATTATTTTAAAAAAATTTTTATTATACTTTATCTTGTATTTACTTTGGTTTTAATTAATTACCTTTTTTTTTACTCGCCTACATAGTTGGGCTATATGTGCAGGCAGTTTAGTGGGCCCTTAATTTTTTTCTTAACTTAACCTTTTTTTTTACATAGTTTGAATTGAAAACTGACCTTCACATATCTGGTATTTTATGAATACATTTATTGTTTTAAAGATTTTTGTTATAATTTATTTGGGTCAGGTCCCGATTTTTGTCTTGTCCGATTAATTGTTTGAGTTTGTGGTAGAAATATTTTTTTTTTAATTTTTATTTTACACTCTTAAGGAAATGAATTGCTTCGTGTGGAGGGGATTCACAAAAATAAAAATAAAATTAATATAACAAAATCGGTAAAATTCAGAGACAAAATGACATATGACCAACACTGAAGATGGGTGAATTAATTGGTATTTGCAAGACAAAACAGAACTGAATACCAACATGATAAGGAACAAATTGAAATTACTGATTAAAAATTATAAATTTCGTTTCCACGTAAACAGTTTAATTTTTGGTAGGCGCTAAGTTATCTGAGGAAGGAATAAAATAAATCCGAAACGTCGATTGAATAAACTTTTTTTTAAATGACCTAATATCCCACCTTAGAGAAAGAAAATCAAGAAATTATAATTTTATTTTATTTTAATATTAAAAGAAAATTATTTATCATAAATGTGAAGCACTAACAATACATAATTGTTTTTATCTTTATGATTTGAACTAACGCAGGCTTTTGATTTTTTGGCTGTTCGAAAACAGAGCTGAGTTTTTTTGTAAATGATGGTTCTCATTTCCTGTTTTTACTCTATATGCTCATCCTACTTTCATTTTGAAAAAAACATGATATTAGAAATTTGAATAAACTGGATAAAGGGGTAAAAGTTATTGAAATGGGATTCAACGGAATCGTCCGGCCGTATTGCCTGACTTACGGTCACTCTAAGCGATGAGTTTTCCACAGATTAAAAACGAGAGAATATAGGATATAATATATATACATATATATCCCTGGACTGAAAAGTAATACCGAGATTGCTATTGAGGAATATCTTTTATATAAAGTGAGTCGAGAGAAAAACGCAGTTGTATAAGAGGATAGGTGACAGCCGGTGAAATACTCGGCCAGGGAGTTATAATTCGTGAGAAGTGTCGCTTTCATCTGGATGAGAAAGCGCCGGGGCGGCGACAAACAGACGCTTTTAGCCCCGCCGCCCGGGGTTTATGTCTCAGACAATGGCGAGGATTGAGGGAAGAGCACTTTCCTCGGCCGTGCTAAGTGGAAGCAGTGTTTGCTTTAGGTTACGCCTCAGTTCCCAGGGCCCCGGTTAAGCCGGGAAACCGAGTGTGAACGGCCTACGCTAATAACAGTAAAATATAACGAGGAGGAGGAGGAAGAATCACCGCAGCCGAGCTCGCCCCTAAAAGACGACCCTTGTCATCATCGCGTGGTACCTTTCAAAATAGAGAATATCTTTTTATTACTATTAAAAAATAAATGTTTTTGACAAGAAAGAAAGACAGTGCAAGACATACTTCAAATGACTAGTCATGGTGATGAAATTCTTCCAACTTCTACCAACATAAATGAAGAAATAAATACATTATATTTAGTAGTCTATTGACCAAATTACTTCTTTCAATTAATTAATCATTTTATGTAAGGTTTTGGTTGAAATGAAAAAGTTAGTGCTAAGAGCGGGATTCGAACCCACGACCTTTGCCTTAATACTCCGCTGTTCTACTACTTGAGCTATGGTTACTTCGATCCACTCAGACCCCAACTCACCATCTCAACCTACAACCTTCGGATTTCCCCTTTTTTTTCAAATCTCGTGTAATTAGGATTCGATAGTCGGCAAGATATGAAATGGTCACGGGGAACTGTAACCTTCGTTTTACTTATAATTATTTATTATATATACATACAGCAGCGGCGTATTTAGCCGAAGGTCATGGGTTCGAATCCCGCTATTTGGTTGCCTTGCCGAAATTTCCGAGCGTGAAGGTTCATCAATCAACCACAAATTACTTTGGTAGTGCCTCTATCACGAAACATGGACTAGTTGAGTATGTAGATGTTACACACCTTCGTGAATATTTAATTTACAGTATAAACAGAAACAGTAAAAGAAGTATTCCCACCTGGCTGGGTATGGGAAATATCTTTATCGAGTGGATTTTGTAGGTAAATGACCTCCTACGGTTTTGTAACTATACTTAACACCTCAGATGAGAAGGGTGAAAAGATTTGCGCTCAGTGAGCCGAAAGTAACTAGAAACCAAACACCGAGCCCCGATCGAGGTGTAACCGTGCCATTGAGTGTTTTATAACTGTGTTAAAGCACCATTGTCGCATGCGACAAAAGGCCCGCATAGGTATCGAGTGACCATTAGGAAAAGGCTGCGGGGGGCCCTCCTGACGGTCAGCTGCATGAAATCTACCGGTCTCACGGACCAATTTCCTTCTCGGAACAAGGGTGGTCACTTCCCCCAGACCGGATGAGGTTGTTGACGATAAACAGCCCATTAAAATCGGCGGCGAACACAACACGTGCTAATAACGGCTACCCTTTTGGCCCTATGGGACGGTCAAATCGCTTGCGTTAGCAGAATACAAGGCTGGACTAGTAATTGTTAAACTACAGTGGCATACTGGCCATAAATAAAGTTGTGGAGAGGACCCAATGTTTTAAGACCCAAGATTATTATTTTCGCTTTGTGAACGAAGCGTTGGGTTTTCTTTTGCCAATAATACAACTTTCATGAAAATTTTCAAGTTATTTAGACTTAAGTTTTAAATTATAAGTTATAGTTATTCAGATATCGTGAGATGCGGTCTGGTGCGATGTCGCTTTCAGAAAAACATATACATCACACCAGACCGCATCTCATGATATCTGAATAATTATCAATTAACGGTCACTAATCTCTACACATAAGTTATAATTATTATTATTAGCATCCGAATTCCAAAAGAAGAAGCTAAATTGAACCTAATACGACTGTTTTGTCACTAAATTAACCCTCCTCTCACCACGTTTGCAGTATATCGCACCGCAGCGTTCTTTTTCTTTAAATTACCACTAATCTTATTTCTAAAGAACTTTGAAGCTTTAAGCAACCTAGGTACTACAGTTTTGTCAAATTGAAAAATAAGCATTTTTTTCATAAAATTATCAATGTGGGACGTGATACCCCACCTTGCGGTTTATTTATTTTGGCAATTTTTATTTAATTTTCTTTTAAATTTTTATTTCTGTCCTGGAGGTAAATCCTAATAATTTTCCAAATGTTGGTTCCCGATACGGGAGAAATATTAAAACAAATATTTACACTCTATGGGGACTTGAGTAAAAGAGAGGATAGGGTGAAGATCGACACCTTAACAAATACAAAACAAATTTGAGCTAACAAGGAATACGTGTTGTGTTTACATATTCAATCAATCTCACAATAACATGAAAACAGCTACCACGGTAATTGTGAATTGCTACGGTTATTGACGAGCAGACGGTATTATGGGAAGAATACGATGGGAGATCTAAAACAACAAAAAATTAATCGATAATTATTGAGAAATCGTGAGGTGCGGTCTGGTGTGATGTAGGTTTCAGAAAAAACATTTTCTTCTTCAAGACAACGTTTCGATCTTTATTAAGTTCGTCTTCAGGGATCAAAGTTTTTATCTTCTGTGTAATTGGCACTCTCAACACGACACTGCAGGACTGGCACCATTACACAGAAGATAAAAACTTTGATCCCTGAAGATGATCTCAGTAAAGATCGAAACGCCTGCACGATAAAGAAAATGCTTTTCTGAAACCTGTGTTGTAGGTACCAGACCGCACCTCACGATTTCTGAATAATTATCGATTAACGGTCGCTAATCACCACACATTTTATTAAGTCTTCCATTAACCTCATTCGACTTTAAATTGGCCATACGAGGTTGACAGAATTTTTGGCACAGATGGACACGATAATTGCAAAATTTGCGCCTGCTCACGGTACATAAATTATATAAAAGGTTATTATTATAATTTGTATATAAAAAGCTGGTGAATAATATAGTCTGAGCCCTGAAGATGATCTCAATAAATTTCGAAACGTTGGTACGATAATGGAAATGTTTTTCTGAAACCTACATCACACCAGATCACATCTCACGATTTCTGAATAATCATTGATTAACGGTCACTAATCACCACACATCATTCTTAAACTTGACACAACAACTTAACAAATTCGTTAAAGTTTATAAGTGATTCTGTATTTTGTTTTCATATGGTTACGATGAAAAATCGAATATTTCTCATAGGACTATCAGTCCTTTTTAGTCCGATTAATTGTTTAGTTGTTGTAGATCGCCCCAGTACTATTACTACTTAGTTACTATGCCTAGTTATGAACATTTTTAATTTAAATGTAAAAAAAATTGTGATTACCAATGTGATCGATTTGGAAGTTCATGATGATAAATGAATCTCAGTATTCGGTTGGAATTTCGCATTTTTTCCCCCTAAAGATAACTCTTTCATCATATTGGAAGCAATTAGATAATGAAATCATCACGGTATTCCAGGTCGATTGTCAATTTTGAACGGGTAAGTCATCCTCTGGGAAAACAAAAACGCCCTCGGACTCTCAGACTAATTGCGTTTACGGGCTTACGCTGTGCTGCACTCGTTAAATTAAACCCACTCTCAGAGCGCATCCTGCTTCAAGTTTTAATCAATTAGGCGACCGAGAGAACGGGCTGGAAAGTACGTCGGTTTTGGCAAATTTACGCCGGCAAAAAGCGTTCGAGGAATCCTGGAAATGATGGTTTACAATGCAAAATTGTAACAAGTAAATGTGAAGTAATTCCAGGCAAATGGGAGGGCTTAACAGCAAACTACGCGTGGTTTGTCAAGAAAGTAGGGCCAAATCATATTATAATATTAATATTAAGAAACTTAAAATATAAAATTCCAAGCTCTATATTTGGATTTAAACCCAGGGCAGTTAGCGCAATATGGCGTTAGATGCCATAATGATATCGGTCTCTTTATATTAATGATTAAATATTATTAATATATGTATATATACAATGTAAATAATCATTATACATATTTGTACCTGCATATTTTTAGAAATATCATTTTTGCCTTAAATTATTCTTCTTATAAGTTACAGTTGTTTGTGAATATATGAATATTTAAAAAAATTGGTATTTTCTCGGGGTGTTTTATTTAATCATTCCGTAATAGTCCCATATTTTGTACAGTTTATTAGTTCCTTCATACGTATTTATGACCTATCTGGTATTTGCCATCGTTGACATGGCTGTTTTCGTTTCTTATTTTATGTGTTTACCTGTGTTTTTAATTGTTCATTTGTTTTATTCTGTTTGTACGCATTTCTAGTTGTTGCCCATATGTGTGTTTTATTATTTTTATGTTACTTTATATATTTGTCTACTATCCTTTATAAAATTTATGTTTTCTTTGTATTCCTTTAATATTTATCTGGATTTTTTTACCTTCAGGGTACGAATGTTCTTTTTTATTTGTCCCCCTTTTGTTCGTTTTAGTCGTTGTTTGCGTTTGTCTGTTTTTTAATATTTGAAAAAAATATTTTTAAAAATTAAAAATGGTGGGTTATTGTATGCTGAATGTCATCGTTGGCATCGCGGGTTGAGTTTTTTGTTTTGTGCGTGCACCTTTTTTCCTCTAATTTTATTTATACTATTTGATGCACATTTCTGTCTCTTACTGTTACTCTGTGTCTGTTTTTGTAGCTTACATCATTTTTGTTTTATTTGTATTTCTTTAATATTTTACTTGGTACGTTTTACCTTTTTGGTACGAATGTTCTTTTCTTTGATTCAATGTGCCTGTGCAGTTGTTTTGTGCCTTAAGGTAACCTTGTTGTAAATTTTGTGTATATAATTGAGAAAAAAAAATAGTTTTCTTGTTATCTTTTAATCCATCAATTGTCTGTGATCTGTCAGTGATGATTTGTTCAGTAAACGTCAGTATCGTCCGACATTTTGTACAGTTTGCTAGTTTTTACATACGTTTTTGTGACTGCTTTTTGTTTGGTTATTGTCATCGTTGACATGGCTGTTTTTGTTTCTTATTTTGCGAGTTTACCTGCGTTTTTAATTGTTCACTTTGTTCAATTCATTTGTTTTATTTTGTTTTGTACAAATTTCTGGTTGTTGTCCGTATGTTTATTTTATTTTAATTTTATGTTATTACATATTATCTTTCTTATATGTCATTTTATATTTTTTCTACTATCTTTTAATCCTTCCTTTGTATTCCTTTGTATATTATTTGTTATCTGGATTTTTTACCTTTTGAGGACGGATTTTCTTTTTTATCTGGTTCTCTTTTTTATAGTCGTTGTTTGAGTTTATCTGTTTTTTTAATATTTTTTAAATTGTTGTTTCCTGAATGTCACCATTGACATGTCGATTTAGTATTTTGTTTTGTGTGTGATCCTTTTTTGCTCTAATTTTCTTTATACGGTTTGATACGCATTTCTGGCTCTTAACCGTTTTTGTACCTTGCATCATTTGTGTTTTCTTTTATTTCTTTAATATTTTACTTGACATGTTTTATCTTTCTGGTACGAAAGTTCTTTTCTTTGATACAGTTTTGTCTATCTGTGTAGCTGTTTTTTTCGTTCATGATAATTTGTTCTATCAAGTTCAATGTCTGCTGAGACTTTGTACAGTTTTCTCCAAAATACTTCAACTACTTCTGTTATTATTTTTTAACTTGATTGATATAATCGTTTGATTCACTTAAGACTTACCTAGCAGTTTGCTTTCGAAAACTTGATTATCTAAAAACACAAATTTTCTAAATCTTACCAAACTGTTTAATTAAAGAGTGAGTCTCGATTTAAATTTTGCCAGTTGACCTCGTAACAATGGCCTCAGACTCGATCACTCCTCCAAGCAATCATACAATCATACAATTAGGATTTTTTATGAATGTAACAAACCCCCGTAGCTTTTTTCACCTCATTAATAATATGGTGTCGAGTAAATGATGTGATTTACATAAATTAATAAAGAATTTTCTGGTTTTTACTTTTACTTAGACTTTTGAAGGCCTTGTACTATTCAGAAAATTGAAACTTACAATAAGAGAGCAATGATATTTGGAGATTTTGGTTGGTCAGAATCGGCCATAAATAGTTTGTGAAAAGTTGGTTTTTGTTATAGAATAAATGGTTTAAATTGGTAAAACAATCCGAGAAATATAAATCACCCGGGCGAGACCGCTCCTTCATCAGTCATCCGCGCTCTTATCTTCTAGCCACGGCTGACGTGTGATGCTGGAAGAAAGGCAGAGGGATTACAAACCGTACGCAAATCCCGATATTAATTATATGGAAAGGCCGAATGGAATCGTTTACCACCGCGGCCGCCCCTGATAGATGACTCCGGCGCGATGAGTAATGGTGCCCTACCGGGGCCGTGTTATTCGCCGACTTCATTATGCATTATCTCGTCGGGACGATGTCATCCGTCAACCCGCCGTGCTCCTGACGGCTTTGACATGTTAAAAGGGAGACGAGTTCGGTAAAAAAGACAAAACAAGCAATCATTTATCAAGGGAAATATGTAGAAAAGACAACCGATGCTTTTAAGTTTTCAAAACCAAGTGCTGTACAAACATGTACAAAATTGATTATTCTTGTACCAAATTCCATCAATTACACCCAAGAAAATGTAGGATATAAAACTGAAAATTTACAAGAAAAACAAAAAACCATCCTTACAACTACAAATTAAAGAATATAGGTATCCAATATAGCTGTGACAGCGTAGCACTTTTTTCCGACCCTAAACGTTTACCTACTCTTTAAACACAAAGCATAAATATTTCTAATAGTTAAAACCATTCTGTATAAAAACTCTTAACCCCTTCCAAACTATCTGGATTTTATCATTGTTCCCCATAAGAATCCTTGGTTCATAACCACTGTTGAACAGTCTTCGTCGATAAAGGACGAAGGAAGGATAAATGTCCGGACATTACTAGTGTGTATAGCAGAGATGCGGTTATCAAAACTTGTAAGTTTTGTAACTTAAGCCAAGTTTTCAACCTTTACTGAGGTCTTCATCTGGGCTCCACAAGTATTAACAACGTTTATAATTAATAAATATAATATACAATAATTTTCAGATAGCAAAGGATAACTTATCGTCACAATATTAAAAGTAAAGTTTTACAACGTAACCCAATGGGAGGTAACCGATTGTGGTTACAGACAAAAAGAACTAAATTAGGCAACCATGGAGGGCTATTTCAATGCATTTTGTAGATATTTTAAATATTGTGAATGGATTTGTAACTTTTTTGACTCTTTTTAAAAAGCTTTTAACATTATATGCAGGTTGAAAATAGGCGAGGTTATTTGTTGAGACCTGGGTGATGATGGTTCTAGATCGGACGGCTAGTTTCATAAAGTTAAGTTACACATTCGTTGTAAAGCTATGTCGTCTTTGTCGTTATATTGTCGTCGTCGTCTGATGAATTACGGATGTTAAATGTTCTTCCTCGGGTCTTATGTCTCATCCTTAATCTGAAGCTTGATAATTTCCAACCGTCCCCGTTCGAATAATTATCCACAATAAGAACCACTATTACAATTTTAGGTTCATAACCACTACTGATGTGTACGTTCTGTAGCTCGGCCCTCAGTAAGCATTGGTATATCGGCAGATGCGTATAGATCCGTCACCATCAATATGTAGTTGATGAATGCGTACATATTTACGTATTTTTTAAAAATGGACTCTGCCAATCTTGTACTTTTGTACATCTATGTTACCTTTCTTCTCCCTTCTTTGATAGTTTCTTCATTGGGTTCGTACGTAACGTGTAGTTTGGTACCTTCCGAGTTCCGCTCATCCTAGATACTATCATTGCTCTATAAGAACGAGGTAGGTTCATCACCTGTGCTTTAACGTACGTGGTAATGCATCTGTAAATAATTCGCCATCAACCATCAAGGTCTGACAATTTTGGCTGAGGTCTCCACCATATTTCACTATTTCTGTGTTTGGTTTGTGTCGTATTATTTCGGTGTTGTTCTTTCAAAATTTTATCGGGAAGAACAATAATTTTTATGATGTTCGTTGATCGACCTGCTGAAAATATCTGTAGTGTTCCAGTCTTCGTAGAGTAGACGGGTGAAAAAAGACTAAATGCTGGGTTCACCGGGCTTTCGGCACTTTTTAGTGCCATCATCTTTTTTTTTCTAATGACCTCTACGAAGATTGGAACCTTACATAAATGATTTTTAGTTAATCTGAGTATACTTGTTGATTATTATAATAAATAATTATTCAGATATCGTGAGATGCGGTCTGGTGTGATGTAGGTTTCAGAAAGACATTTTCTTTATTGTGCCAACGTTTCGATCTTTATTGAGATCATCTTCAGAGCTCAAAGTGTTTGCTTTCTGTGTAATTGTGCCATTCTTGCGTGTCGTGTTGAGAGTATTATAATAAACATGAAGTTTGGTCGTTTCTGGTCATCCTGCTGTTGTAGACAGAAACGTTTGAAAAAAGCATTTCTGCACATCTTTATGTATATTTTTATACTGGGTGTCCTCTTTGATATGGGAAAATCTGTTTGATGGTAAATGAAGCAAGATATTCAAAAGCAGATAAACTGCAACCGCTTTTATTTTTATAAAGAGTCTTTTTTTTCCTACTTTGTTTACCAACTGTCTTAAGTCTGTAATTTCTAAAGTACACAAATAATTTGGGTTTTTACAATATATGGTCTGGATGAAGAAACAAATTCAATTATTACCATAAATCTTTCGACTTACTTTAAGAATATCATCGCAGTAAAACAACTAAAAATGTCTACAGATTGACATAATTACATTTTTAATAGATCATCTAGAATTTCTTTGAAAACCGATTCAGCCTCAATATTGCCAAGGGTTGTAACAGTATTTAGAATGTTTTGCCAGATGATAACCCTAAAATAGGTCGGAAGCTTGGCAGTAACAAAATTTCTTTCTTCATTTAAACTTTACAAAGATTCCGCTTATTCGAAATTAAAATAGTCGTCGATACATCTAACCCTTTAAACAGAATTTTTTAATTTGAGATATTTTCATAGCGCCATAAATTTATTATGAGCATTTCAACAGTGAAGGTTGCAGGGCGTTTTTGACAGATAACCTCCATGAATTGTTTGAAGACATTTCCCTTGTTACTCGTCCTTTGCGGTTCCAGCTCGATAGATGTTCATCTGCCAATTCCAACGTAGTAAAAGCTCTTTTTGGATCACTGATTCTCTAATTGATGGAGGTGGTCCGTTAGGCTGGCTGATTTTATCATATATTATATAATTAGATTTATTTGTTTGAAGTTAATTTAAAATTCACGTTAGTGGGAATTGGAAGTCCATTAGGAGGCGGCAAGAATAACGAGAAAGAGATAATGCATTAAATGATAGAAAATTTTAATTATTTAATATTATTTTGCTTTGTTTACGATAAACGTGGCGTCCGAATGAAAGGGGTCACCCGATACCTATGTTGTACTTGAACTTTCGTTAGATTGTTTCGGCATTGTCAGTTTCCTGCCATCAGCTCTGATGGTTTCTTTGCTTTCTTAGTTTTCCTTTCTATTGATAATATAGTTCATCTTTAATCTGTATTATGGAAATTTATGATCGTGTAGGCCGTATCGTCGTTCACTATAAGAAGCTGAAATAAGAATGTCAAACTATCTAAGATGTCGAAATGACGGCATCCATTTGGCAAACTAAAACAGCAGGGATCCCTAACCATCCCTAACCAAGTGGGTCGGAAACGACCAAATATCTTACAAGCTAGGAATTTTTAATTAAAGAGATTTTTATCAACACTGATCATCACATTGAGGATCGTGGAGTGTTTGCCCATATGGACGCTTTTCAAACAAATCATCCCATAAGCGCATTAAATAGATTTAAAAGACAACGATCCCTGCGGTAAGCCGCATGGAGAAAGGGAAACATGTAGATAACAAACCGTCGCGTCAATAATGGAGAAGGAAAGTGATTGCGAGGGGTTGGAAAAAGACGACCGACCCCTATACTCATCCCCCTGTCTACAGAAGTGTCGCGGTGCAGGTGGATCATCCCCGTTGAAACCCGAGCAATACCAGGCACTTCAGCACGTATGCCGGCCCAGTTTTTTTGCCCCTCGACGAAGAACTGTTGATACCGTCGATCTATACTAAAGCCATTTGATAAAATAACTCAAACAAAATTTCATGTTTTGTTAAACATCAAAGAGGATCCTAAATCAATTGTATAAATGGAAGTTTTTTTAAACCGAGTTAAACAAACTCAATTGTATCTTTTGAAATAAGAATACAAAAGAGTTTTCTTTATATTCTTTATTGTCCCGGTACGTGTCCAAGTGGAGATTTGTTGCCGGATTAGATTACAGGGTGCACCCTTCTTGCAAACGGGCACCTCCCCAGGGGACGACCTAACAAGCCTGACCGCCACCTTGGGCCCTCATTAGGAGACAATCACTTCTGTCGACGGTCAAAGGAGTCTTTGAGCTCATATCTTACAACCGACCCAACCGGAAGGGGTCCAATTTGGTCAAACCGTTAATTTGTGTAGTTTAACGAAACTGGCCCCGGGGTGAGAGAAGTGGACTATGCGGGACACTTTGAATCAAACAACGGTAGGGGGAGAACAAAACACAGAGTGTCCACCTAAACACAACAAAAAAATTTATGTTTGCTCAATTGAATTCATATAAAATAAACCTTTACACCTGAGCAAAAGAGTCTTCAATTTCCACATCCGTAAAGAACTAAGCAGTCCGCAGAAAACAAATATTATTGAATCTATACTTGAATTTGGATTGATTCAATTTGACTACAAAGATAAAAAGAAAAAATCATGGTTTATAAACTAAATTCCGTTATAAGAACTTTTCCTTCTCATAATATTTAATTAACTTAATAGTAAGTTGTTATTCAATTGAAAGGGGTGGTTTATTATTTCTTGAGAAAACTAAATTAAGTCTTTCAGCATTCTCAACCAAACTAAAAATAATTAAAAATTAATTATTCAACAGTTTCACTTCATGTAAAAATTAAAAATTACCTGTTCTTAGTACAAACAAGAATTTTTATTCAGAAAGATTTTTTGTTTAATTATCAATTTAAAAAGCATAACATTTTAGAAACCATAAAAGCGACCTGCACCATCATAAAAGTCGACTCAAATCACCGCCATCGATACAAAATTGAAGCGCTAAAATACCGGACAAACAGACTAGGATTGGATTGGATTGGATTGGAAGTTTTCAGGGGTGTGTATACTGCGCCCGTCAAGAGCTATTGTATCCCCCGTTCTTTGCTTAAAGCACATCGGTGAGTCCTAGTTCATCAAGGAACTTGATTATTAGGCCCGGTTTTATTGGTAGAAGCTCTTCTATGGTCACATTGTACATCCCAAAGCACTTCCTCCTGCGGGCTAATGTTGCTCCACAGTTTGTTAACAGATGTGTTGGTGTTTCTTCCGCCTCTTTGCAGAATCTGCATGTGCCATCTTGGTTTACTCCGATTTTCTTTAAATGTCCATTTAGTCTGCAGTGTCCTGTTAGGAATCCTGTTAGGATTCGCAGTCTGTTCCTGCTTCCTTTGATACATTCCGTGATTTCTTTCTTTCCAAAATTGGTTAGAAAATTCTTGGATTGTTTATGTCCAATAAGTGCATTCCAGAGTTCCTTTATTTTCTTTTTGTCCTTCTGTCTGAGATAATCGTTAATAGTGTGGATTCCTATTCCACAGAAGGGTTCGGGTCCTG
>CM077105.1:22849163-22870182 GCA_039619505.1 Cimex hemipterus | reverse complement strand
TTTCACTTTTCCAATCGCCTTGAGGTGGTCAGCGACGGTCGTTTTACTGACTTTGAGTTGCTCTGCAAGTTCTCGAACAGTTCTTTTGGGGTTTTCTTCCACCACTGATCGCAGAACATCGTCATTAAGAGAGGAAGGCCTTCCACGACCTTCTTCATCTTCAAGGCTGAAATCTCCCTCCCGAAATTTTTTAAACCACCTTTGCACAGTGCACTCATTAACACAACCCTCGCCCCAGACTTGGTTAATGTTTCTAGCCGTTTGGGTTCCGCTTCGGCCGAGTTTAAACTCGTAAAAGAAAATCGTACGAAATTCTCGCTTTGACATTATAAGGATGACTGAATTATTTCCAAGTAGCGGAATGCTACAGAGGTAAACAAACAATATCATTTGGAAGAGGATTAATAAGTGTTGACATTCATACAAATGAGTAATCCTGTAAACGTAAACAGAATATTTTATATAGATTTTTTTTAATGAAAACTTAAAATCCTGCATTATTTTCCGGACAACCCAATATATTGTACACACCATTCATTTGCATACTGTACTGATTTTTTACAAATTTGTGTGCTGTTGACTTATTTCTCTGTCGACCAATATTGTTCGCAGTATACAGATACCTACACGAAATGTAAAAATGCACACGCCTAGCTGTCTGTATTTACAAAACCAAAAAAATCATACTTCATTTTTTTTAAATTTATTGTAACACGATGCATAACGTAAGTGGGAAAATGTCTAGCCAAATTTATAAATCTACCGGCTGGTTCGATTATATTTTTGAATTTGTACAATGATCAAAAGTTGGGCAAAATAAGTATGCCCATTAGATTTTTAATTGAATAAAAATAAAAATTTCTTTGTTCATAACAGTTTCTTTCTGAAGTAGAAATTTTATAACTTTTGTATTAAAGACGTCAAGCCTCTTACATGAAAAGAATATTGGGTTTATAATAGATATTTTTTTCTAATCCGAGATATATAGTTTAAAATGATTAATACTATTATGGTGCTAGCTTTTTGGAAGTTAGATTTAAATTTTCTAAATCATATACTTTTTGAAACCATACTGATTAAGGAAGTTTGCTAAATAAATAAGGCACGATATAATTTAGGCATCTCTAATTAAATTTGTTTCTTGATGTAAAATAAGCATTTTTCTTGGTTGGTTTAACTTTTTTCTTATATTTTCTATAATCCAAGTTCCCCTTAAACATTTTAATAATTTTGAAAACATGACACTTTTGAAGTTATAGTTTGACTAAATTTTAAGTTATCTTTTTAATAATGTTAAATATACAGTTTTGGGAAGAGTTGTCAAAGAGGTTTAAAAGTCGCTCAGTGATGCCAGAGGATTTGCAGGGATCAAGAATTGCGATGTTGGAGGAGTATGAAAATGTTCCACGACACTCCATTCAAACCCTCATAAAATCGATGTCACGTCTAACGGAAACGGTGATCTAGCAGCTAGAGGAGAAAATACGCCGAACTGAATTGAAAATTTTCTTCATTATATTAACCCATATTTGCCCAACAGTATAATTGACCTATTAATTACTTCAGTTATTTATTTTTTCCATCTAAAAACCCATAATCTTCGGCTCAACACCAAACTATCAGTTTAAAAAAAAAAAGGATTGAACTGTACGCTCCCTCCATCATTCATAATTTCTATGGTGTCAGTTTTTATATTAATGAATATATTTATTTGACACTAGGATATTTTTAAGGCTGATAAACGATCATGTATATAAGTGATTATACAATTTCTTGACATAATCATTGAGCAACGGCGTATTGAGCCAAAGGTGTTAGGTTCGAATCCGGCTCATGACACTTTTTCATCTCAACTAAGACCTTAAAATAAACGAATAATTACTTTCCTTTCTTGTTTCCATAAAAACATTTTTGCTAAAATTGTTTTTTTTTTATTAGGTATATCTTATTTTTTAAATATCCAGTACAATGCAAAAATAAAAATATAATGATTGCAAGTATTTACTGTAAATGATGAGGGTGACCACTATATTACCTTTCGGTGTTGTTAATACTTGACAGGTGTCAGTTTTTATATTAAGCTAATAAATGAATAAATTTTGAAACTAGAATATTTTTTTAAGGCTGAAAAACGATCATATAAGTGATTATACAATTTCTTGACATAATTATTGACGCGAGAGCTCAAGTGGTTAGAGCAACGGCGTATTGAGCCGAAGGTCGTGGGTTCGAATCCCTCTCGCGATACTTACTTTTTCACCTCAACTAAGACCTTAAAATAAACGAATAATTAATTTCCTTCATTGTTTCCAAAGCAACGTTTTTGGCAAAATTGTTTTAGGCAGGTTAATTTTTTAATGTAAATAGATCTTACATTTTCTTTAAAAATATCCAATAAACAAAAAAATATAATGATTGCAAGTATTTACTGTAAATGATGAGGGTGGCCACTATTTTACCTTTCGGTGTTGTTAATAATTGACAGGTGTTACTTTTTATATTAAGCTAATAAATAAATATATTTGTTTGAAACTAGGATATTTTTTTCAAGGGTGAAGAACTATCATATAAGAGATTATACAATTTTTGGTGTGTACATTTATTGGGCATTATTTAAAAAAATGTAAGCGATTAATATGTAAAAATTGTACAAAAACAACAAATTTGTGTAAAATGATTTTGGTATAGGTACACTAGTTTAAAAATGTTGTTATTGTCCTGTTAAAAGAGCATGAAATGTTCATGAGGCTGAGGACCGGTTAAGACAGGAACAAGCGGCTCGTGTTTAGTCATTTATCCTTATCCGATCTGGATTGATGGGCGGTCGGATGGGATGGGAAATGATTGACGACAGAGTCTGATCGAAATGACTTGTGCACCCCGCAGGGCAGATCGGACCGGCGGCTACCGGGCTACCCGCGGCCACCGACTCTCCATCCTCAAGAAGCCGTCCAGACGAAAATAACCGCTGGAAAAAGGCCGTAAAATATAATTAATCGCCGGCGTGAGGAGCGCGTTCCACAAATCACCGCGGCTAACGGCCGAGGTGTAAACTGGGGTGGAGTCGAGGGGTGGAAAAAAAGTCGTCGGCCCTAACAAACCGCTCTGCTTAACGTGCCGGGACGTCGCTTCGTGATCTATGACCGGTTTAAAAGGGTTTCTCGCAGATGGGGGAGGCTTTTTATCTCACAGCACTTGTAGACGGGGTTGATAAGGACTCGCGCAGCACCCCGGCGACAAATTGGAACAATTAAACTCATTCCTAAGATCCTCTTTCATCCTACCTAAGAGGACTATTATCTCTTTCATCCCATTTGTTCTTTAACAACTGCGTTACAATTTCTGTAATCGGGTTTTCTCGTTTTGCATGCGTCTTGGTGGCATACAAATGCTCTATTTGGGTCCTTCCGCTACGTTTCTTCATATCTGCATTTTCTTTAGTAAACTAGAATCTATCATACGCATTTCTGCTTTTCTGTCATGTTTGTTTATTATATAAGTATCCTTTCCAGATAGCTCAGCTGAATTCCTCTTAAACAAATGATGATATAAAAAAAAGTGTTTAATATGTTTCAGCACAGTTGCAAATGGAAGCGTTTTACTGGAGGAAATTATATGTGGGCTCGCATAGTGAAAATGTTCCTTCAACAGCATACATCATTCTTGTACCACAGCGTAAATTTTGGGATAACCTCAAATGACGAATACGAGCCCGTTCATCACTTCCTTACACACTCCACAATATGGGCTTTGTAGATAAGATTCGGCTAACCTTCAGGAAAGAGACATTTCCAGACTAGTAGAAAGAATGCCGTGGTCTCTTCGAGTTGTATTTAAGGTAGGAGAAGGGAATACGCAATATTGAAATGTTAATTAAAATATAAAACAAAACGAAATTTATTCTTTATTTTAATTTTCCTTATCAATTTTCATTTTTTTAAACTTTTTAGACAAAGACTCAATTATTACACTTTAAAAAAACGTGAAACATTGATCAATATATAAAAATGTCGACAAATCAGGTTATATTGCAAGCAGGCGGACTTTTTTGCCTGTCAAAGTATAACCACCCAAAACAAAGCTTCGTCAATTATCAATATCTAATTATTCAGATATCGTGAGATGCGGTCTGGTGTGATGTAGGTTTGAGAAAAACATTTTCTTCATCGTGCCAACGTTTCGATCTTTTATTGAGATCATCTTGCGCCCTCTCAACACGACACGCAAGAATGGCACAATTACACAGAAGACAAACACTTTCAGCCTGAAGATGATCTCAATAAAGGTCGAAACGGTCATGATAAATAAAATATTTTTCTGAAACCTACATCACACCAGAAAGCGTCTTACGATATCTAAATAATTATCGATTAACGTTCACTCATCTCTACACATTATCAATACCCTTGAATGCTGAAAATCAGCAACAGTTAAGAGATATTTTTATTACAGTCAACACTTTATTACCAATGAATAGGAAAAGACATTATTACACAGATTTCTGTATGCATTAGCTATCCTTGTTATAAAAATTTATTCAGTGCTGAAAACTTTACTGTAGTTTGGTTTCGTTTCTGATACAGCTTATTGTAATTATTATTAATTTTAAGGGCGTCATTTCACGCCCTAGCATCCAAACCTTCTGTCTTATTTTAGCTATATCCCTTCTGAGTGCTTCAACGCTCTGACTCCAAACATTCATCGTGATCTTATTTATCATATTAGTAAATTAAAATAAAATTATTTTAAAATTAAATTATTAAAAATTATTAAATAAAAAATAAATATATTAATTTATCCATGCATTAATTTTAATTTTTAAAATTCTTAGCTTCGAATGCTAAAGGTATGCAAAATTCCCATTTTAAATTACAAAAATTATAAAATTTATTTCAGTTTCTTTTTTTAAAATTAGAATTGTGAGATTTTTGCATAATTTAAAAATTTCCGATAAGCTTGTATGGACTCATTGTTATCTTTATATTCTTCCATTCGAATATGATAAATAAACTAATTCTACATAACAACAGTAAGATTTTTTTTTAAGGAACTAGATTTTTTTTGTAATTGCAATTTTGGGCATTGCAGTTTATTACCGCGTAATTTGAATTTTCTTTCATATAATTTTTCCTCTCCGGCAGCCTCAAAAACGTCTGAAAAAAGAAATCTTGCACGGACAACTCTTATTCAAACATTAGCAGGCGTTCAACGGTATAACAATTTGGGAAAAGGCCTAAATTTCATTATAAATTCCAATAAATTTCAGAAAGCTGAAAAGTGCTCTTCAAAAGAAACACCGGGGACCCAGTAACTCCCGTAAATCACTCGAAAGTGCTTAAAAGGTTCTAAAGTATAGATTATTTGTGTTTGTTAATTTTGGTGGTTTTTAGGGAAGTTGCGAAAACCGGACAAGATTATAAATTGGAAATTCGAAATGGAACTGTACAACAAATGTTTTCTTCTTATGTTTGTTAAATTTTGATATTGAGTAAATCATTACTAATAATTTCACAGTTTTGGTAAAGAGGATGTATTTCTAAAAAATCGTGGGTTAAGGTTCTGTCACCAGTACTAAAAGGACGATTTTATTTTGTCAGGTTAGTTATGAACCATTGGATGTGGGTATTATTATTATTATTCTTTCTTTAAATTCACACATTTCGTGGTCCGCTTGACCAATTAATATATGACAATTACGGTTTTTAGTTGAGATAAAAAACTCAAAGATCAAAAGCCGAATATCGTGGGTTCGAATCCCACTCGTGCCATTGACTTTTTATCTCAATTAAAAAGTTAATTAATTATTGTTATTATTTGATTTAATTTTTCTCCCTTGAAATCTTTTTTTCTTTCCAAACGTCATTCAAATAATAATGTTATTTTCTTTTTATTGACAAAATTAAACAATTTTTTCATCTTATTATGTAAACTGTCTTTTTGTCGATCGGTTATAGTTGGACGAAAAGAAAAAGAGTTAATCATCAGGAATAAACAAATCCTATAATATTTCATTGAAAGGATAACACCCTTTCAAGAGCCATTTTCATAAATCTCCCATCCAGACTAGAATCCAGCAAGGTGATGAACTATTTATAGGAGTTTGAAGAATCGCCCAGGCTTTCCACTCCCCCGTTTAATACGCGGGGATTAAGGAATGGGTAATAGGTGTTAAAAGACCATTACCAACAAGCCGTAACGGGCCACAAACCCGTCCTAAACAAACAACATTTGATTAATCACTGATCCCATGTGAAAGTTCACCGGAGATATGAATCCGTCTCGAGGAATGTCAACCCTCACTGGTATCAATCAGTTGTCAAAGGGCCGGGCCTTATTAAAATACTGGTATTTTCAAGGGCCCGGGCGGGGGTGAAAGGAAAGGTCGTACAATTTCTCACCAAATGTCACATTCCCGGAATAGACGGAGGCGTCTACACTTGACTGCGTTTCGGAAATTATATCTCCTATTTATACACGGGGAAAAACTCCCCGGTGAACGCGGTTTGAAAAGCGTGTAGTTAGGCCCTTTTCTGACGGCCAGGCCTTGTAAATAGAAACAGACGGCTGTTTTGGAAAGGTAATTAACACGAGCCCTAAATTACATTTTCACTGCGCTCGCCTGACGTCTAATATGAGTTTTGTCCGTCTTTGTATTTCTACCAGCATTAACGGGACTCGAAAAGCTGGCAGACGTCCATATATTGATTATTTGTACAATGCAGTTTAAAGGACTTTTTTTTTACTTATTTTGACTTAAGCACACAATTACGGTTGCTGGCAAAAAAAAAACAAAAAACCACTGTTATTATCTATCAATATAGTCTTTCCTTTCTCCAACACTTAAGCGAAAACACAGAACTTTATAAATTCAACTGAACTACCCCCAACAAGCCACCCCCTTTTGATTTATGACACGTTTCTTGCAGATATTGGCTCACTGTAGTTTATGTTAGTTCGTTTGCTCTAACGGCAAAAGCGGTCAATGAATGACTGCAATTGCATTATTTTATAATAACAAACAACATACATACCTAACAAACGAGCATAAATATTCATGTAGTTAGTTTTCCTAAGATTAATTTTGACCCAAATGTCCTTTCCTTCTGCGACCTGAGCTAATTGGTCCTTTAATATACAAAATTAATTATTGAACAAAAGATTTTATTAATTATTAAAAATTAATGTAATTGAACAATTAAAAAATCGTCGAAACTATAAATGATTGTAAACGTTAAAAGCCAACAATTTGAAAAAATAGTAAAAAAAAAATGTTTTATTTCAAAATGTTATTGACCCAAATGTCGTTTTGTTCTGCGATCACAGCTAATTGCTTCTTTAATATACAAAATCAATTATTGAGCTAAAGATTTTAATGATGATTAACAAAAATATAGGGGGCCGCGGTAGCCGAGTGGTTAGCGTGAGAGACTCTCGGCTAGTAGACCCCGCGGTCGCGGGTTCGATTCCCGCCGTCGCATCTGGCCCTTTTTTCACGATACCCCTCCCCCCCCCAAAAAAAAAACACGCAATAATAAATAATTACAGAAAGTCTGGCTATATATGCAATGTTCATGAGGCCATTAAATAATAAAAAAACAAAACAATAATATAACTGAAGAATTAAAAATCATTGAAACTATAAAAGAATGTAAACCTTAAAAGGCAACAATTTGAAAAAATAGTAAACAATCATGTTTTATTTAAACATGTTATTAACATGTTTAACAAGAAAAATGGAAATTAATGTCATGTTTCGACCTATTATATCATCATCAGGGCCTACGTTAAATCCTCATTACGACAATATATCTGTACAACTGATAAAAAAAAAATTTGGTCATATATATAACACCCACTCAAATCATGATTGTGTCAATGCTCCATGTTGCGATTATTGATCCCTTGACATGCGGGAATATTATAGTAAAAAGATGCGTAAGTTCAACAGTAAGTTATAAATTAGAAAGACACAGCTAAAGATGTGTCTCCGGAACAGCGTAAACAAGAAAAAACTGGCGTAACTCTTCCTGATAAATACCCACACCGATGCTTTAAAGTTTGACGCAGAAGAACTAAGATATGACATTTTTCGTGAATGGTGACAATACGTTTCCTCCAATTCAAAAGCGACACAAAGTGCTGCTTTAGTAGCTATGAGTCCACCTTGAAATGGTGTCATTTTTCCTGCACCATCACACCTGTATACTGAAAAAAATGAAATCATCCGGTTGTCAGAATTTTTTGACTTTGTCACTTTTTCTGTGGGTGTACGATATGTATAATCCATTTATGCTCTACTGGTCAATTGGATTTTTTTTATGTTTACCAAAGACCTTGCATAAAAATAATGGTACTAAACAATAATAAAAAGGAAAATGTCGTCATTAATCAATTTAATGGTAGTTGATATGGCAAGTTTACAGACTACACCAACATCCCTTTGGCCATATATTAAAATTATTTTAGAAAAAGAACTGGGATTTTCAAATATTAAAAAAGATATATGAAAAGTTTTAAAATTCTATTTCTTTTCTTTTTCCCTATTTTCTGGTGTAATTTTAGGACTGCATTTTTTGTTTAGTTAAAACAATTTAAGGTAAATAATTTAATTAATGAATAAGTTTGATCATATTTCATTTAATTTTTTTCATATAAATATTTATGATATTTAAGACTTAAACAAAAATTACGAACTGGACAGATTTAAAGGGTGAAATTTTATGAATAAATCAATGTTTTGTTTTATTGACTTATGTTAAAATCTTCTTTTATTTTATTTCATTGTGAGCTTTTCAGTACATTCTATAGCTAGATATATATTATAAATATATATATAGATATATATATATTTAAATAATATAAAAGATTCTAAAGTTCTAAAAAAAATTTTTTTTTTCTTGAAAACTTCTTTTTAGAAGTAAATCTTCTTTTATTTTAATTTATAGCGAGATTGTAGTGCATTAATTATGGTAATAACAACTCTTAGAATAAATTTCAATTATATATAAACTCGATTTAAAATATTAAACCAAATGATGTCCATTTTTAAGAGTTTAAAAGCAAGTGCGCCAAGGAAAGATACTGACGTGATGGAGTTACTTGCAGTTTATGGGATAATGCACGATCCGGGAAGTCATTAGGTCTGGTGTCAGAGGAAGATTGATACCGGTGCTCTCCTGGGGCCAATCCTGGAAAATAGCTTACATCATCTTTTAATCCCGAGTAATATTTATTGATTTTACGCCATCAAATTAATCTTTTTCTTCGTCCGCTCGGGGAAGGTCCACAGCGGAGGCTTTTCAAATTGAGCCAAAGGATAATAAATATCAGGTCGCCAGGGTGGGAGGAGATAAAGAAATAAAGTTCAATTGGTGAAGACAGTTGATAGCCCAGATGACGGCTCGTAAAATTTCTCAGTCTAATTTCGGGGAGCGGGAGGATTTATGAATCGGAGGCCGTAAAAATCGCGTGGCACCGCCCGCGCCCGAACAATAGCGCTGAAGCTACGATTCAGATTATCATCTCCTTAAGAAATCGAGTCGTAAAACTGGTATATCAGTCCTCTCCTGTAACATTTACGACTTTATTTAAAATTGGAAGGATTTTTTTTTGCTCAGATTGATTCGCTAAGGGTGAAATTATTCATCTCTGGATGAACAACGCGAGAGGGGGGGGGGTGAATTCAATTTCGAACGTCTTCCGTGAAGAAAGTGGTGGCGTTATCTGAAAAAAAAACCCAGCATCTTTCCTATGGTAATTGAACAGATCAAAGCTTAAAAAACAATTTTAAAAAATTGGCAATACCGAAGCTGTATTTTGATTAGTGCATTAATGCAAAATTTTATGTTTACTTTATTTATAAAAATTATCTTTTCGATACAATTACGATACGAACATTGTTACTATTAAAGAATACAGCCGAGATTGGTTTAACACAACGAATATGTAAATAAAGTCAACTTAAAATAAGTCATATAAACAAGAGAAACATTATATTATAATTATATTATATTATATTATAAATTGTAAATATACCAATGTATATGATAATGTAGCAAAAATCAAATCAAATAACATTTAACTTGTGTGAACTATTTAATACGAAACTTTCTACACAAAACATACAATTCATTTATTTTCTTTTTCAATACAGCAAACTTTAAGTCCAGTAATAATTTCAATTAATTAAGGTTGTTAGATGAGATAAAAAAGCCAGTGTCACGATGAGGATTCGAACCTACGATCTTCGGCTTGTTACGCCGCTGCTCTACTACTTGACCAACTTGAGCATCGTGACTTCGGTCCACTCGGACACCAATCTCAACCCCACCTTTTGTACTTTCCCTTTTTTTTTCCATTTTTCAAATGTCATGTGCCATTTTCGACAAATAAAATTGCCACGGAGAGCTTTAGGAAGTGTAATTTAACTTATTAAATTCACTAGTTTTCGTGGTCCCCTTGGCAAATTAATATATTTCAATCAATTAAGGTTTTTAGTTGAGATAAAATTGTCAAAAAAAAGGCAAAAAGGAGGGAAAATTTAAAAGGTGCGGTTGAGATGGGAGATCCGAGTGAATCGAAGTCACGATAGCTCAGGTGGTAGAGCAGCGCCGTATCTAGCCGAAGGTCGTGGGTTCGAATCCCGCTCGCGGCAGAGACTTTTTTTTACTAAAAACATTAATTAATCGAAAGATAGTGCCAATAGAAAGCCAAGTGGGCTACGAAACCTAGTTAATCTAGGAATAACTTTGCTTTTTCTAAATGAAAGCAAGAAATGTTTCGATAAATATTTTGATCTGAAGTTAACACACGGCAGTTAATTAAAAAGTGTATTAGGCTATTAGTATTGTACTGAACTGGGGGACTAGAAGGCAGCAGTGCTTTCGGAGCAAAAGCCCACTTCCTATTGTCCTCATAATCATCAGCTACCTTCATAATGATGATCATCCTAGTCGAGTTTAAAAATCGACAATGTTCGTTTTAACTTTGAAGAAAGTCTGAGGTCATGGCTGTCAATAACACCGATGTGGTTGTATATAGGTAACAGGAGGTTTAAGGTATTTGCCAACTAGACATTATAATAATTAAATCTGTGTTATTGGCCATCTGGATTGTTTCTCTTAAATTAAAACAACAACCAATTCGGGGAGAATGAAAAAGCTTGGAAATTGCGACTGTTTTAACTTTAAAAATACAATTTACAACTAGTGATAGCTCACGCAATCGGATAATTATTGCGACAGTCCGGCTTCCTTATTACTTTTTAGGCGATCATGTTTTCCAAGCACTTCCCCAAACTACGGGCCGTTAATGCGCCCGCACAAACGATTACACCAAAACGTGAATTAACTGGGTAATCATTCTCGGTTTCCGATACATAATTAAAACCTCGTTTACCGGCCCTGCGATAGCACAGAGGGACGTTTGAATAATTCAGAACCGACCGTTCAAATTGCCTTTCGACGTTTGTTATCGTAAATCAAAAGAGATGTAATGACCAGTTACTGGACGTTTTAAAATTTAATTTCAACCGTTTTCCATTAACATTGATTGGAAGTTCGCTGTTTATAATTTTACAACAAACTCTGCCGACTAAGTCGTTTATTTGGTAAAAATTTAAATGTACAGTCTTGTCCTGTGACTCACGTATCCCGAGGGTAAATCCAATTAAATTCCCCGTTCCTATTTACCCCTGGAGGTTTTGCAGGGGGTGTAGTTTATTATAAAGTCCGGTTTGAATGGTTGACCGTGTCTCCGGTCAGTTCCGGGTAATTATTCCGAGGCGGTGGTCACGGATGGTTATGGTCAGTTAGACCGTTTTGTTCCAAAACCCTCACCGGTGTTTCGTGACAATTTCGATCATTGTTTCTGAACAGAATCGTAAAAAAAAATTAACATCTCTTACGATTTATATTTTAAAACATCTATTCCCCCAATTCCTCTTTCAGCCCGGGAGATTTTTAGTTCACATTGCAAATCAACAGTAGTAATGTTATTGGCAGTAAAAACCATAATTTCCCACAACAAAAACTTTCACTCTTACAAATAAGTGTAAGAAAGATACAAATTTCCATTTAAAATAAAGCTCCATCTTATATAAAGCAGTACATATCTATTTAAATCCGTTCTTCAGACAAGCTACATCACCATAACTTGGAACCACTTGTATGTCAGAATATTTCGTGCTCATTGGACTATTTCTTTTAGGTCAATAAGTAACTTATTTTGAGGAAAATTTAAGAAAACCTTGTGAATAACAATTCATAACAATCCTTCCGACCCTAAATGCCCAAAATCTAATTCTCCGACCATCAATTGCAACTGTCAACTGTCCAACTGTGATAAACATTACCTCCGTTTTCCATGAGTTGGGCAATACTGTACCGGGGACTTTCTCAACATAAGCCAAGATTTTGATGGAGTTTGGAATTTCATATTGCAAAGCTATCTCGCTGATCTCTTTTCCCGAGCCTGGGGGCAAATTTCCTTTCTAAGTGATACCTGTGTAGCGTCCTACATTCCATAATATCATACATCTTAAGCCACCATCTCGCTTACCACGGATGATAGAACAATTTTTCTAGTAACTCCGATCCGGTCATTTCTACTGGAAAACTTTAATAAACCTCACACTACTATTCTTGGTGTGAAAGAAAAAAATTAACTTTCAATTAATTAAGGTTTCCAGTTGAGATAAAGTCTCTGTCACGAACGGGATTCGAACCCACGACCTTTGGCTAGATTCTCCGCTACTCTACCACTTGAGCTATGGTGATTTCGATCCGGTCGGACACTAAATTCCCATCTCATCCCCACCTCTTGAATTTTCCCTCCTATTTGCCATTTTATCTCAACTAAAAACCTTAATTTGTTTGAACGATAATAATTGGTCAAGCAAACCGCGAAAACTATTGAATAAAATTTAACACCGAGGTATCCAACTAGATTAACTTTCCCCTTCGGAAAAAGATTTCCCCTACAGTCAACATAAATAATATTCTCCTCCCAACTGCAACAAACATTATTACTTTTCATGTGTTTATGCTCTGTTCCAAAGCAGAAGAAAACTGTGCAAAAGAAATGACAAATACGCAAACTGATCGGAAAGAGAGATGTGGAACATAAAAGTTCTAAACTATTTCTTGATCAATTCTATGTGTCGGGAGTTGAACACTTTGAGTAAGCGTATTATAAAAAATATTTTACCTTCAATTCTATATTTATATATTATATTGATGAATAAAAATAAGAGAAAAATTCAAGCACGAAAACTTTTGTGCAATATTTCTCAAACCAGCTAATACAAAGTAGTTCAGAAAAAGAACGAAAACACTCATAGGACCGACTATGACCTCAGCTGATTTTCGGCCGCAACACTTACCAAATTACATATAAAGGTAGTGCTTTAATAACGTCCTTTCTACTACATGAATTTTTGTCTTGTTTTAATTGGACTATAAGGAATAAAACAAATGCAATTACGAAAATTTAGTCTTTTATTTATAGAACTGTTCTTGGTTTGTTTTTCGCCTTACTTATGCTATAAGTCATAATATTATTTTTGAAAGGTCAAAGAGACAAATATTTGAAAAAAAAAAACAATGAAATCACGGAAATCTGGTCTTTTAGTAAAAGAACGGTTCTCAGCTTGTCTTTCACTTTTCTTATTCTATTATGCATAAGTCTAAATATTATTTCTGAAAGGTTAACGAAACGGATATTCGAAAAAAATTGCAATTACGGTTTTAGTTTGTCTTTCATCTTTCTTGCGCTATGAGTCTAATTATTATTTCTGAAAGGTCAACGAAACGAATATTTATACAAAATGCAATCACGAAAATCTGGTCTTTTAGTAAAAGATCAGTTCTCGGCTTGTTTTTCGCCTTACGTATGCTATAAGCCTAAATATTATTTCTGAAAGGTCGAAGGAATGAATATTTAAAAAAAATTGCAATTACGGAAATCTGGTCTTTTAGTTATCGAACTGCTCTTGGTTTGTCTTTCGCTTTCTTATGCTATAAGTCATAATATTATTTTTGTAAAGTGAAAGAGACGAATATTAAAAAAAAAATGCAATTACGGAAATCTGGGCTTTTAGTTGTAAAACTGTTCTTGGCTCTTCTTTTCCTTTTCTTATGCTACAAGTCTAAATATTATTTCTGAAAGGTCAAAGAAACAAATATTTAAGAAAAAATGAAATTACTGAAATCTGATCTATTAGTTACAGAACTGTTCTGTTTTGGTTTGTCTTTCGTTTTTCTTATGTTCTAAGTCTAAATATTATTTCTGAAAGGTGATTGAAGCAATTTGTGAAAAAAACTGAAAGTTAACTCTGTCTTGTTGATATTTTTAAATCGCATCGTTGAACTTTATGTCGATTGCAATTAGTTATTTTTTTAATCTAAGGTTTTTAGTTGAAATGAAGAATCAGTGACATGAGCCCATGATCTTCGGCTTAATAACGCAGCTGCTATAACCACATGAACTATCGTGGCGTATTGAACCAAAAGTAGTAAGTTCGAATCCCCTTAGTGACGCCAATTTTTCATCTCAACCACAAACCTTAGATAACAGGAATAATTGATTGGAAAAATTGATAAGGAGATTTATGACCACCAAGCAAATATGGATTTATTTATGCCAATTGTTTATTATTGCTATTGAGGTCGGGTTTTCATTTGCTTTTTAAGGAAAAGGGCTGACTGTTATTGGAAGTATCCCCTAGCAGAGTTTGCTTTAACGGGATTTTTTTCGAAATGGGACAAAGGGGTTGAAGGCGCGTTGAGGCTTAAGTGTTAATTAAAGGGAATTGCTGCCCGATGGGGGCGGTTTTACGATCCTCCCATTGTTCTCGGTCGGGCCGGACGTTAAAACAGTTTAATTGTAGATCTTGGAAACGGCTTCTGCATTGTCCAGCTTCCTTTTTCCCTCTTTTCCCTTTAACGACGGCTTTCTACGTGTCTCAGGGAACGTTTAAATATTTACTCTGTTGGTGGCAAGATCGCCGTTACACGTGCCCGGCTTTTTTCAACTCTTCCCTGGAAAAAAGTGCATAAACGTGCCTTT
The DNA here is from genome assembly GCA_039619505.1 of Cimex hemipterus. Classification (NCBI taxonomy): domain Eukaryota; kingdom Metazoa; phylum Arthropoda; class Insecta; order Hemiptera; family Cimicidae; genus Cimex; species Cimex hemipterus. Next base: position 22,855,116 of record CM077105.1, on the reverse strand, counting down.
TACCCTAAGCTTTGTTAGGTGGAGAAATTGATTTTCGTGAAATTCACCCTTGGCAGTAATGAGGAGGGCTTTTTTACAAAACGGCCACAAAGGACAAAAGCGGACTGGGCCCCGTTACAATGACAACATAACCCTATTAGGGAATTTATGTAAATCGGGTCGGCTTGTGAATGCCGTTCCATGGAAAGATCCTTGTGATGGCACAATGCCCTTCCACCTAGGCCTAATCCTTATTCAGGTCCGAACCGAATCCGACCGGGATTGATTTCTGAGACAACAAAGGCCGTCAGCGATTTGCAGGGTGTTTCATTGTAATAACAAAACTAATGCCAACATAATAGTGACAGTACGTTTGGGCAGGCCATGGAGCAACATAGAAACAATATAGCCTCTAATGTTAAACCGTATCAGAATTTTAAAAGATAGTTTGATTATTCGATAAATCCATGAACAATCAAAAAAAAATCCTCACAGTTATTAAAATGTTTGTAGACATGGTAGGCAATGCTAAAGTTATACGATTTTTCCAGTTTTGTGTGTTTTTTAAAATTTTAAAGTTATAAAACACACTACTTACCAGTTTATATTCTTTATCACCTAGTTCAGATACATGGGGTTATAACGCCAGGTGGGTCTGAAGCTTTTTTTTTTCAACAGCAAGCTGGCATTAATTTCGGGTTCTAAAACTACAGGCCTAGAATAAAACCGTTGACGGAGTAAATAACGAGTGGACACTTGGTGGCAGTAAACGTATTCATAAACAGCAATGCCAACTGTTTAAGTCACGTAAAGGCCGTAAAGACACGGGCGTAAAGCTAATCCCGGAGACCTCCTGGGTCACCTTTAAGCGTAAATCATAGAAATCCAAAGAGTTTTTACGAGCGACACCTTCAACGATGTAATTTTAATTATACGCAGTTAAAGTGGGGTGGTTGCGCTTTTCAACATGGCAGCTTACCACGTGTCGATGAACATAATCCTGACGGAAACGATGCTTTCTCCAGCTGGTCACTGTTGGGGAGTCGTAGGTAAATTTGTCTACCGGTTTCCCCTGGAGGGTGAACCCTCGATCGACACCCAGAAAGGGCGATAGACCATGACCGGACGTGCCGAATCTTTCGGTCATCTCACGTCTCGACGTAACACCAACCGGAGGATTGCCATTCAACAGGCGTGCCCAAAAAAACCTCGTGAAAAATGATGCGACGGATGGGCGAGATTTTTGAATCCAAATAACCTTTTTAAAGCAAGTCTACTTACGCGTTAAAACGAACGGTTATCATGTTCCCCCTCTGCATCTGGTATTGACAGAGAAGAGAAATGCATTAGAGATGCATCAAGCACGTAATAACTAGCATTAGGGGGCACACTGAGTTATTAGTTCGAGTCCATTCGTGACACTGCAGTGCCCGAGGATTAGGTTGAAATATGCAGTTCCGTTAGCCGGTCCGGCTCATCCGCATTTGTCATGCAGATCCACCAAATTGTTATTAATATTTGGGCCGTCTGTTACCGGCGACCCGTTCGAAAATGGTCGTGATTGTTGAAACTAATCTATACGGATTTTTCCGGCTCGAGATCCATCAATATCAGTTGAGGATCCCTCCCGCCCCTCTTACGATTTACATTAATAAGACAATTAATCAGGGCCCAAAGGGTGACAATTAGCCGAGTCACGTGACCTTCAACCCTTTTAGACACTGACTGATCGACTTGAGGATCAGTGTAATGAAAACAGTACATTAGAGGGTACTGGGAGGTTGTCGGTGTCTGGGTTTCGACTTAATCTCTTAAATCAGCTGTTTTTCCAAAACAGATAATCTACAGAGATGTCAGTGTTAGTTAGAATTATCAGTCGTGTCACGTTACCAAAACTATTCTGCTTGTGGGTCCTCCTCACGGGTCTCTGTATCCTCTTCAACTCTCAGAGAGAACAAAATCCAGTGATCTCTTTTAACTCAGAGAGAAGAAATAAGTCTATCACAAAACGTAGGAGTATTCACAACATTTTTCAACAAGGTGATTAAAAAAAAGCAACATTTAGTTACCTTAACTTTATTGATTTCTGTATTTCATATGCAATTGGGGTTTGGTATTTGTTAACGCTTTGAAAGGTATCAGCAATTCGTCATAAGTTGATTAAATGATCACTGTATATAAATCACATGTGAAATGAAAAATAATTATTTTTAACCGGTATAATTGTAGTTTACTATTATTAATTATATACCGATTAGACTTGCATAGCAGAAATCAATAATCAAAAAATCAATCTTTTTATGTAAGGTTTTGGGTGAAATGACAAAGTTAATATCACGAGCGGGATTCGAACCTACGGCCTTTGGCTCATTACGCCGCTGCTCAAACCACTTGAGCTATGGTGAATTCGGACTCGGACACCAAATTCCCATCTCAACCTCACCTTACGAGTTTTCCCTCCTTTTGTCATATTTCATCTCAACTAAAAACCTACCGTTTTGCCACTTTTCACTTCACAGCTCTCCGTGGCCACTTCATATGTCGCCGAGAATCGAATCCTGATTACACGACATTTGAAAAATGACGAAAAGGATGGAAAATTCGAAAGTTTGTAGACTGAGAAGGGGAGTCGGTGTCCGAGTGGATCGAAGTAACCGCTCAATTGGTTAGTGCAGCGGCGTATGGAGCCGAAGGTCGTGGATTCGAATCCCGGTCGTGTCACTAGTTTTTTTTTTCATTTCAACCAAAAACCTTTTATAAATAAATTAATTGAAAAAAGTAATTTGGCCAATCAGGCTACTAAATATAATGGATTTAATGAATCAAAAATATAAATAATAAGTCGCTATAGGGGTGTCGATAGCTGCGAGGTTAACGATGTCACCGAGATCCTCACAGCAAGGTAAATATCCTGGGTTCAAATCAAGCAGCCCTGTATTCTAACCCATAATACATACAAATGGGCTTTTTTCAAATACACCAACACTCTGATGGTTGATATGAGCTCTGCTTTCGTGAACTTTTGGAGAAAAAACTAGTGTTCTTCCAACTAATTAGCATCAATCCTTCGAATAAACATAATTGCTCAAAAGATTGTCAATTTGAGGTTTAATGTCTTTTTAATGATGATATATAAAATATTTTAGTAATTTTTATCAATTTTTTGAATTGTTTTTTAAATAAAATTCAACAATAATTTATTAGATTGACCGAATTACTTTTTTCAATTAATTAATCTGTTTATGTTTTGGTTTAGGTATTGGCTGAATTGAAAAAGTTAGTGTCATCCCTCTCGTCACAATAAGCTTTTTCATTTTGAACGAAACCGTACAAAACAGATTATTCAATAATAATTTCGATTTGGATAATATCACGAAAGAATAGATAAATAATAATAAAGGAATTGATGAATTTAGACTTAATAAAAGTGATATTTTTGATTTTTTTTTAGTTGTCCACAATTAAATCAATGGTTGTATGTTGATTATCCCTCCAAAAAGAGCTACATTTTTTCTAAATAACCTACCTTTTGACCAACTACCATTTTCAAACTTTGGAACATCCTTGATATCTTTATCTACTAAAAGATGGCACATTCTCCACTGAGAAATCATAACCTTACACACCTTTCTTCGGATTCTAGTTCCTTATTAAATTCACTAATTTCGTGGTCCGCTTGACAAATTATTATTATTATTATTATAATTAATTAAGGTTTTTAGTTGAGTTCAAAAAGTCAATGGCACGAGCGGGATTCGAACCCACGATCTTCGGCTTGATACGCCGCTGCTCTACCTCTTGAGATATCTTGATCGTGGGTTCGAATCCCGCTCGTGCCATTGACTTTCCATCTCAACTAAACACCTTAATTAATCCTTATTAAAATTCATGTTGATAAGAGGCCATTTCGATTTAATATTGAAACATATTTTATTGAAACCTCACCACAAACTACATCGCCAACACATAACACCATTGTAAGGTTAATCATAATGGAGAATCGACGCTCAAGAACCAAGCGACAAGACAATCGCACATGTTGTACAACCGACTAAATCATATAGACCTAACGACCCTGAAACAAGAATGATTCCAAAATTACACACACGTTCACTGACTATATGTATTGGACGTAATTTGTGAAAAGTTACTTTTGATACGGTCTTATTAACATTTTATATAAATGTAATTTTAGGTTATGAGTCTTATATTCTAAAAAATTATAGTATAACATTTTGCTCATGGTTTTTGTCTAATTACATCATTTTGTTTCTATCAATCCAAATTTGATAAAATGTAAACACCAATACATTTTACGGGGTTTTCAAGTTTTAGTTTTTTGTATTTTTGGCATTTGTTTATTTAAATTTCCTATACAAAACTCTTGTTTGGATTAAATTTTAACATATTTTTTTCTCCATTTAATACTTTTTATGCCTTCATTTAATTTTTTTTAACTTGCTATCTTCATATATGTTGAGATAATTAGCAAACATTACGCATGAATATATGGGAAAAAAAATCTTCACTCCTACAAAATCTCAACAGACTACAAAGGAGAGGAAGAACACAGGAGAACATCGGACACCATGATATGGTATACGGATGGCTCCAAAACAACTGAAGGAACTGGATCAGGAATTTTCTGTACAAGCCCAAAATATGAGCAATCAAACTCACTAGGGAAGTGCACCTCGGGCTTTCAAGCAGAAATACATGCTATCAATGCTTGTGCTCTGGAAAATCTTAAAAGAGGTTACACTGACAAAAAAATCCTCATAATATCAGACAGCAAAGCAGCTATCAAAGCACTGACATGTACAAGAATCACATCAAAATTAGTCAGTGAATGCATCCAAAATCTCCAAAACCTGAGAAAACACAACAAGGTAACGGTATCCTGGGTGCCAGGGCACAGGGGAATTTTGGGTAATGAAGAAACAGACAGACTGGCCAGAGGAGGATCCGCAAGACCATACATAGGCCCCGAGCCTATCCTTGGGATATCCAAACCAAACGTAGAATCCTCCATCGCAGAATGGATCCAAATAAAACAAAGAGAAAAATGGATAAACTCTAGCAGTGCTAGACACAGCAAACTCATGATAAAACAACCCTCATCAAAACTGGCAAAAACACTGCTACAATTGGAGAGGGCAAATCTCAGAGGAGTGGTAGGGCCACTAACCGGCCACTGTCACCTGAGAAAACATCTACAAAACATGGGCATATATAATAGTGATCCAATTTGCAGACTATGTAATGAGGAGGAGGAAACAGCCACTCATATCATCTTCGAGTGCGGAGCAACGGCTCAATGGAGATTCAATCTGACGCACAGAAATGACTCAGAGAACCACATTGAAGCAATAACAGTCAATGACTTGATAATCCTAAGTAAAAGGATCGAGTCTATTGACTAAACTAAAGAACTAGGAAGGTACAATAAGCCAGAAGGCTGCAGTGCCTGGGGCACACAAACCCCACCTCCTAGTACCTTTGCCACCTAACCTAACCTAACCTATGGGAAAAAAAGAATTGTAACTTGCTCCTACCATTCGGAAAAATCTCCCTTAACAGTTTTTACGCACTGCTTTCTATTCCTTACATATTATTTAAAAAATAAATTTAACCATATATGTTCAGCGGTCTTAATTGACCATATGAATTATTTCAATCCTTTATCAATCCTTCAAATTTATTCCTTTTATCTGAGGTCATAGTGAGAAACCTAGTATGTCTAGCGGAATTCGAACCGCGATCTTCGACGCAATACGCGGCTGCTCTCACCACTTGAGCGTATTGAGCCGAACGTCCTGGTTTTTCATCTCAACTACGACCAACGGACCACAGATCAAAAGAATAATTATTTGGAATAAATTTAATTCACTTGAAAAACCCATTGATTTTAAAACTATAAGTAATAATATTGGGTTGTCCGGAAAATAATGCAGGATTTTGGTATTAAACAAAA
>CM077105.1:22831310-22841765 GCA_039619505.1 Cimex hemipterus | reverse complement strand
TCTCTCTCTCTCTCTCTCTCTCTCTCTCTCTCTCTCTCTCTCTCTCTCTATTCCTGCATCAGCACGCGCGTGTGCCCGTTCCATTTATATCTTTTGTATCCAACGCGTTGATCTCAGAAAGTCAAATAGTCTATTGAGCACAGGAGGGTCATCGCCAAGAATCTCCGCTAATTGGCTTGGGAGGTTATGTGATCTTCTTTGTTGCTCTAACTTAGGGCAATTGGTCAAGAGGTGTTTTATTGCCGCAATCGCAGACTGGCGCCGGTTCTTTGCACATAAGGTGGGTAAGCCTACTATGTCAGATTCTAAGTCGTGTCAACACTGTCTCTTCGTGCCGCGAGTCGCGCACTGAGGAGCTCCAAGGGCCCATAAAAGCCCCCATGTTGATATTACCATAACCGAAAAATTGGCGCGGTACAGGAATTATATAAAAGCTTAGTGAAAAATATAATTTGTGGTAACTTTCTTTAAAATGTATGTGCTTTTAGTATACCGTTGATGGCAGTATATTTAGTATACAAATACTAAGGACTGTTTGTAGTAGGAATCACACTACAAGATGTAGGTCTAACAGGAAATACATAAAAATTATTTTCTTCGGCGTTGCTGTGAATGGCCAGAAACAGTCAAATGTACGCTATAATTAAGAGTACTCATTTATGTATATTGTTGGAACTTACTATCTGATATTTTAGAATTTTTTTAAGCACAAATTAAGTCCATTAGAGTAAACAATCCATGTGGTTATCTATTATACTTGACTTTTAATACAATCAAAAGAAATAACAATTGATATAAAGAGGTATATTGTTGCAGATCTTCAGAATCGACTGTAAGAACGGTTTCGGAGGACTGCTGTACCATAGGCAAAGGATTCAAGTAGAGTGGTAGATGTAGTTAGAGGACACATCCAAGCATCTTGATTGACTATAACCTATATCTATAGTGAAGGTTTCATTGATTTGCTAAACAAAACAGTCAACTTTCTTGTTTTGCGATCTGCAGCCGATATTTTTTTGCTCCCTAAGGAAAAATATAGGGAGCTAAGCGCTTTATGACTTTATCATATAAGCATTTTCATCATGTAACCTTCACAGTAAGAATAATTATATTTGTTGAGTTATATCCCATATATTATATTGTCTGATTCATTTAAAAAGTAAAGAATGAATGGAAAGTTTGTTCAAAATCAATGGTACTCTTTTGATTGGGTTGAAGCCGTCCTAATTAAATTCGATTTGGCGATCCCGCGTTGCAGATTGGATAACTCGGTGAGTCAGTCTTCAAAGCTCTATTTGCGCGTCGGAGCGTGTTCTGCAAACAGGGGCTCGCTGAAACACGATACCTCGACTGAAAACCGTCTGCCCGTACAGAATAGGATTCGGCGTTGGCCGTAACTCGATCATCCCCCGGATATTTCCAAGGACCTGGAGATTTTTCTGCCGCACCCTCCCTTTTCCGGGTCCGGCGGATTGCATTTGTCAAACCGTATTTGCGATCCCCTCTGGGCAAATTGCCTCCTTTCGACGGCCACCTTAACTTAGTTTGCCCGCACTTACTCCGCCCAAACAAACATTCTGTTTGCAGACCGTGTAAAATTCTATCATCCTGTCTCAATTCCTTGGGTTTCGTATGTTCCACCCCTCAGAACAAATCACGAAGCCTAACCTACTAAGACCACATTTATACCAGAGTCATCTTTTTACTAGGCCAATTGAGCTGTGTTGAAACCATTATAATTCAAAATAAGTGTAATACATAACTAGTTGTTCAGAATTCATGCGTATTGGTTCTAAAATGATATGTATTATTTTGGACCTTTTGCGTAAAATAATACCCTTTTATATAACAAGAATATCTTGAAAACTTAGGATGACAGATCAACATTTAAAAGAAGGATTAAAAATTCAGCTCCTCATTTTCTTCTTTGTGAGTCGTTTCATTTCATTCGTTCAACGATTGAAACTATCATCACAGAGTGAACAGTGGTACACAAATGAAAAAAAAACCTATTCACCAAAAACTTCGAAAAATTATTGAAGTTATTTTTATAGGCACACACACACTCAAGTTTATCTTCATAAAATTTCATTTGATATCGTTCACAGTTTCATAAAGCAGTACTCAAAGTATCCCAAAAACCCTCCGAACTCACGTTCCCTCATCCATTTTTCCCCTTCAGGTATTAAACATATAATTAAAAACTTACCTCCTTACAAAGCCTAGGCGCACCCTTTTGAAAATAAGTTTCCATCTAGAGCCCAAATCTGTTTATCCGGACAAGGAACGGGGATTTGTCCGGTTGATCGAAAGTCTGGATAACCCAGGAAAATTTGTGATTTTATTAATATAGGGTCATCAAAAAGGAAAAAAAGCACACATACGAAGGTGAACACTTTTATTCATACATCAAGAACCATTAAAGTTTTTATTAGTTTTATTTTTGTTACGACCGGATGCGCGTTTCTCGAATAATGTATACATGAAAAATACCTAATAAAAATAAACTCATCTTATTTTATTTATATTAAGTTCACCGTCCGTTTCATCTATCTGGATGGGTATAAAAAGAAACACTTTCCGTGGTTGAAAATTTATTCCAATTTTTTGAATTATATCGGCTTTTCGGGTTCAATGGCCCATCATCAGAACTGGACTATGCCAATAGTAAATTTATATTCTTCTACCCCCTTTGTTTGGTGTTGTGGGGGTGTCGTAAATTTGTTAAAAAAAAAAAAAAACTCCAGTCGTTGTCCTCCTTTCTCCGCGTATGCCTATAACTATATAGATGGTGATAGTTTAATTTGCTTTTTTAAATCACAGCTTGTTAGAACGGGATGCCGAATTGAGGAAAAATCAGCTAATTTTAGTTCAAACGTGTCGTCCGTATCGTTCGCCTAGCTTTAATAGGGTAAGGATGACCTTTATTCTACGAGTCAAGTCTCCAGGGATCACCTATCGGCAGTGTTCTTGATATGCGAGGGCCGTAACCGGCTCACCCACTATGCCATTTTCTTTTAATCCTGCGTTAGAGGGATCGCGATGTTTAAATCCGGTGGTTGGGACGTTCCGGCTTTAGCCGCCTCGTTCGCATTTTCGTTATTCTCCAGACCGGTGTCCGGCTAGCCAGACCGGGACTACAGTTTTGCCCAGTATTTCAGTTCATGGTATTCCACCCGCAAGAGCATAACGAGAGGGATCGACAGAGAACTTAGCACGGACAACCGTAACCACGGAGATGTAGACCAGGTAGGTAAGCAGAGATCGTCGAATCACCTCAAGCGTTCCAAATCGCATAAAATTCCACAGTGAAAAATCTATAGTGTTGCGGGAGCAGAAACCGTGTGGAGGACCATGAAGTAGCGTACACCTTACCTTTACCTGTATTTTACCCGAATTGTAAAGTTTTTTTTTCATTTTGAGGTCGTTCCCTTAAATTACATGTGATTAATGACGAGTTAGTTTAGAAAACAATTGTGATCAGAACGAACCTTTTTGCTTTTAGTTTTCTATTGTAACTTCTTATGTATAAAATCAGCTGTTTTCGCGACTCCCGAGATGGATGACAATTCTGAACTTCGTCTGGTCGGAATATTTGTTACCTTCGTCCTTGGCCTCATCACGTTCTCCTTGCTTATTGTTAATATTAAGAACGACGATAGCCTCGTCCGTAAAGATAATATTCTAGGTAAACATTTTCACAGAGTAAACACTAAATGAACAAATAATTAATCATTCGTATTACTTTCTAGGAAGAGAAAATTTCACAGATGGTAAATTTCAAACTTATTAATAATCTTGGAAGCTGTTCAACTGTTGGAACAGTCGATTGCTTCCATTCCGCTAAAAGAAGCTCTCTACTTACAAAACTTTATAACCTAATAAAATAAAACATTACAGATTATCATTTCGGCCGCTATATGGACGACGAGGCGCTGGTAAAAAGCTTGAAGCTAGCCATGCTGAAACATCCGACTGACACGACCGGACATATTACAAACAAACCTATTCGCAGCAAAATTGACTTCCTCCTATGGAGAATGACGGGGAAAAAAGTAATGATATTTTGCCATTAACAAATCGCAAATGATTAGGCTTTGAAATAACTTGATCAACGAGTATTGAAGGAATATCAAATCTAAATTTTAAAATAATTAATGTCCTGCGGTGTTTGTTTTCCATATCTACACCTTATTTAAGCTAATACTGCTACATAAACTTACTGCTTTGCAAAGCATTGAAACAATTTTTACCAATAGTTTCATTATGTATTCAAATTTAGTGATAATGAATCACATATCTATCATAGTTAGTTGAATAAGGTCGGGTTTTACAGCATTAAACGAACGGCCTAGTGTATACATATACGATGACTTTCTGCTGTTGGTAGTGTAGGTATATAGATAAGTAAACTCCAAAATATTGTTGATCCGGCATTTGACCACTTATTGGGTCCGTCTACATTCGCACGGACTTTGATGGGAAACAAACGCCTTTCGGCTTTTCGCCATCTCCAGTGAGGAAATTAAACGGACTCAGTGCCGGTTTGTTTCAACGACTCGCAGACCAACAACTTCCTTCAACGTCAATCTCGATATATGAACATCCCTTACATGTTGTGCTACGAGGCATTTTACTAATCGAATAAAATAAATATTTGGTTTAGTTCAGCATCTTTATTTTAGAAATAAAAGATTTTCATTATTATTGAGAACTTACGTGATATCCACGTATATCTATGTATATCATTTAAGCAGAACGATTGTTCTCTGCCATGCTATGTTTTAGTTGAACGGTGTCTTCATGGATTTTGGAGCGGGAGACGGCATCAGATACTCCAGGACTCTGTGGCTGGAGAAAACCAAAAACTGGGACGGGATCCTGATCGAAGCGAACCCCCTGATGAAACAGCGCCTTAATGAATCGGGCCGGAAAGCCAAAATATTCTCCAGTTGTCTCGGTCTACAGAAATATCCCTATATTGGCGCGTTAGGTATAAGGGCAAATTACGGCAGCCGGCTTCTCGACGACGAATGGATCATTTATAAAACAATAGTCGATGTTGATTGCTACCCAATGTACATTTACTTTCTCGCCGCCGGGTACAAGTCTGTCGACCTTTTGGTTTTGGACATCAACGGGAAAGAAATAAACGCCCTCAAGACACTACCGTGGAGCAAAGTGAACATTAAGGTACACAATTTTAAACACACTCAAAAACAAAAATCTTACATTTTCCCATTTCAGACTCTTCTCGTAAGGTACGTAACACGGGACGACGTGACAGAGATAGTAAATTATTTAACGAAAGAATCACGGACCCTATACGTGTTTGTCTATTACGTCGAGTCAATGTCAACCTACTTGTATTTCGTCCGGATAGATATTTTCAGAAAGTATAAACAAAAAGACAAGAGAGGAGACGGAGATAAAAGGACGTCCAGATTTCCCGAATAGTACTTTTGTCTGGGGTCGTCATGAGAAGATCAAAGCCTTTTCTATTAAGATGTCCGTCACAACCCACCCCTTGTTTTATGTGGCCAAACCCTCTACGCTTTACCCTAACAATGTCCTCCCAACCTCGCAAATAACAAACATTTTGTATTTTATCTTGTCTTTTGTAGTGTTAATGTACTTTCTTTCAATAAATCCAATTTACTACATAATTTGTGCAATACAGTACGATCGCTTTTAAAGGCGACAGTAGAATATTTTACATGTACCAATCATCAAAGTTTACAAGGATATATTAAACAGTAATTTTTGACCCTTTTAAAAGAGTCATTGCAATATTTTTATTATTTCCTAAATTAGTGGTCCGCTTGACCAATTGATACATTACAATTAATTGAGGTTTTTATTTGAGATGAAAAAAGTTAATGGCACAAGCGGGATTCGAACCGCTAGATACGCCGAAGAAAAAGAATATTTCAGGCAAAATAGTCGTTAATATCGCAAAATTTAACGTAGAAAGCAATTTTTAGCTTTTTCAACCTAAAAAATAAATTTTTCTTTCTAAAGTTTCGGTTGGGTTAAAAAAGTCGGTGTCATGAACGGGATTCGAACTCACGACCTTCGGCTAAATACACATCTACCCTACCACTTAAGACCACATGACTTCAATCCTCTCGGACGCCAACCCTCCAGCAATCGTTCGAATTTTATGTTTGATTTCGAAGCAAGCATAAGGTGCCCTGTATACTTTCCCTTTTAAAAAATTTATAAATTTGAAACTAGACTAAAAATCATTAAATTCGTATATTTTTAATATTTTTATAACGCCATTGGTTCATTGCTTCATTCTGTGAGAAATCCAAACAGACACCTTTTATATTGTCACGGCGCTATAGAACAATACTGTTCGGGAATTTAAATTATTATTCAGATATCGTGAGATGCGGTTTGATGTGATGTAGGCATCAGAAAAACATTTTCTTTATCATGCCGACGTTTCGATCTTTATTGAGATCATCTTCAGGGCTCTAAGTGTTTGCCTTCTGTGCTTCGGCCTGGGATTTACAAACATAGGTTACATTTAGAAAATACATTTCGGATGTGGAAAAGTGAATTTATACAATGCAAAATATATTTTATATTCCATCAAAGTGTTTCTACTCACTCAGTGTTTATCTTCTGTGTAATTATGCCATTCTTGCGGATCGTCTTGCGAGTACCAGTGAGATTTGGCTGTTTATGTTTATACATGTTTATATATGTTGGATTTTGAAAGAGTGGGGAAGGAAGTGGGTATAGAAGAGACAATTTTGTATACGTCTTCGGTTTCTTTGAGGTGAAAAGAGCGCACAAAAAGGAACAAAGTATTGGTCAAGTTTCGACCAGATTATTCTTTCAGGATTATACAGAAAGGGAAAAATGGGATAAGGAAAGCTAGATTGTTGGACAATTAGACTATGGGAAAAATATTTGATGTCTGGAATGTAATGTAACGATATACGTATGTTATCTGTATTGAATTTGATTAATGATGTTGGCGTAGCTGCGACTGAGTTTGCATGGATCTGTTCTGTTATTGATGCTGTGTTTATCTTTGTTGATGTAAACCATTTCTAAAAAAATACTTTTAAATTTGTTTTCTTCTGTATGTAGTATTTTTGGATTTTTGAAGTCAAAATTGTGTTGGTGTTCAAAGAGGTGGGTAGCGAGTGCTGTAGGATGCAAAAAACCCAAACAAAATCCAAATTACTTTGATGGAATATAAAATATATTTTTGTATAAATTCACTTTTCCACATTGTACATGTATTTTCTAAATGTAAACTATGTTTGTAAATCCCAGGCCGTGAAGATGATCTCAATTAAAGATCGAAACGTTGGCACGATAAAGAAAATATTTTTCTGAAACCTATATCACACCAGACCCCATCTCACGATATCAGAATAACATTTGAATTATGTTATTATTCATTGCTCTCAGGTCCGGTAGTCAAAATTAAACGAAAAATTATTTTATTTTGTTAATTATTATCTGTCTCTGTAGTGCATTGAGGAAGGCAATAAAAATTGTCGTAAGCTTGGCGTTGATACAACACAAGTATTCGTCCTATCTACTACAACTCAAATTCAACGGAAAAAACAATATTTCTGCTATTCTTGCAATCCAGTAATACTTCGGCTGTTCTGACTCTTGATAGAAATATTATTATTGTTAAAAAATTTGTACAGTTGTGAAGAGATTAGTGACCGTTAATCAATAATTATTCAGAAATCGTGAGATGCGGTCTGGTGTGATGTAGGTTTCAGAAAAACATTTTCTTTAACGTTACAACGTTTCTGACTGACACTCTCAACGCGACATGATCACGAAAATGGTCTCAATAAAAGATCGAAACGTTGGCACAATAAAGAAAATGTTTTTCTGATACCTACATCACACCAGACCGCATCTCACGATATCTGAACAATCAAACAATTAGTTACTTTTTACCAAAAATAATTGGCGATTTTAAGTGTTTTTGGTAAAATATATCACAAATTTGAATAGTCTAAGTGCTATTAACAAATTTCTTAAAAATCTTGTAACTACAAATTAACCCGCTGTTGTTAAATATTGTTAATGAATAATTCAGTTAGAAAAATTTGAAATATTATCTTAAAACATTGACTTGAAGAAATTCGCTAAATCATTAAACAAATTATATTTTTACTTTTATGCTATGCTCCGTACAATGGCAAGATAGTAAAGAAATTGAGAAAACTTCACTAGGAATGAATATTATTTTAGGTTAGGAATTGACATAAAAATGCTTTTTTGTCATTTTTTATTTACCTTATTAAATTCACTAGTTCTCGTGATCCACATGACAAATTAATATTTTTCAATTAATTAAAGTTTTTAGTTGAGATTAAAAAAAGTCAATGGCACAAGCGGGATTCGAACCCACGACCTTCGGCTTGATACGCCGCTGGTCCACCACTTGAATTATCGTGACCCTCGATTCACTAACTTCCCATCTCTACCCCACCTTTTGAATTATCCCTCATTTCTGCCGTTTTTCAAATGTAATTGTATTTTTCAAATTATCTATTAACGGTCACTAATCCCAACACAAATTTAAATTAATATTGAACTCACTCTACACAAATTGAATTGAAACATACATGTATTTTAATCTTTCCAATCAAAAATGAAATAACTAAATGTATCATAAGATATGCACTGTATGATTTTATACTTTTTTCGCTTACACGATTTGTATAAATATTCACGAAAATTGATTATACAATTGTGCTGTTTTGTTTTTATTACAATTTCTCCCATCTCTTTCCCTAGATACATATTTTTCATCCGGATTATAATTATACTGCAATTCTCAATGACACTTCCCAATTGTAAGATCCAACCTTCAATCAATCCAACGTCTTACGATAATAGCCTAATGATGAAGTTATTAGTCAGATATTTTTGCATAGCAAATAAAAAATGACATTTGAATAGAAACCGGTCCAAGTTTACTTGTTGAATAAATTAAAACTTGATCGTTCCCTGTCATTTTTGTCCACCTTTGATGTTTCTGTCTGTCCAAAGTAGTAAAAGATGCCATTTCAATGACCACGCGAACCCAATGAAGGCATGTAACAAATTTAATGAAAAGCTATTTTTGTATAAATGTTCTGCATTACTAATTGAACTTGATTACAAAATACATTTAACCTATTATGTAAAATTAATTAGTTTTTACAATAATATAGTACCAAATAAAACCTATTACACAACTTTTCAATTGTATACTTATATATAATGCATTATTATTTTATTATTCAAGTTTTTATGATATCACACTACTGAAAGCTAATGAGGCATAAAAGTGTTCTAAAATGATCCGAGGGTAGGTTTGGCCGTCTTTTGTTTATTTCGATATGTTCCGTAATGCACCGTTCTGTGAAGGATGTTTTGACAAGGGAAGCTCAGTTCATTTCTTGATATTGCTTGTATTCTTGTTTGAAGATTTCTTTCTTTGAGGGTTTTCGTCCTTTTATCAGAAGACAATCTCCTATTAGAGCACGTTGTAGTTCTTTTTCTCTCTCTATTTCCTCCCTTAAGAATGGACCTTATGTCTTCTTTGGTATTCAATTCTTTCTCAATAAAAACTTTTTGTTGAAAAACCCCTTCAAATAGGCTTTATTTTACTAAACAGAGGACAAAATAATCAATGATTATTTCAATTCCGATTTAAAAATCATTGATTGGTTTTAAAAATTTTTGTAATTCCTTTTTTAAAGGGTGACGAGTAACGAGAGTGAAATTTGAAAGAAATTCATGGTGTTTCATGTTGTACTTTTAAAAAGTTGTGTAACTGTTTTATACGCTGGTAAAACACATAATTTTAATGTTCAGTAATTCCTGGATTACAGGGGGACTTAACATCAAACTAATTTACAATGTTTTAAGATAATAGTCCTTTCGAAGCAATGGTTATATCACTCAGACAGTGAGGGACTGATAAAATCTACTGAAGATGGATAGAATCTGCTAAATAGCAGAAAAGTGTAGGCCTCCATGTTTCACGGAAAAGTAGAAGCAGTGGTGGCGAGAGTATATCCACAAGGAAGAATACTATTTCCCCTGCTGTGGAATGTGCTACTACGACCATATCATTCGCTTGTGAATATTAAAGGTTGTAAGACCAAGGTATGATCTAGACTAGGTTAAAGCTGGTAAAGTAACAAATGTTGCAAGGATGATAAGGCCAAGTATGACCTCGACCAAGTTAATGCCGGTGAAGTATCAAAGGTTGTAAAGGATTATAAGACCAAGGTAAGACCTCGACTAAGTTAATGCTGGTAAAGTATCAAAGGTTGTAAGGATGATAAGACCAAGTCATGTTCTAGACTAGGTTAATGCTGGTAAAGTACCAAATGTTGCAAGGATGATAAGGCCAAGGTATGAACTCGACTAAGTTAATGCCGGTAAAGTACCAAATGTTGCAAGGATGAT
>CM077105.1:22801118-22816741 GCA_039619505.1 Cimex hemipterus | reverse complement strand
TGTATGTATATGTACGTACGTACGTATGTATGTATGTATGTATGTATATGTACGTACGTATGTATGTATGTATGTATGTATGTATGTATGTATGTATGCATGCATGCATGTATGTATGTGTGTATGTATATATGTATGTTTGTGTGAATGTGTATGTATATAAATATGTATGTATATGTATGTTCGTGTGAATGTGTATGTATGTTTATGTGTATATATGTATGTATGTATATGTATGTATGTACGTAAGTATGTATATGTATGTTTGTGTGAATGTGTGTGTATGTTTGTGTGAATGTGTATGTATGTTTGTGTGAATGTGTATGTATGTTTGTGTGAATGTGTATGTATGTTTGTATGTATGTATGTATGTATGTATATGTATGTATTATGTAATATGTATTTATAAAGATTATTTACAGATTGTGAGATGTGCCTTTGTGTGACATAGAAAAATAGAATTAGATTAGAAATTAAAAATTATAAAAATATTTTTTTATCGTGCGAACGTTTTGATCTTTCTTGAAATATTCATAAACATTGCTTAACTTATGGAAATACATGTTAGAAGTGAAAATTAATTTATACAATGATATATGCAATATTGAAATTTTAGATTTAAATTCATTTTCACATCTTACATGCATGTGTACAATTTAAACAATATTTACTAATCCCAGTTCCTGAAAAAGATCTCAATAAAGGTCGTATCGTTGGAACGATAAAGAAGCTATTTTCCAAAACCGACATCTCACCAGACCGTAACTCACGATCTCTAAATAATCATTAATTAACGGTCACTAAATCCTGCATTATGCATATACAAGTCTCTACCGGCTTGAAACAATTCTGATAAATCCAAATGACAACATTGTAAATGTGAATCAAGGAAATATTAATGTATGCTTGCAGCACCAGAATCTAATCAACGTTTCGAGAACTAATCGTGACCTTATGCAGCAACAATGAGACCACTACGGATCGAGGAATAGCCCATGCGAGTTTCCAATTAGCATTCCGCAAGGTGAGATTATTTCATATTATTTAGTTATTGTTTGCCTTATTTATTTTTTATATTTATTGTTTTTAGATTTTACCATTATACATAACACTTAGGATAAAGTTGTAAAAATTTAATAGTATTTGTTAAAAATTTGTTGATAATGAGTAAATGCTGAAATAATAATACTTAACTAATTAGTCAGATATCGTGAGATCCAGTCTGTTGTGATGTAGGTGTCAGAAAAACATTTTCTTTATCGTACCAACGTTTCGATCTTTATTGAGATCATCTTCAGGGCCTAGGATTTACAAACATTTTTAACATTTAACAAATATATTTAGGATGTGGAAAGGTAATTTATGCAATGCTAAATATACTCTACTTAAAATAGTATTGCGAAAAAATTCAAATCACCAATTAACTAACAATTGAAATTTTGAAACATCTTACGCAGTGATTTAGTGATATTTAAAAGCCTTAAATAATTCTAAATAAAAAAGTCTCTTATTATTTGTTTGCATATTATTTATTTATTATTTTTTATACTTTTTATTATAATGTTATATAATATAACGAGAGAATCGTGTATATCAAAGAACATTAATTTCTATCAAAATAAAACAATTTTTTCTATTTTCAAAGAACAAGTATGAACAAAAAATTGTGTACTTTCAGCAAAAGAAGAACAACAAAAGTAGAACAATGAGATACCGCTTTTAAAAACTAGCAAATGTTAGCATTACATCTGTTATCGGCTTGACGACGAAGAAGTCTAGGGGACATCGAAATTTCAGGTGAACTGAAGGGTTCTTGTAATGGGAGGTTGTGGAGAGGGCTTGAACAGTAGGGTTAGGATGATTTCAAAGATTGGAGGGTAACTTGAAGAAGCGGGGACCGATCAATGTTAAGGCCATTGTGGATTATGAAGCTAGAGACGTAGTACGGAGATTGGAAAAATTCTTGTATTTTACTTGAAATACTTGGACCCTCATGGAATTTGCGTTGTTTGTTACCAGAATTTTAAAACATTCTTGTTGTCGATATAGTAGTTATTAGTTAGCGTAGTTAAAATATTAAAATTTATATATATAGAAAAGTGAATGTTCATATGTGTTAATGATAAAAACGAAAACTGCACAACCGATTTTGATGAAACTTTCACACTTTATTTGTATTATTGGGCTGGTTTAGAAAATATCAAATGGGAATATAAAAAATGGGCGTCAGGATTTATAATAGAGAGGTCATTCAGGAATTTTTGGAGTACATTTTCCCAGGTTTTCATAGGTATCACCTGTCAGACGGTCCTTCGGCTCCCGGTATGATACACGTTCCCCACTTTCTTTCAAATTCCGATTTAGAGCAGACTCTACGGTCGCAAAAATTATTGAAACAGTGATAGTTGCAAAACTACTGATACAATATAGTCGGATAAACGACAGAATTAGATTCACTGATGTAAAGATGAGAAAATACAAACTTCACCATTGAATCTTTCCTGCACGCAGCGGTGGTGTAGGTAAAATGACGAACGACCGGATTATGGCCTGGCGTTCCATTCAGCAAAACCATCAGATAAAACAAAACTGCTCGAAGCCAACGTTTAGTTAGTATACAAAGACAAAGATTACAAAAACCGATTTTGCTTTACAGGTTAGGGATGACCTCAAAAGACGAAAACAGCACATCCATCCTGGTACACTCCACGGTTTTGCAATGTCTCTTCGTGAAGAATGGGCTAACCCCCAGCAAGGAGACATTTCCAGACTGGTAGAAAGTATGCCGAGGCATGTCCTAGATGTGAATAAGGCAAGAGGAGGAAATACGCGATATTGACATGTTAATCAAAAATCTATAAGGAAATAAAAACTAATTTTACCAGTACATATTTTTTTAATTTTTTGGTTAGCAATTTACATTTTTTACTAAAGCCTAAATTATTACACGTTAAAAAACTTGAAACTAATTATTCAGATATCGTGGGATGCGGTGTAGTATGATGTAGGTTTCAGAAAAACATTTTTTTCATCGTGCCAACGTTTCGATCTCTATTGAAATCATCTCCACGGCTCAATCAAGTTAGAAACGTTGATTGATAGGCATGACCTGTGGGTATAATAAATAGAGAATGGGACCGTCGAGAGTCGACACGCAAGAATGGCACAATTAGACAGATGACAAACAATTTGAGCCTTGAAGATGATCTCAATAAAGATCGAAACGTTGGCACTATAATGAAAATTTTTTTCTCAAACCAACATCACACCAGACCGCATCTCACGATTTCTGAATAATTATCCATTAACGGTCGCTAATCCCCACACATTTGTAATAAGACTTCCACTATCATAATTCGACTTTGAATTGGCCATACCAGGTTGACAGAATTTTTTGGACCAATTCGACACGATAATTGAAAAATTGGCACCTGCTCACGGTACATGAATTATATGAAAGGTTGGTGAAACATATAGGTTGTGGTAACTGTTGCTTTAAAATGTATTTATAAGCGTGAATATACGTGTAATATATCGTCGATGACGTAATATTTAGTATTCATAATACTAAGTACTGTTCGTAGTATGAATAGCCGTAGATCTTAAAGAAAATGCATAAAAATGATGTTCTGCAACGTACAACACTCTCAACACGACACGCACAAGTACACAGAAGACAAACACTTTGAGCACTGAAGGTGATCTCAATAAAGATCGAAACGTTGGCACGGCAAAGAAAATGTTTTTCTGAAACCTACATCATACCAGACCGCATCTCACGATATCTGACTAATTATCGCTTAACGTTCACTAATCTCTACACAAAATGTGAAACTTTAATAAATATATAAATACATGTACAAGCTCTTTTCTTTCAAATAACGATTAAAAAATCCCGCAACTTTATAACTTTTTTTTCATCGCGAGAGAATAAAGCAAAACTCAAAATGTGTGCTGTTTAGTGACCGTTAATTAATAATTTTTTGGGGATGGTGTCCAGATCTTACGGCCTCCAAATAAAACTCAAAATATAAAACAAATAAAAGTACATATATAATTAAATTGTCATGATTCGAAGTCATGGTAATACTGAAAAATTACCGGCGATCCCTTAAAAATAGGTATCGTAAATCATATCATACTGCTCTTTTTCAAAGAGATTCATCGTTGGCTCAGTAAAATGAAATAGTTAGTTTTAATCAGATACTGAACGGAACCCTTATTTACTACAAAGATAGAAATTTTACAATAAATTATCAATTTTGTCTTTAACAACAGTTAATTGGTGCAGTGAATCGCTGAATATTTAAAAAAATTATAATGTTTACTCTTAGTTACTGATGATGTGGCTCCATTCATGGGTGACGTCTCTTCATTTCGAGACCCCCAATGTACTGCTGAAAGTGCAATAGCAAAACAGGGCAAACTCGTCAAATGTTTCATATCTTGGTTGTACGAACACCCAGGCCTATTTTTAGTCGTAGCACAACGGGAAAACACTCGAGGAAGCGTCGTTAATTTACCGAGTGCCCACTTGAAATTCCATGAGATCAGACGCGAACACGTCTTTAATTTAAGACCGTAAAGCTGTCGGTGGGTCGTTAAACTAAATATAAGAAACGTTGGACGACCGGAGGGGACCGTTTTAAATTTATTTATTTACCATGGTCCTTGGCAACACGCTACACTCGTCGGTCGTCACTTTGCCTATCACCTGCCCCTTAAAAACGCTGCTGAATGAAGAATTTATTATATTAGTCAATTTTTCAGGCTGAGCAATTAATTTATTTCAACGTCCTAAACAATCAATCTCTATTAAACTGTCATATTTATTATTTCCAACTGTAAGTTCAACATAACTATTTATAAATAAAAGTATCGCAGATCGATGGATGCCCATTTTCCATAATTGAAAATATTTTTATTAGCGAATTGTTAAATAAATTAATACCAAAATGGGGAGACAATTCATTAAAAAATATTTGAATTTATATAAGCTCAAATCTACACGTTCATGTGTACATGCATATGCACATATATGCAGGGAAACACGCGTGCACGAAGTTGAATTATTGCTTAAAATATTAAAATTTATTATACTCTTGGTAACTTGGTAACTGGCGCACTAACCTGGTGAAACAAACCTCAACAAAAAATAGCTACCCAAACATTAGGCAGCATACAAAGACTAGCAAACCTATGTATCACAGGGGCAATGAGAGCAACCCCTACAAACGCATTAGAAACTTTGCCGAACCTCCACTGGAAATATTCAAACAAGGAGAGGCTAGGTAAAGCTCACTTAGACTTCAGAAACAATTTGGAAAGGAAACAAACAATCCGGGCATACAACCAAAATCAATGAAATCAGGAACCCATTATTAGAAATGAGGAATGATTATATGATCCTGGAAGCAATCTTCACAACTTCCTATAAAGTCTCATCAGACTTTAAAAGAGAGGAATAACACAGATGGCTCCAAAACAAACGAAGGAACCTTATCAGGCGTTTTCTGCACAAGTCCAAAACATAAGCAATCGAACTTATTAGGGAAGTATACGTTGGCCTTTCAAGCAGACATACATGCCATCTACGCTTGTGCCCTGGAAAATCTTAAAAGAGGTTACACTGACAAAACATAAGATCTAACAGCCAAGCAGCTATTAAAGCATTGGAATTACATCAAAACTAGTCAGTGAGTACATCAAAAATCTCCAAAACATGGGGAAAGAAAACAATCTGATGATATTTCGGGGGCCAGAATTATTGGTAACGTGAAAGCAGATAGACTGGACATAGGAGGAAAACATAGGGAATCAAATTGCAGCACCAACCGTCAATGACCTGACACTTCTAAGAAGAAGGATTGACCATACCATGCTGTTGGTTAAAAGTTACTGAAAAATTAACACATTTTAAAGCATCACAAAATTTTTAGGCTTTGTTACTATTTTATAAAACAAAGTTTAACGATAAAACGTAGATCGTCAAATTTTGAAGTAAACATGTTTATGGTTTGAAATGCTGCATTACTTTTAATAACAGGGCTTTATGTGAAAATACATTACAATTGCTTTACTTACCTATTGGTTTTTGAGCTATGCAATAGTGAATAGAACGAAAAAATTACCGTCTTTCTGTTCTGGATATGGAACTAGTTAAGTGTAGGCACTAATTATAATTTGCGAGGTGATAAACCGGGAAATTGTAGGTCATATTACATTTTTGGCCTACCTCTAAACCCAAAACCAAACTTGTGCCCTAGAAAATTTTAAAAGTGGTTATACTGGCAAAAAAACCCTCATATGATCTGATAGTCTGATATCAGCTAAAAAAATCACATCAAAATTAGTCAGTGAATGTATCCAAAATCACCAAAGCTTGGGGAAGCCTGATGACATCATGCTAGGACAAAAAGGAATTTATCGTATTGGCGCCACACTGGTGAGGATCCATAAGAGGGTATGCAAGATCATACATATGCTCCGAAACTATACTTCAAAGAGCAAAAACAAATGCATAATGCTTCATCATATAATGGATCCAAATAAAACAAAAAGAAAAGTAGTTGAACTCAAGCGGCGCTAGACACAGTAAACTTAGGTTAAAAGAACCATCACCGAGATTGGAAAACTCACTACTAGATCCGGAGGAGTGACAAAACCTATCACTGGCATTTGAGAAAAAGCATACACGACAGAAACATATATAACGATGATACCATCTACAGATTATGCACCCATATCATCTTCGAATACGAACCAGCTCACTGGTGATTTAACCTAACATACAGAAAAATCTGAGGGAATGAAATGGTAGACAGGCAACGAACTGATACTTCTAAGAAGAATTTGATGCACTGAACTAGAGATCTAGTACGGTTCGTTAAGCCAGAAGACTGCGGTGCCTGGGGAGCACGTCATCACCGCCATCATCACCATCCTAACATTCCATTGACAACCACCACATGCAGTATCATAAACCTACAAAATCACCTCACACTATTGGAGTCTCCGTGTGAAAAAATTAGGATAAATAATGACTACTTAAAGATCGTGAGATGAGGTCTGGTGTGATGTAGGTTTACAAAAACATTTTCTTTATGGTGCCAACGTTTCGACCTGTTTTGAGATCTTCTTCAGCTGTTTGTTTTCTGTACAGGTGTGTCATTACTGTACTTCGTGTTGAGAGTGCACACTTGAGGTTCTCTCCGCCAACTCCCTTTCCCGCCCATCCAACGAATATAAACCTAAAATAACAATATCTCACTGGCACTCTAAACACGACACGTAATAAAGACACAACTGCACAAAAACAGATTGAGTCTTAAATTTCTATCATTTTATAAACTCACTTTTTCACATCCTCCATGTATTTCGATACTTTACTAAATGTTATTATTTTATGTTTTATTCTGCTACTTTATTTCATACATTCTATACATTTATCATGATTCTAACCTAATGGTATTCATATCGGTGTTTTGCTTTTCTAGAGTTTCGTTTATTTTTAGAATACCGAACGTTTTTCAAATAATATGAAAAATTGTTTATAATTAACACCGTAGATTAATTTTTCCCGTACGTACGCAAGTTTGTCATTGGTTGTTTTAAATTCAACTGGACATGATTGAACTATAGCACCACGGGCGATATAGTTAACATTAGAGCTGGTTGATAATGATAATCGCCTCCTTTCCAATTACAACGTAATTTATATGGGAAGCCCCGCAAGGACATAATGCGCTACTTGTGTTTCATTTACAATAACCCAGTACAGCTGTAATTAATTTGCCAGCGTTCGTATACACCGGTGTTTATTGATTACCATTCGCCGCCAAATATTACCTTGTTCATCTGGTCCAAAACAAAGTTTCTAGGTTTTATAAATAAATTCACTAATTTCGTGGTCCGCTTGACCAAAAAGGAGGAAAATTCAAAAGGTGCGGTCGAGATAGAAGGTTGATGTACGAGTAGATCGAGGACACGTTAGACGTTAAGCTCAAGTAGTAGAACAGCGGCCCAGTATAAAACCGAAGATCGTGGGTTCGAATCCCGCTCGTGCTACTGACCTTTTTATTTATAAATAAACCGCTTTTTAGGTCGCCGAATAATGATTTTCATTTTGCTTCAAAATTCAAAAAATACAAAGTCATTTTGAAAATAATCCAAGGCAAAATCAACAATACAATAGTACATTATAAACTTTTGTACTATCAATTTATGTGTGTTTTTAATGACTGGTTGTTAATAATTTTTTGAAGTCGTGAGGGACGGGTCAAGACTGAAGTATTTTAGAAAATACATTTTCATTTTTTTGCCGACGAAATAAATCTGATGTAATCTATAAGATCAACTATTTGTTAAATATAAAATTAAAGAAAAACAAGAAATAAAATTGTGATGGTTAATGAGATATATTTACAAATAACGAAATGAAATAAGGTACTTATCCTAACTAAACTTAATCTATGTACATAAAATTTAGGCTTTAACATACGGTAACATACAGACATGAGACGGTATCCGATAACGAGAAGGAAAACGATAGTCCGGTAGATGAACAAAAATCTTCGAACACATTCGTAGGACGACTCGTGGAATCTTGACGTTGCTGATGTTGCTTCCTCTCCGCCGGCTCCAATCCCGGCCAAAGTTCAGAGCGTCCGAGCCAACAACATCCACACCAACTCTGGACCACGACTTAATTACCCGGTTACGACAGGTAAGTCAGCAGATGAGCAAAATAAATAAGGTAAGTATCCCTGCCGTACAGAACTTAACGGCAGCTGCTCGTTGGGTGTCGCGAACTAGAAAACAACCCACTTCACAATTCGTTTGTTTCACGTTATTGTCAATTAAGTTTCAAGAGTCTAAGCTAAGATGAGGATCAAGAAGAGCTAGCGTGTCAAACACGTTGCAAATAAACAGTATAAGTGGTAGAAGATGGGTTCAAAAATGCTCCGTTGTGAGACACCTGATTATATGGTTTATTATCATCATCATAACTTCGAATTCGATGTCAGTTAGTGTGATTTTAAGGTAAAGTGAATGTGTTGTGAATAGAGTGTGTTCGAGTTTATATTTAACGGCGTCCGGTTTGTATTTCGAATCAGGTTCAAATCCCGGCAGAGCCTTCGAAATTTTAATTACAAACCAATAATGTGCCAAAAATAATATTAAGTCTTTGACCTCCTCGTCCGCCATAGCCAACGGTAGTTGGACGTTAATTTTTATTTTGCTTAGAACATTCCGTGTGACTTAACCTATCAAATATATCTATAACAGTATAACAGTTTGTATATATATATATATATATATATATATATATATATATATATATATTGTTAAACTGGTGTGCATTTTGGTTGGATATAACAGAACGGTTAATCAATAATTGCACAGGAGTACAGATATGCCTCAAATCGAAATTAAGTTCCCGTGGGATGCAGTTGATTTGCATCTTCTGCAGCGTACAAATGTTTGGTTATGCAATTGTACGGATTTACATAGGGTAGGTTGATTAAGGTTGGCTATGGTAATGGTTGGATCGATGGTTCCTTGGGGATGCAGTCTGCCTTGACAAGCCCTTAACAGGCCATTAAACCGATGACAGGTCCACGCGGATTATCCCTACTTGTTTACGATGGCCCGAGTCAACAGGGCACGAATATTGCAACAAGGCAAACTGACATGGTAAATCGATTGTTGCTAAATTTTAACGCAGTGTGCACTAGAAGATACGTAAAGCACCATTGCCTATTCGAGGAAGGAAAATATTACTTTTGAAGTTAATTAAACCCGAGAGGAAGCTCTTCCACGGTCGATTTTCGACCCCTTACCGTTAAAATATCAAAACGGGATTTGATTTGACCCTTCTCCCCTGTTAATAAACTAGTCAAGATCCCATGATTAATCATGGGAGGCTGAGAATCGTTTAATGTTCACGTGGCCGGCCGTGTCGAATCTGCTGATCGGCTCTCACGGGGGCTACCTTGGGAAAGCTCACCCTCCTCCTGGACTTAGTCATATTAGGCAATTAGACGAATTAACGCCCCCTTTATTCTCACGTACTACTGATTGCACTAGTCAATAGTCAGTTGATACTTTCTACCTGGGCCCGCAGGAGTTCGATTTCCGGGGAAAATTGTTTGCCCTATGGGTGTTAATTAAGCCCTCATGGTCCTGCTTTTAGACTTCACCTTTTAACAAAAATTAAGTACTAAAATTTATATATTTTAATTACTGAAATTGGGGGCCGCGGTAACCGAGTGGTTAGCGTGAGAGACTGTCGGCTAGTAGACCACGGTCGCAGGTTCGATTCCCGCCGTCGCCTCTGGCCCTTTCTTCACGATACTCTTCCCTTACAAAAACGAATGCACAGTTCATGAGGCCATTAAAAAAAAATTACTGATACTTTTTTCTAAGGTCTTGGTTGAGATGTATAACTAGGGGTACGCTATTGTACTATAGAGTAAAGTTTAATTAATTAAAATAAATAATGCAATGCACAACTACGAAATAAATATACGGACAAATTTATATAATTTCAAAATCGATCTTTTAATGTTTTAGAAAAGATTGAAAGAAGTGTAATTTTCCTTAGATCCTCGATTTTTGGATAAACTGAAAACAAATGCACACCTCGAGGAGTCTGCTCATAATGATTACATTTGGCTTTAAGTTTGATTATCTGAGAAATGCCGGTTCTCACGTCCAAAATAACGTTAAAAGCATGAACAATCCGACCTGGAAGATAACACGGCAGGAAACTAAATTTATGAAGGGGCTTTAGGGAGACATAACTTGATAATAAACAGCACAATTGGTATCTTCAGTGGGCCATTATCTTACTACAAACAATTTTATACTGCAAGAGTGGAGAAATAATTAATTATTTATAATACTTTGATCTTTGCTTGAAAGAACATGGCAAGGTCATGAGCCGTTTAGGAAAGAGTTTGGGCTGAATGTGCACGGCTAAAATGTTGGCATGAGGGTCCAGAGTTGTTTGGATGTTTCGAGAACAGATGAGATTTAAAGGTCTGTGTGTACAAGGGACTTTACTAAGTTGGATACGAAATATAAAGGTTGGGAAATGGTTCAAAGGATTATGTGCTAGGACGATTGGATACTTTGGAGATTTAAACGCTTGTTTGGCCCAGAAATTCATTCACCGATTGGTTTTAGTAATAACGTGTAGATGTGTTTTTTTAGTGAAAGTTTCAATTTTTGATGAAGTTATCTTTTGAGAAGTTTATATCTTCCGTGTAGAAATGTGTAGAGATTAGTGACCGTTAATAGATAATTATTCAGACATCGTGAGATGCGGTCTGTTGTGATGTAGGTACCAGAAAAACATTTTCTTTAACGTGTCAAAGTTTCGATCTTTTATTGAGATCATTTCAGAGCCTGGGATTTACAAACATAGTTTAAATTTTGTAAATACATACAAGTGGAAAAGTGAATTTATACAATGTAAAATATATTTTATATTCAATCAAAGTATTTCTACTCACTCAAAGTGTTTGTCTTCTGTGTAATTGTGCCAGTCTGGCGTGTATTGTAGTTACGTACGTGGTAACGAGATGTTTTTCTGATACCTACATCACACCAGACGGCATATCACGATATCTGAATAATAATTTATATCTTCCGTTCAGTTCTATTCTTTTCGGTGAGATTAGCGTTCCAAGTAAGTCTTTTGTCGATGTCAAGTGCGAAATAGCAGAAGATATTCATACCGGGTGTGGAGTGTTAAATAGGAAAGATGATACGATAAGGAATAAAGCTTATTTGCTGGGATTTATTTCATTTGAATCTGATCCATTCATTTATCATTCTTCCAAAAGGAAGATATAAACCTGGATGTTTCTAAATCACTACTGGTCTGTGTTTGCTGAAAAGATGGAGATATGGCATTCCTAAGAAATATTCTTGATTGATAGGCACGACTGCTGAGTATAATAAATAGAGTATGGGACCTTCGAGAGTCGACACGCAAAAATGACAAACAATTTGAGCCTTGAAGATGATCTCAATAAAGATCGAAACGTTGGCACTATAAAGAAAAATGTTTTTTCAAACCAACATCACACCAGACAGCATCTCACGATTGCTGAATAATTATCTATTAACAGTCACTCATTATCATATATTTATAAAATATATCCTAGGTTTTCCCTGTTACAAATTCTTTTTAAAGGATTTTTTCATTCATTTTTGGATAACAAAAGAATTCTATTTTTGCGACCATTTTTTTATTGTAGCTTCTACCCTATTCCAATTTTTAGGGACAAAAGGATTCAGTAAACAATGCTTTGGTGAGGGGGTGTAAAATATGGAAAAAGTTGTAATATTGAAAAAGAAAGAAGAGTTGATTATTGTTTGTGCGCATTGCTTTTTTATGAAAGAGATTCAATGTAATATTTTTTTATTTTAAAAAACAAAAGATAATTTGAAGTTTGTTCTTCGCTTGCTTGGTTTCTTGGTAATAGAATCAACAAAAACAAAGCGATGTATATATATATATATATAAGCAAAAACAAACTTCAAAAGTAACTGTAATCACTATCGTTTCTGAAACAAGAATTTAGAGCACATTCAAGGCAGACATTTTGTACAATTGTAATATTAGATTTAAAAAACAAACAATTGTACCTATCCTAAATGATGGAGTACTAAAGGGATTTGTAATCAAAGTATTTATTATTGTGACAATTATAAAAGATTTTACTTTGATGCTTTTATTTAAAATAATGACGCATGGTCTTATCTGTATTAAGGTGAAGTTCATTACAACATGCAAATTGAATCTTCTCTCTATCTTTAATAATTAATGTAATAAATTTTTGGATGGCAAACATCGAACATAGCTTGTAGATTTGGTGGTTTTCAGCAAAGAGATCGAAAGAAAATATAATGGGTGGTGAATCACAAAGGTAAAGACAAAAAAGAAGAGGCTCGGGTTTGAGCCTTGACGAAAACCCGCTTCCTTCTCTTTAAGTAAGACTGTAAGAAAAAAGACTTTAATAGAAGGTAGGGAGTAGTACTCGTACAGCTAACCTATTTGTTGTTAGATGGGGTACTCGATATTTCGCCAATGACCCTATCACATCTCACATTCGCGCTAATAGGTACAATCACTTTTAACATAAACTAGGTATACACAACTATTGTTTCCATATGCAATAAAAAACCCAGTTTCCTCTAAGTATCGGAAGAAAGGAGTCAAATATTTGTTGCCGTGCTCAATTATCAAAACGGGTGTCATTCCTGTGCGCTCTCTGCATGGAGCCAAAAATTTTATACTTCAATTAGGTGAAAAAAATAAAACAACCTTGCTGCGGTATGCCGGAAAAATATACGGGCTCTGGCCCAAAAATAAGCATTCAGTGTCAGTCTCGCATTAATCGGAAGAAGATGACCCTTCTTCTTAGAGTCAGAACCTCCTACGGCCATCCACCTTCAGCACTCTTGATACGAGAGAGCTCCTCACTCGATCCGGCTCATTGATGCTGCAACCTTCTTTTAATTATGTTTTTCATTGCATTCTTAGCGTCAGAGTTGGATTCATGTTATAGTTTTAAAAAAAGGTTCTCACATTTGTTTAGAGGTTTGTTGACTATATGACGATTTGTTTTCACACCTTTCCAGCGTCCTTTTTTTCCCCTATAGTGGACCCACACATCACCCTGTCGTCGAATTGACCGGTGCATTTTCAAACGTATTTTCTAAAGTGTATTTTTTATTATAATTTTTATGTTTCGTCACATTTGTCACAAATCAACCACTCGAAACAATAAGCATTTCATTATAAGATTTAGCACAGGGCTGGTGAAACCAATAGAGCCAAGCTTTTAAAGAAGGATAACGCGGTCAACAGTATCAAAGGCCTTACTAAAATCAAATAGCACTAGTACAGTGACAATGATGATCTCAATAAAGATCGAAATGCTGGCAAGATAAAGAAAATGTTTTTCTGAAACCTACATCACACCAGATCGCATCTCACGATTTCTGAATAATCAGTCGAGGTTAGGCCAAAAATGTAGTCACATTACTATCAGTTAGGGCGAAGGTAACCAACATGGTAGCCATGAATTTAACAGCTGTTTTTTGTTTACATGTATTTTTATTATTAAATACGCATTAATAAAATCATAACAATACAATTCTTTTGTTAATTTCTCACCTGTCCTCATACATTAATTCACACATTCATTCGTAGATGCATTCTTTATGCTATAAAATTGTAGGTATTAGAAGTTAGGTATGTCGGCAGGAATTCACCCGTGACATTTGTTAGTACTTTTAGATATCATTTTCTATGAAAAAGTTGATTAATTTTCTTTTTTTATTAACTTCTGGCTTCTTTCATTTTGACGATAAACAAACAACAACAGACCTCTAAGGACTGTTTTAGGTTTATTTTTAATGCTACCAATCGCCACGCTCAGCACTACGGAAAATTAACGTTTAACATTTTAAGAAAAGAAAGGGGAGTTTACGAACTTACTAGACATTTCTCTATTTGAGTTAACATATTTCAAACATCGTGAATTCCTCTAGTTTCTTAGTTTATTCGGGGCTCCGTCCGAACCCCTGATGGTGTGTTGCATTAAGGATGGGGGACGCTGAACTATTTTGGACTCTAATTTTGAAAACGTAAAACAAATTTTTTTCTTGAAATTAAGAATAAAGAAGTTGAATAAAATAACTGTTGGATAGTAATTAGCTAGTGGAATCTATGGAAACGATTCGGAAGCGAAGAGGACTAGAACAGGACTAGGCAAAACAGGAAGGATTATCGGGTAGGAGAAGAGCATGGCTAGGATTTATTTATTTAGGTCGAAGAAAAAAATTGTAATTAATATTTGGCGTTAACTTTAATTAAATAAAGGCTACTGTAAAGTAAGATTTGTGTGAACGTATCGAATTCTTGTAATTAAGAGCATCGTAGAGGGAAAAAGTAAGTGGAACTAATTTGTTAAAACCCTTCTGGAAGCGTCTCTCAGTGCTGGTGATTCCGTCTGCAAACAAAAAGTCACACGATAGCAACACGTGCAACAAAAGGGCTATTAATTTCACGAATGTCCTTCTTATCGCAGGATGGTGTGAGCCACCCCGATCAATCATCCGTCCACTAATGGACTCCCCGTACAATTAACGTTAAGCAGGAGGGTAAAAGAAATCCGATAGGACGCATAAATCAATAACCCCGGGATAGAGTTGTAACTAGCGGTTTTGGATTTGAATGTAAATAGTGACGAGGCCCGGGGGCTCGGCTGTGATTGATGTCTGGATTTTTTTTATGCAAACCCTTCTGCATCGGGGAGGGCTTTGCACTGGGGCTGCAGTTGACTCACTAACGAACCCTTCCGCACGTCAACGGCCTTAATTGAAAAGCGGGCGCGCGACAGGAAATTCGCCCAGTTTTGTCAAAGTCCGGATTAATGAGGACCAATTAATAACGCTGGGTCCTGTCGGCTTCGTCAAAAAAATGGGGTGGTAACGCTGTGGTTGCATCCCCATGATAAAGGGAATGTGACCGATTAAAGTAGCAAAGCGCTTTTTTCATGGTAATCCTAATTTTTATATATATATATATATATATATATATA
>CM077105.1:22781012-22800718 GCA_039619505.1 Cimex hemipterus | reverse complement strand
AGATATATATATATATATATATGAAACAAATTTGTAACCTTTATAAAAATATTCAACTGGGTTTGGTTTTATATTAAAAAGAAATTCCGTTGATTGTTACATCAAACATCATTATGACATTATATTCAGTCAGTGTGATTTAATGTGTTTTACACATTGCTGTTACCCTTTTTAAAAAGATAGTGCCAACCCACAGCAAGTTGCTTTCCAACGACCCGGATTTCGAGCTTTTAGCTCATCATCAGGTTAGAAGAATTCTACGAAAGAGTTATAGAGTTAGAATTCTTTCAATCTGATGATGAGCTAAAAGCTCGAAATCCGGATTGTTGGAAAGCAACTTACTGCGAGTAGGATAATAAAGATACAACACTGCATTCACTTTTTTCTTTTTTGCAACAGCAGGGGCACGTAAACCCACAGGGTATCAGTGTTTTTTTAAAAATTTTATTGATTTATTTTATATTATTACTTGATTCGAACCCGGGACCTTTTCCTTACAGTGCTGAGCGCAGTGTCAACGCCTAAAAGGTTGCTGCCATCTTCTCCCCCAACTGCACCATTCATCATTTCTATTGCTGCTATCCTATAACGGTAACATAAGGACTTTTATCTTTCATAATTCTTTATATTTATTTATTTAGGTTATTATTTTGGTTCCAAGAATTGCATGCTAATTAATTACATCAAGATACACGTAATACATTTTATATAAAATATAATTGGGTCGAATCGTGCCGCGAATTATGATTTAACATCAATGACTTTAAGATTGTTTTTTATAAGGTGATATATTTTTCTACGCACATTATTTCGGTATCCCTTGGAATTGCAATCGGCCCTTCTGTTTTCCAAAATCCTTTTCCAGATGTCAATATTTCCGGTCAGGCCCTTGGGAACACCACATCATTTGTCCGGCATTATCTAAACCGAGGAGTCTCAGCCGCCCCAGAGGACGTAACCATTCCCAGTGGGGCGAGTGTCTTTTCGGAAATTCTAAAATAATGACCCCCCCCACGGCAGATAATGCGAACGTATAAAACTTCACCCTCCGGTTCGGAAGATCCATTACTGCCGGACTTTCACTTATGGATGGAAGGGTTGGCCGACTCCTTAAATAATTCATCCGTTTTAATAATTCACTTCGCCACTTAGAGGAGGACGGTGTCCTCGGTGTAAATCATTCAGGGCCAGAGCATTTAGCGGTTTGAGGCCTCGTTAAGGACACGTCCATTCCCACGGGGGACGAGGCTTAATAAAAACCCCGGGGCAGAACGGCCGGAATGAAAGATAGATGATTATCGTCTTCGGGCAATAACTCAACAGAAGCTTTAAATAGAAACTCGCACTTAAAGAAAAGAATCGCCCATAAAATTAAACTTATGTGGACAAATTATCCATTTCCCTAATCCTTTCGAAATTTAGAACTTCACAACAAATACGACAACACTGGCATGGTTATTTAAAGGATTAAAAGGTACCAGCACTTCATTACTCTTTAAAATGTTTATTAAGACCATGGATAACATTAGAAGAGCGATCTTAAAAACAAGTCTTCAGTGCAACAAAAATATGAAAAACAACCTTTCACGGCCCAGGGCCTTAACAGTGAGTTTATCATATGAAAATAGGATAGGCAAAACCTGGCTTACTTGTCTGACAAAATTTATGTACTCGGAATTATTTTACCTTGTATGATTTAAGGATATAACCATGGCCCAGTGCACAGAAAAAGCGAATCATAAATAAAATATATTTAGTAGGCAAAAGGATTTTTGGACATATTTCTTCCATTCACCGAATAAAATCTGTTCTGTGTTTAAACTTATAATGTATAAACATATGTCTAGCAATTATTTTCATAGTTTTTCTGTTGGCGTATTTCCCTGTACATCAATTTATTGTTTTATTGTTTTTCTTTCCAATTTCCTTCTACCGCGAATATGTCATATTTAATGATTTTTCTCAAGCATTTCTTTCTGCTTCAAAGGTTGTTTTTTCCTACCTATCTGCAATTTGGTCGCTACCGATCATCTTAGTTTTCTATCAACTATTTTTTCAATTAGTTGTAAATTGTGACATTAAATATAAAGATCAAAGCTAGAGAGAAATTATAAAGAGATTTAAAGAACCCTTGCTTATATCAAACAAATGATTGGAATTTAAGGACAATAAAAAAAAGAAGAAAAGAAAAAAAAACACAATTTCCATTTAAATTTAAACACACCAGTAGGTTGAGATGGCAAGTCGGTGTCCGAGTGGATTGAAATCACTAGCTCAAGTGGTTAGAACAGAGGCGTATTGAGCCGATGGTCGTGGGTTCGAATCTCCCTCTCGTGACACTAATTTTTCATTTTAACCAAAACCTTACATAAAAAGATTAAGTATAATGGATTTAATATGTAAAACGAAGTATAACTTCACTAACGACTCTCCGTGGCCACTTCATATGTCACCGAGAATTGTATCCTGGTTACACGACATTTGAAAGATGGCAAAAAAGAAAGAAAGAAAAATCGAAAGGTTGTACGTTGAGATGGAGAGTTGGTGCCCGAGAGGATCGAAGTCACGATAGCTCAACTGGTTAGAAGTGAGGCGTACTTAGCCGATGGTCATGGGTTCGAATCCCGCGCGTGACACAAACTTTTTCATTTCAACCAAAACCTTTACAGAAAAGGATTAAGTAATTGAAAGAAGTAATTTGGTCAATAGACCGCTAAATATAATGAAGTGTTACGAAGTTTCAACAACAGGAAGATAGTAGATAGGTTTGTGAAATTTGAAACCAAAAATGTACATGCAGCTAAAATGGCTTAATAATACAATAGATTTTGATTTACCTCCTATTTTAAATCTGTACCTACATAACATTAATCCAATTTAATTAATTATTTTCAAGAGATGCGGTCAGGTGTCACCACCAGCGGTCACTCCAGACCGCATCTCACGATTTCTAATCATCGGCTAACGGTCACTGAACACCACGTCATTTAATTAATTTGATTTTTCCTATTTATTTTTATTATTGATTTTCTAATATTTTTAACATTGAGTAGGAACTATCTTTTTAAAATTACCATTAGAGGTAACGTCAAAATTTATGAATGTTGGTTTTGGCTGTTTATTCATTGTAATCTGTCAC
Source organism: Cimex hemipterus (assembly GCA_039619505.1). NCBI lineage: Eukaryota > Metazoa > Arthropoda > Insecta > Hemiptera > Cimicidae > Cimex > Cimex hemipterus. Next base: position 22,797,579 of record CM077105.1, on the reverse strand, counting down.
GCAGTTTTAACCTGCAAACGCAGTTTCTTTAGTTGTTGGTTTGTGGAAAGAATTTTTCCTTACGATTGTTGGATCTGTGTAAAGTTTTTTGTTTATTACTTCATTTGAGACACCCACCGAATGGACGAGAGTGGCTGACAGGCTAAGGTTAAGCGGGCCACAATGGTAAAAAATGGAGGTTCAACACTCCGTAGAGCTCAATGAAAAAATTTAGATTTTGTCTTAATGTTATATTTTCTTTTTATAATATTTCTCAACAATTGTTGTGTGTCTCAAGCGCGCGTAGGTTTTTGTGTCCAAAGCATGGTACAATGATGTGTGATGAGCTGTATGAGCTTTCTGATACAAATGCCGATCACCATAACCCAATTTTCAATCGGATCGGGCAGGACGTAACGGACGCCAGATTTGTTCCGGAGTGGACAAGCAGAGCGTGAAGACCGGGAGTGGAGCAGGTGCCCTGCGGCAAACGGGGAAGGATGCCAATTACCCGATCCTCGCTTTTCACCCCGCTGTTCAATTAGCTGAGTGCAGTCCGCGCTGCATCCGAAAAGTGCACGCGTGTTTGTTCGTGCTGGCAATCGGATCGCCCTGTTTGCCCATTTGTTAACGAGAGTTGGCCCGGGCTCCGCTGAATCACGATATTAATCGAAAATTTAAAACCGAGCCTCAGCGAGATATGCACCCAGGTCAATATTTGTATTTCGGTGCAATCCCTAATTCTTGTAATTAATTCCTGCTAGATGCCAAGCGGATTATAAACCGGCATCATATCCGATAATAATGCAAACGAATAATTCCAATTTCTTATGTAAAGAGGTTTATTTGGCTTTAACCCCTAAATATTCACGAAATGAAATAGAAGTGAAAACCGGCTATGAAAGGCAAACAAAACTGATAAAATTTTAGAGAATATTATGTTTATGAAATGCATCCGAAGAGAAAAGCTGGTTTATTGCGATCCATTACCATATTATCATGTCATCGTTTCGAATAATTTTGAACAAATTTTGTGTGAAATTCGTGCTTCCATCTAGAATGCAACAAATAAATGTGATACATTAGTTTACAAGAAATATTACTAAAATCAACAAAGATATATGCAATAATCGTGTTGTACAGTACTACCCATTTTCATACACTACCCATAAAAAAAATTAAATAAATTATTTAGACATTTTGAGGTGCGGTAACGAGTTCTCTGAAATCAGGCCAGAACAAGCTGGTGTCCTACAAGGGAGTATCCTCGGTCCTATCCTTTATACCATTTATACTGCTGATCTACCTACTCACCTCAATACCATCATTATCACCTACGCGGATGATACCTTGTCCTCTAAGTTGAATCCTACCCTAGCTACCTCTAATATCCAAGAACACCTTGAGCTCATCGAAGGTTGGTTCAAAAAGCGGAGGACAAGATTAAACGGAGACAAGTGTATCCAATGTACGTTCACTTTGAAAAAACAGTTTTGCCTTCACTATACATCAACAATGAAGAGATACCGACTTCCACTCGAGTCAAATGACAGCGGACTGACGTGGAATCCCCACACAAGACTTAAAAACAGCAACTCAACAGAAGACTTGAACAATTGCGCAGACTACTAGGACCAAAATCCGGGTTGACCGTCAGCACTAAACTGACCTTACACAAGACTTTACTACGACCACTTTGGACATACGGTATGGAACTGTGGGGTTCCGCCAAACCATCCAATATCCAGCGTATTCAGTCCTTTCAATCAAAAGTCCTCAGACGAATCGTCAAAGCTCCTTTTTATGTCTCTAACCTCACTATCCACAAAAACCTCAACGTTCATTTTGTCCACGAACTAATCCATCGCCTATTCCAAAAATTTCATATCAACCTATCGATCCATCCTAACCCTACCGCCCTCTCCACATATTCCCATCCCGAGAATCCACCACGTCGCCTAAAACGACGATGGCCCCGAGACTTCCTTGCCCCCTAAACTATTAAAATGAGTGCCAGGACTGGCTGGCTTCTCTTGGCATGCGTCCTCCGGGTGAAGCGCTGGTGTTAGTGCTGTGACCGAGCGGTGAACATTATACTGTGTTCACTTTTGTATTATGTACAAGTATGTGTAGGCTACAAATAAATAAATTTAAAAAAAATCTTGAGATGCGGTCTGGTGTGATGATGGGTTTTTATACCAAAGATTGTAACAAATAATAGTTTATAATATAATATTATATACTTATAAATAACAAAAAATATAAAAGTTAAAGAAGGTAAAACTCGGAGAAATGAAAGCAATAATGCCAAAATAATCGGTGAGTACATCCAAAACCTGATATAACATACAAGCAGACATAGTAGCCTGAGGTGGATCTGCAAAACCATATTATATGTCGTGAACATGAGTTGGAAATCCGACAGATGACTTCATCTCAATGACATCACAGAAAACAAAAGAAGTGTTGGACAAACTTCAGGTATGCCAGACACAGTAAGAAGTACGATTAAAAAATACTCACTAAAATTGGTAAACACGTTGCTACAGATGGAGAGTATGAAGCTCAAGCTAGGAAATCGCCCTGGATAGGAAATTTGATTAAATGTACTATTAGTCACCTTGCGGTTTGTCCTCTTTTTCAACTTTAAAGATCATGAAAGATTCAACAACTTTATAGATATTCCTAATTTTTGGGGAAAACAGTGGTAATCATGGACGAAACCGATCATTTTCTCTTCCCATTTTCAAGGATGCATAGATTGTAAAACGGCATGTTTTCGCCAAATTTTACGATCTATAACTTTTTCAAAACAGAACAACGAATCGACAATTCTTAACTTTTCTTACTTTGATCTTTAGGGATGGAGAATGCTTCTGCCGTCGATAACCAATTGTGTACCCCATCACTGAAAACATGAATATATGGATTTATGTTTACCGATGGCTAGCATTTAAGGAAACACATTTTCACGACATGACTGTATTTAGTGATGGCACATTTGGAGGTAATGCAATGAGGAGGAAGAAACTGCCATCCATTTAACTCTTCTATCTATGAAACCATCTTCATTCTACACCAAAAACTCCTTCAATCCATTTCCGCATGTCCTAATTCATTGGTCCTTCATCTCTACCACCATCCCAGATATATCAGTCAACTACCTAAAAATGAAGAATGATATAAAAGTGTGTAGGAGATTAATAACAGTTAATCGGTAATTATTCAGATATCGTGAGATGCTAGTTTAAGAAAAACATTTTCTTTATCGTGCCAACGTTCTATCTTTATTGAGGCCATCTTCAGGGCCGGAATTTACAAACATTATTCAGATATCGTGAGATGCGGTCTGGTGTGATGTAGATTTCAGATATACATTTTCTTTATCATGCCAACGTTCGATCTTTATTGAGGTCATCTTCAGGACTCAAAGTGTTTACCTTCTGTGCACTTGTGTCATACTTGCGTGTCATTTTGGAGTGCCAGGCACTAGGCGTTAGTGTTAATCTGAATAATTAATGATATAAAATATGTAGTATTTTTTTAATAGACATTATTTTTGTTTTTTATAAGGCTGATCACTTGGTGTGTTTCCCCTCACATGTTTAACAAATTTGTATATACTATGATGATGTTTTTACAAATTTATTTTACAGTCACACAAATGCGATTGTGTCGAATCTCATTTCATCTTAAGCTAGGGATTTCTGTCTGGAGAGGAGCAACAAGCGTTTCCCAGAAAGTTGAACCTGATGAAACCACCGGTTATATCCAAATAGCTACCGACTCATTTACCATTTTTTCACAGGTTTCCGATTATTAATTAAAGTTTACCTTCAAAGTTTCACCCGTTTGCCCATTAAACGATCCCTATCAGGGCAGGCGTTGAAGTTGACGTTGACGGATGAGAGTCAGCAAGCGGAACAAGGCGACTATTAGGGAGGGCACCCCGAATCCACAATGGCCCTCCGCCAGGGGATAAAACAAAAATGTTGTCACTTTAATAATAAATAGAGGGTGGAGGCGGCGTTCGCTTCCGCCCCTTTGTGAAGGCGTGACGTCCTCCGCTTCCTCCCTCGGCCCATTTCCTGGAGGACCGGCTTTCTCACAGATAGATAATCGCCATCGATTATGTGCCGAGCCGAGATGTAATCGGCGTTTGAACCATTTATCAATTATTCACGACTACCGGATCAAAAATTCAATCAAGGAAATTAGAAATAAGTGTTTTATGAACACAGAAACGAGAAGAAACCATTATTGCATCACAATGGATAAGGTTTGCATAATCTGTTGTTCTGTTCACCTTCTTTCCAGAAACATATTCTCAAGCGAATCCAAATGGTCATCTTTTCCACCAAGGCTAATCATATCTACTTCCCCAACTTCCCCAGCCCAACTATAAATCCAAAGGATCCAAAACAGGAACAAAACCTATACTTCTATCACATGTATTACAAGATCATCAAGTCTGGCAAGAACGTCTTGGTTCATCCTGTACCGCGTATATTTTCTCCGGAGGTCGGCTGAGGAAAAATTTATAGCTTGGTATTCTCCACCACACTCCATTCTGCGTAAAATAAAAATAAAAAAAGCAACAACTACATCGAATTAAAAAATCCGATAACCAAACAAGCGACATTAAAAACCAGCTTCTCATTGGAACGTTGCATTAGCGGATGATCGTTCGGGTTCATTTACAATTCTAGTTGAGAAACGTGTTTATGGCTTTTTCAACCTCATAATGAGCTATAAGCTTGAAATTAGAATTATTTTAAACAACGAATTTTGAGTTGATCCATCTTTTATAAAAAGTGAAACTACATGCTCATCCCACCTTTACCATTTCTAATACTCCAAACAATGTAGAAATGTGTGGTGATTATTGACCGTTAATCGACGATTATTCAGAGATCATTAAATCTGGTCTGGAGTGATGTAGGTTTCAGAAAAACATTTTCTTTATCGTGCTAAAGTTTCGATCTTTATTGAGATCATCATCAAAGCTCAAAGTGCCTTCTGTGTAATTGTGCCATTCTTGCGTGACGTGAGAGCTCTCTCAACACAACAGGCAAGAATGTCACTTTTTGATTGCATCATCAATGATATTAATGGGTAAAGCGCAAAATAGTGAAGTTATTCCTACTGTAAATGTTTTAAAATTTTAATGGAAAGAACATTGCAAACACCCTGAGCTTCTTTTTTTGTTGTAACTTCAACCAAAAATAAACACAAAATCCCGTAAAAATATAAACATTTGCTTTTTCAAAGTTCGTCTCTGATTGTTAACCACAAGAAAAAACAAAAAGAGTCAAACAATATATGAAATAGCATAAAAATAATATTTCAGTCTATGGGAGGGTGATACCACCATTCACAACTTAATTCCTTAAAGCCTTTCATATCTGATAAAATGTTTTCTTACTGACAAGTTAAGTACACCGAAAATAAAACGTTAAAACCCATGTCAAAATTATCTAATTATGATGGTTATGAAGATTATCTGATTGCGAGATGGCTGTGGAACGAACTCATTGCCGAAGAAATTGATTAGGATATCTGGAAGAAATGGGTGTATGTGGCTTATGCTACTCCTAGGACAAAGGCAATATTAGGATCAAAGTAGAGCTTTTTAAAAGTTTATTTATTTAATTATTAGATACTTTTACATATATTTTGTTCAAAGGGACTACAAGGGGAAATGTCTAGGACATCCTTGTGGCAGAGGGCTTAAGTATATTTACAATTGTTCAGATATCGTGAGATGCGGTCTAGTGTCTCTTGTAGAAATGTGTAGAGATTAGTGACCGTTAATCAACAATTATTCAGATATCGTGGCATGCGGTCTGGTCACGTTAATCGACAATTATTCTGTTGCATCTCACGATACCTGAATAATTGTCGATTAATGACCACTAATCTGTACATATATATTTACAATATTTGTTGATTTGGCCAAGAAAAACTAGAACAGTGGTGAAAATTATACCACTTGCAAAAAGAATACATTACTAAATAGTGAAGTTAAAAAATAATTACATAATATTATAAATTATAAATCACAAGTCATTGACTACATATGTACAATAGATAAGTTTGAAAAAGGACACGTTTCTTTAATATTAGCTAATATCATAAATAGGTTAATAAATAAACAAGGTAATATATAATTATTAATAAGATAAAATCATTGGATGGATTTGTACAGTCTGACATTTTGACTAATTTGGTAAATAAATACGTGTATAAACAGTAATATTAACATTTGAATAAATAATTTAATAAATAATATTACAGTGAATAAATATGCAAAACAGTCATACTAAAATGTGTTTCCAAATTTTGTTGAGGTTATAATTTCCTACATTCTCCGGATCAGGTGTTTTCTGTACAAGACCAAAAATATGAGCAATCAAACTCACTAAAACTCACTAGGGAAGTACACCTCGGTCTTTCAAGCAGAAATACATGCTATCAATGCTTGTGCTCTGGAAAATCTTAAAAGAGGTTACACTGACAAAAATCCTCATAAGATCAGACAGCCAAGCAGCAATCAAAGCACTGGCATGTACAAGGATTACATCAAAATTAGTCAGTGAATGCATCAAAAATCTCCAAAACCTGGGAAAACACAACAAGGTAACGGTATCCTGGGTGCCAGGGCATAGGGGAATTTTGGGTAATGAAGAAGCAGACGGACTGGCCAGAGGAGGATCCGCAAGACTATACATAGGCCCCGAGCCTATCCTTGGGATATCAAAAACAAACATAGAATCCTGCATCACAGAATTGATCCAAATAAAACAAAAAGAAAAATGGATAAACTCTAGCAGTGCTAGACACAGTAAACTCATGATAAAACAACCCTCATCAAAACTGGCAAAAACACTGCTACAATTGGAGAGGGCAAATCTCAGAGGAGTGGTAAGTCTACTAACCGGCCACTCGCATCTGAGAAAACATCTACAAAACATGGGCATATATAATAGTGATCCAATTTGCAGACTGTGTAATGAGGAGGAGGAAACAGCCACTCATATCATCGAATGCGAAGCAACGGCTCAATGGAGGTTCAATCTGACGCGCAAAAGCGACTCAGAGAACCACATTGAAGCAATAACAATCAATGACTTGATACGTCTGAGAAAGAGGATCGAGTCTATTGACTAAACCAAGGAACTAGGAAGGTACAATAAGCCAGAAGGCTGCAGTGCCTGGGGCACACAAACCCCACTTCCTAGTTACCCTTGCCACCATTCCATTCCATTCCTACATTCTTTGCTGTCATATTTGTACTCTCAGCGCTAAGTTCGTAAAAGGAGGTAGTGATCATTTCGATATCATCCTTAAGGTATGGGATGTTTAAAATTTCGTGCATGTTAGTTTATACGAACACTTCTTTTAGAGGATGAAATTAACCTTAAAAATTTATTTAGAATTGTTTGCAGGCACTTTGGCATTGGCACTACTTGTGTTGCTCCACACCTGACAGGCGTAAGCGACCAGCTTTGGTCTGACTATGGTTTTATATACAAGTTTATTTTGGGTGCTCATCCCAGATTCTCTACACATTGAAGGGAACACAGTCTTTACAACTTTCCCTTTATCAACCTTTTTACCAGTGTTGGTACCAAAGTTAAGCTTGCTATCAAGGCGTAAACCAAGGTGTTGAACACTATTGCGCCAAGGAACATTTGAGTCACCGATTCTAATAAATTCCCTATGTACAGGATGTCGTTTTGAGAATAGAATTGCCTCGGTTTTTGTTGTATTTAACCTGTACATCTAGAGATTATTGCCAGTTGGTATAGAGTGAGGTTTTATACATATAAAGAGAAGATCAAACAAAATTTCTTAAAAGTTTTCCATAATATCGAAGAAGTTTAAAACTAATACATTAATTCCTTGTTGAATAGTACTATATATTTCATTTTTTTAAAGAAAATTTTTAACTAAATGATTGATTGGTTATTATATTTTGACATTTCTTTAAAATAAGTTGTATCGATAATTTTTTTCTGTAGTTAATGGAAGCAATACGTTGCTATGTGCTGTTTATGTGAGATGCTCTCCATGCAAATTATAAAATATATCGATCCGTTTTTCAAAATTGGTAGTGTCACGGCTCATTGATTTCAGTCACTGTCTTCTCCGTCACACATCTTGAGACAAATCGACGCCGATAATTCACCATCGGACCCGGTTGGAAAAAATTAAGCAACTTTTCATTGTGGGCGATCGGTTCTTATTTATGGTAAATTATCCGTGACCCCGTACAAGGTGTAGCTCAATTATTCACGGGGGGAAGAGTCCGATCTGATTCAGTCCTGTAACCGGCGTTATTAAACATTCAACACTCCGTACGTGTCATTACGCATTAGATATGCAGGTACACCTGGCTCGAAACCAGAGCTACAGATTTATTCACTTGTTATGCTCATTATGCTTTCTCCGCATCTTCCTCCGCTACCGTGCGCCCGGACAATACACTTTTGAACAATGCGGCCCACGAGTAGACGTCAAAAAAAGGGTAGCACACACCAAGTATTACGACAAACATGTTGAACAAATCAATAAAACACATAGAACAAAACCAGATAAGGAATTAGCCATAAACATTAAACAAAGGTAGAAACCCATACAGTTCCTATGGAAAAACGGAAATACTGAGATTTACGGCTAAAAACACTAAATTTGAATGAGATCTCTTAGAAACATAAAGGATTAAAAGCTCTTCAATAAAGGAGAGAGAGCAGCAGTCGACGCGACACAAATAAAACTTATTTCCCCAACCAATTCAAGCATATTTCTGTAGTGAGGTTACCATGCTCTTTCAAACCAGATTTATATGCATATCAAATACCTAACTACTAAACTAACATTATTAGGAAACCATACAACATGTCCAAATACTCCACTAGTGAGTGATAAAATTTGTACGACAAAGGGATTTGGGAAATTTTTAGTCATAACAAAGCCAAGATTTTTGTAAGCTTCTCCTGTGATGAACAAAATGATACCATCATGAAAAAGCATTGGGAGTTAAAAATAACACCGCGTTGGCGTATATCATCTACTTCAATATTATTCCTTCTATGTAAGTTTTTGGTTGAGATGAAATAATGTCAAGAGCGGGTTTCGAACTCGCGACCTTCGGCTAAATACGCCGCTACTCTACCACGTGAGTTATTAATAATTACAACCGTTCGAATTTCCACTCTTTTTGCCATTTTAGGTTGAGATGGGGAGCTAGTGTCCCATGGGATCGACGTAACGATAGCTCAAGTTGTAGAGTAACGGTTCATCTAGCCGAAGTTCATGGGTTCGAATCCCCCTCGTGACACCGACTTTTTTTTATCTCAACCAAGACCTTACGTAGAAAGATAAATTAATTAAAAGAAGTTACATGGTTAATTGACCACTAAAACGTAAATGGATTAATAGCATTACCATTTATTTTATACGAAGTACAGACGAATCTTTGCAATTGTAATTTTTCGTTTAGAAAAATTGTGAAAATTTTATTTTGTCAGTCTTTTCAAAATGTTTTTATGTCCTCGCATAATAGCCAGAGCAGGGTACTCTGTTTCATAGTCATTTGGATGGTGAATTGGTTATGGTGGGATTTGAACCAACGATTGCAGGGTCTTCTCGCTGATAGTCTATCACGCTGACCACTTGTCTACCGCGGTCAAATTTATCAATATCCGATCCATATTTATATTTATCAGAGTTATTATCTAATATGTAATATCCTTTGAGGAAAGATGGTAATACATTCAACACCCTAAAAAACGAAAAATCATCCGCGACAAGAGTCACTTGAATATTTTTGATCTGACAAATAACAGGTTCCAAAATAAAATACGTTAAAAATCATGTCTGACAGCTAAGATATCCTTCAGAGGTCGCAGGAACAAAACAACTTTTTGGGCTGTACTGACCTTTCGATGGATTAATCTACAATCCGACCTGTTTATTTAAAATAAATAAATTAGAGCAAATAATTATTAACTTAATTATTATACTGTTACAGTTTTAATAAACAAACCCTGATCGTGGAATAAACCGCAGAAAGCTCGGGACAGCCTAACAGTTGTTTTGCTCCATATGACCTCTGAAGTAGATCCTAACTTGCTGCAGGTCGATTAACGTCCAAAACAAAACAGATCGTCCGTATGAGTCTCCAAGTATCCATATATTATGTTTGCATGTATTATTTCCAAAATAGAAAATATGTTATTGCAAGGACATCTTTTTAATTTTTAGGACGTTTTTATCTCAATTGTTGTTGGTTGGTGTAAACCCATTCTGGATGGAGGCATCTATTTGAGTCCTCACTAGTGTTCAGGGCATATGATCCTGCAGACCCACATATGGCTAATTTGCCTGTTTATTATCCAAAATAGTTTTATGCTCTGGCATCAGGTGTTGGCTGTACTCCTCGATTAAAATTAAAATTGAATTTTTTTCTTCCTTTGTCTGCAATTGCACGTGATTACATACAACCAGCACTTTGAATTCCAGTTTGTGAGTGTGATGTTATTTATGTGAAAAATCATTCAAGAGGTCTATTATCCAATTATTTTCAGTTGCTTACGTGTGAGAATGGAGTAATCGCATATGTGTGTGTTAGTGTGATCTTGTAGTTGTGACATGTGATGTCTGTACTTTGATGGATGAAAACAAGCAAAAACAATTAGTCATAAAATTTGTATTGAAAGCAGTCTGATGTCTCCAAATATTGGAATATTTGGCCGATCCGTAACGTTGGCAGTTGTACACCGAAATACATTTGAGTGTATGTGTTTAAGTAGGAAGTTTTGATTTACGGTTTAGTAGGAAATAAGGCATTTTAAATAGTTTATTAAGTGTGAGTGTTTTATTCAAGTTAGTTTTCTATCAAGTTTAAGACCTAAATAGTTAACTTTGTCGGGTCCATTGTATAAGTGTATACTAGCAGAAATTTCATGGCGGAGTGTAAAAGTGATATGTTGTGACTTTGAGAGCTTAAACTTTATTTTGAGAAGATTGCTCCATTTTTTGATTGTTGACATGTACTTACTACATGCTAGGAAACTTGTAGAAGAGGGTGACTTATAAATATGACAGTGTCATCTGCGTATTTGGCGGTTGGCAAAATTGTGTACAACAGCGGACCGAATATACACCCTTGTGGCACACCTGCAAGAACTTCTTCCAACAGAGGAGTCTCTGGTTTACTGTGAGTAATCTCTCCTTAAGGTTTGATTCTATAATCGGATAGGCCTGTTGTAAAAATAATTTTAATTTGTATTACAATTAATTAAGGTTTTTAGTTGAGATGAAAAAAGGTTAATGGGACGAGCGGGATACGAACCCACGATGCTCGGCTAGATACGCCGCTGCTATACCGCTTGAATTATCGTGGGTTCGAATCCCGCTCGTGCCATTGACTTTTTTTATGTCAACTAAAACCTTAAGTAATCCATGATCCACTTCCATCTACTTCCTATCTCAACTTCACCTTATAAGTTTTCCCTCCTTTTTGACATTTTTCATCTCAACTAAAAACCTTAATTAATTGTAATGTATCAATTGGTCTAGCGGACCATAAAATTAGTGAATTTAATTTGTATAATAGTCCGTCATGCCATACTTTATCGAAAAAAGTTAATTTTTGTTTGGCTTAGAAAGTTTTTAATTCAATTGTTATTAAAAGTTATGAAAAAAAATAAGTTAAGGCTGAAACTCAGTCGCTATCTCATGCATATTAATTTTATACAGAGCAAGTTTGACTTCAGTACACTTTATTTTGTTATGCGAGCTGTTGGGGGAAAAAAAAAACACGGCTAGATTTGTAAACTTTTATCTTTTGCCTTGTTTCTCAACCAAGCAATGGTAAATAAATATATTGATCTTAACTTCCCTAGGCATATAAATGAAATAGCTACCAAAAGTAAAATACCTATAAAAGCCTTATTTCCGCTGATGGCCCGTAAGAGTGGAATGCGCTTTGAAAATAAACTAATTAAGTAGTTATAAAGTCGTTATAAAACCTATGCTGCTGTATGCTTGCCCAACATGGAGTTACACGTGCGAATCCAACATCCAAAAACTGCAAGTGGCCCAAAATAAATTTCCAGGGTTCATTACGTCACTACCACGATACACCAGAATTGGCCGTCTCCATAAGAGAGCGAGAGTTGAGTATATTAATTCCAAATTAAAGCGTCTGTCCAGGAATTTTTTTATGGGTCTCTCCTCCAGCAAGAACACTACTTTTTGGGATATACGAGTGAATTATCTAAACTTTCTATGGAAACATAGCAGAATCAGGTACAATACATAAATCTAGGAACTGTGGTATATTTATTTGTTGTTGTTGTGTTTAGAGCTGTAATAATATAAGGCAATTTTTGATAATTCAATTACCTGTACTGCATTGTTCTTGTTATTCTCATTTATTTATTTATAATCTTGTTAACACATTTTTGTTAATTCATCTGGTAATTGTTATCCTATTTGATACCTAGTGGGTTTTTACAAAAATTTTTCCCACTATTTTTCTGGTTTAATTAATGAAAATAATAACAAACTAGGACTAGGTGCGTTGAGAGGCAAAGTTTTGAAATAGGTCGTAAAAGTTCCCCGCCAAACCCCCTGCTTAATGAATATATAAGTATATGTTTTTAATAAATGTTTATTCAATTTAAAAAAAATATTGGCTCTTGGACGAAGAATTTGTAGAAAATCTTGTTTTACCAAAAAGCAATGCTCGGAAATATTGTTTTGCAAATAACTTAAAAAACATTGCTCCAGACTGAAAACCATTTCCACTGTTCAATTCGGCGTCAAAAACCTTTGAAAGCGAGTACATTGATGAATATCTTGCCATTTGAAATAGTTAAGCCTCTACCGCTCTTCTGAAGAGGTAGGTCAAAACAGTTTGGATATGAACTGAATGAAACTAGAAGAAAAGAAATAAATAGCCTCAAAGGCGAAAAAAATAGGAGGAACAAGAACTTAAATTTATCCTTTATGAGTTATAACCTAACCAATGTGCCATTCTTTTAGTACCAATAGTGAGTACAGTATCGCCCGAATTGCCTAGTTGGATCATAAGATGCATGAGTAATTTTCATAGAAATCACATTTTAATGACTGACTCAACCGATATCGATACACGTGTGGACACCGAATGGCCTAACCGATTGTGCTGCCTGTTAAACAAAGGTCGCCCGAGATGAGAGCGTGGATAATGTCCAGAGACGGATTTGTGATGTATCACTCATCCAGGCCGACAACGGACCCTAATAACCTTAAATCGTAAGATACACTGACAGCTGGTTATATATTAGTCCGGGACACGAATGTTCGCCACACACCCACTAACGATCCGCCTATAATTAATACTCAGGGCATTACCGCTCTTCTATTGTTCTTTAAATGATGTATGAAGTCAAACTGAGGTGTTTTCATATTTCACTGCCCTCCGCTTTATTATCCGCCCTTGGAAAGCATGGGAATCTTCTGTAACGAGCTGGATTACCCGTTTTGGAAAAGGAAATGCGTGTACCTTAATTATATTTGCCCTGGTACCTGTTAACCCTTCTGAACATACGAACGCTACCTTTTCCTCCGCCCCGATGTTCCTGCTTGTATGAAAATTCTATTACAGGATTCATGTTCATGTCTTATTTCCCCCTTAGGTTTTCATCCGATATTAATATTACAAATAATTCTACCAAGAAAATATTCAACAATCTTGCGTTTTACTACAGAGGAATACTTTTAATATCTGAACAAATATCAGAACAAATATCATACCTTAAAAAAATTGAACCGAAACAAAAATAAAACGAAATTGTTTTTATAAAAATACTATGAATATTGGATAAACATTATCCGGAAAGACTAAACAAATATACATTTACAATAGAGTAAATGAAAAACTAGGGGGCCGCGGTGGCCGAGTGGTTAAGGCGACTCTCGGCCAGTAGACCCGGTCGTGGGTTCGATCCGCACCGTCGCCTCTTGAATTTTTCTGACGCCTAAAGGGAACGGTGGCCGCTATTAAAAGAAATTGACACTGCACTCAACAATGGAAGGGGCGGGACCGTATCTCAGCGACCCTGAACCTGGTCCCAACCCCCTTCAAAAATGAGTTTCTTCGACGGAAGAACACTGGTACAACGGGGGCTCAAGTTCACTTTATGTTTTGAGTCCTCCCCCAAAAAATTGGAGCCAGGGTATAGGACAATAAGCTGTACAGCTGCAGTGCTCAGGAGGGAACTCCTCCAGTCCCTGGTATCCATCCATCCATCAAATAAAAAACTAAAAGTAAGGCGGGAAAAATAGATTAAAAAAATGAGAGATGAATACATCAAGGTCAATCAGGTGAGAGATAGTTATCTGCTCCCAAGTTTTCGGCTTATATTTGACTTACTTCAACGTGAAGGTTCAAGGTGAAACTGAAACGTTAATTTACCAACAATAAACAGAGGCAATCATTAGTCCATAAATAAGAAAGTTCGTACTTTTTGGATGGCATCGCAATTACATCTACAAAGTTTTAATATTTACTACCAGTGATTGCAGCAACTTTCAAACGTGTCTTATAAACAGAATTTTTTTACTAAAGATCATCGTTGTATGCTATAAATTCTTCACGTCTTCATTTTAAAATCGGGGTCATATAATTAATTATCTACGTTTCTTATTTTATGCAGGTTTTGAAATCGTATAATCATGAAAGATTTGACCATATAATGTGATTATACCTACTGATTTAGTTTTATTTACAATTTGTTTTCTGTTCTATGAGGGTTCGCAACAGCAGAGGTCATACAAACCCTCAGGGTGCCGGTGTTTTTGAAAAAACAGCCCATTTGTAAGTATGTCGGGTTCGAATGCAGGGCTCCTGGATTAGAACCCGGGACCTTTTCCTTACAGTGATGAGCGGCAGTGTCAAAGATTAAACCTTGCGGCCACCGACGCCCTCTTTATTGACAATAAATCTATTTTTGTATCAATCCCCCAAATATCCATATAAATGATTATTCGTAAATCGTGAGTGCACACTCAATACGACACGCAAGAATGGCACAATTACAAAGAAGGCAAACACTTTGCGCCCTGAAGATGATCTCTATAAAGATCGAAACGTTGGCACGATAAAGAAAATGTTTTTCTGTAACCTACATCACACCAGACCTCATCTCACGATTTGTGAATAAGTTAGGTGTTAGGTCGAAAATTTAGTCACATTGCTATCCGTTAGGACGTAGGTAACCAACATGGCAGCCATGAATGGAAGAGCTGTTTTTTTGTTTACATGTATTTTTATTCTTAAATACGCATTAATTTAATCAGTCCAATACATTTTTTTTGTTAATTTCTGATCTATCCTTACACTCTCATTCATAATAGATACATCCCTATCCGGTAAAATTGTAGGCTGTTGGGCGTTAGGATACAAGTCAGGTATGTCGGCACGAATTGAAGCATGTCATTTTTTAGTACTTTTCTAGTGCATAGATAGCATTTTAAATGAAAGAGTTATTAATTGTCTTTTTTTATTAAACTTTTATAGTTTTTTTTTGGTTCTACCAATCGCCCAAGTATTTCGACTCACCCAAAGTGTTTGTTTTCTGCGAGTAGAAATACTTCGAATATAAAAAAATATTTTATTCCATTGCATAAATACACTGTTTCCACATCCTACATGTGATTGTTAAATTTAAACAATGTTTGTAAATCGCAGTCCCTGAAGATGATCTCAATGAAGATCGAAACGTTGAACGATAAAGAAAATGTATTTATGAAATTTACATCACACCAGACCGCATCCCACGATTTCGGAATAAGTTCAATTTTCTCGGGAGATATCGTCAATCTCTTCTTCAAGGAATTTGCACTATTTGCTATTTTTAATGTTTTTCAAAGTGTTTAAGGCAATTTCATATGTCAAATGATCAGCATCGCATTTGTGTAACTGGTTACAAATCAATAAAACTATTGTATAACTATAAAATATTTGTTCCGTATTATCTCAAAAAAGTTAATAATTCTTGTCTTACTTAAAGGAGTTTCTTACGCAAGGTAAGTTGACCAAATGTAGCGAAGAACTTTATTTCGTTTGTCTTTTGTCTAAGGGAAATGTTTGTTCAATTAAAAAAAGACAAAAAAAACATTGAAGGTGGAGTACATTTAAACGGTCGCTTGTTACATCATAAACATGTATTTCGACTGGTTCAAATAACGCATTTTCCTAGTGCAAATAAATTAATCTTAAAAAAATGAACTGATTCTAAATTTGGGCTGCAGGAAAAGTTTTGCAAAAATAGTATTTTAAAATTAAATAAAAATGTAAATAATACAATTTATCGTAGATTTTGTAAAACTTATGCTAACATAAAGAATTCAACTTTTTAATATAACATTTGAAACCTACATCACACCAGACTGCATCTCACGATTTCTAAATATATATCGATTGACGGTCACTAATCACCACATAAATCCAATTAAAAGGGAGAGGAAGGGAGAAAGAGAAATAGAGATAGAGAAATATATATATATAGATAATTAAATATATGTAGAGACA
>CM077105.1:22756096-22780612 GCA_039619505.1 Cimex hemipterus | reverse complement strand
AGAGAGAGAGAGAGAGAGAGAGAGAGAGAGAGAGAGAGAGAGAGAGAAATACACGTAAAAACAAAAAAATTAATTAGATGTTTATACTTATAAAAATAGTTGTGGTTTATCTCTGATCATGCTATCTTGGAACACTTGGTGTTTCTTGTTACTTACAGTGTGAGATGGATGGTTTTTTTAATAAAACTGTTTAAACAAGAGATGTTATACTCGATCTCTAGAAAAATTATGTTTTATGAAATATTCTTTCTGTAGACAAATGTTTACTCGCGTTCCAGGGTCGTCATGTGAGTGGCTTACTAAGTGCCGTTATTGCGATGTCCTGTAATTCTTCTAATTTTAAAATATCTCGCACTGCGATAAGGAAGTACCATTGTCCTCAGCCTGCTTGTAAAGTTTCTTACGATTATGCAAATGAAGTAAGATGCGTCTGTTAAAGCGTAACCAGTAAAACGGCTCTTGTATCATAGTAGCAGGTAGATGAACATGCGAGAGATAACGGGCCAACGAAATCCCCGGATTTAAGAAAACGTCGTTTAAACCGCGGCCCGGAATTCAAAGTTTGCGCTCGTAAACTCTCCACTGCTAAGACGGGTCGGATAATCGCCCGTCTGTGTATCAGGGAAGGTTAGATGGTTATGATAGCCGGTTGATAACGTCGCATGATCCTGGAGACCGTTTGATTACCGTCTCTGGGAACGAACGCACCTGCGACACCATAAAAGCCGCACCCCCCCGCGCGTTTGTACTCTTTATTAGCCCGGGAAATACACGCCGTCGGATTAAACGTCCCAGCCTATAACTCCGCCTCTAAAAGGATCCATGGATACGGCTTTTGAGTGGTACAACGACTGGTAAAAATGAATCCACCCTCTTGAAAGTGGGGCTTTTACGATATGTAAATAGGACATAGCTTTGTATAAATGTCGCTCCATCGATTCCGAAAGGGGGCTTTCTTCCTTTTGTTGATTCTGTGAAAATACGTCTTTCATGTTTTCTTCTGATTCCCGTTTTAGTGAAAATTTATTTAAAAACGGCATCTCTTTTTTGATTAGCCTGAACACAATCACAAAACGCTCATATATGAAATAACAGTACGACCATATAAGGTCATTGTAATGGGCATTTTTCAAGTTCATCAAACAAATTTTGGAAAAAGGTTGTTTCATTTAAGCAAAAGGAAAACCTTTTCACATAAAATTATAATTAATTAATGAAGATATTTATCATTCAAACGTTGAAAGTATAATATATTACGAGGTTATTCAGTTATCGACCATCTTTGATTATAATCTGGCTTCGGGTGTTATTGAGTATGTGTCCTTCAATGAATCATACATTGCATTATACAGTTGCCAAGCTTTTGGCTCTATATTTGGCGTAAAAACGTAATGTTCATTAAAGAATAATTAATTAAATTTAATATGCTTAGGGATCCCCGCAAGGCATTTATTTTCTCTTGACAATATGTTGGAAAATAAAAATGTATATAATTTTATAACGGCGTGCTCCAGCTCTTAGGAGTTCAGGGGTAGATCCGTTCGGAAGAGTACTATTTGCCGAGAGGAACTTTTACCACATCTTGATTGCTTAGGAAAGTTTTAACCTTAAACTATTTTTGGACCGCATGGAATCATCGATATTTTTTATTCAAAATTTTAACTTTGAAAATGCTATATTTTCTACCGTAATATTTTTGCAATTTTTAAAAGTATATTCAGTCTTCTATTAAGAGGCATAGTTAATAACCTGATTATTATTATATAATTTTCTTCATTATATTACATAATCATGTAAATTTAATATTATACTCTTTTCACATCATTAGGTTTTGTGGTACGCTTGCCAAATGATTTTTTTTTCAATTAATTAAGGTTTTGGTTGAGATAAAAAAGCCAGTGTCAAGCGGGATTCGAACCCACGACCTTCGGCTAGATACGCCGCTACTCTACCACTTGAGCTAACGCGTCAAAGAAAGAATACCACTAGTTGAGAGAAAGATTCTCTGAAAGAAAAAATCGGAGCCTTGATATTTGTTACATTTATGAAATTTTTCTAACGTTTTTTTCATAATCGATGATGTTTTCAGCCGGGTCCTTGATGGTCGTCACGCATCTCACTCCCAAGACATGGGAAGCCGCTTAATAAATGATGGCACTGAATGGGCCGTCGGATTATAGAAGGGGCGCGGGTCGCCTCAGGTGACAACAATACTTGTCACACGCATTGCCGCGACTATTCATCAAAACAATTATCAACAGTCGCGTCTGCGGCTTTGAATAAAACGGCCCGGGTTCTGCGAGGGACAACTTAATCGACTTTTAACGATCGACTCCATTGTCGCCGTCTGATTAATCAATTATCAGTGATCGATAAGATGCGACCTGTGTGGAAGGTGATTTATTTCAAAAAGATGGCCCATTGTGAAAAGCGCGCGCCGGAACGAACGCTGCATCCATTGAACAAAACAAAAGTCTGGTATGAATATTGTTGATTTAATTTTTCAACCGGATCCTGGCTGGATTATTAAGCAGAACAAAAATTTAGGGAAAAGTAAAATTGTAGTTCTTAGTTATTTTTGTCTTTTCTATACGTATTTTCCATTATAATTATTAATTAATTAATCTTTATGTAAGGAATTGGTTGGAATGAGGAATCTAGTGTCACTAGCGGGATTCGAAACCACGACCTAAATACACAACCTTCGTCACCTCGCAGACCTTAAATCAATAATGCAAGGTAAATAGGTTTAACGTTACTTCTTGTGACACAAATAAATTTGTCTGCAGTCAGTCATTTTGACGTTTATAAACAATTTAGTGGACCTAAGTCGAAAAAAAAGCCCAAAACCTGAAATTACTTCTTTACCGATGAGAATTGTAGGAAGGTTTAGGTTTATGTTGCATATGGTCAACAGAAACACCGGATATCTTTCACACTTATCGCGAGGCACCCTGTATAAATCCAAATGTAAAACCACCGCTGTAAAATGTCGCAAAAGATGCCGAAGAAAATCAATAATTGAACTATTGAAAAACATACTCCACTTCAAAAATAGGCATAATGTCTTGTTGACTGTATAAAGTTACGAATATTTTTAAAAAATTCGGTTTTCAAAATTGTCTGTAAACAAATTTAAACAAACAGATATAAATTACCCAAATAATTATTAGTTATATTCGTTATATTTCCTGGTCTGATTGACTTAACTTCTTTCAATTAATTAATGTTGATGTAAAATATTGGTTGAAATAAAAAAGTCACGGACGGGATTCGAACCCACGACCTTCGGCTAAATACGCCGCTGCTCTACCACTTGAGCTATGGTGATTTCGATCCACTCGGACGCCAATTTCCCATTTCAACCTACCTTTCGAATTTTCTCACCTTTTTGCCATTTTTCAAATGTCGTGTAATCAGGATTCGATTCTCGGCAAAAAATGAATTGGCTATGGAAAGCGTTAGTGAAGATATACTTCCTTTTTTTTTATTAAATCCATTATATTTCGTGGATTGACCGAGTAACTTTTTTCAATTAATTTATCTTTATGTTATTGGTTCAAGTGAAAACATCAAAAATGTTTTAGCAGAGTTGTTGGTTTTTATTTTGTAAACAGCTTTAATAATAAACATTTTTTATTTAAATTTGATGTATGTTATTGGGTGTGATAAAAAATTCATTGTCACGAGCGGGATTCGAACCCAAGACCATCGGCTAAATAAGCTGCTGCTCTACCACTTGAGCTATCGGGTTGTATGTATACAAAAAGGAGGAAAATTTTGAAAGATTGGGTTGAGATGGAGAGCTGGTGTCCGAGTGGCTCGATGTCAGGATAGCTCAAGTGATTAAAGCAGCAGCCCTATTGAGTCAAACGTACCAATTCAGCTCGAAGACTGATTTTTTCATGTAAACCAAAACATTACATAAAAAGATTGCTTAATTGAAAGAAGTCATTTGGCCAATAGACCACTAAATACAATGGATTTAATAGGTAAAACGAAGTATAACTTCAATCACAGCTCCCTGTGGCCACTTATACACGACATTTGCAAAAGTAATAAAAGGAAAATTCGAAAGATTGTAGGCTGAGATAGGAAGATGGTGTCCAAGTGGATCGAAGTCGCGAAAGCTAAAGTGGTTAGAACAGCGGCCTATTTAGTCTAAGATCGTGGGTTCGAATCCCGCTTGTGACACTGACTTTTCCATCTCAACTAATAAATACCTGACATAAAGAATTTAGTCAATCGGTCCACGAAATATAATGCACAATTATCAATTTTTACATTACAAAAATTACCCAGAATTTTTTATTCTTTTTTATCTTATTATACTCCTTCTGTTTAAACATACACCATTATTGCAATCATATATATATATTATATAACATAAATATAAGTATGCATCACATAATAAATGAATAAATTGGTAGATTAAAACAAGCAACTTAGAACAATGAAATAATTTGGCTCGTAAGAAAATAATTACTATAACACACATGTACAACACTAAAGGCTATAACACAGTATTACATATCAATATCACATGCTTTACAAATGCGTACATCAGTTTATACAAGCCCTCATTTCCAGTTGAAAGCAAGCTTTGCCAGCAAAATGGTCGCTCAAAATTTTTCAACGAACAAAATCTGTCGAAAATTTCTGTTTTGCCTCTTCATATACTGGGTTCATTAAAATTACATGCTTTATGTTTTTCCGAGTCATCGGCATTCGCACCCGGGACCTTTACCTTACAGTGATTAGCGCCGTGCCAAAGATTAAACCTTGCGGCCAGCGACGTCCCCTATACTATTATTTTTATAGTAATTTAATTATATTCATTATTTACTATTCTAATATTTGTTTGTGTTATAATTTCCTCGTTTCGCACGTTCAAATTGAGCGTCATTAAAAAAATCTGCTGCTAATTGGAACGTCGCGTTGGCGGTTGTAGAAGTTCTTCAACTGATGATGAGCTAAAAGGCTCGAAATACGGATTATTTCAAAACAACTTACTGTGAATAGGAACTATCCTATTTAAAAAGTATTGAACGCCACACTCACTCCATCTTTTATCATTTCTATTTTGGATCTTTTATCACGCAGGTGGATTAAAAATCCATTAATCGGACTTTGTAAATTACTATAAAAATTGTACGTGCCACTTTTCGTTTTCCCCGGAATTCCAAATAATTAAAGTTTCAAGTAAAAGTGATTCAGTCTAAGATTGAATAGATAGGTTCCATCTTCTTGCGTCGTGCTCAGGTTATACAAACTAATTATTCAGATATCGTGAGATGCGGTCTGGTGTGATGTAGGTTTCAGAAAAACATTTTCTTTATCGTGCCAACGTTCGATCCTAACTGATATCATCTTCAGATCTCAATACTTTGGCATGATAAAGAAAATGTTTTCTGAAACCTACATCACACCAGACCGCATCTCACGATATCTGAATAATTATAACGGTCGCTAATCCCTTCACAGGTACACAATCGTTAGAATAAATAGAAAATTATTTGGTTTTAATAATTTTACAAAAACCATAGTTCCTATTTTTCAAGTGGCAATCTTTCAAATTTTGAAATCATGTCCGTGACTACATCAGCAAACAAAAACTGACATTTACTTACTTTACCGAATTGGTTTTGGGCTATTTGCCAACATTGCCTTAGTTTCGTAGGTGGGATTTCATTAGTGTAATGACCCCCAGGGCCGAAAGGGTTGTAAGCAGCTTAGCTCCGGGCTTGATTACTTGCCTCCTAAGTCCCTTTATGAAGGGTGCGGTCTTCCGACCCTATAATTATCGCCGGTCTTTTATATCCCTACTGGGACACCTTAAACAATGCCGGGGTCTTATTAGCTAAACATATCAAATTGGGCTATCAGTAGGCTAGCGTTCAATGGGGGGATGAGGGTGCTTTATTACCCCGCCGGCTTTACCGTCCCCTGGTTTAAATTTGATGTTGTACAATTAAAAGCATACTATTTAACTCGTATCATTTTCAACATATCCTCTTTACTAAAATGATAATTAGCCGGACCTCGTTTAATTTTAACTTAACTTTTTAAGCTAATGAAATATTTGATTTAATATTAAAAAATATTTTGAATTTATATGAAATTTGTTAAATTATATTGATATTGCTTTATATACTACATAAAAAAGCTAAGTGCATCTTTTATTTATTTCGGGCTCATTGGACCGCCCTTAGTAGCCCGAACGGATAAATTCCATAAGGTAGTCTAGGACGATTTAAATTAACTGCTGATGATGGGCCGAGGAGCACAAAACGTAAAAAATAAATAAATGTGTAGAGATTAGTGACCGTTAATAGATGAATTTACTTACAGACATTATTCAGATATCGTGAGATGCGGTCTGGTGTGTTGTCGGTATCAGAAAAACATTTTCTTTATCGTGCCAACGTTTCGATCCTAACTGAGATCATCTTCAGGGCCTGGGATTTACAAACATAGTTTACATTTAGAAAATACACCACATGCTATATGTATTTTCAAATTATTTTTTTTTTTATAAAATGTTTTTCTGATACCAGACCGCATCTCACGATATCTCAATAATTAAAATAAATAAAATATGTTTATGCCATGGAATAGCTTCTCTTTCTCCACCAACCTTCCAATAATAATTTATTTAACAAAACCTTCAATTTGAATAAATTTATTTTTTTAATTGAAAACATTTAAAAAAAAAATGCATTATATTTTTGTACCTTTATTATTTGTAAGGCTATTTGTTGCATTAGGTTCAGAACTGCGAAATTCCCCCAGCGCTCACTAATTCAAATAAAGGCTTATCCGAAATGGGGAAAAAAGTGTCAGTACTCTGGGGATGGAGGCATCCAATTACCGTAAAGAACGAATTCCCATTAAATAAGCGAATCTCCGCTTGTAAAGGTGGTGGGTATTACATGTAAGCAGATTACCAAGCTACAAGGGACTCCCTAATTGAGCGGAGGGATTTATAATTGTATTTTAATACCCCACGGGAGTTAAAATAAGGGGGCCCCGCGGCTTAGGCCTCTATGAGAAGAAAGGGTTTGCATTCTTTGACACTGACGGAAGACAATTTAAAAGGGGATTATTTGCGCAAGGAGGTGATTAGCCCCAGCAGATGCGACCCAGGTGCAACCCGGTGAATAGGAAAAAAATACTATAGCGAAACGTACCTCAACTAAAACATAGCTTTTCAAACTTTTAAAACGCAAATGTTCATTCTCCAGCGACAGTCTGGAAGCATTATTCAACTTCGATAATTTTCTACCATCGTTCTGCCTATTGCTGTTTTATGCTGTCATCATTGACACATACACTAACAATTTGACAGATATCAAAAGTTCAACCCTTCTGGTTTCCCTTTTTTGAGGACAACTGATCATATAAAACACAGAACAACCAATGAATACATCAAAATCCCAAAATCCAAAGACAAATCTAAATCGACCATGGATTGAAAACAACTGCAATTTCTTTCCCTAGCATCCCTAAACAAGAAATATTACATTGTATTGATTATAAAACAATGTAAATAGAAAAAGACAAACAGTTGGAGAGCAATTTGAAGATATGCAGAAATCAATAGATAAAGGTTGCAAGATTAATATATAGATGGATAAAGACAGCTAGAATTATAAAGAACAAAAGTGAAAAAGACAGAGGAAGAGAGAGAGAGAGAGAGAGAGAGAGAGAGAGAGAGAGAGAGAGAGAAATAAAACAGGCATAAATTGAAGAATAAATACAGATGAAGGAGAAAAACATGAATAGATGAATAGATAAAGAATGAGATAAAGAATGGGGTTTTATTTCAACAAAATAACACTCGACCATAGTATTTTCGTACATGAAACAAAAACAGAATCTGATGGAATTGAGTTTCTCCCTCTTTTCCCCCTTACAGTCCTTCCGTTCGGAATACCATCTGTTCCGGGCGATGTCTCATTATCTTTCAGGAAAAACTTAATTCAAAATTTGTGGTAATTAGTGACCGTTAATCTACATTTATTCAGACGTCGTGAGGTGCGGTCTGGCGTGATGTAGGTTTCAGAAAAACATTTCTTTTATCGTGCCTACGTTTCGAAATTTATTGAGATCATCTTCAGTGGGCACTCTCAACACGACACGCAAGAATGGCACAATTACACAGAAGACAAACACGTTGAGCCCTGAAGATGATCTCAATAAAGATCGAAACGTTGGCACGGTAAAGAAAACGTTTTCTGAAACCTACGTCACACCAGACCGCATCCCACGATTTCTGAATAATTAATTCAAATTGAAGCTGCAGAATTCTTCCGCTTAAAATCCAAAGAAGGTATTGTGAAAGAATCCAACATCTCGCATCAAGATTGTCTAATTCAAGGTATTTATTGAAGAAGAAAGCGAATTTAGTTACTACAGCCAAACTTTCGACCTATTTTAAGGTTATCAGGGCAATATAACTTTAAATATGTTTATAGACTTTAAATATCAAATTTAGTTTTTTTTATAGATTATCCAAATTCTTGATGACCTGCCATCAGTAGTTGAAAATAATTCCTGGAGCTTGATGGCTGGAGAAATCTTTATGTTAATGTCTAAATTATTCGTAACAAGTATCTGATCAGCCACGTTGAGTATTTAGATTAGACAAATATCTGGATTGAGTCCTAATCGCAACGCATATCAATTATGCTAATTTAGACACAGTTTAGTTAATACGAGGGTTAAGTGTGTGGACATTAGACGGAGAGTTGGCACAGTATCAGTCCGAGTGGCATTGTTTCGTGCAGTGAGGGGGGTGGAAAAGGGTAGTCGCAAGGGGTAGATGGAGCGATAGCACCGCCTCAGGAACGTCTATCGCAATTTAATCACTGGAGGCGTTAGCATTTAATTACACTGATTAAAGGGTTTTGTCTTTGACAAATGCCCAAGGAGTCGGATTAGGAGTCGGTTTAGACTTGTCAAAGGCCCAGGTGATAAGAGGGGCCGAGTTATTGCCCCGGGCTTAGGGCCTTTCACTCCTCGGACATTTGCATGGGCCTTGCATTAGCCCTCTCGGTTCTCAATTATCAGATGGGGAGACGCATATGTCCTCCTTCCACGGTTATGAATGGGACGCTGCTCACAAGCCCCGCTTAATTAACCTCAAACTCCGGCAATCAAACTTCAAAATCGCAATTCATGCCGTGGATCAAAGCCAAGTTCGCAGAGCGAAAAAGCCCCTCTCTCCCTCTGCATTCCATAATTATTAAACGATTTCATTTACCGAATAGATAATTTACAATAAAAAATAACAATAACCAATGTTTCTGAAACAAACAAAATTTATTAAATTTATTGATGATGATGAATATGGATACTAGGAAGGCAGAGTTCTTTGTTCATCAAGCATTTACTCTTCGGGCTTATTGTACTTTCCTAGTTCGTTAGATCAGGGCAGTTGATTCGATCCTGCTCCTATGACTCCAACTAGGTCAATGATTCTTCTTGTCGGTGTGACACGCTTAGAGTTGCGATGACGGACCCGTAACTATTGTTGCCGTCGTAGTTCCCTAAGAATACTGCGAAACGCCGTTAGATGTTTTCGAGAAACTGGGTCCTACCATAGAAGGCCAGATCCTGGTTATTGTACAGTATCCAGGGGGATATTGTACTACCGGTTAGCGAATTTGGTCTGACAACTAGTTCAACTTAATCTCTTGTATCAGTCTTGTTAAAAGTTGGTCAAAATATCTACAAAAGCTTTATAAAAGTAAGGAAATATCAAAAGTAAAAAAAAACTTGGTAAAAGTATGTTTTTTTTCCGGTTTTTCGAATTTGAACTACAGGTTGAGTCGTGAGTTGTAAGTTGGTGATTTGACCAGTTGACTAGTTCAACATAATCTCTTGTATCAATCTTGTTAAAAATTGGTCAAAATATCTAGAAAAGCGGTTTAAAAGTGAGTAAATATCAAAAGTCTAAAAAAATTTTGTAACGTATGTTTTTCCGGTTTTTCGATGTTCAACTACCGGTTGAGTCGAGAGTTGCGATTTAGCGAACGTGGCCTGTTAACTAATTCAACTTGATCTCTTGTATCAATCTTGTTAAAAATTAATCAACATAACTAGACAATCTTTATAAAACTAAGGAAACATTGAAAGTTTTTTAAAAAATTCGTATAAGTTCGTTTTTATTCCCGTTTTTCGATTTTGAACTACCGGTTGTGGAGAGTCAGGAGTTGTGAGTTAGCGACTGAAGCCTACCCACTAGGTCAATTTGACTCGTGTATCAATATTGTTAAAAATTGGTCAAAATTTACAGAAACTTTCTGAAACTAAGGAAATATCAAAACTCTAAAAGACGAGTGTTTTTTGGCTGAGAATTTTGAGAAATCAGCCCCTTATGCTGCTTCATCAGTCCAGGTTGTTGGAGGTTTCTAAAATTTAAAGCGAATTTCCAGCATGGCTGAAAGTATGCTGTGGTGTCTAAAATATTGCCAGTTGGTTGAATTCTTTTGCCTGGCAGTGTATTTTTTAAATAACCCAGCCATAATGTTTGCTTATGGAAGATGTCAGTCCATTTCTTCGGAGGTCCATCGGCACCCTCTCTTGTAAACTACAGAGCAATAAGTAATAAATACATCCCCAAGGCCATTCACACTACCTGTTTCTCACGATATTTCTCATGGCGCTGTTTTACGACCTAGGGTGTGACTATACTGGAAAAAAAAAGGAAGGTGTAAATGATGATACGGTTTCTGAGTCAGTGCGGTCTCCCGTTGGTTGGTGGAGCCCGATAGGCGGACAACACCCATTGTCTATTAATTCTATTAATTCGCTGCGACGGGAACGAAAAGGCACCTGACTCAGTCTGACTCAATGCGTTATGTATTCGCATCAGGAAAAAGACCGTCGGCGAAACAAGGCTGTTATTATCTGGCCGTGGACGCCGGCGGGAACGGAAAATCGGATTGGCAGTTTTGCGATATACCACTTAGTAATGCATAATGATGTTTTTCAATATGCGAATCTCGTAGAGATCTGGCCGATTCGTTTGTTGAACTCCCAAGGTTTTTCAATCCGAAACGCATTTTTTCTGTTAAACGATTTAACTTAGTACACTTACACGGAGCAAATTCAGAAATAACTTCCAGCATGTAAATTATTAAATAAATAATATAATAATAATAAAAATCCATTCGATTTTGTGGCATGATTGACTAAATAACATCTCTCAATTAATTAATCTTTATGTAAAGTATTGGTTGAGATAAAAAATTCAGTGCGTGTAGTAAAGTTTAGTAAAAGTTTGAGGTGAATTAATGAATTTTGTGATTTTGTGTGATTTTTTAATAGTCTTTTATTATAAGCATAAGAGTTTTTAAGACTAATTAGTTTTAAACCAATTATATTTAGTGATGTATTGACAAAATTCAATTAATAAATATTTTTATGTAAGGTTTTGGTTGAAATAAAAAGGTGTCACTAGCGGGATTCGAACCCACGACGTTCGGCTCAACCGCAGCTGCTCTACCACTTGAGCTATCTTGACTTCGATCCATTCGGACACCAATTCCACTCAACTTACAATGTTTCGAAATTTCTCTCCTTTTTGCCATTTTTCAAATGTCGTGCAACCAGGATTCGATTCTCGGCGACATATGAAGTAGTACTGCATTTTACTTATCCATCATATTTAGTGGTCTATTGATCAAATTACTTCTTTCAATTAAGTAATCTTTTTCTCTAATGTTATGGCTCAAATGAAAAAGTCAGCCTCTCAAGCGGAAACCTTCGACTCAATAACGCTGCTGCTTTAACCACTTGAGCTATCCTGACATCGACCCACTCGGACACCAGCTCTCCATCTGACTGACCTTTCGATTTTCCCTACTGTATGCATCATACAACCGGGCCGCTCAAGCGGAAGAGCCGATGGTCGTGGGTTCGAATGCTGCTCGTGCAACTGAATTTATTATCACAACCAATTACTTATATCAAAATTAATTGATAATATAAAATGTTTATTAGTAAAGCTGTTTACAAAATTAAAAAAAAAACATCTCAGCGAAAACATTTTTTGCTTGTATCCGTCAGCCGAATTGCATTACCTATTTTAACAAATTTTTTGTTTTTGTTTATTTTATTTTTATTTATTTATGTTTTTATTACTACAATAAAAAGACAAATAAAGAAAGCACAGAGTTTAAAACACACAAAAATTAATAATATGAATTCCCATTAATAATTACATTCTCTGACAACTAAATTTCTATATAATACTGCACCTTTAAATAATTTCATAATAAACCCCATCTCTGCTGTTTAGATAATTACAAAGTTCAGAGTCTGTTAACTCATATTTCTTGATGTATTTTAATCTATACGGCTGTAATGGTGCAGATTGCCATTATGTGTTTTCTATCTTCAGCTTCTTTTAATTTGAATTATTATTAATAGGAATAATTAATTTTGTTAGACAATGAAACAAAATAATATATTGACATATGTAAATATGGAATAACTTACTCAGATTTTATTGTTTAAGTAAGGCATTGGTTGAGATAAAAATTCAGTGCCACCAGTGGGATTCGAACACGGACCTTCGGCTAAATACGCCACTGCCTTACCATTTGAGCTATAGTGATGGATAGCTATATAAGAAAGATGGCTAGATATATAGATAGATAAATAGATAGACAGATAGATAGATTAGATAGCTAGAAAGAGAGAGAGAGAGAGAGAGAGAGAAAGTTAGATAGAGAAAAAGAGTAGAGGTAAGACAGAAAAAACAGAAAGAACGAAAGAAGGAATGTGTAAAAAAAATGTATGAGGTAGATTTCTCACTTTCTCAGACGCTCTCGCTCTCTCTCTTTCCTTCTCACTCTCTAGAGATTTTCAGAAATTTCTTCTACTACAGCAAATAGAGTTGCGAATTACTATTTCTCCTTTCGTTCATTCTCTCTATTTTCCGACTTTATTCTACGCTTTCTCATTCTCTCTTTCTATCTGTCTATCTATCTACCTCTCTTTCTTTCTTCTCCCTTTCCGATCTATAAATTAAATACATTCTATATGCCAGTTGAGAACTGCAAACGTACGGTACACTTTTCTTTTTAACTATATATTTACTGTTTGTTTCGTATATAGTTTCTCAGATTTACTGTTTGAAGATGCAATGACGATATTTGAATCGCTGAATGTTAAAAGGGCCATTCTCCACTCAACATAAATGTTGGGAAAATGAAAAAAAATTGAATACATTTTTCCCACGAAATATTTTTGGTAATGCCTAATATTTCTGCCATGTCAAACACCATTGAATATGATGAGCATTTTTTTTTGTTATCCGTCTGACCTAGAAAAAATTTCAAAGTTAGTGGAGTTTTGCCCTTTTAACGTGCCACAACATTTTGAATAGCAATTTCGATATTTTTCATTATAAAAGAGGGAATTTCAGGGTTCAAATTTTCAATCAAAAAATGTTACGTCTGAGTATTACAAAGATGACTCCTTTATTTGCTAAATTATTCACATTGTTCACATTGTACAACACAGTATTTAAAAAATGCTTTGCACAACCAAATAAATCAATTGTCTAACCATCATTATCACTGCTATTTGCTGTGGTAGGCCAACGGAGTATGTCCTCGTAGAAAAGTGTAGCTCTATCTGGAATATATTGCATTATTTTTCTGAGGTCTTCTACTTTTTTGTGGTTTAAAGGGACTTTGCCAGATGGATACGCATACGCTGATGGTACTTCCACTTCTGTAGCGTTCTTTCTCAATCGAAAAGTGTGCTGTGTGTTGTCTTCATATGCAGACGCTTTTATGACTCCGTTCAATTCAGCATCATAAACAAACATGTTAAATCGGGAGACCGAAAATTGGACGCGATTCGATTTAGGAAAATTTTCAGTTTCCAGCGAGCAAGTGGTTGTTTTTATAAAATGCCGACCACCACCCACTGTAATCTTTGATAAACGTGGACGAATCATTTAGCTCGACCTCCGTAATCTTATGAGTAGTGCTACTCATTATTATTTTTTCAGTAATCTCATGAAGGGTTTTCAACTTCCAACGATGAGATAGACCGCATAGAACACGATAATGAAGAAAACCCATATACCCCAAAATATTGGAGGATGGCCCTTTTAACATTCAGCGATTCATTTTTTCTTCTGATTTTCATTTTTCTAATGCCATGCTTAGATTTCCATACCAATAATGATGTGCGCATGAAATATTATGTTTTAGTTGATAATTTTTCAGTAAAGTACATATGTGGACACCATGTGTATAGATTTTTGCCGTGGATGGTCTTACGAACGTTTATATGAAATTCGATGTTATGACCAGTAGGTAGGTACCTAGGTCTAGTAGACGGCTTTAATTCGAGAGGGTTGATGGGTCCGAGGGCGCCGCGTTATTTGTCATGCGGTTGAGATAGGAAGCAAATAGTGTCCGGACTGATGAATGGACTGTTAATACAGGAGAGTCCGGCCAGCGGCGCTTCCCCTGGAGATTAGAGGGATGCAATCATAGTAAATCATTCCGCGCCTCCCTTGGATCTATTGAAACGTCGGAGATTTACAGCCCGGGGGCGGCCCTAATCCGCAGATATGGCAATAATAAACATTCCGCCCTTTAAAACAACTGATGGCAAATCGCAATCGACAGTCTATTAATACCTGCGATCTCGGGATTTTTATTGTATGATGGCGTCAATCACCTTGTTTCAATTTGTCATATTCTGTCAGTTAATATTTTAAATATTTTCTGAGTGAAAAAAAAAAACTTTCTTTAATAGTGACCTCAATTAATAGGTCATAGAGACCCTAGTATATCATGCAAATTAATTCGCAATACATTTAAACGTGGTTTATTTTTCTACTGAAAGGATTATAAATTCATCAATGGAAATCCACATTATCACTTATGAAGCTTTAACTATAAATTAATAATGCAAGTAACATCTTGTATGAGTCATGTAGTCCATTCTAACTTTTTATTTATTGTTTCATCCCCGTTTCAAGGAGAGAAAGAGAGAGAGAGGGAGAGAGAGAGAGAGTGAAAGAGAAAATTTTATAAAAATAAATTTTTTGTACAACACCAACACGATACAGGGAGATTGAGCAAGTGTGACGCAAAAAGAGAATGAGTTAATGAGTTTTATTTCAAAAATTACAAAAAAATTAGGAACCTGACGTCGTTTCTAGCAATTAATGAGAGGGAGAGAGAGAGAGAGAGAAAGACTAGAAGAAAGAGACAAAAAATAGAGAGAATGAAAGAGAAAGTGAATGTGTAAAAAAAGTACAAGAAAGAGAAATAGTTATGGGCGACTCTGTTTGCTGGAGTAGAAGAGATTACTGAAGATCTCTAGAGGGTGAGAGTAAAAAAAAGGTGAAAGAGAGAGAGAAAGAGAAAGAGGGAGATGGAGGGAGAGAGCAAATTTTATAATTTTTTCACATCACCAACACTATGCAGAGAGATTGAGAAAATGAGATACAGAGAGAGAGAGAGAGAGAGAGGAGAGAGAGAGAGAGAGAGAGAGAGAGAGAGAGAAAATTAGTTAATGAATTTCATTTCAAAAATTACGAAAACTTAGGTTGACGACCTCTCTACAGTGTTGGGCAAAAATTAGTCATGTCTAATGATTAATGATTGATCATTCAGAACGTTAGTCATGATTGGTAGTAAGTGACTAATTTAGTCATTAGTCATGACCAGTAATTAAATACGAGGCATGACTAATTTAGTCATAATACAGTTAGTCATGACTAAATTTCGATAAATCCTATTCGAATGGGTGTACAAGAGATGAAAAATACACAATTTCATCACTTTCCAAAAAATTCTAACAGAAATTTATTTCATGAAACGAAAATTTTTCATACCTCGTGATTGAATTAATCATGACTAAATCATATAATGGTTCATTTAATCATGACCAATTTATTCATGATTAAACTTCAATCAAAATTCTTAATCATGATTGAATTAGTTAGATTTTGCCCAACTCTGCCTCTCTAGCAATTAATGAGAAAGATAGAGAAAGAGAATGAAAGAATGAAAGAAAGAGAGAGCGCGAAAGAGAGTAAGTGAGATCATGAGTCAAAATAAGAGAGAAAATGTAATAAAAAGAAAGCCATTATGATTGATGTATAAGATAAAAATACATTAGCCATATAAAAATGATTGATACACAGAAAAAATAGTTTGACAAAATAACTTAATTATAAATAAAATGATTAGTACAATTTTAAAAGGATGATACATTTTTATATCGATAACGCTACAGACACAAAAGTAATTATATCTAAAAATAATAATATATGGGAACGTGTTGGGAATGTGTACTAACAGTATTTTATTTGAAAAAGTTGTTAATGTCATTAAAGTAGAAATATTTGGCTTAAAAATATTGAAATATATTTTTTTTAGACAATTCGTGCTACGTCATTAATCAATTAGCTTTATATCACGGTTGTTGTTTAGGCAAATTGCATTAGCTTAATTTGCGTAGAGTTCACAATCATTATATAAGCCTGCTTGAAGTGCCGTTACACTCGAAATGGATCAAAGAAAAGTAAACAGAGGCTCTACCATAAATTTATAATTAGATCGTGAATGGGGTAGGCTTGTAGGGGAACGTATGTCTTACTGTTCAGTTTGACTAAAATTGCACTGTACGCCAAGATGTTAGTTGCATTTTCATAAATAATAAACATTAATTTTTAGACCTTTTGTATTGTTTAGAATAGCTATTTTGTGGTGACCTGTCAATATTATTATGTTCTGTGGGATGATTAGTGTTAATCGATAATTATTTCGATATCGTGAAATGCCGTCTGGTGTGAAGAATGTTTCAGAAAAACATTTTCTTTGTCGTGCCGACGTTTCGATCTTTATTGAGATCATCTTAAGGGCTCAAAGTGTTTGCCTTCTGTGCTTCGGCCTGGTATTTACAAACGTTGTTTCCATTTAGCAAATACATTTTGGATGTGGAAAAGTGAATTTAAACAATGAAAAATATATTTTTATACATTCAACTAAAGTATTTCTACTCTCTCAAAGTGTTTGTCTTCTGTGTGATTGTGCCATTCTTGCGTGTCGTGTTGAGAGTGCCAGTGACATTTTGGTGTTTTAGCATGTTCTAGCAAAATCTCAGTGGCACTCTCAACACGACATGCAAGAAAGGGCACAATTACACAGAAGACAAACTTTTTTTTCTTTTCTTTAATGGCCTCATGAACTGTGCGGTGCATATCTAGCCAGACTACTGTATATATTTATTGCGTATTCGTTTTTGAGGGGAAGGATATCGTAAAAAAAGGACCAGAGTCGTCGGCGGGAATCGAACCCCGCGACCTCTACTACTAGCTACGGTCTACTAGCCGAGAGTCTCTCACGCTAACCACTCGGCTACTACGGCCCCCAAACACTTTGAGTGTGTAGAAATACTTTGGTTGAATGTATAAAAAAATATTCTGCATTGTATAAATTCACTTTTTCACATCCGATTATTTGATAAATGGCAGCAATGTTTGCAAATCCTAAGACCTGATGATGCTCTCAATAATGATCGAAACGTAGGTACGGTAAAGAAAATGTTTTTCTGAAACCTACATCACACCAGACCGCACCTTACGATTTCTTATTAAATTGAGTTTGTTTAGACTATTAAAAAAAAGATTTTTAAAGATATCGTGGTTGCGAAGTGTAGAATAGGCTGTTCACATCCTTGAAATTTTTTCGCTTTTGAAATTTGAAATTTACAAGTATAAATCATAGTTTTGCGTTTCATAAAGGTGCACCTAATTCTTCACGAAATTAACTGCAGCCATTGCTTTCAGACCGGCTGAGAAAGAAGTAAATCAAAAAAGGCAGCAATCCAGTGTTGTTGATGTGCCCAGAGGGCTCAGGACGAAACGAGGTTATTCAATTGACTGAGCGGAACCAGATGCGCTTCTCGGCCTTTAAGTCTAAATTTAAAGGAGGGCGCAAACAGTTTACTTTGTAAATGGGACATGACGTTTACATGGGGCGAGTCACACTGCCTCATTGTTAAAACTTGTTGCCCCCGCCGACGGCAGCTTTCCGCTTAAATTTAGCACCCTGGATGAACGCTAGCTGAGGGATGAAAACACCCCACTACACTACTCTTTCAAACGCGATTTAGAAAAATAAAGTTTACTAGTAGGACTTAAAGGCTGATCTCTAAATATAAGTCGAACTATGACATTCAAGACAACGAAGTGCCAAATAAAATAAATTGTTGGATCTTTTTTCATTATTCAGGCCCGTCTGTCGTGTAGGTAGTTTTGCGGTTTTGATCTATCAGATGAGTTTTTGGCATTTCATTATAAATAATAGGATTTCGATCCCTCCGCGGTTAAGGGTTGAATACCCACTTTCGCCCTTGCAATTTATCCTAAGCCCTAAATCTATTTTCACCCTAAAATCCCAACTAACTGTTTATAATATCCATTATATTTAGTGGTCTACTTAACAAATTACTTTTTTCAATTAATTAATTATTTTTTATGTAAGGTTTTGGTTGAAGTGAAAAAGTCAGTGCCACGGTCGGTATTCGAATCCACGGCCTTCGGCGAAATACGACGCCTCTCTACCACTTGAGCTATCTTGACTTCAAACGTTCCATTGGCAATCGAATCCTGTTACACGACGTTCGAAAAATGGCAAAAAGGAGGGAAAATTTGAAAGAAAAGTTGAGGAGAGGAATTGGTGTCCCAGTGGACGAAGTCTCGATAGCTCAAGTGGTAGAGCAGCCTCGTATTTAGCTGAAGGTCGTAGGTTCGAATCCCGCTCTTAGCACTGACTTTTTCATTTGTACCAAAACCTTACATAAAAAGATTATTTAATTGAAAGATGTTTGTAATACATTACAACACCACTTTTTGTAAATGATAGTTCAACTCACAGATTTCATTATTTATAAAAAATGAATCTACATACCCAACTTTCACCATATTCTTTACTTACAATATAAGTTTTCAGTCAAGATAAAAAGTCATTGGCACGAGCGGGACTCGAACCTAGAAACGCCGCTGCTCTACCACTTGAGCTATCGTGACCTCGATCAACTCGGACACTAACTTCCCAACTTAACACCGGCCTTTGGAATTTTCCCTCCTTTTTGCCATTTTTCAAATGTCGTGCAATCGGAAAGGATTCTCGGCAAGAAATGAAATGGTCAGGGAAAGCTTTAGTGAAGTATACTTAATTGTAAACTAACATTACGCTGTATCTAGCCGAATATCATGGGTTCGAATCCCGCTCGTGTCATTGACTTATTTATCCCAAGTGAAAACCGTAATGAATTGTAAGATATTAATTGTTCAAGAAGACTACGAATATAATGAATTTACCTTTTATTACTGCCACTATTCTGGGCGTATGAAGTAGGCATGCCAATTAAAATCATGCAATCTGTAGCGCATACAATTCTTCCAACCAAAAGTCCTCAGACCATTTACTATTCACTATTAGTACTATTCTAAAACTGCACTATTCACAACGACCAAAATTTCTTTTTGTCAATGAACTGAACCGAACTCTTTTTAGCCTAGATTAAGCCTTATCTACTTTTCCTTCCTGAGTGCCCACAACGTCATAGTAAATTAAGATGACCTCGCGACCAGGTCACCCTTTAATCCGCCGGGGCTGTGATGGGCAATATTCTGAATTATTTGTTGTTACTTGTCCATTTAAACTGCTTAAATGATAGCGGTTAATTTTGTAAATGCAAGTGGCTCATTATTTAAGATAATGAATAAGGAAAATCTGCATTAAATTGCCCGAGATGAGAAGTGTTGACAACAGTCCATCAACATGGACGGGTAGACCAGAAGTGATTAATTTCGCTTAAACCTCTGTCAACGGTCTAACTACTCGCAGCCGGCCAAAACCGATTTCACAAATTAACACAACCTGCAATGCAACCAGCAGCGTCTTTTAGACCATGTGATGGGCGAAATTGCGGATGAACCTTTTAAAAGAAAGAAACAAGATTTTTAAATATATGTAATACACAAACTTTATTTTTCCTTTCAATACATTTAGACATAGCATTCACATATAAAATAAAGGCTAGTGTTCAAATACGTGTATACATAATCAACTCAAAATTTCAGATAGTTTAAAAAAATTTGTTACTTCTGTTTATTCTTTGTTATTTTACATTATGTTAATAATACGGTTCTCACAATCGTCGGGCTTATGAAAAGTGTTCCTTTTGTGGCCAGCTCTCATCAGCACCCCTAGAGACCTAAGAACCTCTGATTTTGAAGGTGGAATTTCGACTTCATCGGCCTCCTCCTCGTCGACATCATCATCGTCCCTAACATCCGATGTGCTGCTGCTGCTGGCTTCGTTTATGACTGGCTGAATAGGTCCTCAGAATACGCTTCAGAGATCTGAAGATCGTGGTCGATATCCATCCAATCCTGTAGTTCTTCACAGTAACGTCTTCTGACGTCTCAATAGGGCAGCTATCGTCCTCCTTCTCCATCTCTTCGTCAGTTTTGCCAAAACCTCCGTGCCGAAAGCAGTTTCAAGTGCACACATAACTAACGTCCCTCTAGGCTTCGTTGGCCTGGTGTAAAACCATGAGATTGTTGATTTTTTGGCAAGGTCATTTGCCGTCAAAGTAGAATTGTAAGATGAAGTTGACTGAGATCCATTTTTTTAAATTTATAATAAGAGCGATAAGGTTTCTTTTTTAAGTTTTGACCTGTATTATGCTTTAAAGTTTCGAATAATTCCTTGGTCACACGGCTGCACCAGTGACGCTAGTTTGATGTTTATCGAATCCAAATTTACCTTGAGGTTTTTTGTAGGTTCAAAAATTGGCCATTTTTTCTTGCATAAACCGAATGCTCGGTTTTTTTTAATGGATAGTGTATAACGAATGAGGTTCAATATATTTAAAATGTGTAGCGATTAGTGACCGTTAATCGATAATTATCCAGATATCGTGAGATGCGGTCTGGTGTGATGTAGGTTTCGGAAATAATTTTCTCACAAGAGGATAACTATCCGTTCTTAAGTTTTCGGATTATATTTGACTTTTTTCAAGGTGAAGGTTCAAGTGAAACGTTGATTTTTCAACAATAAACAGAGACAATAATTGGTTAATAAATAGGAACGTTGGTACTCTTTGGATGGCATCACAAGCTTTAATAATCAGTGATTGTAGCAACTTTCAAATGTGTCTTACAAAAGGAAAAATTCTTGCTAAATGTCATAATTGTACGCTCTAAAATCTTCATGTTTTCATTTTAAAATCGTGATCATATAATTCTTTATCTACGTTTCTTATTTTATGCCGTTTTGAAATCGTATAATCCTGAAAAATTTCACCATATAATCTGATTATACCTACTGATTTGGTTTTATTTACAATAAATCTATGTTTATGTCTATCTCCCAAATATCCATATAAATGATTATTCGGAAATCGTGAGTGCGCACTCAACACGACACGCACAATTGCACGGAAGACAAATACTTTGAGCCCTGAAGATAATCTCAATAAAAGATCGAAACGTTGACACGATAAAGAAAATGTTTTTCCGAAACTTACATCACACCAGACCGCATCTCACGATATCTGAATAATTATATTCAATATAACGCCACAATATGTTTCATTGTGAATGAATTGAACTTTTAGAATTGATAAAAATAATTATTAATTTACTATGATGCCATATGATGTATTTTTCATACTATATTTGATTTGAATTTGAAGGCATATAATTTACGTAGTATAATATAAAACACTTATAGATCAAAAGATGCATTTTGGCCTAAACATTGTAGGATAAAATTTAAATAATTAATTGTCGTAAATTATTAACCAGCGTTGACGGTCTTTTAGATTTCAATTTTCACTCCGCTGACAACATGATGGTACTTAATGAGAGCGAAGTATATCATTAGACGTCCCCTCGCTTTTTAATTTCGGTTAAATAAGCGTAAACACGCTGTTCCAACCCTTTCGAAAATGCGCACTTTCCTCGCCGTCAGTTTTATTTCCTTGGAAATGGCTCATATAACATTTAAGATCTCGAATTCCAAAGGGTTTGGTCACATGATCGATCCGCTGACACTCATACGCTTTGGTATGCGACCTGAATTAATATTTCACAGCCCACTTAACTGAAAAGGTGAGCGAGAACAAATTCAGAGGGGATCATGAAACAATTCGTTAACTTTTCTTCACCAAACCATGGAAATTCTATTGAATCCAAGGTCTGTGTACAGGTGGTGAATGAACGACAATTTACAATAAAGATATTATGACGCTGTGAAGAAATTAACAATAAAATGATCAAAGTTTTAAGCAAATATAGAGGAAATTTAAGACCAAATATTAATATAAACCCGTGGAGGAGCAATTTTACCATTGTGGTGAGATGTGGCCTAAGCTTATGATAGTGTGCATCATCCGGTCATGCTTTATAAACTTAATCGATTCCTACCAACTCCTTATTATTTTATCCTGAAATCTTACCTAACAGATAGCTGTTAAATAGCATATTCTCCTGAACATAATGGCCGAAAAATAACCAATAACACGCCAAATGGAAAATTCGCTAATGATCCCTGCAAAGCTAAACCAATTGCCAGCAGCACCATAAACTGCAATGACAGTGAAGTGAGGCGGCGACTGGTCGGAAGTCAGACAGCTGCAAGCCGGCGTCGCACAAGGGAGCATTCATGGTCTGATCCTTTATATCATTTATCTGCTGACCTGCCTATACACTACGATACCATCATCACCTAACCATCTAAAACCGAATGATACCCCAATTTTCTCCTTTTAATGGAGAAATTAATTGGAATTACAGATAACCACCAAATTACCGGTATATCACCCCGCAAATCGCACAGAGAGATACCAAAACATATGAGTACGTTCAGATAAATAATAACTACAATGGTCAAGGGCAAACAGTAATGTTTTTGTGCTTCACTTTTTCTGATAACAAAACACTAACTGATATTTGTTTAGTCACCTATTTTTAATGTACTTACAAGCCCTGTAAAGTTATTAAAATATTTCTCTATTTCATACCAAATGCAGGCTTACTTCATGATTTAACCATCTATGTTTTAATTACATTTAAACTTTTGCATTATGCCATAAATATAAACAAAGAAGTAGTAAGTAAAGTAGCACATCTACAAATGTTTGTGTTGTTATAAAATTTTAAGTAGCTTATAAAGAAAAGAGCGATAAATTTTTCGTATTTCACT
This sequence comes from Cimex hemipterus, assembly GCA_039619505.1. Lineage (NCBI taxonomy): Eukaryota > Metazoa > Arthropoda > Insecta > Hemiptera > Cimicidae > Cimex > Cimex hemipterus. The sequence goes on along the minus strand of CM077105.1, from coordinate 22,757,345 downwards.
GATATGATATTTAAAAATGTTTCCCCTATGGTTTTATATCATTTTGTATTTTCAGATTCGTGATGCAATTATTCCCCGTAATTTACTATGAAGCGTTAGGATTAACTTAATTATGCAATTGACAAGTACTTTCAGAGCGTATTTGCGGATTATTGTTTAATTTAATATTATGCAAGAGAGGAAATTAATGCTAAATTCGTTTTATTTGGAGGTAGCCCAAAATTGAATCGTTAACAAGAAAATATTTAAAAAAGTTAATTTAATGCACGTTCTCGTATAGGAGGTTCGAGCGTAAAATTGAACCTCGATGCAATTAAGATTTACAAGAGTTGGAAACAGCATATCAACAGGGAACTGTATGCGCTTTTAACGACCTCCAGCTACGATTGAGCTGTAAAAACAAAAGGCCGGTCGTAAATCAGTTTTGCGACTAGCTTATGAACCGAAATGCAGCCGGGGAGGAGGAAACAAAACCGGTTTGTCAGATCACGATCGCCTCCGGATCCCATGAGTTACGCGTGCACCGATAAGATTGCAAACAGGTGCGTGGAGGAGAACGATACGCAATTGAGCAAAACCAAAACTGTGTTTTATAACATTTGTCGCCTTAAAAATATATCATAATCATTACCTACGTTTTTTTTTGAACAATTTATTTTTTTAACAAAATTTATACAAATGGTCATTTCATAAGCAGGTTCAATGAACAATTTGCCCATAATTTACTACTCGGATTTATTCCTTTACTTCGTGATTTTTTTGATATTGTGTATTTCATTTATACCTGAGTTGACAAAATATCAAGTCAATTATAAAACTTATTTACGTCATAAGAATGAATCTCCTCAAATTTTATTGCTGTGAAATTGAACCATTACACAAATAAGAATTTATTTCACAAATTGGACAATGAAGCTCTCTCCCTCTATCACTCTCTCTCTCTCTCTCTCTCTCTCTCTCTCTTTCTTTCTCTCCCACTCTGTCACTCTCACACATATTCTATTGATCTATCTTTCCTCACTCTCTTACTTTTGCCCTCTCTCCCTCACCCTTCACTCTTTTTCTCTCTTGCCTGCTATCTTCACTTTTCTCTCTCTATCAACCTATCACTCGTTGAGTTTTACTCACATAATCTATCTCTCTATCTCTACTTTTCAATTCATTTTTTGTTGCTTGTACTCTTCTTTTCCTAACTCCCTTTGCTCTCTCTCTCTCTCTCTCTCTCTCTCTCTCTCTCTCTCTCTCTCTC
>CM077105.1:22723021-22736168 GCA_039619505.1 Cimex hemipterus | reverse complement strand
ACGCTTTGTTCCGTTTTTTTAGAGAATTTTTTGTCACTGTATATAGCTATGTCATTATGTGCCTTTATTTTTTAATGAGCGTATTTATTAGAGTGAGTGGTGAGGGGTGATAGTGAAATTAACGTCACCATCGCCATTCTAGCTCTCTCTCTCTCTCTCTCTCTCTCTCTCTCTCTCTCTCTCTCTCTCTCTCTTTCTCTATCAATCTATCTATCTATCTCTTTTTCTCTATCTATATATTTTATTTATCGAAACGTCGGTAGACGTTGAAACTGGGTCCTTCCAAAGAAGGTACGGTTCTCGACGCCCTACAGTGACAGAACTACAGGATGACGGTTTTTTGAGCAGGAGAATTTTGCAAAGCCGGCTGCCTACTGTTGTTCAAGAAATTCAACAGCTCCAGGAAGTTCGTGGTGTCCAAATTGCTGAACGCAATTCTTTAAGAAGATTAAATTCGTACTCACTGATGGCCTTCCCCCCAATAGAAGGACTCGAGTTGACCAGAACTCACAGAGTTGCATGGCTCTCATTTGCTCGAGTACACAGGAATTGGTCTTTGGAAGATTGGTCTGCTGTAGGTTTTGGAGATGTGTGTAGATTTGCTCTACGATGGGCGTGAAAGAGTTTCGACAAGGCGAAACGGAATGTACGAAGACTGTATTTTTTCCCACAGCTGGCCTGGCGGACGTAGGTCAAAGATGGTGTGGACGGTAATTTCAATGGAGAGTCGCACAGAGTTGTTGTTCGTGGAGGGTCTTTGACGGCGACTCGCTACACGTATGTAATTTCGGAACTATCCTGGATGAAATCTGCGACAATCCTAATTCTAACGAACGACAATGCCCATAGTACAAGCAGCATCAGGTCATCAGGTTTTAGCTTGTCCAGCCCGTTCTCCAAACTTGAACTCCTTGGAACATTTACCAGGTAACCTCAAAAGACGCATAAGAACGCATCCATCATTTCCTGATACACTCCACAATCTTGAGGGGCTCTTCGTGAAGAATTAGCTAACCTCCAGCAAAGAGACAGTTCCAGGCTGGTAGAAAATGTGCCTAGAGGTCTTCGTGTTATAACAAAGGCAAGAGAAGGAAATACACTATAATGAAATGTTAATTAAAAATCAAACAAAAATGTGTATTTGTAACTAATTGTGAGTTTTGTGGGATTGTTTTTTCATGGCTTTCTTTCAGTTGTTTCATAGTTCATATCGATGAGTAAACGCGTTTTGCTTATTTTAGACGTGTTGATCTTTTGTGCAAATAAGTCTAAACCGTTAATATACTAAGAGGGATGATTGGCCGGCCGCAGCGTCGTTCAGAAACTGTAATTCGTAATCAATCCCTGCCGTCGAAGGGTGAACGGTGGCTCCAAATCCTGTTTATCGATAGCGCGACTGTATTATTAACATGTAAAACATCCCGGTGCGGATTGTAAAAGCCACGTGGCCGGTGTGAAAACAGTTTTGAATTGGGATCTTGTCGTCACGGCCGAGTATGACTTGTTTAGGCAACGCCCTGTGGAAGTAATCGTTTTAGCGTTAGCCGCCGGCCGGGGAGCGTGCACGCCCTTTTGCGCAACGGGTTAGGAGAACGCGTGGCTGTCAATCATCGCGACAAAGGGGTGACCCCGGGCCATTGCACCATCGCCGGCCCTTCGTGGGAAGACGGCCGGATAAATTATTCATGCGAATTCTGCAGCTGGAAAGACAGAAATTTGGATTCGGTATTGTCCGGGGATTTTCCGCCGGCAACGTCCTCGGGTTGGCGTGAGAAAATCAAATTCCAAAAATCGCTGGACATGGCAAGTCATAATCTACGAACCGGCGTCTCATTGAAATATCTTCTTTCTTTAAGAAATGCTTATTTGATTCGAAACAATTTCACCTCATTAGTTGAAAAGAACCATCAACGAGTACATGGTTTAAGATAGATCAAAAAATCTACTTAGTCGAAATTGATGGACTAGAATGGTCTTATTTTAAGGATTTACACCGTTAACTATTAACTGTTCATCTTGTTTTATTGGTGTCGAATTGTTCATCTTCTCACTCTCTCTCTCTCTCTCTCTCTCACTCTCTATCTATCTATCTATCTGTCTCTTTGTACCTATGCATGTATTAATGTAATCTAGCTATTCATTCAATAATTCTTTCTGTACTACTACTTTCTAATATGTCTTAGTTATTCAAAATAATTCGATTTTTATTATTATTCTTTCCTATTCTATCACAGCTTCAAAAAATATAAGATTTTTCAGATTTTTTATTACATGAACTATCTATTCATCTATTTATTTATGCAACTTTCTTTTTATTAATTTTCATGTGTTCCCTTCCTAAATACGTTTGTGATCCACCTTTTTCTTATTCTCCCTCTTTCATCCACATTCTCTCTATCTTCGCTTTTCTCTATTTCTGAAAATATCTATCTATCTATTTATCTAATCTGCGTATATATTCAATAATTCTATCCATACTATTAGACCATACCTCTTAGTTATTCAAAATTATTCGATTTTTACTATTATCCTTTTCTAATTCTATAAAACATAAACATAAAAGAATAAACGATTTTTTCAGATTTCTTCTTACGTAATAATGTATCTATGTATTTATATGTGCATTTATCAATTTGATTCGTCACTTACTCTCATTATTTTGTCTTCACTCTCTCATCCCCTCTCTCTCTCACACTTTCTGAACATATCTATCTATATATATTCAATAATACTTTCCATGCTGTTGGAGGGAAGGGCGGATCTTAATTTATTGACCCACAAACTTCCGTACCCGTTTCAAGAGGTACAATTAAATTTTGTTGTCTTGTTTTTCTCTTTTAAATAGGTGGCAACTACTTAATATAATTCAGAGGTTTTGGGAAAAGAACAGGGGAGATTGATAATACTTTACAAATTAAAAACTGATTATTTACAATTTATTTACACTGAGAAAAAAAGCTAAAACAAATTTCCATAATAATAAAAAAAAAAAAAAAAATTGTAATCAAACCGACTGGCCAGGGTTGTACGAAAAGAAAACGAAAAGGTACGTGGTGAGATGACGACTAGCTTTGGCTTTACAAAAAATAAATAAATAAATAAATAAATAAAATAAAGGACGAAACGAAAAGGTCTCTCCAAACTATCGAAACAAGCGTTGTTGATCTGGAGGTTGGTGCTGGGTTCAACGCCGACGAAGGTGCCTGTCGAGCCGGTTGATGATACTGTTGACGTTGTCCGTAAGGACGGTGATGTGACGACAAGGTGAGAATAGACGAAATCGATAATCGATACGGTAAACTGTGCGTCTTGTGCTGACCCAGGCAAGCGAGAGACAAGTTTACTCCCGTTCAAGGGGTGAAGACACCGGTGTTATCACTCGCCAAAATAACAATGAGGCCTCAGCGAGTTAAACAGGCCCTCCCGAGGCGAACCTTGGTCAGCCGAAAACAACAAAAATGAAAGCTTCTTGAGCATCAACACATACTATTAGACATTATTTCTTAGTTATTCAAAATAATTCTCTCTAATGTCTAATTCTCTCCCGGTTTAAAAAAAAAATATAACGTTTTTTCAGATTTCTTATTGTCTAATAAGCTATCGATGTATTTATCTATGTACCTATCTATTTATAAATTTATGTCTTTGATTCGTCATTTACTCTCTTTTTTTGTCTTCACTCTCTCATCCTCTCTCTCTCTCTCTCTCTCTCATCCTCTCTCTCTTTCTCTATCTCTTTCTCTCTCTATCTCTCTCTCATCCTCTCTCTCTTTCTCTCTCTCTATCTCTCTCATATCCTCTCTCTTTCTCTCTCTCATCCTCTCTCTCTCTCACTCTCTCTCATCCTCTCCCTCTCTCACTCTCTCTCATCCTCTCCCTCTCTCTCTCTCACTCTCTCTCATCCTCTCTCATCCTCTCTCTCTTTCTCTCTCTGTCTCTCTATCTCATCCTCTCTTTCTCTCTCTCTCTCATTCTCTCTCTCTCTCTCGCAAATTTCACCTAGGTGGGGGGCCTAGGTGGCCAGCAGAGTGCTGACAATTTTAATAACAAGTTGTACATTGTAATTTTGGCATTTTCATGTAAATAAATTCATGAGTTTGCATGTGCATGCGTCTTTACCTCCCATTTTCTCTCTCCTCACTCCCTCTATCTATCCTACTAAAGATCTTTCATTTTCACTTTTTTAGTTGAGATAAAAAAGTCAGTGTCACGATAGGGATTCAAACCTCGATATACTCGGACGCCAACTTCTCACCTCGAATCCTAAATATTGGGTTGAGATGGTAAATCGGTGTTCGAGTGGACGAAGTCACGATAGCACAAGTGGTAGAGTAGCGGTGTATCTAGCCGAAGTTCGTGGGTTCGAATCTCGCTCGTGACACTGACTTTTGTATCTCAACTAAAATCTTAATTAATTGAACAATATTAATCGGTCACGCGTACCGCGAAAACAAATGAATTTCAATTTAACAGACTGTTTTCTCTTGGTTTTGCGAATGTGTGAAGTGGTTTATAAACGTTAATCATTTCGGTTGTCTGAACTAAGTGTGACACTAAAATGAATTAGAAATCACTGTAAACAACGAGACTACACGGTTGCTTGTTTCGTATTTATGGTATTTATCTAAGCTTTAATTTTAAAATTTCAATATTTAATTAATTGGATTTTAAATAGCTCTAGAACAAATACGATTGTAGTAAAATATTTTTTATTTCAAACTTCCTTAAAAAAAATAGCTATTGTCCAGTTTGAAATAGATTAAAAAACTGAACAATTGCCATTTTCACTAGCTCTTGCTGTTCTTTAAACCGCTCTCACAGGGTACATAAAACCCGACGGTGGAACCGGGACGTAAATCATAGCGGACAAATCTCTAAGGGTCCAGTTGGATGTTTTTATCTTCCTTTAGGAAAACAAATAATACGGCAATAAATAGAGGTTGAAATGGGCGCCCGTTTCAAAAGCTAGAACATGGACGCTTTTATGGTTCAACTAACTCCGAAAGACATTAGAAAATAAAAAGCTTTTTATACTTTTACCGGGCGATTATTATTACTTTCCTTTTCGTTTTTTCCTTTTTTTTTCTTTTCATTTCTTTTTTTTTACAGTCTGATAAACAATTACACAAATAGGAAGAGTTAGGACATATCCGCCCAGATGGGAGTTTACAGCTGTAATAATTCAATTGCCCGTGCTCGTAAAAGTAGAGCGTGCTCGGCGCGGAAAAAAAAGGGCGCAAGTGCCCTTTTTTGCCCTCTATTGTCAGAGTTGATATGAGGGGTGGATCAACGACCGCTCCTATTCATCTTCAATTTAAAACGTAGTAATCAAAGCCGGTTTTAATTGCCGACGGACCTAATATTTTGCCTAGTTAAAGTCTACCGTCTCCGATTGTTTATTTTATTGTTATTTCGCCCTCACTGCGCCCTGATTGTTTTCAAACAAGTGAGCGATGGAAAAAAATCCAATTTATACTTGTTGACGTTGTGCTCCTTTTATTCCCTCGGGAAAGCAACTCGCTTTTTTAAGACTTATTTCATACATTATATTGAAACAACAGAGGTACGGTGAAAATGATAAATACTAAAAAATATTGACGCCTGCACTATACAACTATTAAACTATTAAAAATTAACATTCATGGTAGTAAAAGCGGGTACTCTCGTTTCTCGCAGTGATTATATTGAGACCACCCAGATTTGGCTTAAGAGAATAGGGCAAAATATGATATTAGACAAGTGGAAGCGTCGTTGGGCCGACTTGACTGACGCGCTAGTGTCCGTCAAGCCGACGGAGCCCAGAGGGGATATCTCGAATGGAAAGCGTAGTCCTGGCGCCCCTGCGGATCGTTCATATACGTGCGACTCATAGATATATTTTGGTTGGCACGAGTCGACCTAGGTAACCTGCATACCAAGATGACAGACTCAGGGTGTCGCACGAGTTGGAGTTGTGTTGCACCTTGGCCCCGTATAGGGACCGATCTGGAATACCCCCAGTTTATAGAAGAATGCTCGAGCATGGCGACGTGTTAAGTAATTTTAGGTTTTTAAGAGATTTTGGGATAATGGGTAGTATATAGTGGGGTATGTATTTCATAGGTTAAAGTTTAGATTTAGTTTATATTAGAAGAGGAGTATGCCAGACGGCGGTGCAGTATTTCAAGGCTCCACCGCTCCTCCGCTGAACCAAGTCGGGGCGGAATATCGATACGCCGTTGCTAGCCACTTGAGCTACCGTGACTTATTGACCCGAAGGTAAGTAACCCACATGGAACCGGTTGATTGCATTTAAAATTCCAACTTATTATGATTTCCTTCTGCCCGAAATATTTTCTGATTGTGTCAAATAAGTACAACATCCAGCCTTTTAAACTTCTAATGTTGTCAATAGATAATTTGATATTTCAATAAAATATGATATAACATTTTTCTTTGATTTCCAATGTGATCTTTTAAAAATTTAAATTATAGAAAATATTTAAAAAATTAAAAACGAAAGACTTATGGTCCAATGTTACAATTTAGCCAATTACAAAGAAGTAATAGTGGAAGTAATTAAAACGATGACAATCATAAGTTGAAACTTGCAAATGGACCAACTTGAGTTACTTAATCAAAAATTAACTTAAATGCGTTAACAATTAAGTATCTAAGGTGTTATAAACATAACAACAAAACTGAATAGATATGAAACAATGCGTTATTAACAGGAATTGGGCAATAAATAAACTAGGCGTTATAATCCCCCTTCCTCCAATAATCTCCCAGCTCCCATATCTATAAGAGGAAGATTAGTTATTAAATGCCAATTCCCCCCAGCCTGTTTGCCCTGCCGTTTCTATAACTAGAGGATTACCGGTAAAGGTTTTCCCCGGGCTCACCAAGAATGTCCACATAAAAGGAAACAGGGTCCGGCGCAAATATTTATTTTCCATTACAGCAGCGGACCCCGGCCGGGTCAGCTCGATTGGAAGACGCTGTTTGGACTGGCTTATCTTAACTCGGGGACGTTTTAATTAGAAACGGTAGGAATATTGCTGCTGGATAGTCGAGGGTCTAAACGTAAGAAACAACGGAAAATAAAACCAATTCCAATATCAAAACACCTCTTCTCCTGACATGTACATATGCAATGTCTTTTAGTTTAGGTAATATAAATAAATTTAACAACGGCCATATAGAATTTTCTGGTTTTTATCCACTTTTATTACATTTTATCAAATATTCTTTATTGTGTAATTGATTGAGTTTAATGGTATGTTGTTCAACATATATTTGCTTTGGATGATACAGATAGCCTGCGTTGAAATGTTTAATGAATTATTCAGAGAATTTCAATTAATTATTTTTTCTATGTAAGGTTTTGGTTGAGATAAAAAGTCAGTGTCATGAGCGGGATTCGAACCCACGACCTTCGGCTAAATTCGCCGCTGCTCTACCACTGGATCCTCTCGGACACCAATTCTCCATCTCAAGCTACAACAGGTTTAAAACCCACAGTCAAGTCAGCGGGATCCCGCTCGTAGCACTGACTTTTATATCTCAACAAAGACCTTACATAGAAAGAATAATTAATTGAATGAAATAACTTGGTCAATTGATAATTAAAACGTAAATGGATTGATATTCAAATAATCTTTCTGCGATTTAATTTTTCACGTTATTCTATTTGCAAAACTTTCAATGAAAAGTAGAATTGTTATTGGGGACACCAAATACTTGAACTATTGAGAAAAAAAGGGAATTGATAATACTTACGGCACAAAATTAAATATTTTCAAAAAAGAAAAATTACATTCAATTTCCTTGATTATATTCACAATTCCTGATCAACCTTATTTGCCAGAGATTTAGAATAACAAAAAACAAAAATAAAATAAAAAGACAAAATGAAAAATGTACTTCGCTGGTTGACGCAGGCTCTTCCAAACAATCAAAATAAGAGGTATTAAGATGGAGGTTACTGCTGGGTTCGACGCCGACATAAGTAGCCTGCAGCCGGATGGCGATACAATTGAAATACAGCTGATGATGTCGGTAATGTGATAGCACGGTGACGATGGCGAAATCGATAGTGAATGTCTATATAAAATCGATTTAGGTTCGATAGTCAATTTTGTAGGCGGTGCGTCTTGTGCTGACCCAAGCAAGCGAGAGGCTCCCGTGTGAAGGCCGAAAATACCGAAGTTAAGCTTGTCAAAATAAAAACAATACGTTCCTCAGCGATTTAGACAGGTCCTCCCGAGGCGAACGTTTGCCAGCCGAAAACAAAAAATAAAAATGAAGATTATTGGGAGTCAACATTCCGCCCACCAAATTTTGACAGATTAAACAAACTAGGAACAATTTCGCAGAATGCGAACTCTACTCAGGCTCTTCTTCGACGTGCTCAGAATCAACCTGCGGGAAAAGAGTAGTAGGCAGGAAACACAATAACTTGCTGGCCGATAGGTGTTTTTAATTTGGCAAATATTACAATGCCATCTTCTCCAGGATAGTGTTCGACCACTCGAGCAGTAGGCTAAGATAAAGCCGGGGAAGTGGAATCCGATGAGGGTCCTTGGTTTTAGGCTAGGATGTTTGTCAGTCCATTTCGGGCTTGCTTTAAACCGGTGAGGTAGTCCTATCGCCATCTCTTCCTTACATCTTGAATTCTTTGCAGGAATTGCCAATTGGAAAGGGTATTGTTAGGACTGTCCGTACAGTCAGATTCAGTAAGGGTTCTACGTTGGAAATTTCCTGGAGATAAAGTAGGAAATTCGTCAGGTGATAAGGACAAAGGGTAACGAGGACGAGTATTCAAAATCGTTTCAATTCGAATGACAACTAATGAGATTCTTCAAAAGTAAAGGGTTGATGGTCTAGGAGCGGGTTAAATGGAACTTCGAGGATTTCACTCCTGCTTCCCAAAATCCGCCGAAGTGAGGAGAACCAGGAGGAATAAAGTGCCAGGTGACCCGCTTAGTAAAGAAACGGTGATGGATGCGTTTCTTTTAGTTGGCGAAAATTTGTGTTTGGATAAACGTAATACGACTTCTGTGACAAAACAAATGAACAGACTGATCCTTTTCCTAAGGCCGCCTTGCGACGGGGTGATTTGCGAGTGGGAAAAGAACCAACAAAATCTACACCAATAATTAAAAATGGTCGATCTTGTATGAATCTTATTGGAGGAATATTACCCATTAAAAAGTCATTGGCTTTGCCCTAAGGCGATGACTTTTAAACATTGGCCCTGGTATGTTCGCAGTTGTCTTTACATAATTTTTTGAACAACGTTCTTAGGAAATAAAATTCTTTGGTTGGATCAAAATTTCGCTCAAAAATTAAAATATTGTAGCTTAGAAGTCCAAACCACTTTTAACGACCACAAACACAAGGTAAGGCTTCTTGTATTATTTAACATATTAAAAAAATGCACTTTCAACACGACACGCAAGAATGGCACACGTGCACAGAAGACAAACACTTTGAGCCCTGAAGATGATTTCAATACAGATCGAAACGTAGGCACGATAAAAAAAATGTTTTTCTGATACCTACATCACACCAGACCGCATTTCGCGATATCAGAATAATTACCGATTAACGGTCACTAATCTGTACACATTAAAAAAAAATGATTTGATAAAAATCGTGATATTTACTATTGTTGAGCCACCAGCTAGGAAGCAAAATCTGCCGATCTTTTAAATCCATCCAAGAAAAATGTGCAGTTTTAGCTAATGCTTTTCACGAGGAAAACTGTAAAAAACGCGTTAAAAAATTGAATGTATTTTATTACAAAGAAAATATTAATTTATTAACAATTACACATACACATGTGTCACATTCAGGTTTAAATGAACCGCCATGCCCCTTCACACACACAAACAGTGCAAGGAGGGCCAAGAAAGGGCTATATTTTTTCAGTGCTAAGAACAATTCCCTTTCTGGCTGGTGAGGGAAAACATCTATTTTTGGTAGAAGAAGAAAAATTTGGTGTGCACACTATTCACGTGTGTTAAAGTTTTATTACTTTGACGTCAAAACAAAATAATAATTGTAATTAGCTTTAAAAATAAATATATTTTTATAAAGAAAAATAGAAGAGATATGTTATTTTAAAGATTGTGTTCAAAGTTTAATTCTATATTTCATTTGGTGGTCAAAATTTTAATAATAATTTCTTTACTTTTTTTAATAAAATTATAAAACGAGAATTAAATTGAAATTCAGATTTGTAGATTTGAGATAAGCTTGTTATATGATAAAAGGATTCTGTAAATTAAAAATAATAATTAATAAAATATATTGTCATTTTATGTGAAATAAATTATAATTAAAAATTTAAATTCAATAAAGTTTGGGTGTCGTATTTATTTTGGTTTCAATAAAATATAAAAGGTGCCTGATCAATAAAAGAAATCATTGTAGTCAGGTCCGATCGTTAAAAAAAACCTCTGGGACCTTGTTTTCGTTTTTCCAATTCAGGGTTGGGCCCAACAAAAAGAAGAACGAACCTCGCTACATTACACATGTACGACTAATAATATGTAATGAATACAGTTTGAATTTAGCAAATTCGGCGAATTAATGTTTGAATAATAGAATCAATAGAAAGAACGGTAGAAGAATGTTACGAAATAAACTTTTAACACAATGAAAGGTACTAGAAACATTGATCTTTCGTGAAATGAAGCAACATTATAAGATGATTGTTGGACAAAGTGTAGTTGCAAGTAGGGAGATATGTAAAAATAAATAAATAAAAAAACCTGCTTAGCGCAATTTTCGTTTTTAGGCAAATTGCCGATTAATGAGTTGACATTGAAAATTTACATTATTCTCGTTTTTAGGGCAATCAATGATCTCAAATTAATGCGTGAACAGTAAATGTCCGATCCGTGTTTGTAAACAACCCAGCCATATATCTGAAACAGTAGTTTGGTCGTTTCCGTGTTTATCACCCCGAAAGATCTCAAGAGGAACAGTTGTGAAATCATCCAGATAGTTTGTAGCGAAACATTGGGGGACATTGTTTAGAAGTTGTTTATATGCTGCAATAGACTCAAGTGAGATTCATAGGAAGTTCGAACAATTTATACATTTTTTCTTTATGGGTGTCAATGTTGATTTTGTATCAAAGATGATAAACTGGGCAGTTTAAACTACCTTTCCATAAAACTACAAGACGTTGTTTTTATTCCGATTGGATTTTTGAACCTGTAAAGGTTATTGAAAGAAATCACGTTTACAACAATTTCCCAGTGATCCCCTAGGCCAGTAGCATACAATATCACCTCTTCATCCAAATTCCTCTGCCAATCGCTCCTCTGTGCCCAATTATATCAACCCCGCGCCCCTCCGCCGAGGGAGATAAGAGTCCCCAATTAGTGACATTCCCGGCAGATATTGCTGCCAGGTGGATTGACCGACGTCTCGGATCGCAATTATCGCCGTGTAGCCCCCTTTTCCCGCAGCTCCATGGAAACCGGCGCACAATGGGATCCTACTAATGCTTTGTTATTATCCCTCGAACCTAATTCCTAAGCCCCATTGACCTCGCCGATCCTGTGCTTTTTTGCCCGGGACAAGCCGTACAAGTGGAAATTGTCGATTGAAAAGAGGGAGAAAACCGGCGAAGCCCTACCGGTTGAAGGAATCCGTTCCAGGAGTTATCGTCCCTTCTCACCCTGCCTCCTTCGACTCGAGTTTCCGGAAGTAATGCGATCCCTCAATCTTTACCGGCTAATTTAAAATTATACGATATACCTTGTACAAACACGAGTTCTCCCTTTACCAGAATTCACAAGACAATTAGGTCGGAAATGTTATAAGGCATCCAAAAAAACCGTACAACTACAAAATTAGATATATATGGACAGAAGTACTTTATACGTGAGGTGAACCAGAAGGGTCAGAAATCATCAACACAAAACATTTTAAACAATATTATTTATCTCTTATTTCTTCAATGCCTAAACAAAATTATCCATTGGTTTATTCTTTTTAAAAAAAGGGCACTAACCATATATCATCAGTTTTTCACGTTTTGTTCGAAACATTTTCACCGAACTATTTACATTTTAATAGCGCATCGTCTAACCCCATGATTAGGATGAAATAGCCGGGCAAGAGCGACAGAGTGTTATTAGTGTATTTTTTTCTTTTTTACATCCTCCGCAAACGTTGTCCGGGCTCAAAGCGACAGGGTATATGACGACCGGCATTTCCGGTGAGTCAGACCGGAGCGGAATACCTGTTTATATCACGTGCCTTGAAGGGAATTTATCGATCTCGGAGATAAAAATGCCATTATTGTCATCTCTTGACCTGTAGAGTTGATTAGTCTGGAATATAATACCCTTGACAGTTCCTTTCAACGCTTATTTAACGTCTTTAATGTTATCGAGCAAAGTTGTGATTGTTAACATTTGAACATTTTAACAAAACAAGATGAAGTAGCGAAAATCATTAAATGTTTTGATGCAGTAGAGAACTGCAAGAGGCGTCTTTACACGTGCCCAATTGGCCTTGTATCTTGAGTATTCCTTGTACCATGTTAAATTTTTAAAGAAGTTCCACGAACAACAAAAGATTAGATCAGATGGGAAAGTATACGTAAACTGTCACGTGAAAAAGTATCATCCAAAATAATTAGGAAAAGATCTAAAATCTTCAAAACGTTGAAAACCATAATTTGGGTGCTACATACCAGGGAGTACTGGGTAAAGAGCAAATAGACTAACTAACCATAGAAAGGTGTGCAAGACAAGATTTAAAACCCCAGAATCCTCAAATATGATAACCAGATGGAATTCCTCCATCTCAAAATTGGCCCTCAAGGAACAAAAGGATTAGTGAAAGAATTCCAAACTATGGTCACTGGTATCTGAAAAATCCCTACAAAACATGAGAATAATCGATGATGACCATGATGAGGAAGAAAGTGCTACGAATTGTCGAATGCTGAGCAATTGCTTAATTGAGACATAACCTAGAGTAACAAGACGACCCGGGAATAAATGGCAGGTAGATATTTCGTTTTGCACATAGCCTTAGCCATGGATGGGTTCTTTCTTTCTTTCTTCAAATTGGTGTTTGATGTTTGCCTACATTCTCTCTCTCTCTCTCTCTCTCTCTCTCTCTCTCTCTCTCTCTC
>CM077105.1:22710993-22722921 GCA_039619505.1 Cimex hemipterus | reverse complement strand
CTCTCTCTCTCTCTCTCTCTCTCTCTCTCTCTCTCTCTCTCTCTCTCCCCCCTTTTTCTATCTTTACTTTCTCTCTGTCTCTCTCTTCCCCCTCTCTCGCTCTATTCTCTCTCTATCCTTTTTCTCTTCTCTCCTCTCTCTCGCTCTATTCTCTCTCTATCCTTTTTCTCTCCTTTCTCTCCCTCTCTGTCTCTCTCTCTCTCTCTCTCCTTTTTCTATCTTTACTTTCTCTATGTCTCTCTCTTTCCCCCCTCTCTCTCTCTCTCGCTCTATTCTCTCTCTATCCTTTTTCTATCCTTTCTCTCCCTCTCTGTCTCTCTCTCACCTTTTTCTCTCTCTCCTTTCTCTCTCTCTCCTTTCTCTCTCTCTCATTTTTCTCTCACTCGCTCTCTCCCGTTCCCTTGCTCTATTCTCTCTTTCTATCCTTTCTCTCTCTCTTTCTTTCTCCTTTTCTTTATCTGGCTATCTAATCTATCTATCTGTCTATATCTATATCTATCGATCTTTCTTTACCTTTGCTATTTCACTTGCCGTTTATTTAATTTTGTATACAATTTCTTGGCCAGTTTATTTCGAATTGATAGTGAATGAAATTGCATCATTTTTATTTTTCCCTTTATAGCCAGCTTTAATAATAAGCACTCTTTAAAATTAGACCCTGTGGATGCATAAAAAGGTTGTGATTTTAGCAGATGCCATGGAGATATTGAAGAAAAGAGATATTAACTTTAACTAAAGTTTAAGAAATATTTGCTTTTAGTATGGAAATGTACAAAATTTCACGGCTGAGCCAATATCCTAAACCTTCATGACTGGCACTCCTTGCAAAACAGTGCGCCGTGAAACAAACACCAGGTCAAGTACTCCCACTCATTAGACAAGCAACATTCTGGCGTTAACTTTAACACTTGACTCCCCATATAAAACAAAGTCAGATTCTCAACACTTTCGTAGACATTCAAGATTTAATTTTTTACGTAACTATGGTTTTCATCATAAATGTACTTATTCTTGATATGTGGATATCCAAAAAACTATCAAAAAGTGCGTTGAATTTCCTGTAAGGAGTTATCTATCTAGAGTTTTCAAATTAATTTATATAACAAAGAAAACAATAAATCGGTTTAGTTTAGATTTTAGTTATTTTTAGTAATGTTTACTGTATGTTTTGTTATGAAAAATTAAATAGAAAGTTTTAGAAAAATTGATTCTTAATGGAAATTTAACGTTCATTTAATGGGCAAAGAGCTAGGATTACTGAATACATAGATGGTTAAAAAAACCCAACATAAAATGAGCCATTGTTTATATGATGTTTTTTCTTTCATTTAGGTGGGGGGTAATGCTCGTGAAGTTAATGTATAGAATAGGGAGAAAACTTGTATACAATAGCACAACACTGGCAGAATTATCATATCGAATGGCATTCCTACGCGCTCTCTATAAGGAGCCAATGTGTTGCACCCTTCAATTAGGTGGTCATATCTAGAAAGTTTCTCTCCATGTCGGAAACATAGAGGGGTTTGGGCTAAAAATAAGTGCCCTTGGATAAACCTATCTTGCCTATCCTTAGTTAGGTGATAATTACACTTCTTCTACTAGTCAGGTGCTTTGAATATAACTTGGCTACTTTTTTACCAAAAATTCCCTGGAGGAGCTCTAACTTATAAGTATATGATAATAACTGCAACTACGATTACACAAAGTCGCAATTGTATCTCTTTCAAGTTGTCGATACTTGCCCGGATGTCAAATACCGCAATTTAGGAAAGGGTCGTTAACTGATAAAGACCAATTATATCGCCCTGATGTCCAGTTTCTTATGACGAGACGTCAATCACCGGCTCCTGAGAGTGGCGCAATTGGGCCAACGAGGCTTAATCGGAAGTAAAAGGGTTGCTGGCCCTCTGGGAAGGGTCGGTAACTGGAAGGGCCCGCATCTGCCGCGGACAAGCCACGTGTTTGCGCGTTTGCGAACTGACCACCACCCCCATCCGGGCCCTCATGGGATTTTCCGCAAGCCCAGGATAGACGCCCTGATGAAGATCGGACTGTTTTTTGCGAATGCGGCGCGTGCCTGTGTTTTTGTCCGGCGGCCCTCATTTCGCAAACAGTTCTTTGTTTTCCACAGCGACCGACCTCCGCTCGCATCTGCTTTGATAACTCAACTAATATTGCATCTAAATGTATTTAAATAGGTTTTTAATTAAATCCAATGATGATAGACCACCCTCATGGCGTTTTTTAAAAATAATTTTAAACTTAATTTTTTTCTTCTTTCTGCTACTCCGATAAGCACATTGTACTTCCGGAGTTTGACGAGTTTGACGTGTTTAGGAAAGAGTTCTATTTGCCCTTACACGCTTTTTTATAAACTTATATTCTTGGGGACTCTCAGTAAACAAAATTTTCCTATGTTAAACCTCAGTAGGAAGAAAATTTGTTTGTTCTTCCCATTTAATATTAGTATAATAACAAAAATGAGAAAACTAATGACTTACGTAATTATTTGTTTAGAGGTATAATTAAATAAGACAATTATTATTAATTTTATTGTCTGATAAAAATATTTTGCCAGAAATTCTCCTCGTTGCAAACTTTCTTTTTCGCCTGTTTGCCGGAAATCAGCTTGCTAAGTTCGTAAAGTCTGATGAGGAGTGAGAAGAAAAATACGGTGGTGAGGGAGTAGCACGCAGTCTTCTCCTTCTCGGGCAACATCATCGCGATCGGCATAGCCAAGGAGTAACCGATAAGAATCTGCTCGTAAAACACGGTGCAAAGGGCGAGCCCTTTGGACAGGTTGACTATATACGAGTTGCTCGATCCCTGTTGCATGAATGAAGCCAGACACAAAGACGGCGTGCACGACTCGACGAGGAACATGTACAGCAGGAGCAACTTGGTCCCCACATCGTTCAGGAGAACGAAGATAATCGAAAGTATGTAGCATACAGTCGAGAAGAGTAGGAGCTTGTTCTTCCTGTATGACAGCTCGAGAAAGACGTGCAGATGGTAGCCGCAGGTGTAAAGAAGGAAAAATTCTTTACTCGGCGTTAAAGGTTCATAAGTGGAGAAAGACAACGCATCCGTCAAACTCGAGCTTAGTGTCGCTCCTACGATAAGCGCATGCACCGTTGCAAAAACATTGTACGTATGGTTTTGCAACACTCTGGTCAAAACTCTCCTTAGTCCAAACCACACGAGACAAGATACTGCGACACATGACAAATAGTAGATAGCACCCGAGAGGTAAACCGCTAACTCTTCCTGCAAAAATATTTCTTAATTATTAAACGTTTTTAGTTTTTATTCAGAAATCGTGAGATGCGGTTTGGTGTGCTGAAGTGCCGGCCAGAATGGCACAATTACACAGAAGACAAACACTGAGCGCTGAAGATGATCTCAGTGGAGATCGAAACAAGGAACAACAAGGAAAATGTTTTTCTGAAACCATCATCAGATCACACCGCATCTCACGATTTTGACCACCACCAGACATGTTTTTAGTTATTTGGTATTTAGAATAGCCGATTCTCTCATTGAAAGAAATTTCTCAATAGTAATTCATAAACAGGACGACGCTACTTCAGTTGAAATGTAAAGCTTTTTATAAGAAACCGGTTATCAAACCTGACAGATTAACAAAGATTATAAAGAAATAATCCTCTTAAACTTAAAATAATAATAATAATCTGTCAAATTGAAAAAGGACAAGTTTCAGCTTATTTTATCATAGCGATTTGAATGCACAGAACAAACAATTGCCTCGTTCTTAACATTCAAGTAGTTAAATCCGTCTATATTCTTCTTTGTCAGTAATTTTTTTTCCGTGCGTGGTACCGTTTTTTTTTTTTAGTTTTTAGATAATTTAACCCCAGGGCATATGTCAAGAAGGAAATAAAAGTTCCGTTAAGATATAACTTCACTAGTTTAGTGGTCCGCTTGACCAATTGCTACATTACAATACATTATGATTTTTATTTGAGATGAATGAATGGCACGAGCGGGATTCGAACACACGATCTTCGGCTAGATACGCCGCTGCTCTACCACCTGAGCTATCGTGACCTCGATCCACTCGGACATCAACTTCCTATCACAACCTCACCTTATGAGTTTTCCCTCCTTTTTGCCATTTTTTAATCGAGGTCTACCAGGTATGATGGAGAGACAGAAAGGAACAGAGATATAGAGACAGATAGATAGATAGATAAATACGTAGAAAGAAAAATAGAGATAAATATGGATAAAGACAGGTAGAATTAAAAAGAACAAAAGTGAGACCGACAGACAGACAAAGAGAAACAGCGGAAACTTATCTCCCGCTTCGAAATCTCTTGTTTTCTTATGTTTGTATAGGAAAAAACATTGACTGGACATTGGATGTTTTACCTTAACCGCCTTTAAACCTAAAACTACTTAACCTAACCCTTACACTAACCTAACGTAACCCTTATTTAAGTTTACGTAACGTATAACCCTAACTCTAACTCCAACATTAACATAGCCAATACATCACCCTAACCTATCCTTTACCCTAACCCAACTAAAGCCCGATTTTAACACTAGCCTTCATTTTTTCCTAACCTTACCTCATTTACCCAAGTCAATCCTAAACCCTAATCCATTCTAACCCTGCCCTAAACATTATATACACTAATCTTAATTTACGACTAAACCCTACTTTACCTAAGCTGAAACATTCTTTACCATGCCCTAATCTTACATGGCCCTAATGTTCGCCATGGCACTAGCCGTTTCTAACCTAGCAATAACCCTAAATAAACCTCACTCTAACTGTAAAATTAACTAAATCTTTTCCAAACCTTAAATTGCCGTTGTTATCTAACCCATGCATACTCGACTGTAACAGCAAATTGTTGCGGTAATAATTATGTGTCCAACCGAAAAAAAAAAATTACTACGATAAAAATAAGTAACCGAAAGGATAACTGAGTTATGAGAAATTTCACTTTACAATTAGAGTCAATGTTGGATTTAGAGTTAGGCTTGGTCAATTCAACGAAGGATTATGATGAAATATAGTGATGAGAAGAGATTAATATGGGAAACCTATCAGTGTCAGCAGCGAAACATTTTTATTTAATGGCTTTATGTTCTAGCATATTAGCCAATAACAATAATATTATGCGTATTTAACCTGATATGATAAAATGCGGTCTGGTGTAATGTAGGTATCGGAAATATATATATTGAAAAAATGTAAAATATAAATTGAATTGTATAAATTCACTTTTCCACATCCTATATGAATTTTCTAAATGTAAAATATGTTTCTAAATCCCAGGAACTGAAGATGATCTCAATAAAAGATCGAAACGTTGGCACGATAAAGAAAATGTTTTTCTGATACCTATATTACACCAGACCGCATCTCCCGATATCTGATTAATTATACATTAACAGTCACTAATCTCTACACATTGTGAGTATTCGTTTTGAGGGGGGGGGGGGTAACGAGAAAAAAAGGCCAGAGGCGGCGAC
The DNA here is from genome assembly GCA_039619505.1 of Cimex hemipterus. Lineage (NCBI taxonomy): Eukaryota > Metazoa > Arthropoda > Insecta > Hemiptera > Cimicidae > Cimex > Cimex hemipterus. The sequence goes on along the minus strand of CM077105.1, from coordinate 22,717,416 downwards.
GGGAATTGAACCTCCGACGGTGTGGTCTACGAGCCGAGAGGCTGTCACGCTAACCACTTGGCTACCGCGGCGCGCACATTCTTAAACTTCAACCGCGGAGAGAAAAAGTGTGGAAACTATTCGAATTCTGAAGACTGATTATGTTTTGAATATGACAGTTGTATTGACGAAATATGACATCAATAACGAAATATTTAGCGGAAATTATGCGAAACGAATTTTAGCCTGGTGGTTGGGTCTATCTGACGTTGTATGGCGGTTAACAAATTAGAAAGAAAGCAATACAACATGATCTGACGGGTCCAAACCACAGGTTAGAATAATTCAATGTTATTTAGGGTTTTTAATGCATATAAAACCATAGAAAATTGTCAATTAAATATGGCACGTCACGGAACAAAAATAACCACCAGATAGCGTTAATGTAGATAAAAAGATCACCTACTAGAAAGACTTTGAAGTATACTTATGCTGATCAAAATAAAACTAAATAAGTTCAAATGGCAAGTATTTCTCGTTTAAAAAAATTTAGTGTGAAGACAGATCCGCACAAATATTCTTATTACCTCGGCATATGCGCTGTCCTGCTTCTTACTACCGAACATCCCACCGTCTATTGAGAACTGTTTAAACAACGTATAAATAACGTTTGGAGTTTTTAATTTTAACGAGAAAAAAAATCCGCAAAAGATTGAAATTATTTTGAATTTTACACTAACCGGTCATATGATTGTAAAACGGCTGACGCTGCGAGCAAACGAGGCCTGGGCCGCTTTAATTAAAACAAGCCCTGATGCAGCGGGAGTCGTAATCTTGGAGTGACCGTCATCAGCACGTGACCCCTCCTCTCTAATATCGCAGCCCTTCAGTCGGCCATGTTAATAACGAAGTTCGCATACTCACGGCGGCCCTTTTAGCAAATCACTAGGGCGTTTATGGCGAAAAAGGGACAGATGTTAGCCGAACGCTGGGGGGTACTAACTAAATTTATGCGAAACCCATGAAGTCGAGCGCTTCCCTTTCACCAGTTGAAAACTATTATAAAACATCTGAAAATTTCAATAATTTAAAGAGACGAAACGATACTCTGATAACTCACCAATGAAACAGAATAGATTTATGTTATGTCGTTTTATTTGCTTTTCTATAAGGGTCACTAAATTTCAAGTTGACATTGATTTTTGCTTGTTTGTTGTTGGCATTAATATAAAACATACCATCAAGGTTTGAATTGTTATTTTTTCTTTAACACATAACAGAACATTTAATAATAAAACATAAATAAAACTTGTAGGAATAAAAGAAATGTAATGTTTATTTAACTAGTATCTATCGCAGAGTTTAGAATCGGATACATCAACACTATGCCTCGCTTAATGTCTTCGCATGTGGAGCGTGCATGGTAAATGATGCGAGATGGAAAAAGCTGTAAACACCCTGGGGTCGATTTCCGCGATGTTCGACTTCAGGGCCGCGTCGAACAAATGGCCCTGTCCTCAACCCTCCCCCAGGTTAAAAGCATATTAGGCTTCCGAAGTGCTTATAAATTACGAAAAGCGTACGACTCTTGACGTTAAGGCTGAGAAATCGGGACGCCCTCCCTCTCAGGCCCCTCGGTTTCAGCCCGGTGCAATGCATTTTAATGCCCCTGCCCTTTTTAAATCCATTTAGCCTTTTGTGTAATCCGTGTTTGTATTTCAAACACCATCACCGACGATTTATATGGCTTGTGCCTGGTCCTCCCAGGGGAGGCGAAGAAGCGCGTTCCTGTTACTTCTGGCATCCCCTCAAGTATTAAATCTAGAGTATTATTATTATTATATCGTTCTTATTCAGATTACCCCCAGTAAGCTGTATGATATGCAGGGTGTCATTTTCAGATGGCCCGGCTGATTTTTATTTTTTAATTATTTTTTTTATTTTTTAATCAAATGCCACTATTAAACAACAAAGAATACGTGCTTAATATTTTTTTATATATTTCGACCTCAAAAGTTTATCTTATGATTCTATGATGATTATTTTTCTTTCTCGAAGGTGGGATAATGTCATCTCAAAAAACAACCAGTTTTCCTTTCAATCCACAACGTTTCGGATTTATTTTGAACCTTCTTCAGGTGAGCTAGCGCAGTGGTTAAAACGGTGGTCCTCAGTCATTAATATTTTGTAACCGCTCTTTTAAAAAAGAGCCAGTGTGGTACATATTTGAGTAAGTTGTCAAGTTCAAAATATTAAAACGTTTGTTCGGAGACGTATTCTTTTTTAAAAGAAACTTGTTTCAAAATGTTATTGACTGGCGACCACTGTTATAACAACTGCGTTAACTCACTTGAGGAAGGATTCAAATAAATCCGAAACGTTGTGGATTGAAAGAAAAACTGGTCGTTGTTTTATTTTGAGATGACCCATTGAGAAGGAAAAATCATAAGTTTAATATTTTTTATACTACTTTCAAATGTTTACCTTTTTTTGGAGGAAATTATGCAAGGTACTTTAGACCCAGTTTAACTTGAAAATTTTTCATACAACAGTATACAACCTGACTGCTGATTGTAAAAAATTTTTCACGCTGAAAATAATGGTTCCATCAAATTTTAAATAAATGAATGAAAATATTTTACCTAATAACGACGCAAAAACCTTTAGGCAAGTTGAAAATCAATACAAAATACCTTTTTTTACATCGTGTTTACATTAATCAAAAAACAATTGCTAAGCAGAAAATGTTTAACAAGTGATAACATATCTAGCATTTATAAAACAATTTTTTCTATATAAAAGAGATCAATTCTCTGTTTTGCTGGGTCCATTAAAGCTCTTAGCTTGCTTTTATCATGAGTATGAATAGGTGGTACTCATAGGGGATTCAATGGACTTTTATAAACAGATTCCCCGATCATTTTTACCGATAAAAAAAATAAATAAATAAAAAACATATCCGCCTGGTTAAGGGATGACCAGAGGTCATTGTTGATGAAAGCCGGGCTCAGATGCCAAATGTAATTGGAGGCTAGTAATCACCCCATTAGGATCCGCAAAAACAATTTCACCCCAACCCCATTAAAAAGCGTGCGGTTTAACGACCCGCCGTTTCGGTTATTACCGTAATCGTTTCCAACATTTGACTCATGTGAAATTTGAAACTGCAAAATAGATAATTAAAGTCCACGTGGGGAAAAGGGGAATTTATAGGATACGGTAAACATTTTGAGGAAGCGTCCTTGTTAATTTCCTCAGTGGGGACGGTGAATGTGCGGGGGCGAGAAAGGACACAATAAGCCCAGAAAGGGACAATGCTTAGCGCCCCAGGATATTGGCCGCTTGATTAAACTAGTGACCGCTCCTTCTTGTTACAACATTGTACATTTCATTAAAGGCGATTCCCAGTCTAACAGCTCGAAAACTCCTTAGGTCCACTTGACTGAGCTTCTCTCCTTAGTTTGGATGGCTTGTAAACAGCGGTGCCCCGCCTATTGTGAATTCCTTGCGATGCCGAATTTCATCCTCCCTCCGTCCTTAACGAGAAGGACTTAACATAGAAACGATGCGTTACGAGCTCTAAGCAGACGCCCTCTTACATTTTATGTTTGTTAATGCTAGTTCAAGGAAGAACGCCAGAATATCCATACGCCCAACTGTGCACTTAGCACTTCATACAGTCGTAGATTTACCGGTTCCATTACCATCTTGACTTGCAGTTCATAAAACGAAATTACATCTTTGAAACAGGGGATGTTAAACGCGCTTTGAAACTAACATTTAAGTGTTAATATTTGAACAGTTATCGAATTTATGACGAATTTAAATGACGTTGGTAACACTTAATAACGTACGTACAACCTGAACAATGACAATTTGTACAACATACGAAAGAAAAGAATTTAGTTGAAAAATGACAAAAAGGAGGGAAAATTCAAAAGGTGGGTTGAGATGGGAAGTTAGTGCTCGAGTGGATCGAAGTCGCGATAGCTCAAGTGGTAGAGTAGCGGTGTGTGAAACCGATAGTTGTGGGTTCGAATCTCGCTCGTCACACCGACTTTATTATCTCACCAAAAAACCTTAATTAATTGGTCAAGCGGTAATTTGAATTCGTGATTGGTAATTAAAATAGGGCTTGAAAATGGTCGAAAACATAAAATAATAATTGAAATATTTCGTGATTAAACATTTCTCATGTATCTAACACTTTAAACAGTAACTATTTAAACTAAATGCCATACAATTTGATACTACGCCAGTATATTCAACATAACATCCATCCATCTGTTCTAAACAAAAAGGCAGTGTGCACGAGCTGTTAACTGTGGCTTGATTTTCTCGACAAACAGAGAGGAGAGCCGTTTAATAGTTAGAACTTGCTGAACTGAATAACTCTGACCAAAGGAAAAACAGAATCCTAGTCTATTAATTACTTTTGGTGCTCCGTCCAACCCCTGTATGATGTGTCGCATTAAGGATGCCGGAGGAGACACTAGCGTTATTTTGAACGCGATAATTAACAAAACGAAAACAAAATGCTTATGTAAAATAAGAGAACTGAAAAAAAAACTAGAAGAAAATTACTCTTGGAGGCTAATTAATTAAATAATAACTGTATGGAAACGAGACGGAAGCGAGCAGGACTAGGCAGCAACAGGACAGGATTGTGGGGAGGGAAAGAGCTAGGATGAATTCTAGATTAGCGGGATTTCGGAAACAAAATAAACAATTATAATTCGCTATATTTGGCGCGAAAGGCAGAATAATAAAAACAAATTTGAACTATTGCTCCTGTTAGTTCTATGAAATGATTATTAAGTAATTTAAAAAAATATTATTAAGAACGTATGAAGGTTAAGAATTACTTTACTTTTTTAAATGTCGAGATTTTCTCCGTTGGTCTACACGGTGATAAACCTGTAATTTGCCCTTACCAATTTCGTTCGGGCTGTAAAGGATGTTTCAGCATTTCACCATCATCAGCGTGCCTGTATCGATTCGAGGTTATTTTATACAATCGTGCGCGTTTGAAGTAGGAGTCGGCATTAAATTTTTTTCGTAATTGCTGTAGTGGATCGAATCTTAGACTTTTGCATTTTGATTGGGGTTAGTCTTAGTCAGTGATTGTACAGAGATCGTGAGATGCGGTCTGGTGTGGTGTAGGTTTCAGAAAAATATTTTCTTTATCGTGCTACGTTTCGACCTTTAGTGAGATCATCTTCGGAGCCTGGGATTTACAAACATTGTTTAAATTTAACACTGTAGGATGTGGAAAAAAGTGAATTTATACATTGCAGAATTTTTTTTTGTACAATCAAAGTTGAAATACTGCATGCCTTATTGAAATGTATGTGCCTGTAGGTACACACAGAAGAAAATTATCTTCAATTTATTAGGTTCTATTTCATCTTGAATATATTTAATGTTTATTTTAACCGAGTGAAAAAACTCAGGTTAAAAGAAAAAAAAGCTGGGAACTGGAAAATCTTTTGTTACATAATTAAACCCAAATCTTGTTGAACAAGTTTGATAATGAAACTGAATACTACTGAATTTTATAAACCAACAAAAATAATTATTTTGATTGAACTAATTCATTCGCCAATGTAAAGTGAGCTATTAGGTGACCAACAAGTAAAAATCGAGTCGTTTTACTCTGTGGTCACGCAAGGCCTCATTCTTCATTGGTGATGTGGCAAAATTACTTGCTTTAACCAATTATGCGTAATACACATTGTCTTCAGATTAATTCAACATTCTTTTAACTACAAAAATGTTCTTTAAGTAAAATGATGTGTTTGAATATTTTAAAACAATTAAAATATTGCTTCTTTTGTTTCTTTTTAATTAATCTCGTATTAGAAATTTGTTGGACAACAGTTTCAATTAGTTACACTTACGTTGTAATTTGTGATCATCGTTAATCGTTAATATGTAGAAAATTATAATTATAAAAATTAAAATCATATAACAGTCTATATCGTATAATAAAATAGTTAGTATCTTTCAAAGAAGTAATGAAAATTTTAGTTCACTGCTGACAACATTGCTGATTGCCTACATTAGACGTCGATTTTGTTTATTGTACTGTAATTGGTGTAAAAAGTTGTATAAAGAAAACGATTGTATTAATTTGCACACAAAACATAGTGAGTGAGAGTTCAATATATGCAGTTAATGCAAAAGCGATAGATTTATTCGTTCAATAAATACGATAATCTGCTGAAGTAAAAGTTCTGTTCTGAGTGCTAAAGAAAAAGATAGATCAGATTTATTAATAAATTTGATAAATAGATAGATTGTGAGATGAAAGTTAGAATGATATACAGATATAGTGTTAGTCAGAGAGAAAGAGAGAGAGAGAGAGAGAGAGAGAGAGAGAGAGAAAGAAAGAGTAAGAGAGAGAGAGAGAGAGAGAGAGAGAGAAAGAAAGAGTAAGAGAGA
>CM077105.1:22685688-22696114 GCA_039619505.1 Cimex hemipterus | reverse complement strand
AGAGAGAGAGAGAGAGAGAGAGAGAGAGAGAGAGAGAGAGAGAGAGTGAGAGAGAGAGAGAGGATGAGAGAGAGAGAAAGAGAGAGGATATGAGAGAGATAGAGAGAGAGAAACAGAGAAACAGAGAAAAAGAGAAACGGAGAAACTGGGAATGAGGGAAAGAGGGAAACAGAGAAAGAGAAAGAGAAATCAGAAAGAGAAAGAGAAAGTGAAAGAGAATGATACATGGATAGATAGATAGATAGAGAGTGAGAGAGAGAGAGCGAGAGAGAGGTATTAGGGAACGATTGAAAAGACGGGGAGAAATATAGAGAGAAAAAGAAGGAGAGAGGGTAAAGTAAAAACTTTTTAATTAGTCTTAGTTATCTTTCTAAACTGCGTTAATTGATTTATATTATTTTTTAGCTCCACATATATTTTTGGCTAATGTTCATAATTTACTTTACAAGAGTAGTCGTCCTGATCCGCACACACAATTTCTCACCCTTTCACTTCCTCTCACCTTTCCTCTCTTTCACTCACTCACGCACAAGCATGCGCACACACGTACGACTCGTGGCAAGAATATCATATTTATTTACGTGTCATCAGTTTCAGCGATGGGAAAGGCATAATTTGACGTATCCAATTCGGGGTAGTTCAATCGCCCGGGGCCACGTTGTTCTTGTTGCACATCGTCTAAGATAACATGAGATATGTTTACTCTAGATGGAAGCCGTAAGGAGTTCGAAACGCCGAAGGGGCCGTACTGTTAATTGGGAGCGAGCAGCCTAATTAATTGTCACTTGGCAACCTCCACGATCTCTCGGTTTGCCTCCGTGACGGATCATTAGCGATAACAGGCGTCAGCTTTATACTCCTCGTGGCTCTAACTTGATTAAGTCCTCGAAAAGACTTTATGCAACGGCAGCATTTGGAGACGGGTTTTTTTCCGTAGATACCGGATCATCGATCCGGATTAAATAAAACCTCGGTAGAATTCATCAACTCACTCAACATTTGTATTTTTATATATTTTGTCTCTTTCTCTCTCCATATTTCTTGCCTTTTCTTTTCCTACCTTCTCACTCAGAGTGTCATCCTCTCCTCCCTGTCGTCCATCTTTCTATAGCCTTCCTTCTAACTCTCTCACTTAATCTTTCTCTCTTTCTCTCTCTCTCTCTCCCTTTTTGTGCCTTTATCTATCTATCTACTTTTCTATCATCCTTTCAAACTATCTTCTCTTCTCTCTCTCACTCTCTCTCTCTCTCTCGTTGTTATTTCTCTCCCTCTCTCTCACTCACTCTCTCTCTCTATTTATCTATCTCTATATCTATATCTCCATCTCTCTCTTTGGTTCTTTCTCTCTCCCTCTCCCTCGCTATCTCTCTCTCTATCTATCTATCTCTATCTCTATCTCTCTTTCAGTATATTATATTCCCACTCGCCTATTCATATCTCTCGTTATCCTTTTCTATCTCTCCTGATCTCTTTCACTCGCCTTCTAATTTAATCTCTTTCTTTCTCTTTTTATCTTTCTCGTTATTTTTTCTGCTCTCGCTCACTTTCCCTTTCTTTCTCACCTCGTTCTTTCTCCCACATCCGGTCTCTTGTTTTTATCTATCTATCACTCACTCGTTAGTTTTTTTACTCTTACTCACTCTCCCTTTCTTTCTCGCTTTCTCACTTTCTTTCTCTCAGATCCGTCCTCTCTTTCCCCATCTATCTCTCGATCTTTCTATATATCTATCTCTATTTCCTTCTATCTATCTATCTAGCTTGTATCAACTCATCTATCTTTCTATACAACAGTCGTACTGTTTGTATTACAGTACACTTTATGAAGAATGCTTTCATAACCTAACCGTAGAGTAGTTTAAATGTTGATAGGATTTTTTATTATGATTAAAATATGCATAAGAATAAAGCTGTATTTTGAATTCTACATCGAACATTATAGTATAGACTTTTGTAATTTATAGACACGGTTAACATTTAAAGTTTTGTTCATATCCAGATGTCTGATATAATAAAAATTCATGACAAGAAGCGTTTTAGATGCGTTTAGCATCTTTTGGGCGATTTGCAGTTAAAGTTTCCATTTCATCACTGATTTTCCCGTCAATTTGCCTTCGCCGAGTTCGAATTGCCGGGGTCTGGTACATGCAGAATGCAATGCGGACCCGTTGAATTAACTACGGCCGCAGCTGTCAGTCACAGATAGAGCCATAACCCGCAGGGAAGCAATAACTTCCGTCCTCCTATCATTCTTTTTTTTTTATTTAGCATTCTCCTATAAGATTGCAAGCAGTCGGGGTTAATACATACCTTATACGTTGTTGGCTTTTGCATATAAATAAAATCTTTATGTCCCCCTTTGTAAGTGACACTGGTTTACATAAAACACATGTGGCGCTCTTTAACTGAAATAATAAATTTATAATCAAAACCAAAATCCTATCTCCAACTAACTGAACATTTCAAACAACACTTTTACTTCATAGATAGAATAAGAGCAAAAATGAAATTTTAACTATAATAATGTCAAAAAAAATTATCATTTCTCTTTTTCATTAACAGTTTTAAACTAGATACTATTTTTAAAATATACACATCATTATAAAATTAAACTATTTTCCTTTTTTAAACAAATTTTTACATGTATAATTTTGCTAAAATAAAGGAAATGATGATTTTATTGATTATGTGACAATATTTATTTTATTTCACTTATGTCAAATGTGAGTGTGTCATTAATATATTCATTTTTTATGAACTAAAATAAACTTTAAACAAACTAGAATAAACTGACCATGACGTTGCACAAAACTAAGTTATAATTATTTATAAATTGTGAGATGCGGTCTGGTGTGATGTAGGTTTCAGAAAATATTTTCTTTGTCGTGCCAACGTTTTAATCTTTATTGAAATCATCTTCTTTGTTCTTTGTGTCTTTTTTATTCTTTGTCTTCTGTACAACCGTGCCATTCTTGCGTGTCGTGTTGAGAATGCCGTCTTTGAGCTCAATAAATGTCGAAACGTTGGCACAATAAAGAAAATGTTTTTCTGAACCCTACATCACACCAGACTGCATCTCACGATTTCTAAATAAATATCGATTAACGGTCACTAATCACCACAAATTTCTAAGTTATAATTTGTCCTTAAATAACGGACTGGTGAAATTATAATGCGTTGTTCTCATTTTGAAATACCCTTTTGAAATAGGCTATAAAAAAATGTTTTCTCTTTAAAATACATAAGTTGTCTGACAGAACTTTGCAATACCTGGAAAAAGGTGGACTTAGGTCTGAAAAATAACCTCTCATCCGTTTTCCTCGGTGGTAAAAATAGCTAAGACAAAATTTTAAATGTTAAACCATTACATTTTAAGGTAGAAATTAAATATTTAATCAAATCTGTAATGCCACAAGGTTAATTATATATAATTATTATAAATATAACACTCGATATTTTTGTCTAGATTTTACAAAAATAGATTTGTTTATAAAAGCCTAAGAAATTAAGAATTTTAGTTGCTTAATATTTTATTTATGGCGAAAATCCGTACCAAAGTGTATTTTTCATTTTGTAATTAATATATATTATTATTTTATCTTGTATTTGAGATTTATTACACTCATTGCAACATACAGCTGTTCAAAATGAGAATCACCACTAGAAAAATTATGGGGTGTCACTTGAATATGAAAAGCTTGGTAAAATTTCGGTAATTCCTATCATTATAAATTACAGATTTCATTACGTATTAAATTTATATGACAAAAATTAAGGAAAATCACTGTTTAAAATTTCGATTTCGAGATTCTGTTGCAGAATGCACACAGCAAAACTACATGTATAAATAAATTAAAAGCGTAATCTGGAATTAAATTAAAAAAAATACTAATTATTAAATCTTGTAGTAAGACAATAGTGAAATTGTTCGTTGTTAAAAATGATAAAATTTTAGCCTTAAATGAAAATTTTTTTTAGTTGGTTCTTAAAAATTGATATACGATTATTTTTATTGTATTTTTTCATTAAATCTTCCAACTTTGTAATGACTTCACGTAGAAATGTCTGTATAATTAGTGACTAGCATTCAAAATGCGATTATATGTAAAATTATTCAGATATCGTGAGATGCGGTCTGCTGTGATGTAGGTTTCAGAAAAACATTTTCTTTATCTTTATTGAGAAAATTTTCATGGATCAAAGTGTCTGTCTTCTTTCCATTGAGAGTACCCAAGAATGGCACAAGTACACAGAAGACAAACACTTTGAACCCTGAAGATGAACTCAATAAAGATCGAAACGTTGGCACGATAAAGAAATTGTTTTTCGGAAACTTACATCTCACAAGAACGCATCTCACGATTTCTGAATAATTATCGATTAACCGTCACTAATCACCGTAGAAAATAAATTTACTTATAAACTATTATTCAAAACATAATTTTTTTCTCTCTGACATGTACACTCAACTGATGTATTCTTTATATGAATCCCTAGCCATAGTCAAAAAGCGGGAAACGAACTAGCAGTCCAAGCTAGTAAAATGGCCATCGCGAGTGGTTTATCAATGACAGTGCCATATGAAGACGGTAGTATGCGTTTTATACAAAAATTTGGTTATCTTGACAAAAATGCAACGGACAACACGCTAAAAGAAATAAAAATTATAGTTAGTTCTTGGAAGTCATCAATTACTATAAAATTAATACATTAGCATTAACATCAACATCAGTTAACAAGACTCAGAATTGGCATTACACATTTTACTCATGGTTATTTGATGTCACAAGACCAACCACCCAAATCTTAAGCAAAAAAACAAAACAACCTTAAAAATATCTAATTCAATAAATCAAATATTCGAAAATAAGAAGAGAATATTGACAAACTATTTCAATTGTTATGAGTTAATAACCTAACTAATGAAATTTAATTTTCATTATAAATATTATCTATTAAAGGAGGACATGACCCTAGTACTTGGTCGCCTTTATAAAAAAAAGTTGACCATTACAGATTTTCGACGTTATTTCATTTTAATTGGCACTTTAATTAACGCTAGTGGCCAGTGGCTTGTTTATGTTGATTTACTATTTTGTCGTTTATTGGGAGTTGCTTTCATCCTCTCAATAAGCAGGAGTTTATTCGGCCGGTAAATTGATTTACGTTTGCCCTCTCTAGCGAAATAGATAAAGATCTAGAATTCGCTACGCAGATTTTCAGAGCATAGCCCCATAGATTAATCATGGCCGATTGGTCGAGATAAATTGACCCAGGACCAGGGGTGATGTCAATTTTAATTTCAGCGGATGGGATAGTTCAATAGTGATTCAGATCAATCGAAGTTACTAGTTGTCCGGCTTCGGCACATATTGTCTATTCGATTGTATCTCGGTTTGTTTCTGATGGTACAAGTCCGGCCCGTTGTCATTTTTCACTATCTCTACTCACGCTTGACATGCTGTATTGTTGAAATAAATTATAAATTTTAACCTATTGTGTAGTTCATTTGTCAAATAATTTCCAATGGTATCGACTGTGTCGGCGATTATGAGAATTTGAAAGGGATTAAAGTGTATGGTTTTTTTATGTATCACCGGCAGTGTATGGTTTTTAACAGATAACACACCCAAACATATTTTAGGTTATACAAAACTAATTGATATATTTGCACGTAGTGTTGGTTTTCTGAATTTTTCAAGAAATGTGTAGTTTGTCGATGATTATTCAGAAATCGAGAGATGCGGTCTGGTGAGAAAATCATTTTCTTTTATTGCGCCAACGTTTCGATCTTTATTGAGATCATCTTCAGAGTCTGGGATTTGCAAACATTGTTTACATTTAACAAAAACATGTAGGATGCAGAAAAAAGTGAATTTATACAATGCAAATAAATATTTTTTTCAATTACAGTATTACTACTCAGTTAAAGTATAAACAAAACATTTACGCAGAAAACCAACACTGAGTTAGTAGAAATACTTAGAGATTGAATATATAAAAAAAATGTGTATTTGTATTGTATAAATTCACTTTTTTCACATCATACATACTTTTGTTAAATGTAAATTATTTAATTATTCAGATATCGTGAGATGCGGTATGGTGTGATGTAGGTATCAGAAAAACATTTTCTTTATCATGGTACGTTTCAAAATTTATTGAGATCATCTTCAGGGCCTGGGATTAATAAACATAGTTTACATTTAGAAAATACATATAGGATGTGGAAAAGTGAATTTATACTATGCAAAATATATTTTATATTCAGAAGACAAACACTTTGAGCGAGTAGAAATACTTTGGTTGAATATACAAAAAAATATTTTGCATTGTATAAAATCACGTTTCCACATCCTATATGTATCTTCTAAATGTAAAATATGTTTGTAAATCCCAGGCCATGACGATGATCTCAATAAAAGATCGAAACGTTGGCACGATAAGAAAATGTTTTTCTGATACCTACATCACACCAGACCGCATCTCACGATTTCTGAATAACAATTGTTCAAGAAACTCATTACTGTTATGTTGAGCCAGAGTATTGAAGCATTGAAGCCTCCCTTTGCTTATTGTTATGGTTTCGAATCAATTCACAACAAACGGCTTGGATGGCCAATAAAGGGCCGTGTTCAGGAGGAACACCGGCCGCAATATCCGCTATTTGCGCAACCGGTTAATTTCCACAAGTGCCATCGGTCCCCCTCGAGACGCGGAGGGCCGTCTTAAGTGGCACTCGGCGTGACATCCGTCCTCGAACTATGAGATGTGACATCGGGAACGTTCTCGTTAATTATCCGAGCCTTAACTCAATCTCCACGAGGCCGTCCCGTGGCATTATTAAACTCCTCGCTTCCGTAAACTCACGGCTAATTGGCAATACGGGGGCGAAGACGAGGGCCAAGAACAATTGGTGTTCCTATCCCTTCAACCCCTCCGGCACAAAATTCCAATCAATCTTAAAACTGAGTACGAACCCCGTTTACACAAAATAGGAAAATCTCCAAATTTTGACTGTCAAAAATGGATCAAAAATTTAAAATTTCGAACGGAATTAAATAAAAAGTCATGAACCACAAAATTACCTTGAAGAAAAGACTATAATATTTAACAAAGCAACGGATAAACTTTAAGTACAATACAATTGAAAATGACTTTGTAAACATCAGATAATAGACATACTAAAAAAATAAAATAAAATTGTTTTCAAACATTTAATGATGAATGAAAAACTATCTAACTGAGAATTATCGACCAGCAATAATAAACATTTAATTATTGGGCTCAGCTATTTACTCCAAAATGTACTATATTTTTCAACTTTTTATTAAGCCTTCCTCAGGGCTGGATATTTTACTAAAAAACGTAAATAAAAATAACAGCGACGCATTCAGGTATTTTGGTTATTGTTTTGCTCGGTTGTTCTTACTTTATACATTATTAATTTTTTACAGTTTAACAAATAAATTTTTAATTCATAACCATTATTTATATTTAATCGTCACCTTGACTCTTGGACAAATAAACACACCGAAAGAGCGACATCGAATGGATAATTCAACATCAGCCATACTGGCAGAATTGTTTTTCCAAAATTTCAAATAAAAACACTCCCTCGAAATTATGACAAAACATAGTATCACACACACACACACATATACGTGGAACAGAAATGATGAATGGTGGAGTGAGTGCGGTGTTCAATCCTTCTGAAAAGATAGTTCCTACTCACAGAACGGTGTTTTATAGTTCCGGAGCTTTTAACCCATCATCAGACGGCCTACATCCCCGCCGACGCGACGTTCCAATGGGAAAGTGGTTTTTAATGCCGCTCAATTTTGAACGTACAAAAAGTAGGAATTAAAACACAAGTAAATATTATAGTAGTAAATATTGTGAGAAATTATTTACAAATTACAGATTAAAGATGCAAATTGAATTAGAATAATAGATTAGTAAATTAATGACAAAATTTGTAAAAATTAAATTAATTAAATTAAGTATTTGGATTTTAATATTATTTATATACATATTTAAAATAGGAGGTAGATCAAAATCTATTATATTCTATTTATTTTTTATATTTTTATATTTATTACATTATATATATATATATATAATGATTTATGTATTTATCTCCACGTTTAATTTTACATTTTTTAAATTTTAAATTTCTCAAACCAATCTAGTTCTTTTCCTTTGTTGAAACTATGTGTCACTGTTGTATTTAAATATTTTATTATTTGAATTGAAATTTGTATTTTGCTTCTTTCTGTTGTGCCTTAAATTCCGAAAATTTATTCGATTTAGGTAATTGTACTTTAACTCTCGTGTTTATTTCTATACTGCTTTGTCTTACATATACAATCAATTACAGTACGTGGTCTGATTGACCAATTGATTTTTGCGTGCGTAAAAAAGTAATGGCAAGAGCGGGATTCGAACTCACGACCTTAGGGTAAATACATCGCTGCTCTACCACCGGAGTGGTTTCTGTGGCCATTTCTTTTGTCGCCGAGAATCAAATAGATTTCACGACATTTGAAAAATTGCAAAAGGAGGGAAAACTAATAAAGTGCGGTTGAGATAGGAAGTTGATAGCTCAAGTGGTAGAGCAGCAGTGTATCAAGCCGAAGGTCGTGGGTTCGAATCCCGCTCGTGACACTATTTTTTATCAGCAAAAAATTTTAATTAATTGAAAAAATATCATTTATTCATTTTGTCCAAATTAACATTACCCTTGTCAATATATGTCCCACGTCCAGGCTGTCGATGAAAGAGTTGGCGCTGATGTGAGTGGCGGTGCAGGTCATCCCCAGTAAAAAACGCTCATCCGACGATTGCTGACAAACTGCATAAAGTTGCCCTTCTCTTGGTGGCTTTAGGCCTAGAACGACCAAAATACCAACGTATTCAATGTACAGCAAATAAATTCATTTTTGTCTTTACGTCTTTATATAAATAAATGTGGTTCCCCTTTCTCCACTGCCAACGATTTCCTATTTTGGACAATTTTAACTGTACTTTCTTGCTAGACGTCCTCCTTTAAGAGTCTGGCATTTAATTTTAGGGATTCAGCTGGTTAATTAACAGGGCTGTTTCCGACTTTGTTTTATTTCCGTCTGCTCAACTGTCAACCTACCCCAACCAATTCACGTAACGAGGGGCCTCCTGACGTGGCCCTTGCCCCGAGACGAACCCGGGGAAAAACCCGAAAACCGTGCCCGAAAAGTTTTGACGGAAGAGGCAATACATCAGCGGTCCCTTGGGGTCTGTAATTGGGAAGAAGTTGTGTCCCGGAGGTCGAGGCCAGGACTTGTACGGCGTTTTTCAATTGAAACTAATCACTCACACTTACCTACCGCATCCTCTAATTGTTCCTCAGAGCAATTAAGATAGCGCCCTATTTCCAATATTGTTAAGGGTGGCCGAAATAGGTTTTGAATTTACGACCTGGCCTTTTGACAGAAGCAACTGTCAGACTTTTACTTAAACGAAACACATGTACGAATCAATAAAAATAAAATAATCATCCCACTCAATATTATCAAAGTTTATGTCGGGTTGTGAAGGTATTGGATCATTATCGACCGTCACTGGACTCACTCCTGCACCACCATCAGTACCTGTCTGTTTTGACAGAGTGACAGTAATTTACAGTCAGTGAGAGCATGGTCACCTCAGATTATTAACTAGCGATTCTAGATATTGAGCAGCTGTCAAGTCAAGTGTTGTAAATTAATTCAATATTATTAGGGGAGTTGAAGGAGAGCGATACACAGAGGGAGGGAGTGAGAATGAAAGGGAGGGAGAGCGAGAAAGAAAAGAAATGAAATATTACAAAATAAAACGGTTTATTCCTAATAAAAATAGGGTACGTCAAAGTTAAAATGATTGCAAAAAAATTATAGAAAGAAAAATTAAAAGGGCGTTAATAAACAGTAAATATAAAGGACATTCAATAATTTCGCATTTTACATACAACGTAAAGTGTAAAACAAAGAGTATTCTGAAGGACATAATGCGAAGATCGCAGCGCTATCAACGAGAAAACTGTTTTGTTGAAATAAAGACAACAGAAGGCCCTGAAGATGATCTCAATAAAGATCGAAATGTTGGCACGATAAAGAAAATAGTCTTCTGACACCACCAGAACCCATCTCACGATCTCCAAATAATGATTAAAGAACGGTCACTAAATACCACAAATTTCTAAACGAGAAGAACGAAGGGCAGGGATTGTATGAAGATATTTCAACTAGATATAAACATGAGGCAAAAATCTATTCCGAAGGACGTCGCCAATAATGCGAAGACACTTGCATCGGCTATCAATCGGAGAATTTTTTTAATTGAAGACAACACAAGGCCCTGAAGATGATCTTAATATGCTATATAATATATATATATATTCTTATACACATCT
>CM077105.1:22654232-22668276 GCA_039619505.1 Cimex hemipterus | reverse complement strand
GAGAGAGAGAGAGAGAGAGAGAGAGAGAGAGAGAGAGAGAGAGAAAGGGAGAAAAAAGTATAGTTTGACATTCAAGCAAAATTCAAACCAATTATACTAATTATTACAATACAATCGAAGGGAAACCATTAATGATTGACACAAATTTATTTAAATAGCTGTTCAGCAAGAAAAAAAGTTTGATTAATTGTGTTTTTTTCCGCGCCATTATAATCGACTAAATACCTAAAATAAATACAAAAAATTTTTTACGCCTTACAAATGCCGATCATTTTTAATCGAAATCAGGAAAATGTGTATCATTTTTAAACAATTTCACCCATCTACATGAAACCTTAAAGGGTTTTAAAACCTGGCAAAATATACCTAAGTGCAGAAACCTAATTTCTCTAAAGGCACTTGTAAGAGAAGATATAAAATAAAACGCACGGAGAATTTTTGTTAAATTTTTAAATTTATTTTCGACTTAAAATGTCATATACGTACAAATAGGGTGGAAAAGATAAATCTGGCTTTCAAGGGGTAGTAATATTGCTGAACTTAAATGAAATCCTTATTAGAAAAACTAGGTAAAAATGGATTTTTAAGGAAACATTGAAGAAAAAAATTGGCTTCCGCCTATTCGAGCCCCAAAATTCTAGTTGCCGTTTGTTAAAAACAATATTCAAATACTGTAAAGGGAGCTTAACCAAAGTTTTTGTAACCTTTTTCCAAATATATGGAGCGCATGATGTTTTTGTCCTGTGCATGGAGAAATAAATATGGACTGATATGAATTTTTACTGAGAGGTTATAATAATTTTCAAGGTGCCTGTGCTTTTACAAAAGATCCCATTTGCAAATAAGAACCCCGAACTTTTACCTTAGTGACGAGCGCTGTTTCGATGTCTTAACCGTTGGGTAATAACTACGAAGTGCACATAATAATGAAAAAAAATCATTAAATATCTTTTATATTTTGGTTTAACATGGTACAAATAAACAAAGTTCATTACTTTATATATCAATACATAAATTATTTTAATGGTGTTTTTTATAAAATAAAAATAATTATGTCTTTAGTACGTTTATTTACAGGGGAAGCTTTTACAATTATTTTATAATTATCCTTGTTGTTGCCTTGCTATTTATTTGTTTTTCTTTCTAATAACACTATTTATCAATTCTATTGTAATATTAATTAATAATTGTAGTATTATTGTATTATTATAATTATTTTTTACATTTAGATTTGAACCGTCGGCCATACCACCGTCGCTTGAGAAGTTATGAAATAGTTTAAAACGCATTCAAAAGTAAATAAAAAATCAAAGTACAGGGATATCTTGAATAAACCACAGAGGAAAAAGAACCAGTCAAGCAAAGACACCAAGAACACATTAATTTTTTTTTTGCTACTAAGGTCGATTGACCAGAACTCGTGTCTAATATTTTTCGGCCTAGAATTACAGAAAGAAAATGCCATTAAAATCGATGATAGCCTCGCTAATATCTGAAATATAATTGTCGTAATTTAATAGATTGATTAAGTTCACTAATTTTCGTGGTCTGCTTGACCAATTAATTTCTTTCAACTGATTAAGGTCTTAAAAGTCAATGTCGCGACGTGATTCGAACTCACGACTTTCGGCTAGATACGCCGCTGCTCTACCACTTGAGCTATCGTGACTAGGAGCCACTCAGACACAGACTTCCCATCTAAGCCCCACCACATTGACTCCTCGACCAATTAATATTTTCCACTTAATTGGTCATGTGGACCGCGAAAACTAGCTCTCCGTGACCATTTTGTTTGTCGGCGAGAATCAAGTATTGTAGATTACACGACATTTGAAAAAAAAAGGAGGGAAAATTAAAACGGGGGGATCGAGATGCGTTAGTATGGATTGAAGTGGTCTAGCCGCAGGCCGTGTGTTCGAATCCCGATCGTGCCATTGACTTTTTTTATCGTAATTAATTGAAACACAATGATTAACATTAAGTATATGTATTTTCTTCTTTGAGTCGACCGTTTATAGAAGGAATAAATTTTGAAAATGCACATTTTGTCTTAATTAAAATAAATTGCGTACTTTAATGGTTACATTATTCAATTTATGATAATTATTTAAAATTTAATTTCTGTTCTGTTTTTGTCATATTTCCTACTGTTACATTTTCCCTTCGTAGAATGTCACCAAACGTTTCAGAATGACAAACTTTGATACAAAGGATAAATTTATCAATATTAATTTTTCAATTATTCATATATCGTGAGATGCGGTCTGGTGTGATGTAGGTATCAGAAAAAACATTTTCTTTATCGTGCCAACGTTTCGATCTTTTATTGAGATCATCTTCAGGGCCTGAGATTTACAAACATAGGTTATATTTAGAAAGTACATTTAGGATGTGGAAAAGTGATTCATACAATTTATATATTCAACCAAAGTATTTCTACTCAGTCAAAGTGTTTGTCTTGGCAGAATTACCCATTTTTGCGTGTCGTGTTGAGAGAGCTAATGAGATTTTGCTGTTTAATGTTTATATATGTTGGATTTTGAAGGGGTGGGGAAGGAAGTCGGTCAAGAGACAATTTTGTATGTAATGTTTCGGCCAGATTATTCTTTCACGATTATATATAAAGGGATAAATGGGAAAAGGAAAGCTAGATTGTTGGACAATTAGACTATGCGAAAAATATTTGATGTGTGGAATGTAATGTGATGATATACGTATGTTATCTGTATTGAATTTGATTAATGATGTTGGCGTAGCTGCGACTGAGTTTGCATGGATCTGTTCTGTAATTGATGTTGTGCTTATCCTTGTTGAAGTAAACCATTTTTAAAAAATTACGTTCTTACGATAAAGAAAATGTTTTTCTTATACCTATATCACACCAGCCGCATCTCACGATATCTGAATAATTACCTATTAACGGTCACTAATCTCTACACTTGTTTTTCATATCAATTTAATCCTTAAATATATATCAATTTGATTGCTTTGAATATTTAACCATGTAAAATTTAAATAATTATATATTGCATTAAATCTGGCTGGTATAATTTAAAAAAACTTATGTGTAGTATAAAATATGCGCAGGGGATTTTACCCTTTTTGGATTAAAAAATAACAAACCCAAGCCACCGTAAACCAGCATGATTTGCGCTAATATTTAAAAGCTTAAATCCGGCTAGGTGGTGGCATTACAAATTTTCATCCCTTTTCCACTTGCAACTCGCTAATCTACACGACTGCCGGCTCGATGTAAAAAGTAACAATTTACGACGAGAAAATCCTTCCGTTACGGCTCACACCGATGCATAAATAATATGGCACAAACGCTTTTCGCTTTTTTAATCCTTTCTCAGCAAAGCAGCAAAGGGGGAGAGGAATAGGTGCCGTAATCCGCCGGCTAACAACTCCTAATCAGGTCTTATTCCGAGAGGGGAGAAAGAAAAGAGAAAAAACACCCTTGTTAATTACTTCTGGATGCAAATTTTGCCCCTCGCCCTAACTGCCTTCTGTCCAAACTGTTGCATTGTTGCTTAATAACTTCGGCCCCCTGGGACCCTTTTTTTCGGCCCGGGTTACATCGCTTTGCCCCGGATAATTACTTTTTTCTGTTTGGGTTTGATTATTATAAAAACCGTCGTCCCACCGTAGCGGCTTTGTTAACGTTAGAAACTAAACCTTTAAAAAAAATTAAAGCTCATTGTTTGAGAAATGAGATTAAATGAGAGGGAAGTAAAAACCAGTGTGTACTTAGAACCCCTAAGGAATTAAAAATGTTCTCTTTTTCAATTTTTATATTCTGTGATTACATAAAATTTCAGAAAAGTAATGACAAATTAAAATTAAAAAATTTCCAAACTCAATGTAAGCTAATGCACGGGAGCCGCGGTAGTGGTTAAGGCGCTGGACTCTCGGCCAGTAGGTCCCGAGGTCGTGGGTTCGATCCCCACCGTCTCCTCTGGACTTTCTTCTGATGCTTAAGGGACCGCAAATGAAAGAAATTAGCACTCATCAATGGAAGGAGAGAGATCAGATTTCATCGACCCTGAATTTGGTCCCAACTCACTTCAAAAAATGAGTTTTCTCGTTGGAAGAATATCGGTGCATCGGGGGATAAAATTCACACTCGTGTTGCGAGCCCCCAAAAATGGAGCTAGGGATAAAGTACATACAATAAGCTGAACAGCTGCAGTGTTTAAAGGGAACTCTTCCAGTTCCTGGATTCTATACAAAAAACTAATCCATTGGTTGTCGCTAAATAAACAAAACTCAATATGATAAAGAAAAGGTGGCTAAAAAGTCAGTTGCTTGGTCGTCAGAAAGGATGTTGGCGTCAGGATCACGGTCAACCTTCATAAAGTCTAAACCGCAATTTAAAATTTAGAATTGGAAATTGCGACAATTGGCTCCTCTTTCGCCTTGCTTTTCTAGGCGATATTTAAAAAAATTCAATATCATAAGCAGAAAAATGTGTGATGATTAGTGACTGATAGTCGATGATAATTCGGAAATATGAGCCCTAAAGATGATGTCAATAAAGATTGAAACGTTGGCATCATAAAGAAAATTTTTTTTTCTAAAACCTACTTTGCACCAGACCGCATCATGATTTCCGAATAATATCATAAGTGGTGATTATTAGTGACTGTTGATCGGTAATTATTCCGAAATCCGTAGGTCGTCGAAATGTAGTTTTAGAAAAACATTTACTTTATCGTTCCAACGTTTCGATCTTTATTGAGAATGTTGAGGTGCTCAAGTGTCCTCAGTGTGCACTCTCAACACGACACGCAAGAATAGCACAATTACACTTTGAGCCCTGAAGATGATTTCAATAAAGACCGAAACGTTGACACGATACCGAAAACATTTTTCTGATACCTACACCACACCAGACCGCATTTCACGATTTCGGAATAAATATCATAAGTATTGATCAAGCCTCCGTCCCTGCAAGGAACATTAAATAAAACTGAATTGTTTACTAAAAATTAAGGAAATAAAACGATCGAACGAAAGCAAATCTTCATTTACACCAAATTAAAACTAAAACCAAAATGCAACCTTTAATGAAACTATATTGCAATAAATGAAATTGAAGATTATAGTTAATTAGTGATCTCTAATGATCCTTCAAGTTACAAGGTTGTGGCTTCTCCTTAAACTTAATTGGAACAATTTAATTGAAGCTCTCTGGTACCCTGCTTTTACTCCATCCGATTCTATAACCTTATCATATAGACAGTTGGAAAGGCATAGTTGGACATGCTGATATGTGAAGTCTTGGAGTCACAAAATTGTCTAAAAACTGATTTCCATTCGTTCCCTCATGTTTCGAACATTCACAAACCTTCGAATATTCACCACTATAGATAAATATGACTTTTCGTAATTTGACGTAAATAAATTTCCTTCGGTCGAACAGAAATACGGCTATATTGCATCCATTTATTTTTAAAATATGGCCAGAAATAAATTCACGGATCGTCTAACTCAGTCAAAAGTCAACAAATTCATTAAAGGCCTCATGAGCCTCGTATGAATGGATTTGTCATGGTAAAATAATCTAATTATTTAAAAGTTAAAAAGTGAAACAGTTAACAATTTTAAGTGGTAGAGCAAGGAAATTTATTAAACAGACAAAAGCACTTAAAGATACTTTGTAAGTCTGCAATATCTTAACTGAGTATGTCAACTTCAAAACTTGGGATACTTTTCTATGAAGAAATTGGACAAAGAAAACACGCAATTATTAAATAGATTCAAATTTGTACGATTTCTGTACGGGCTCAAAATTAATTCCATGTTTTGTGATGAAATTAATTACATTTGTAAAAATGTACAAATTATAAAAAATGCGAAAACCAGAAGAAAAAAAGGATGAGCTTTGATCATTTTCAATTTTAAACCAGTGACGTATTTTCTTTGCTTCCTGCTTAGGCTGCAAAAATTCAGAAATTGTTTTGTTCTATTTATTCCGTTTTCTTTTTCCTCTCCGCGCGAAAAACCTTCACCTCGCTTTTCGCAACTTCGATAAAAGAGTAACGGCTTATCGGTTCTTTTGTTTTATCAGTTCGTCCGATTGTTTTCAGGACGCTTCCGAGCCTTATCTCTTCCTGAAGTGAGCCAACACTTTTTAAACAGATAGTCCCGATTGCACAACCGGATTTTTTCAAAACCCTCGGACTGACTAAATCGGGCGAATATGCCTTTGTTCCCTAAAATTAAAAAAAAAATTGGTTGCACAGTTTGATTTTCAATAATCACCTCAAAAACACAATTTTTGCCTGATCGCAAATAACTCGAAAAAGGTTTAGGAATTGGTCAAGTGGAAGTTGACCAATTGAAAGTTTATTAAAATTCCCTTTCGATTGCTAATGGCCGCCAGTCCAGGACGATTTCCTGGCTCCACAGTTCAATTTGAAGTTTTCTTTAAAAGTACAGGAATATTCCCGAATTTTTGAATTTATTGATGAATGACTGAATCAAGGAAAACATTTACAAAATCCATCTCAACAGCGTAAAATTTTCTAAAAAATGAGACATTAAATAAGTGTAGAAATTAGTTGGGGCAGTACTGCTCTATGTTTTTTTAGCCAAACTTTTGACCTATTTTGTCAGCGAGCTTGCTGTTCACAACTACCTCGCAGAGCGTTTTACTGAGACATTGAAGACAATTATGTTTCGAGTATGATCATTTTTATTATGGATCTTAGAGCAACATTCCTGCTCCAGATGTTGTCATTTCCTTCTGGCCCAATCGTGTCCTCTGTTAGCATGATTTATGATGTGCCAAATTGCGTTTCTGTTCCAAAAGATGTCAAGGGTACTCTTGTTGTTGTCAATTTGTCCGCCTCGTCTTTACCTTTAAACTCTTCGCGTCCTGGTACCCACATCGAACCAAGGCACTTATTCTGTCACATTGATTATCATTGAAGATCCCTTTTACGTACCCCATCTGTTTCGGGAACAAATACTTCTGACCAAAACGTTTGGAAATAACTTTGTAGACAAATCAATTAGATGGTTAAAATCAGCGAAATCAGCAGTGGATTTGGTAGTAGGCACAATCAGTTACAATTAGAAAAAAATATGTTTTACAAACTAAAGAATATTCTTTCCGTTCTGATTAGACGGACGTAGAGATTTAAAAAGAAACGTAAAGCCCACCATAGAGAAACAGCTATACCCACTTTTGTTTTAATGAATTTTTAATTTTGCGAACCTTGAAGAATGAGTCAGTAAAATCGTCAGACAGAAAAACATAACAAATTTATTTATCATAGTTTACTTCGTAGCATCGTATTTGTAGAAAGGATGATAAACGGTTGTATTTTTGTTTTGTACTATTTTTTTCCCCGACTACATCATTTCCTGTTTCAAATCCAACGCCCCTGCCAAAGAAGGAAGTAGGGACTGACAACGATGATAATGATGTAATATTATAAATAATTGCTTATTTTTACATTGCATAATTACAGCAATAACAGCAGCTAATTGATTTATTTTATTTACTTACCAATGTTAATGATTGCAATCAAGAAAACAGAGTACTTTTGTAAGAACTTTTTTAATCCTATTGTTTCCCTATATTATGAATTTTACCAATATAACTCATATTTTAGGTATAAATATCACGAGGACTTATACCCTTTTTGGTATATCCCAATGCTCAATTTTCTTTGAAGATTTCTTGGCAGAGTTTTAGCAGTAAACCCGGATCGGTTTGTCTGGCTGTCAGCCCATGAATCCCGGATGGTTCGGCGTCGTACTTTATTCATGGGACGGGGTGGTTTTGAGCGATAGGAGATGTCGTGACACGTGTTCGCCCGTATTTATGAAGGGTGGGCCTGTTATTGCGGCGGCGGGCCATGTGCCCACCAATACGTCTATATTGCCACCCCAGCAACACGATAGCGGAGGACTGGATGCTATATTTATTTGAAGGGACTTCAATTGGGCGGGCTTCTCCGGAAGAAATGGCCTTTCTAAGGGTGACAACGTCTCAACTCAAACGGGAATTGACGATAAACAGAAAGTTCCCGTAAATAATTCAACTTTTTTCCAGCTTGGAAATGCAACCAAAATAATAAAATATGTGATGAATATTACTTTAATACTATTTTATAAAACCTGAAATTTTTACTTAATTCATTTATTTATGGCTAATTTTCCAATTTTCCGGGTTTGTTAATTTTTTAATTTAAACTTTTAATAAATAATACCCTTCCTTATGATGAGGTTATGCTGATCCTTTGAGTTTGTGGTCCGACTGGCCTAATAACTTTTTTCAATTATTAAATTCACTAATTTCAGCTTTACCGATTAATATATTACGATTAAATTGAGGTCTTTAGTTGAGATAAAAAGTCAATCACGAGCGGGATTCGAACCCACGATCTTCGGCTTGATACGTCGCTGCTCTACCACTTACTGTTCGAGTGAAAACGTTTAGCTGTAGTTTTGTACAGGATCATAAAGTGCACAACCTACTAATCCATTTAGTAGTGATCCGACTGTATAAATAAGATGTCTGTCTGGAAATCTCGCATTAAAGATCATTTAGATATTTATTGAGTTTTATTTAAGTCGGTACATGTTTTGTCGGAGATGCCCTACACATAATATTATCGAATACTTTCAAACTGTTTTTTCCCTATGGATACCAGATATACTGCAGCTGTATAGCTTATTGTACTTTATCCCTGGCTTTTCATTTTTTTTTTTTTTTTGGGGGGGGGGTGGCTCGCAACACAAGTGTGAATTTGAGACCCCGGTGTGCCAGTGTTCTTCCATCGATGAAACTAATTTTTCAAGGATGTTGGTCCAAATTCGCTGAAATCTGATCACGTTACTTCCATTGATGTGTGCCCTATCAATTTCTTTCAAATAAGGCTACCCTCCAGAAAAAGTCCAGAGGCGACGGTGGGGATCGAACCCTCGACCCCGTGTTCTACTAGCGAGAGTCTGACGACTTAACTTGTTAGCTTACTTTGGGGTGTTCCAATTTGCATTTCTGTTCCCAAATATATCACGTGTGCTCTTGGTTTTGCCAATTTGTCAGTCTAGACTTTACCTTACTCTTCGCTTTGTGATACCCACTTCAAAGTTAGGTGGTTTTGTTTTCACAAAGGCTGAAGATATTTTAGCCATTCCCGTAATTTGAATTGGCGGTGGGTCTTCAGTGCTTTTACAATTATGCTTATATATTTCTTTTTGAAATTTGTCCGTTCTGACGTTTGATGAACCTGAAATCAGATCGATGCGTTCTTCGGTGGATTGGTCTATCAGACGTGTTGTGGCGTATCCAGCAGATCAGAATGATCAGTAACGACTAGCTTATTAAATTTTGTTTGACTCTTTTAAGTTTATTTTCCAGTCACTTCCATTTGGAGGAAGTACAAGCACAAACAAAAGCTTTTATTTAGTTCTGTATATTATAAAATTTTTGAGTGTTTTTCTCTTTTGTTATTCATCATTTCTGGTCATAATTATAAAGATAAATAATTAGGGAAATAATCATGAATGTGGTTCGATATTTGTTTATTTGACGGCGGTTCAAGTTCAAGCATGTTCACGACGAGGAGGAGGTCGACGTGTACAAAGCGAGCATGGCCGCTTTTAATCATTTACATCGCGTGCCGTAAATTTATATTCGAGCCTCGTTGTAAGACTCCCGTGTAATAAGGGAGTAGAGTGCAAGTTTTTGCAATATTTAATGCTGCCGTGACCCTTATAAATTAAATGAACGTGGCTGAAAAGGTGATAAAACATTTTATTTCGACCAGATATTTCGCATGAGGAGGAGCTACGAGTGTGAAAAATTTGAACAATCTTGAATTCACAAACAAACTTCGTTTTTGAAAAACGAAAGATATTGCTATTTTATGTGAAGAAGAAGAATAGAGACTTTATATGTATGCTGCTCATTAAAAAGCCTCCACCTGGTTTTTTCACGAAAAAATGGCCACCTGAGAAAAGCATATCTTCTAAACCTTTTAAATCACAGTCCTGCGCTACCTCACATGTTTTAACAAATTTTATAGTACAGAATAAGGATTTTTTAAACGTGTGCCTATCTTCAGTCATCCGGTAATAAATTAAAAAATTTGGAGACTCGTTAAGTTTTAAATTTTTTTATAAAACTTCAAATTGAGCCTTGGAGCCTGAAAATTGGCCTGAAGTGGTGACCTATAGCAAACGATAGGAAATTTTAAGCCTTTCAATATTGAACTTCCATTGCGCCCCAATCATTTTCCAGTTATCAGCCATTTTAGCTTTACGTACTCATAGCAAAAAACGGAACACACACTCTCCAGATTTTCAACGATGCATAAATTTTGAACCATAATTTTCCCAAATGACTCTTAACACGACACGCAAGAATGGCACAGTTACACAGAAGACAAACACTTTGAGCCCTGAAGATGATTTCAATAAAGATCGAAACGTTGGCACGATAAAGAAAATGTTTTTCTCAAACCTACATCACACCAGACCACATCTCACGATATCTGATTAATTATCGATTAACAGTCACTAATCTCTACACATTTCCCAA
Source organism: Cimex hemipterus (assembly GCA_039619505.1). NCBI lineage: Eukaryota > Metazoa > Arthropoda > Insecta > Hemiptera > Cimicidae > Cimex > Cimex hemipterus. The sequence continues at coordinate 22,657,715 of CM077105.1, read as the reverse complement.
AATTTGACGCTCTACAACTTTTATTCCGTGTACTTTTTCAAAAACTAAACAAGGAAGCGACGATCCTTACTTTGACCTTTTGGTATGAAAAATGCTTCTTTTCTGTTAATCGAGAGAAAGAGTGTTTGGTTTTTCCCACACGTAAACAACTTAGACTTTGCCCAAAAATCGCGAATAACTCGAACACAGTTGAGAAATTGGGCAAAATGGAAGGTGGCCAGTTGAAACCTTATTACAATTTCCTACTGCGTTCCAGGACGATTTCCTGGGTCTACAACTGAATTTTAAGTTAACATAAAAAAATTAAAATGTTCCCGAACTTTTGAACTTACTGAAGAATGACTGAATCTAAGAAAACTTTTAAAAAACTCATCTTGTTCAGCATAATGAGCCCTAGCTCTGTTTTGTAACTGAAAAGCCTGAGAAACTATGCATTTCCAACATTTGAAAATACCCCCCAGCCGGTAGAAGGCGTAAAAAAGAGGAAAGCGAGATGAAAAAGAGGAGAGGTGTAGATCGGATCGAGCTTTTGAAGAGAAAATACGAAGCCAAAAATTGAAAAAAAAAAGAATCGGAAGAAGCAAATAGAAAAAAAAGTCATCAATCCATTAGAGTTCGTGGTCCGATTTATAAACAATTAATTAATATTTATCTCAACCAATACATTACGTAAAGTTTAATTAATTGAAAGCAGTCATCAACATTTGCCTGCCTAAAACAAAGTTTTTTGCAATTTAGTTTTATTCGTTTATGTACAGACTGGAGTCAGAATATTTTAATTTTTCCATTGTTAAATTAGAACAGATACTAGGGATCTACGAGAGATAATTAACTCTATAAAAGTTGGCCATTTTTTCGTGTAAGAACAGTGCAGTTGTACTCAGTGTGCATTAAAAAATTTAAAATATTGTATTAAATATTTTTCAAATTTATTTTGTTATATATACTTTTTATTCGAGTTCAAATGTTAGAAGAAACTTTGTTGTGTAGATTTAATTCGCAACTGCCTATCTACCTCAACTCCAATACCCGTTTGGAATGATATGAGGGCAAATAGGTGTTCGTTTATCTATTTTTATCGGGTCCTTTGAGCCCGATTGAAATTCAAATGAGTGTAGAACGGGCTTAAAAGAAAGCGTATGTTAAATTGGCGAGCTCTCGAGAGGGGCGCGTTTTACAGGAGCGAACTAAGTGGGCCCTCTTATTAAACCGGGCATGGGATTCTTCCGGATCCGATTTGTTTTCCATTTGGCCGACTCCAATCTCATCCCTCGGGATACTCGGAATCCAATTTAATAAATTTGCCCTAAGAGACGAATTTAGCTAAAGAGCCGGGGCGGGATCCGCCAATAAAACAGGGCCCGAGAACGAATACGGGGGTTGGGGCTTTCACCGATCCTTTCGTGACGACTGAAGAAATCCTCAAACATTATGGAAATTTTACCCGAAACGGTGGGTCTAATTTAAAACCGTCACATACAATAGAACCTGTATTGGAAAAGACTTTTATGAAAAAACATTTTCATTACGTTATTATTGTTTGCTCGAGTAACACGTAAACAGCAAGCAAGGCGGACAAATATTTTAGAAACACTCCAGTTTTTACGGAAGAGAACGACATCAATCAATATTCGAGCATCAGAAATAATGATGTTTAAACATTTTGGCTCCTTAATACAAACACAACTTACCTTACAAAACTAATTACTTTGCTAGATATCATTAATTACCATCCTGTCTCAGAGTTACAAGAAATGCCGGGTTTTTAATGAGCATCACTGTCTTCAACGTTTTTTTCTCTCTTTTCCAAACTTCCACACTTTTTTTTCTTTCTTCCGCACCTCTCTAATTCTCCTCTCTCCCCCTTCACTTTCTTTCTCACTATCTCTTCTTCTATAATGACATTGCTATGATATCTTATTATACTATGCTATAATCTGTTTGATACATATAAACGTGAAATACAAACTACACAAAAATGGATATTAAAACTAAAATATATAGATTTGATAAATTAAGAGAATAAGGGAAAAATTAAAGCATTAAACCTACGACAAAAGTATATATTCGAAATTCTAATTCATAGAATTAAGAAATACTCCAATTCTTTCTTAATTACCAGCATAAAGCTGTTTAATAATGTCCCCAATTGTATTTCCTCTGAGAGCAGTTTTCGTATATTCAAGAGAAAATAACTGAAACATCTGATGGAAAGTAATTAAAACAATCCGTAAATCATGGAATAACTATAATAACAATGAAAATTAAAAAATAATTGGATAAATAAATTAGTCATATTTATCTATCGAAAATTCTTGTTTAATATTTTTACTGTTTTTATTCTATTTTTTCTATTTTTTGTTTGTTTTAATTGTTATTCATTTATTTTCTACATTTTACATCGTAACGGCTTATCAATTTTGTAAAGCAAAAATTAATATATTGTGACATATTTTGTAAAAATTGTGTAAAACATTGTTTTTGTTTCCTTGAATTCTATTTGCAAAATAAATTCTAAATTCCTAAAAAAAAAAAAAAAAACGGAACAAATTGTAGTAATAATGTAAACAACTCACGTTTAATGGAAGAAAGGGCCACGAGACTGAAATTTTTCATGATTAAATAACAAGTTTATGTTTTCTCTCTCTCTCTCTCTCTCTCTCTCTCTCTCTCTCTCTTCATTATTGAATTTGAGTCCATAGTTGTGGGATAAAATCGGAAGAAAGAACTCGTAGCCAGCTTACCTTTTTTAAATTTTCATTTACATGACTAGACAATTTGAGGTTCCTGTCCAAAATAACACCTAAGTATGTTTTGTTTTTTCAATGGCCGTTTTACAATTGAAAATATGGCGCTACGAATAGTTATAAAGCTTATATGAGGATACGGTTGTATGTGAATTAAAAAATATTTCACACTAATAATACATCCACGAAGCTAAAGTGTTTTAATACACTAATCCTTCCAAATGTAACTTATCGCCTTGCAGTATTTTCTAATTTTTACAGTAAACATCTCCATTAGTTATATGTTACTAAAAATATGTGTGTACGCTATATCGTAATCTACATAAAGATTCTAAAACTTATGACAAATAATAAAACTTATCCAGTTTAAAAATTTATGATTTGTTAAAATACAAAATTTTGATTGTTGTTCATGATAACGGTACAAAAACGATTATTCCTTTTTTATACTATTTCTCATTTTAATGTTAAAAAATTACTTATAGACTTCTCCAACTGGAATTAAAACTCCATTGAGTCGTGCACACCGTTCATCTAATTCATTTTTTCCTAAACCTAATTTACCAAATATTATAATATACTCCCATTAAATCATGTTCAATCATATCTGTACAACATCAAAAATATAGACAGTAGAAAAAATTATATTTGTATTACATGTGTTCTGCTGTAAAATGTTCAATTCAAATCTATTCTCTCTCTCTCTCTCTCTCTCTCTCTCTCTCTCTCTCTCTCT
>CM077105.1:22625607-22644909 GCA_039619505.1 Cimex hemipterus | reverse complement strand
GAGAGACAGAGAGAGAGAGAGAGAGAGAGAGAGAGAGAGAGAGAGAGACAGACAGACAGACAAACAGACAGACAGACAGACAGACAAGCAGACAGAGAGTCAGAGAGAATGTATTGTGGTAGATTACAACTGAACAATAACGAGGGAATAAAATCCAAAAAACGAGAACATTCATAATTTGAAGAAAAAAAATTATTGTACAATTTAATACTCTTGCGTGAGAAGAGATTTTTAAATTTCTATTTCGAACAATCTGTATAATTGTTTTTACATGAATTAACTGGACGAAATAATGTAAGCAGTTAAAAAATGTGAAGATCACTTGTCCTGTTCTACCTCATCAAAACGCTTGAACAAAACATGATAACGACAAAGTTGACAATCTCCTAACAAGTTACTAACGATACCCAGATTCCAGAATTTAGAATTTTTAATCTCATCATTAGAATCCTACTGCGCAATTTTTCATAATTATAATCAGCAATTTGACATTTTTCTTTGTTATTTCGTTCAATACTCTCTTGTCTTTCTGTCCCGATGCAAGGAAAAGAGATTGAAATAAATACCGGAACCATTAGAGAAAAACCCTGGAGGATCCGTCAAAAGGCAAGTTAAGACCCGCCCTTTGATGCCCGATACAAGCATAATAATACTGTTAAGAAAATAATGAGTGCCCATTGTGAATTGTTCTCTTCGGGGATGAAAGGGCTTTACGAACCGGGTCGAGAATCAACAGTAGCCGAGTGCAAATTATACAATACTCAGTGACTTTTACTCCTTTGATCTTATGGCCCGATAATGATTTTTTTTACCCTTGCCATACTTTTTTATACGACGGAGAGCGAGAGAGAGAGAGTGAGCGAGGGAAAAAAAGTGTAATGTAATTTATGGATAACGAGACTCGCTCCTCTTGGTCTCATTGTGCGCCATTTCAATTATAAAGGAAGCAAAGGGTGTATTTCACTGCAGTCCGCCAACAAGACTTTAAAAAAGATTTTTCTTTTTTAATTATACGAGAACTCATTTGTTCAACTACAATCTCACCTTTGAAATATAAGTCGTATTGATCACACTTACTGCTTTTTACCTATCAGATTCAGTTTTTATTACAAATCCTATGTATAGACGTTAGAGAAAATAAGACATCTCCTCCTTAGGTCCGCGTATTGATTAAGGTGTGATCTGATCGTTACCTTCACCGAAATCGTATTGTCACACTGAAGATGGCGAAAAGTCAAACGAACCTCACAGTCCAGGCCACCGAGGATATTCGTACAAAAATGATTATAATCTTTCAAAATACAAATTTATTAATTAAAAATTTTAATTTCTACAATTTACACTGTAATGCCCAACCATCCCATTCAAGATGTAAAGAGTGTGGATCCGTGGAACAAAAGTGATGTAATACGATCAATAAATCCAAAACATTTTTTTTTTTTTTCAAACGGTACTAATGTTCTTATGTTTTACAATATTTTATATTGTAGTTTTCTTTTTTTATGTGGAATAGATACATCAAATATTTTGTAAAATGTATACATTTCGCAGCGACCCAGTCTATTTTTGAAAATACAAAAATGTATACATTAAACTTGATTTTTTCACTAATAATATTATTACATGTTTATATTCAAAATTAAAATTGACGCTATTATTCAAATTAAAATCAATTTTTTAAAGACATATTAATTAAAATTGAATTTATTAGTTCAAAATAATTTTATTAAATCCACTAAATAAATTCAGAACACCTACCTTTGTTATAATTTAGGCCAGCATATTTTTTGGCCTGTAATTATACTGTTATGAAACTCTAAATTTGATTCAGAAATCTATGGGTTGTAATCAATATTATTTGTTTACGTAAGAATGGCACAATGGCACAGAAGACAAACACTTTGAGCCCTGAAGATGATCTCAATAAAGACCGAAACGTTGGCACGATGAAGAAAACGTTTTTCTGAAACCTACATCACCCCAGACCGCATCTCACGATTTCTAAATATTTATTGCCTAGGAGACTTTAAGAGATGGTTGAGAACTTTCATAGAGAATTTGCAATTTGCAGTTGATAACTCTCGTGGATGGTCGTAATATCAACCATAATTAACCTTTAGTACAATTTGTATTTTATTTTCAAAAAGTTATCAGTACGAAACGTATATTCAAATTTCCGTGTTACAACTACACTAACTAAAACTACTACAAGACGCGTCATTTTAAATTACTAAAGTGGTGTACTTTTACACGTTTTAATAACCTATCTTTTCTATTTTTCATACTTCCCGTTTCCCCAGGTGTTGTTATTGATGTATGTTAAACTAATTGATTATTAAAATCATGTTTTATTGGGTCTTTAATTGTGACATAGTTTTATTGGTGTTTAATGCAACTGGTTCACCAAACGTACAATAGATGTATGTTTTCAGGAATATTAGAATTACATATAACCATGAACGGAATTAACCTTATCCATCTTTTGTTTTCTATGCTATTGTAACTTTGCAGAGGTGTTCTTCTTTCTTCTGCTGCCATAACAATGCTACAGGAAACACACTTATAATCCAATGAATGCCCGTGCGGACAGGTAATTTATAGCAGTTTAAACGGAGGGGTTTCTTCCATTTCAAAATAGAACCCAAACACAGTTTTATTCCCCCTCGAGCCGGTCAGCCCTTGGAGAAAGCCATGAATCACAATCGGTAAAAAGTGCAACTGTCAATAGGCCGAGGGACAGAGGGTTGGAAGCCGGTCAATTTAAGGGGCCATTGTGCCCCTGAAAGAGTTTGCCCCGGGGGTAAGGCCAATAAGTGGTCAGACTTGTCGATTGGACGGTCATTGTAGACGGACGACGACAAAGGCGTCGACAAAAGGGGCTCGGTCGGTTGCGTGGAGGACCTCAAAGCCCATGACCCTAATACCTACTTAAGTCATCACGGGAGCTGCCCTCGTCCACCCTCGGGCGCCTCTTTAACTTTATTATCTCCCCTGGAACTGCAAAGTCGGATTTACATGGACTTCCGCCTTTGAACGGCACGAATCCTCCATTGGATTTTGCTCGAGCCCTCTTCAAAGAGGAAGATAATATCTAACGTTTTGATCTGAATAATACAAATTCATCTTATTTGTTAATTCATGCGTAGGTTTCGCAAATACAAAATATTTTAAATTAATGCATCTCAACATAACTATGTGTTTTGACGTAATAATATTGATTTATATACTCATACCATCAGGTTCGAATTTATTTTGTTCCATGACCGAACTCATAAGTTAAAAAGGATAGTTCCTTCTCACAATAAGTTGTTATGCAACTATCCGGATTTCGAGCCTTTTAGCTCATCATCAGGTTGTTCATTTGTTCCTTGAGTTGAAAAGATTTATTTAGAAATTTCAGCACAAAGTGGGGATAATGGAGACCTCATTGGTAACCCTTTCATTTCGTAAAATGTATTATTGAATTTACAATAATTAGAGAGTGGGCATATATTTAAGAGGTCTACTATGTCATTTTTTACAAATTCGGTAATAGAATTCTCGGCAAGTTGTTTCTTTATGCACTTAGTACATTCTTCAACGGGGGTATTTGTGAATAAATTATTAAATAAATAAATTAAATAAATAAATATTCACTGTTTTCGTGGTCCGTTCGACCAATGAATATAACACAATTAATTACGGTTTTTAGTTGAGATGAAAAAAAGTTAGTGGCACGAGAGGGATTCGAACCCATGACCTTCGGCTAGATACGCCGCTGAACTACCACCTGAGCTATCGTGACCTCGATCCTCTCGGACATCAACTCCCCATCTCAACCTCGGCGTATCTAGCCGAAGGTCGTGGGTTCGAATCCTTCTCGTGTCATTAACTTTTTTTCATCTCAACTAAAAACCGTAATTAATTGTGATAAATTAGTAACTTCAAATGATACTAAAACAGAGTTGTTGGGTATATTGGTATTATTTAATCCTTTTATCAGTTCTAATGAATTGTTGATAACGAATGTACGTTTGAATTTGGTCTGGGTTTTAATTATTTGGTCAATTGAACATGCAAGTTTATGGCATGGGGAATTATAAAAGGATACTACTCGCCTTGTAGGTTTGTTTTCCTTATGAATTTTGACTGTACCGTATAACCTTAGGGGTTTCAGGTTCATTGGTATTAGTTTTTTAACTGAAACGTGGTGATCTGAGAATAAAAAATCACTATTTTTTTATGGCTGTTTGAACTCTAGTTTTTAGTTTTAATGTGGGACCTTTTTTGCATTTCTTTGCACTCATTATTTCCGAATTCTTCAACTTTAGAAATGTAAATTCTAATATTTATTTTTGTTATAATTTCCTCGTTTTGCACGTCCAAATTGAGCGTCAAAAAAAAAAAAAAAAAAAAAAAAAATCAGATGCTAATTGGAACGTTGGCGGAGGTATCAATGGTTTCACTTTGGCAATTCATGTTGGGAGACGTGGTTGTAGAAGTTCTTCAACTGATGATGGCTCGAAAAACGGATCGTTGCGAAACAACTTTCTGTGAGTGGGAACTAACCTTTTAAGAATTATTGAACACTACACTCACGCCATCATTTATCATTTCTCGTAAGTTAAAATACCAGCATCTCACATCATTTCTCCGTTGAAATAGTTTAAATGTGATCAGTTTAATCAATCGCGAAAATCTACATTTTTTTAAAAATAATGATTCATTAAATCTATCTATCAAGGTAATGTTTTGACGGTTTATTGTTGTTTTCTGGTACATACAACTGAACTGGCATATGAAAAATGGGAAAAAGACAGAAAATTCGATAGGTTGTAGGTTAAAGTGGAAAGTTATATATTCGTTTTGCCTAATGTACTGAACTTTAGAAAACAACTGAAATGTATAGGAACAGATGGTACACACCAATACTTCGGAACTTCTCGAAAATTGGGAGTTGGTGTCCGAGTGGATAAAAGTCAGGATAACTCAAGTGGTTAGAGCAACGGGGTAACTAGCCGAAGGTCGTCGGTTCGAATTCCGCTCTTCACACTAACTTGTATTGTTGAATCTTATAAATTATGCGATACAGGTATTATTAGGTTAATGAATTTAATTATCAATTTTTATCTTATATTATTGTTCATCTTATTAAACATTTTTTTAAACTCTGTAAGTTTTTAGATTAGCTGTGTTTTCCCCCAAAATTTGAACACAATATCAATTGAGTTTAATTTAAATTGTAATTAGGAGTTATTTTATTGTGTAATTCTCGTTTGTGTATAGCATAGGGTTGTGAACTATCTTTATGACACTTTTATTCCGTATTATTATTACAGTAAAACTTTGTAGCACTCTCTGGCTGAGGAAATCCAAGCCGAATATGCTTCTATATAGTTCTTTATTTGCTATAATAAGACATACTAAAATAGTAAGTAGAAAAAACGAACATTGTCCAAAGACATGGATCAAACACATAGAAACTATGATATTTTTTAAGAAAACTCTGGAAGATAAAAGAAATAATAATTTTTAGAAATCGTGAGATGAGGTCTAGTGTGATGAAGGTTTCAGAAAAACATTTTCTTTATCGTGGCGACGTTTCGATCTTTATTCAGATCTTCTTCAAGGCCTGGGATTTACAAACATTGTTGACATTTAGCAAATACATTTTGGATGTGGAAAAGTGAATTTATACAATGAAAAATATATTTTTTTATATATTGAACCAAAGTATTTCTACTCACTCAAAGTGTTTGTCTTCTGTGTTCTGTGTAATTGTGCCATTCTTGCGTGTTGAGAGTGCAAGTGAGGTTTTGCTGTTTTATGTTTATATACGTTGGAATTTGAAGGGGTGGGGAAGGAAGTCGGTTAGAAAAGTCATTTTTGTATAAGGCACATATATTTGTCACACCAGACCGCATCTCGCGATTTTTAAATAATTATCGATTAACGGTCACTAATTACCACACAGAAATAATAATGTTAGCTTTATTCTTATCGGATTCCTTCGAAAATGTCCGTTTGAGTTATCGCAGAACATTATGCAAAACTTTTGACCCCTTACCTTTCTGAAAGATAAAGTTAAACAACAAGACATGTTCGTTCGAAACGTCGAAACAACAAGGCTGGCGTAGTGCTGAATGTCACTCTTTATTCCAACTGGCAAAACGTTTTTGTTATAAGCGGGATTCGAACCTTCGGCCCAATACGCCGCTGCTCTAACCACTTGAGCTATAGCTGAAACACTTACGTTTTAATTTCAACCACTACTTTACAGGAAAATATTAATTGAAAGAAGTTATTATTATTGTTGTGATTCAGGTTGTTTTTGATAGGGGGGGAGGTTGAAAAAAAATGTTCCCGTTTCTTACTAAAATGATATGTTAACCTACTTTGATTAATAAAGTCGCTACTTCAAAATTATAAATCATTTTTCAATTATATGAATTGGAATTTTTCAACCATCCAGGTAAACAAAGATAGGACACTTGTATCATATTTTGGACATAATATCACCGAAAATTTTTTCAATAAATTCGGTGATCCAATGTCAGTAGTCTTCCTTTGTAAGTGTCACATTTGCTAAAGAAAATTTCGAAAACCGGACGGGACATTTCGATTTATAGGAGTCGTCTTTCAATTATGCGTACATACAACCCAACACGCCTGCGACTTTTTTTTTTATAGGAAATTCGCTCCTGATTTTATACTCATAAACTGGTTTACACATTCTCACGGGCCTAGAATACATGTGAAGAGCGCGAATTTTCGGGCAGTCATTATCAAAATTATTGTTATATTCACTTGTTTTCGTCGTCCGCTTGTCCAATTAATAACGTTCAATAAATTAAGGTTTTTAGTTGAGATAAAAAAGTCAATGTCACGAGCGGGATTCGAACACACAACCTCCGGCTGGATACGCCGCTGCTCTACCGCTTGAGTTTTCGTGACCTCGATCCACTCGGACACTTTCCTTCTCACCTCAAACCCACCTATTGAATTTTCCCTCATTTTTGCCATTTTTAAAGTAGTTACTTCTAATATCATCTTTTCCCAATAGTAAATGGAATTTATCATGAAAATTAAACAAAAATAATTTTACTTTGTTTTTGTTCCTCACAGATTTGTTTACTACACATCGATGAGTATAGATCCATCATTAAAATGATCGTGATCAACTCATCTTCATAATTTCAATTGTTTTCGTTATGTTTTGATCTTTCAATTAATTAAGGTTTTTAATTGGGATAAAAAAGTCAATGTCACGAGCGGGATTCGAACCCACGACTTTCGGCTCGATACTCTGCTACTCTATCACTTGAGCTATCGCGACCTTGAAAATTGGAATTAAGAAGGAAAATTCAATAGGTGGGGGTTGAGATGGTAGTGTCCGAGTGGATCTAGCTTAAGTGATAGAGTAGCGGTGTATCTTGCCGAAGGTCGTGGGTTCTAATCCCGCTCATGACAGTGACTTTTTATCTGAAATAAAAGCCTTAATTAATGGAAAATTATTGTTATAATAGTACCAATTTTTAATTTCTAAAAAATTCACTTAATTTTATAAATATTTTGCTCTTACATTTGTTGTCTAATTAATTAGTAACTTATCTTTTGTTTTCATTAAATTGTTTATTTATGAGTGTAAATAGATAATTATGAAATTCTAAGGGTGTAGAAAAATTTAAAACGTTTTACCTAAGCGAGAGTACTGGGGAAAAAATTGAAGCTCCGTCGCCGCAGTTGTCTGAGTCTTTTTATAAAGAGGCGGCTTTCGTTTACGCTCAATGTGCAAACAGCAGGGGGCTTCATTTACAGTCCACCGGACCTCACAACGAGTCGGTATGACTTCTGCAAAGCAGGTAACGTCTCAACCCGACTCGGCACACAGACCTTTGTCACATTGGACACAATGATTTCAAAGCGGCCGTGCCGTATTTTAACAACTTCCTACCTCGGGCGACTCGTTCGACACAATATTTACAGGCTGTTGGCAAATTTCAAAAACGAAGGTCGGCCCATTGATGGCGTTTAATGTGTTGCCGTTGTAAAAATAACCTGACCGTTTATACATTTTAATTTTATAATCTCTTGTGTTTAAAGTTGGCATTTCTTCTATACTTTTTCTTTGATGATTATTTTTTCTGTAGACAAATGACAACGGATGCTACAAAAATTAGGACCTTTTCCGTCCTCCGCCCCACTCGACGCGCTTGGTGAAAGATATCTAGACAAAGGTCAGGTCTCTGGGCTTCCGCTCTTTACCTATCTTATGGTTTCAGTCAAGGTGTATTGCTGTATACCATTGTATTGTATGTATTGTACTGTAAATGAATATATTGGTGTATTGTGTTGTATACCAGTTGTCAAAGATTTCAGTGTTAAATAAAAATCCGCTTTCTCGCATCACACGTTAAAACCAAGTAGACGGCAGTTCGTTTGCTTCAGGAAAAGGGAGTTCTTCCACTAGCTGTGTAATGTACAGGAAGCCAGACTTGAGGCTGCATTTGATAGGATCGCATAAGTAGTGGAGATGGTACAAATATGGGTGTCAGACGGGAAGTAATACATGTCTAACTGCTTCAACACTGCCATATTCGGCCATCGTGCTGTTTATGTACAGTTGTGTGAAAGAGGGTTAAGAATAAATCATAAGACGTTCGTTGGTTGGTACAACTATATGTACGGAGTCTGTGAGAACTCTATTTTGTAGAGCGTATTGGTGGTCCAAATTGCACTGTGCAAATTGATGAACCACTGGTTTTGCGCCGGAAAAATAACATCTGAAGAATCTTACCACAGCAACGGGTTTTTGGTGGTATTTGGAACAAAACGAGAGGAAGTTTCTAATCGCTCTTACGGACAGGTCAGCCGCCACTTTCATACCCGTAATTCGTATCGCTGCTGGGTCTGTCGTCTCCGATCAGCAGAAGTCATACGATAGATTATCATAGTATCCGAGTCTCCGTCACTTACTTAACGACTCTCTCAACTTTGTCGACCCGACCACCCGTGCACATATGCAGTCCATTGAGAGTGTATGGGGAAAATCAAAGGCTAGGAACAAATTGCAGAGTGGTACCCGCCAAGTTTTACTTTTATCTACGCGAATTTTTATGATGGCCGTCATGCACTGGAAGAAATGTGCATTTGACACATCCTTAGTAAGTATTGGTTGAGACCAAAAAGGTCAGTGTCAAGAGAGGGATTCAAACCCACGGCCTTCGGCTAAATACGCCGCTGCTCTAACACCGGAGAAGTTTCCGTGGTTATTTCATTTGTCGCTCAAAATCAAATACATTATTCGACATTTTAAAAATAGCAGAAAGGATGAAAATTCGAAAGGTGCGTTGAGATGGGAAGTTAGTGCCCGAGCGGATTGAAGTCACGATAGCTCAATTGGTAGAGTAGTGGCGTATCAAGCCGAAGGTCGTGAGTTCGAATCCCGCTGAATTACCTAAAATAAATTGTTTCTCTATTTATGGTTTACTTTAAAGGAGTATTTCCTTAGGTGACCGGAGAGAGATCTTAGCGGTCGAGCAGGGCGGAGGCACATTAACGGAAAACGTCCAAAAATTATATGGCATTTAACTGTTTTGTGTTTTACACTGTCAAGCTTATTTCAAATATAAATCAAACATATTTCATTGTTGCACATTCCCGAATCCTTACGTGTGTCAGTGTAAAAAACGTGGTTCGGATTGGATCTAATTTGGTAATCCTGAATAAAATCGATCAGAATCCAGATTAGTTCACACCTAAGGCCAGTATCACCTATTCCGCTAATACGAGGAAAATCACAGGCTGGCTCAACTTGTTGAACTATTTATTAACAAATACGACTTGTAAGAAATCGTCCGAGCGCGGGGTGTAACTAATAACTGTGATTACGAGGGATGAATAATGGATGAGGCGATTGACGGATGCTAGATTCACTAGCCTTGGACGCGGTGGTTTGCAACAAGTTTTCATCTATTAACGTTCACATTAAGAAAAGGTAAAATGGCTCATTTGTTCAATTCTATGTTGTTATCTTTTTTACTCTATCCAGATAGTCAGATTTTTACTTTTGCGTGTCATTATTGATCATTTTTAATTTTACGCTCTACCGATTATATCAAAAACACGCCTTCTTCGCAATACCTGCTTGGTAACTTCATCTAAAGCAGCTAACATTACGCTTGGTCGCAATCTCATTCAAATACATATCTGATATCATCCAAACCAGTGCACAACAACATTTGGTACATTTATAATAATATATAATTCGCTAGTGACAGTTTTACAGGTATTATTTCCGATTGTAATTTGACAACCGTTTCGCAAACGGCGCAAAAGCAGGCTAGAACGCACAGCAGAACTGTCTGTCGTTTTGGCAGCCTCAGGCTAAAGGGGTCTAAACGACACGTCATCAACGTTTGGCCATGAAGTGATCTTTCTGAAGTGTTTAACATTGATAATTATTTTGAAATATCTATATATTTTTTATACGTGTGTACTTTAATTAATGCTATTGCATTTCTTCAAAATTTTTTATAGGTAGCCAAAACGCTAGGTATTCTCTAAAACAACCTTATCGTCTAATAGTTTTCGCCTAGATTGAAGAATTTGTAACATATGTATATAGTTGTGTAATTTAATTAATAATTTTTAATAATTTTCTCCGAGTTTACCTGCTGAAGGATACCCGAAACAGCTTTCTATTATGATTGTAGAAGTGTGTAAGAAAGAAGTGGGTACGAAAAATGGAAACTCAAAGAGAGAAAGAGAGAGGGAGAGGGAGGGAGAGAGAGAGAGAGAGACAGGCAGATAGACAGACAGACAGACAGACAGACAGGTAGAGGGTGAGGTTGAAGGGGGAAAACAATACAAATCTCACTTTTTGCAAATTGAATATGTACACACTAAAATCTGACTCTTTGAATTGTACAAATTTAACTACTTACAATTTACCACATAAAATCAATTTTTGTTGACCTCCAAAAAAATTATTTGTAGAATGACTTATAAATACAGATACATCCGTATATGTTTTTTTATAGTTCAAAACACTGTACCGTGAGGACAAATTTAACGAGAGACAATTCAACACTACTCTACCACTGGAGCTATCGTGACCTTTAAAAAAATGGCAAAAAGGAGGGAAAATTCAATAAGTGGGGTCGAGATGGGAAGTTGTTGTCCGAGTAAAGTCACGATAGCTCAAGTGGTAGAGCAACAGCGTATTGAGCCAAAGGTCATGGGTTCGAATCCCGCTCGTGACACTGACTTTTTTATCCCAACCACGACCTTACATAAAAATGAACTATTGAATTTAGTTGGTGGCAAAACGTCGGTTCGGTTATCTACAGTACCTTATGGACAACCTGGACAAGGTCAAAAACAATAAAATAAATCTTTATTTTGTACATAAAAGAACTTGTACAGTTTTATTTCGGGTCGGTTATGTTCTTCGTTGAAAAATTTTGAACTCGAAAAGAAATCATTGGATAAACAATAAAAACATGCGTTTTTCTGCAGGTCTAATTTTCAAGAAGGGTATAATTTAAACATGCCACTCTTCTCCACGCAGGTTTAAATTCAATCAACTAGACTTGTTTCTGCGCAAATACTCGTGTAATTAAAATGTAGAATATAAATATGATAGGTTTATGTAACAAGAAAAAAACTAGGGGACAGAGAAGAAAAATAAATGCTAGAAAATTATCATATTTTACATAAACAAACGTAAACATGGCATGTTATAGAATTTTTAAATACGCCCAATTAGGCAAATTGATTTTAAAAATGGTGGTCCGAAGGACAAGGATAAGCGGATAAAGATCCGGTGCATCCTTTGCCCATTGGCCCAGTTCCTCGGTAAACAAAGAAAACGGAGGTGCAAGGAAGCGGCAGGAAGCGTGTAATCGGCTCGGCTGGACGCGTGCAACGGTCGAGTGCCACGCATCGTTGAATGTCAAGGTGGCGCACGTCACCGGGGCTGCTGCACCGACGATTTGCCCTTGGTTGAATTGGCCTTGGATCTGTTTCAAACATAAAAAAAAAAAAAATATTGCGCAAGAAAAGTGCATCAGGGTTGTAGTTCTGCGGTTTACTATGATGCAGTCTGAGACAAAGTCAAGACGCCAATGAAGCGATGACTTGTACCTAATGAATCATTATAAAATTATATCAAAAACCTGTTTGTGTGAATCATCATGCTACAAATAATGCATAACGACCAATTCCAAACTGACCAGATATCGGTTATTTAGTTAAGCTTTCAAGGAATATATAGATTTTAATAATTCAAGGTTACCTTAAATCAAAATCAAAATCAAAAATGTCAATATCAAAAAAACTAATCATCTTTTAACATATATGGGTCGAGTTTATCGTTAATCGATGATTATTCAGATATCGTGAGATGCGGTCTGGCAAGATGTAGGTTTCAGAAAAAAATTTCTTTATTGTGCCAACGTTTCGATCTTTATTGAGATCATCTTCAGGGCTCATCTTGTTAAATGTAAACAATGTTTATAAATCCCAGGATCTCAATAAAGATCGAAACGTTGCATCTCACGATTTTTTAATAATCATCGACTAACGGTCACTAATCACCACACAATATTATGTTTGTGTATTTTCGTTGATATTAATTCTCAACTGACAGAGCAAGCATTCTAGGATGTGTGGGTGATTTTGACTTTTACGGGTAGCTTTGTCAGGATTTTTATCAGGAGAAAGGATTGCTGTACCATCGGCAAAGGTGACGGAAATAGGTAGGTAGGAAGTATAAGTGGAATAAAGGAAAGGAGCAAGGATGCTGCCCTGTGGGACACCTGACGGCGAATTTCTGTGGAATACGAGAAAGTAGCAATCGTAAGACAGGATTTTAGGATGCAGTAATAGATTGATGGGAGGATGTTCTTAAGCTTCCACAGCAGCCCATAGCTAAAACTTAATAAAAACTTAACGTAACGTTTATCTTAAAATGTGAGAAGAAAAATTCCTTCGCAAAAGTAGAAAATTTAGTTTTGTTATTTATGGTGTAATAGCACAAGTTTAAACAGTGTTTTGTAAATTTTGATATTTTTCAATGTATTAAACCTCGAGTTTAAATTTAATTTTTACTGTTTGTTAGAGAAACTAGGTATAAATAGAATAGTGTCAAGGTTGGGAAAAGTGCTCAATATTGTGTTATTGTAAAATATTCTAGAATCCGAATAAAATTATCATTGTAAATCACTACAGAGTTTTTGAAATATTAATGAAGAGTTTTTAAAAAATACCATGGGCAAGCATTTTCCTGCATCGCACCTCATTTTCATAAACCGGTAGAAAGATTGCGAAACGGTGATCTTCTGAGAGGGTCTCGCGTTTATAAGAGAGTCATAAATATTCCAAGACGAATTTTAATAGAATATCGCCTGTCAATGTTATGACTGTGCTATTCTGCACTTCTTTAATTTATTCGTCTTGACATCCGCCGATATGAAAATCCATTGTATAATCCGTCGCCTGTTTTGTTAGAGGTTGAAACAAGAAATTTTTTCACAACAATTTCGTTATTGTGTCGCGTTTATAGCGTCTGTTGCACAATGTTTCATAAATAAAAGCGTTTACGGCCTGCAGAAAAGCGGCCGTTGACAACCTTGAGCCGCACCATTACAATAATCGGGAGAACTGCTCCAACTATCTCTCGGCCCATATTGGGAATATACGGAATTACGCCGTCTGCTTGTAACAATCTCTTTTTCATACGGATTATTGTAATGTGGGTATTAATGGAGCTAGCACGTCATGCTCTGCCATCTGTATTACAAATTTACCGTGCTCGCCGATCATAACACGCATAACAATAAAATTAGAAGTTCTTCTAGAATGATTCTAGGCTTGAAGGTTAATAAACATCTTTTACATCCTTCAAAGGGTTAATTTAGTACGTTCTTTCTCTAAATAAAAAGGCTAGTTAATATAGCATTCTGAAAAATGTTTATTATTATTCCTTCAAAATTAATTCAAACTCTTTTGGCCATGAGAATCAGCTATACGGTTGTTTATGAATAATTAATTTTAAATTGTGAATTGCTGTGTCATTAAAACGATTTGTTCCTAAAATTAATAATTAGTTTTTTAGGATAATTAATTATATCTCGTGCATAGATGATAATTCGGAAAATTAATGCTTCGTAGGCAAACGTATAGCTGATTTATATAGTGAATATCTGAAGCTGATAAATAAAATGAATCTATACCAAAAAAATAATAAATATTAATTATTCAGATATCGTGAGATGCTGTCTGGTTTGATGTAGGTACCAGAAAAACATTTTCTTCATCGTGCCAACGTTTCGATATTTATTGAAATCATCTTCAGGGCTCATTGAGAATGCCACTCTCAACACGTCACGCAAGAATGGCTTATTTACCCAGAAGACAAACACTTTGAGCCCTGATGATTGATGATCTCAATAAAAAATAGAAACGTTGGCACGATAAAGAAAATGTTTTGCTGATACGTACATCACACCAGGCCGCATCTCACGATATCTGAATAATTATCGATTAACGTTCACAAATCTCTACACATAATAAATATTAATTTTAGAACGCGGTCATCGGTGGCGGCAACGGTTTAAGCGTTAGCACGGTGCGCATCACTGTATGGTAAAGGTCCTGGGTTCGAATCCAGAGGCTTTGCATTCGAGCACGACAAATTTACAAATGCGCTTTTTTTCAAAAAGACCAGCACCCCGAGGGTTGATATGACTTCTGCTGTTGCGTGCTCTCTTAAAAAATAAATAAATAAAATGATTGTAGCAAAACATCGTTCTCATGAAGTTATTTTGAGTTAGGGCTTCTTGAGGTCTGTAAATTGGTCGTATCTAATCGTTTTGGTCGGTCATACGAGTTTTAGTTTAGGTTTTAATTCGCTTCTAATGTGAAGTAGTGTTTATTTAGTCATTATTGTTTTCACACTCTGGAAAGGGTTCGAGATTCATAGTTTTACTCATTTAGGTGTTATGCTAATGGAAAGACTGCTAAGAAATTTGGTGACTTGTATGGTGATGATGATTTAGGAGAAAGCACCGCCAAAAATTGGTTTCTAAGGTTCCAACTTTTGAGGGTAAAATTCGATTTGGAATAGACAAAGCACTCGGTTCATCTTTCAAATATTGGTGAGCCTTCTCTTTGAAATTCAAACTTTAATCACAAATATACGGGGTCGTTACTGCGATCCTCTCCCAAATGGAGTGATATCCAGCGATGAAAATTGTGAAAACAACAATGTTCAATGGATGTGGGACACAGATACGAGACTGGACCAGCGGAGTATCTAGCCGAAGATCGTGGGTTCGAATCCCGCTTGTGCCATTGACTTTTTTATCTCAACTGAAACCTTAATTAATTGTAACGGAGACCAAGGTCTAAGAACTTCAAAAGCGGTGTTACAATCCTTTTTTTAAATAAAAATTTTTTTGTTACCTATACATGACGTGTACTATACAAATACGTAACACAATGATATGGTATACGGATGGCTCCAAAACAACTGAAGGAACCGGATCAGGAATTTTCTGTACAAGCCCAAAATATGAGCAATCAAACTCACTAGGGAAGTACACCTCGGTCTTTCAAGCAGAAATACATGCTATCAATGCCTGTGCTCTGGAAAATCTTAAAAGAGGTTACACTGACAAAAAAATCCTCATAAGATCAGACAGCCAAGCAGCTATCAAAGCACTAACATGTACAAGATTCACATCAAAATTAGTCAGTGAATGCATCCAAAATCTCCAAAACCTGGGAAAACACAACAAGGTAATGGTATCCTGGGTGCTAGGGCACAGGGGAATTTTGGGTAACGAAGAAGCAGACAGACTGGCCAGAGGAGGATCCGCAAAACCATACATAGGCCCCGAGCCTATCCTTGGAATATCCAAAACAAACGTAGAATCCTCCATCGCAGACTGGATCCAAATAAAACAAAGTGAAAAATGGATAAACTCTAGTGCTAGACACAGCAAACTCATGATAAAACAACCCTCACCAAAACTGGCAAAAACACTGCTACAACTGGAGAGGGCAAATCTCAGGAGAGTGGTAGGGCTACTAACCGGCCACTGGCACCTGAGAAAACATCTACAAAACATGGGCATATATAATAGTGATCCAATTTGCAGACTATGTAATGAGGAGGAGGAAACAGCCACTCATATCATCTTCGAATGCGGAGCAACGGCTCAATGGAGATTCAATCTGACGCACAGAAATGACTCAGAGAACCACATTGAAGCAATAACAGTCAATGACTTGATAATCCTAAATAAAAGGAACTAGGAAGGTACAATAAGCCAAAAGGCTGCAGTGCCTGGGGCACACAAACCCCACCTCCTAGTAACTTTGCCACCTAACCTAACCTAACCTATACAAATACGTAACATGATAATGTATCGCACAGTACAACACAAGCACTAATGCCAGGACTGCACTGGTAGAGCCCATGCTTTGAGATGTGTATGTTTAGGAAGGAGGTCCCGAGAACGCCATCAGTTGAAAAGACGTGGCAGGTTGTGAGGATGTGAATGAGTGGCGAGGGTTGCAAAGGTGAGGAATATGGACCGGATCAGACTGGACCACCTAAAAATGTAATGTGCATTTGGTGAAATTGGATATGGCTGCTTAATGAACCTTTTTCCGACCATGGGAAGCATTAACCCTAGTGTACTATTGCAAACAGTTGGTGTGATTTGAGTCATCCATTGGCTAAACACGACCGCTGTTGTTAAGTTTTAAGTTAAGATGACCAATCCAAAATTTTCCCAACAAATTACTAAAATGATGACACTAAATATCGCAAAAAGTATAAAATAACTTATACATGCTGTATACATCTGTGAGCAGCTTGTGCATTTTTGGAGCGTTATATGGGTTCCTCACCCAAGGTTGTTATTGAGAAGAATTTCATCGTATGAAAAGTCGGCTTTTTAAAAGGATGTGCGCGGAATGCTGGGGAAAAGGCAACGATCCACTGTTAACTCGATAAGTCGGTTTTCCCATGATTGTATTGTCAAGTTCCGTTCCAGAACGTTTCTTCAAGAATAACCAACTCCGAGTCATGAGTTTGCCGACACGCCAGGAATTGTTACCACATCAGATTTTCACTTATTACTGGCTATGCAAAATTATAATAATGGCAAAAACATAGCTGGACGAGACCAATGTAGAAAATACATCTGTCTTCATCACCCTCGAACTGGAAAAGTTCTGGGAAGCAGGAAACACAAAATAACATAAATGATGGCTCCAAGTAAATACAATTACCTGCTCCTTTTATTAGAAAAACCTAACCATCTCTAACGATCTTTGTATTGAATGTAACATTAAAGCTCGATACGGATTTAGTTTACGACCCATTTCGCATCAGGTCATATGATGATTTCCATGGAAAAATGTACAGATCAAACAATAAAGATTGCGAGAAACGGATTCGTGCCTCCTAAACCAAAACAGCATCGTTGAAGATAAACTAAAATGATCAAAATCTATCAAAGTAATAATAATGTTTAAATAATGATTTGACTTCAAAGAATCAAACCATTTTTACCCTAGGTTGTTTATTACTGTTAAACTTCAGGTTTGGTTATTCGGCAGCGTCTAAACTCTTATTAATGCGATAATTTGTTAGAGAAACGTTCGAAAAACGGCTCGTCTGCAATTTATCCGTCATCCGTATCCAGCATCTTATTCAAAAATGTTGACTTAAAAAGTTCTTAATTTACGGGGCGATCATTCACGCTAAATATAACGTTCGTGCCAAGCAGTCTCGCCAAATCGTCAGAAACGCGCCTTTCCTTTTGCTGGCGAGACCGATCGTTTTTGGGAAGTGTTTAGAGGATATCCGAGAGCCTGTCGAAAATTACATGTAATAACAGGTTGCAGGTGTTCCTCCGACGTACGACGTGTCCCGGGATCTCCGTGCGAGGAAAGATGTCCTAATTGAAGATAGAGGAGCTAATAAATTGCAGAGATGTAGCGTTGGATCCGAGCCACATAGAAGCCTCTTTTGTTGACAAGTGTGACCGTGACCGTCGGGCATTAAACTCTATTTAGCCCTGCTTTCTACTACTGACTTTGTTTGTTCGACCAATATCGAGGTAAAAACCTGACATTTTAACGTTTCATCATATTAGTAGTAATACGGGGAGGATAATTACCCAAAAATACACGATGGGTAGTAAATATTATTCTGGGAATGAATGATTTTTTTTAGTCAAGAGATGAAACCCAAAAAGGTGATCGTCATCGAAAAGTTCAATAATTGAAGAACAGTTTTCTTTAACAAAAAATGTAATTATTGTCATATTCTGCTATAATACCCAGTATAAAACTTTCTATTTCAAACCAATCACCAGATGCAAATATCAAGTTGAGTTTTATATACTCCTACCGGCTACAACTCATAAAATGTAGAATAAAAATTCTCAATAAAATGTGAAATTAATTATAAGTAAGTGACACATTGTCAATATTTTTTGTCAGTTTACACAATAATCGCAAAGTTGTTTCGCTTTAATATATCAGTAATGATTAAAAACTGACTTTATTTATTTTTACTGATCTTCCAGTTCTCGTGTGCTCATGAAGACAGTCTGTATTAAAACAATGCTGGTACCAGTTATCATTTATAGTTGGGCAGGGTAACGATATGTTGAATAAATGATAGAAGTAGTACTACAAAAAAGTAAACATCCATGTATACAGGTTTGTTGATATGACATAGAGTGGACAGAATAAACCCGGATAGAGCACACAATCGTAATCAAAAGAAGACAAGCTTTATTAGCAAACTAAATGGAATCCGAAGGAATTATGAGTGGTACTACTTGTACAGTTTCGATTCACTCTGTTGATTTGCGTATACGTGTTATTAAGAAAGTGTGTGAACACAAAGCGTGGAAGATTAGTCATAAAGAGATCTTGAAGAGAGAGAGAGAGAGAGAGAGAGAGAGAGAGAGAGAGAGAGAGAAATAGGACACATAGAAACCAAAAAAAGCAAGCGAGAGATAGAGAGTGAGAGAGAGAGAGAAAGAAAGAAATAGAGAGAAATAGGACACATAGAAACCAAAAAAGCAAGCGAGAGGTAGAGAGTGAGAGAGAGAGAGACAGAGAGAAAGAGAGAGAGAGAGAGAGAGAGAGAGAGAGAGAGAGAGAGAGAGAGAGAGAGAGACAGCGAGACAGAGAGATAGGTAAGAACATGGATACAAAAAATAGGAACTCAAAGAGAGTGAAAAATAAGACATCGGGAAAAAATAGAAACCCAACGGGAGAGAGAGAGAG
>CM077105.1:22610041-22620240 GCA_039619505.1 Cimex hemipterus | reverse complement strand
TATATATATATATATATATATATATAAATCCCCATCAGGACTTTAGGACGTCTCTCTTGCTACATCAAGACTCTGGATGTAACCACTCACTTCTTATAATTATTCTACGTAAATCGTATACATAAAATCCGAAAAAATATACAGTGATTTTAAAGTAATGAATTTGAATCAAATCTTTCTAAAAATGATTATTTTTATGTACAATCTTATAACTGGTTACACTCAGTAAATAAATGCTAAAGAATGAATAAGGATGTTTGTAATTAATTCTTATTTTAATTATTTTAATTGTACTAACTGATATATTCTTGTTAGAAGGATAAACAATATAGAAAATACGAATCAAAAACAAATATTAATCCTCAATTTTAATAATGAATTTACTTAACAATAGCAAACAGGAAGATTAATCATTTTGTAAACAAAGGCGTTTCTCGTTTTTTCCTCATTTTATTCCAGTTGTATTCTGTTTAACTGGCAAAGACATAATCTTGAACTAGGATTTTGAAATATTGTTATAGGACTGGGCCAACGAGGTCACTGACAAGTGGATATCGCAGAGGCTGTTGGAGTTTCACAGAGCGTGGCGCATTACGACGCTAAGGGAGGACAGAAATATTGTCGTTAATGCAAGACGGAACCATTTTCATAATTCACGCCAGTTTTTAAATAAGTACAAGTGTTAAGTATGCCTCGCATTGCATGCCCCTGTGAGACGACTTGAAGCCACAGCCCGCTACCAGTTACTCAGGAGTATGGTGCCTGTATCCCTGGGCGTCGCAATGTGTTTAGACAATGAGGTTCTTTAAGGTGCACATCTGGCATATAGGACTTATCACACGTTTAGTTTCCCAAATAAGAAGCGACTAACCTCCGCTCAAGGTAGATGGTGTGAACACCGTGAGGTTCGGTGTAGAAGCCACCATATCCACAGACTAATCAAACAGACATGCTGATTTCTCCTTCTTGCCCCGTCCGAAGGGGTTAATAATTGTGCACTCAACCGTCTGCCATGCGTAATGGGATATCCAAAAGAACTAAAATGCATCAGCTGGTCTCCCTACGTACTCCCAAGGAGACTCACCACTAATCAGCTACGAGTCCATTCCCATGGGTTTGGCCTCAGACTTGGAATGATTCTTCACTGCCCCTTAGATCAAATGGTTATGCAAGCTCCCTCCTTCTATGCTGGATCTGGTACCCTAACCCTGATGTGCCTTTGCTGCAGCACTCGCCAACCACAGCGAGCTAGCGAGACAACAATTCGCTCAAGACATTTCGAACTATATGTAGGTATAGTCTTTGCATCCTTGCATGCTAAACGCTTTATTCGCCCTATCCTCCAATTGCACGCAAATGCGCGCCAGGAAACATCAATACAGCTTGTGTTTGAGAGAGTGTGTCAGGTTCTCAAAGATACACCGTTATTTTGTGCCTGGAAACCTCCTTGCAACCGAGGGTCGGGAAGCGTCAGTTGGAGATTCCTAGGAGCACTCTCTGCACAGTCCAGGAGATTGGATCGAGAGGAAACGACATGCCGACCCCATGCTCACCGTTGAAGGATACACGCAAGCTTCAAACACGATTGTTACCGTGGTCCCTAATAATTAAAGCACTGCTCCTCTGAGAGATAGAGAATGGTGCAGCGATCGCGTAGAAGAGAACACCAATTAGAATACAGTTATGTTTACTGATGAGTCGCTTTGCTGTGTGTAAAGAGATAGCCGATGAGTCTACCAAGACTGTACTCCCTCCAGTCCAGTTTGGAGGACGCAGTGTGTCTGGCTGGGATTTACATTGGAGGACAAACGAGAATCAATAATGTTGTAGGCAAACACACCGCCGCAGTCCGCTATTTCCGAGAAATTATCGATGAATACACAATTGAAACCAGAGATCTCATTGCTACGCATTTTCGATTTCTGGATGGCAATGGCAAACCTCACAGAGGCAAAGTTCATCACTGTTTGGAAAGCCTGTAAATTTCCCAGAAGAATTCTTTTCAGCACCCAGTAGACTTAGAACAATTGAGTGAAGCGTTGCAACATCTTAGTACTGAAATGCAAATGAAATTAGTGACAACCTTATTAACAGTTTGGCTAACAGATGCACAGAGGTTTTAGCTAACAGAAAACATTATACAAGGCCATTTTTTTTATTTTATTTCAAAAAATGATATTCTACAATAATGACAATTATTCAGATATCGAGAGATGCTGTATAGTGTGATGTAGGTTTCAGAAAAACATTTTCTTTGTCGCGCCAAGGTTTCGATTTTTTATTCAGATCATCTTCAGGGCTCTAAGTGTTTCTTCTGTGTAATTGTACGATTCTTGCATGTCATATTGAGAGTGCATTCACGATAAATGAAATGTTTTTCTGAAATGTACATCATTCCAGATCGCATCTCACGATATCTTATCAATTAACGGTCACTAATCTCTTCACAAATAAACAAAATTATTCAGATATCGTGAGATGCGATCTGGTATGATGTAGGTTTCGGTAAAACATTTTCAATTAAAACCTGTTACTTTGTTATTTTTAAAAATCTCTTAATTAAATTTTCCTTAGGTAAAAACATAATAATTTCTAATTAGTTTTAATGAAATTTACATTCAAAATTTAAAAAATACTCGGGAAAGTAAATACTACAAAATTGGCTATATCCCTATTCATCTTTGAGCAGTTTATGCTGGCTAGTTTATTTTGACACATATTCTCAAACAAAATTCTCTGAAAAACATTCGTATTCATCAAAATTATCTTTAGTCTAATAGGAATAGATTCAGTTTCAACTGTTTGTACATTCATTTTGTTTTCTGTGTTCTCGCTATTCTTTGAACAATATACCAAAATAGAGAAAGAAAAAAAAAGATTTTTTAATAAATAATGTAATTTAATTAAAAGAAATTTGATTAAAATTTTTATATCGATGCAAAGAGTTTAAAGGTGGAAATTCTCAATGTATGATTCAATTCACCATATTTTTCAAAATGTTTTTATTTTATAAATTTTATAATTTTACTATGTTTTGATATCTTTTACAATATATTTCTGCTGTATTTCAGTAAATAAGGTAAATAATGAAACGAAATTTTTGTTTGATATGTTTTGGCGAGTTTAATCAGCTAAGAGGGCATCGAGAACGGTGAAAGGATCAAAAACAGCGAGACACGAGTCTTCTTTACCGCCTATTTCAATCAACAGAGGCGAAAGATAATCTGCCGGTTCTTCCAATTTTGTTTTCAGCCTCTAAGATCTACGAATAAAAGCCAGGGATGGATGGGACTTAGGCCAGTAGTTTTGAGTGGCACGGACCCGTTTCTCCGCCTCGCAAGAAACCAGTTCCCCTGTGCGCGCACAGTAGTCCTTGATAATATACCGTCACGGATCCAATGATAAATATGTCCCAACACGGTTATTACTCGTCAGGAAAATACAGCCGTGATAAACCTAATATTCTTCCTCTTGATTACACCTCTGGACGCCCGTTTTATGTTGCAACGTCGTAGAAACAGGCGTCTTTTTTTTTGACTCTAGTGAATATTTAATTTTTGGCCTGATTCACGATTTTTTTGTGTTTTTCTTTTGTATATTTAATTTCAGAAACCCGGTCGATAATCAATCGTATAGTCAAATTTGACTGACAACCTCAGGCCGACCTGTCCTCTATTCTGCCAGATCTACAATGGCAATTTCTACAATACGAAAAATTAAAAAATAAAACACAAAACTTTGCAATACCATAAATTTTTTAGGAATAGACCAGAATTTCCAGCGATTTAAAGAAGTTACTAGGTCTTAGTGTTGTTTCGAAAAACATTTTTTTGTTTTTCTAACTTTATTAGTATTTGTAATGAGATTAAAGCCTTTTCCCGAATTTTTGAGTCTTTGAATTTTTGCCTGCTAGTGTTTGAATAACAGTTCTGTGTGCAAATTTTTTCAAAGATTTTTGAGGCTACCCGAATAAAGAATTCAAAAAGGATCCACTCATCCTGAGACTGTTTCTAGACCGACTGCATCTTTTTTGATTATAATTATTGTTCATAGAGGTCTTTGGGAAATGTGTAAATTATGTCACAAAATTTCTAAATTTTAAATAAAAAACAGGAATGTTTATGTTTATAATTTAATGTGCGGTGTTTTGTGACCGTTAGTTAATGATTAATCCGATATCGTGAGATGCGGTCTGGGTCTGGTGTAACGTAGGGTTTAGAAAAACATTGTGTTTATCGTGCCAACGTTTCGATCTTTATTGAGATCTTCTTCAGGGCTGATAGTGTTTGTTTTCCTTGTAGCAGCCCTGGGTACACTCAACACGACAGACAAGAATGAAATAGCTACACAGAAAACAAACACTTTGAGCACTGAAGATGATTTCAATAAAGATCGAAACATTGGCACTACAAAGAAAATATTTTTCTAGAACTACCCCTCCACAGATCGCATCTCACGATTTCCGAATAATTTATAATTTAAAATAGGTTTTTGAATACATTTGGGCTTCGAAATTAAGTAATCGTGAGTTCGAATTTCGCTCGTGCCATTGACTTTTTATCTCAACTAAAAGCGTTTGTGTGGTGATTAATGACTGTTAATCTATATTTACTTAGAAATCATGAGATGAGGCCTGGTGTGATGTAGGTTTCAGAAAAACATTTTCTTTATCGTGCCATCGTTTTAGATCTTTATTGAGATCGTCTACAGGGCTCAAAGTGTTTGCTTTCTGAGTAATTGTGCAATTCTTGCGTGTCATGTCGAGTGTGCCGCAAGAATGTCACAAAGCTTAATTAATTGTAATTTAAAAGGAAAAATTAAAGCTTTGTATGGTAATAGGATTAATGAGTGATGTTTGGAGTCACAACTTTATACCTTATATAACTCAGAAGTGATATAGCTAACCTTAAATTTACATGTTACGCTGAAATGACTTTAGCCATTCAAACGCCCTTACAAATTAACAATAATAAAAGAGCTAAAAAATAATTTTCACATATAATTTAAATAGGAATTAAAAATTTCTCTTCAACCATTACACTACACACGATTAATTTAATTTAATTAATTTTTTAAAAATTCTTATTTTTAGCTATAAAAGTGTATAAAGTAATAATTGGATTGGAGCGCAAGAAAGATAATACAGAGGAGCAATGGAAGGGAGGGCACGCGATAACCAATCTAGTGTGGCCAATTGGGCAACATAAATTATATAATTTTTGCACCTGTACAAGATAGTTGCACAAACAAGTAATTTTCTTCCTTTTTTACCTTTATGGATAATTTTCATTAGGTAAGTCATTTGTTATTCCATTTCTAAAAATGTAGTATTTTATTTAACCCACGGTCCCATTATCGTGTGTTTTCACATCTGATTACATTTTTTTAATATCACAATTCATATTTCGTTTTCATTGTGTCCCAATCCGCGTAATATTAAAACAACCTATGCCCAAAATAATAAATTTTACGATTTATTTCAAAACAGCTTATGTCGTCAACAAAATACAATGTGGGGCGTCGGTGGGCGCAAGGTTCAGTCTTTGACACGGCGGTCATCAGTGTAAGGTAAAGGTCCCGGGTTCGTATCCAGCGGCCTTGCATTCCAACCCGACATACTAACAAATGGGCTTTTTTTTCAAAAACACCGGCACCCTGAAAGTTTGTATGACCTATGCTGTTGCGAACCCTCGAAAAAAAGAAAACAATGAAATATAATTTTCTCAAGCAAATATAATGCTTAAAATTGGTCAGATATATTTGATTCATAGGCCAATTAAACTATGAATAATAAATTTAGATTTTTCATCTACTTAGAGACTTCTTTGGGTCCTATACATCCCTCAACATAAGTTAGATTCTAGGCGATAACATTTCAGACAACCGAATGTAGTTTTTAAAGCCCTGTCACACTATACATTAATAAATATATTCTCTTTCCGCATACCAAACTAAAAATATTACCATAGTAAAAAAAATCTTTCCACAACTCCGAACAGAGGACCTAACTACTCTCTGCTGTGACGAGAAGCTACATGCTCTTTATATAGTCCCAAAATTGACAGCATTAAATTAAGCGGGATATATCGAACAAACTTTCTGTAAATACTTGATATATACTCGGTTTTTTATCCGGAAGTAATAAAAATTTCGTGGGTCATCCTAGCATGGGCTATTTTTAATCCGGTAATGACGATCCCTTTCGTTGCTCTCGGTACCTAGGAACTCCTTTGCTGACTATATGCTTTACTTGCACTACTGCTTTGACTGCATTAAGCTGCCTTTTCCTTTTGATTATACTTTTTATTGCCTTTCAAACTCTTAGGCCAGGATCGGGCTAGTCAGATAGATAAAATTAATTGGGATACTCTGAACATGATAAAATACCATATTTGGAGGTATAAAGACTGATAATTCGAGAAGAAAAGGTTAATTATTATTTTTGAAAACTTTCAGAAAGCCTACTACCCGAGTAAATTATTACATAAAAACAATTTTAAGTGAATCACGTTCAACGGGCTTGTTTAGAAAATATTAATCAATCAGTCGAAATGATTTGATAGAAGGCAGACTCAGACGTGAATGAGATTTCACCTAATGCAGCCAGCAGTTGTTCTTTCTGATTTATATTTTTGATTAATGGCTCGTTCAGAGAATGACAGTTATGACCGTTTTCTAGATCTATGTGTATAATTATTCTCGCCGTTTCTTACACCAATGTTCCTGTACTGAGAACTGATGAGCCTAAGTTTCTTAATGACTGCAATCAGACAAGCGTTGAAAACGTTCAAATTTTCAAAAACGGTTCTTTCCATCTTGTGTCAGGGTGAACGCTAGTAGTTGTTATGATCCGACAAGTGGTTCTCTAGGTAAACTATTAAGTGTTTTAGGGCCCCCCCCCTTATTTTTAGATAAGGCCCGAGCTCCCCGGCGATAAATTATATCCCCGGAAAAAAAGAGGGAGAGGAAAGTGCTAGAGCCTGTCCCAACCGAAAAAAAAACTGTCACCCAGCTCTTTTCTTGCAGCACTCCTTTCAAATAAAATTAATGTATTCATTAGAACCCATTTAATCCATAAAAAGACAGTTCTGCCTTTGTAAAATTACATGAAATAAAACAATAATCAAATATAGAACAATAACAATTAAATAAACAACAGTTCAAATTTTACAATTATTTAACATTTCAAAACTTCGTAAGATATTTCGTTAAAGCCTGGAAACGAATGATCATCGTACAAAGCATACTAAACATTTCACAGAAGATCTAACAGAATGGGCATATCTTCCTATTATTCCAACCCTTCGTTAATTGTTTAGCTAACAATTAAAGTAATTATAACTTATTGTATAACACGTAATATTATAAGCCAAGGTGGTCTAAGAGAAAGAAAAAAGGAAAAATGAAGTAAAAATTAAACATATATATTGAACGATTATTACATGATTGAATATAGATAGGCAGACAAAGAATAGGGGTATAAACAGAAAATTTGAGAAACGGTTACAGATAGAGAGAAAACAACGAGTAAAGGAAATATTGATGAAATTTGGTGTTTGGCGCTGTTGGATGGGCATGAAAATGTTCCACTACATTCAGCCATTGCCACTACATTACTATTATTCTTTGAGAAAATTATAGGAAGCAAACGAACGATATTGTACACATGGCAGACAAAGAATAGACATATAAACAGAATAAGTGAGAAAAGTGACAGAGAGAAAATAATGACTAGTAGAAAAAAGAAGTATGTTTAACACGTAAAAAAGGGACTGAGAGAAAGGAAGAAAATGAGAGAGAGAGAGAGAGAGAGAGAAAGAAATAACGACTAAAGGAAAGATGGAGTGAACAAAATGAAAAAGGGATATGTTAAACGCATAAAAAGTGGCCGAGAGACAGGAGAAAGGAAAAAATGAGAGAGAGAGAGAGAGAGAATAATTAGTAAAGGAAAAATAGAGTGAACAAATAGGAAAAAGGATCAAGTTTAACACATAAAAAAGTGGCTAAGGGGCAGGAAGAAAATTAGAGACAGAGAGAAAATATGAGGAAAGAAAAGGTTGAATGAATAAAATAGAAAAAGGAGTAGGTTTAACACATAAAAAGTCTCTAAGAGACAGAAAGATAATGAGAGAGTAGAGAAAGAGAGAGAGAGAGAGAGAGAGAGAGAGAGAGAGAGAGAGAGAGAGGAATAATTAATAAAGAAAAGATTGAGTGAACAAAAGAGAAGAATAAGTTTAAGAAGGGTGAGAATGACGGAACAGAAAAAGATCAAATGATAGAGAAACAAACAAATTCAAGAAACAAAGTACGAGAGTGAGTTGGGAAGAAAGGGAGATGTATATTTATAATATATATTATATATTTATTATATATAATTTGATAGAAGGAGATTGATAGATTGATTTTATCAACCGAAGTTTTGCCTCTTGACCCTTTCACCACTTAATGTGATTAATACCTTTTACATTATATTTGTTATCCATACTCCTTTATTCGAGAAAGATAGATAGATAGAGAAAGAGGTAGTGTGAGAGAGAGAGAGAGAGTGATGTAAAGAACCATAAAATTAAGCTGTTTTAGTTTTTTACATAAGGTATCACTACATAACTAAAAAAATATGTATTTTATTAAATTTAGAAGTTTTTAAATTTTAAAGTTAAATTTTAGTTTAAGAAATTTAGTTCGTCTATTTTTTATATCATTTGGGTTCGAATCGTACATAGGAAAAATATCTAAAATACGATTTGCACTTTTAGTTAACTGCAGTTTTAATATAAAGCCTTGGATGATATGAAAAAGTTAGTTTCACGAGCGGGATTCGAACCCAAACATTCGTCTAATTATACCGTCACTTCGATCCACCACTCATCCGGGCGCCAACTTCTCACTAAATGAAGTGGTTGGAACTGCAACGTATTGCCCGAATGTCGTGGGTTCGAATCTCGCCCGTGTCGCTGGAATTTTCATCTCAACCAACATCTTAGATTAAAAGTATAACTTATTAAAATAAATAATACATATATTGATTTGTAGTTCCGCATGTTGGGACAAATTTATTATTTCTAATAACGGTTGAGCTTGCTAATGGGATAAACTGTTGATAAGGAAATCTGAGCTTTTATTAAAAGTTGAATGACGCAAACAAAATTGGAAGGATTGATTTAAATCTAATTGGACATCTGGTAAAGCTATATCGGCTATCTCGTTCAATCTCCACTTCAAACGAATGAACGATATTCTTCGGTTAATCGCGATACCCTATCCGGCTGGGCCGGGAGTTTTTGCACAGGTTCAAGGATATCTTTCGCCCGGTTTTTCTCTGAATCGTTTTTTGTATTGTACCGCGAATTCAGGGTTTATGAGGATGTGGAATCTGCGGTCTAACCGAGGAAATGTCATAGATCGATTTCTCGCCTGGATAACAGCTCTAAACAAATTATTCCGAACAAACACCGGACGTTAAGGAGAAGTAATGTTTATTAATTCTAGCAGTCGGATTCGCGTTGATAAATACTTTCTAGTTTTTAGTTATCCTTTCTTTAAGTTATTACAAACGCTCATTATACGAAAATTCTGAAATTTTTAAATCACCCAATCATCAAATGTCAAAATAATAAAATTATATAACAAAGAAATAAACTAGTGAATAAGGCATATTCTCAGGCTGATGTAATTGTGAAAATGTAACTGAAATGTTTTGACAAGGAACGTCTTAAATCATTTTAAAATACAGGAGAGTAAGATGCAATTGATTTATTATGTCGATCATTTTTGTAGAATTACTGCTAATTGAACCATGAATAAATTAACATTTAGTTATAACCAGTATTCCGAATAAGGGTAAAATCACTACACAAGAAAATAAATAATACGGGATGATGCAACAGTAAAAATATAAATGATGTTTGTATGACAATTGTTTCGGTTTTATGTCCCTTTAGTAACATATAACAATTTACAGCGCAGATATTTAACTGTGAAAACGGTAGAAATTAATATATTTAATATTGCATCATACAGTGCCGTTACAAAATAAAAAAGAGGATCTTACATAACTTACGTATTTATGTATTTCTTTACGTGCAAACTTTGTAAATATGATTAATGAGAAAGGTACATTTAGAAAAAATTTGATTAATAATGTCTCTCTCCCTCTCTCTCTCTCTCTCTCTCTCTCTCTCTCTCTCTCTCTCTCTCTC
>CM077105.1:22586657-22605041 GCA_039619505.1 Cimex hemipterus | reverse complement strand
GAGAGAGAGAGAGAGAGAGAGAGAGAGAGAGAGAGAGAGAGAGAGAGCAAGAGTGTACAACTAGAAAGCAAAGTAGGTTTAGTTTAGTTATGTTTTTAGTTTATTTGAAATATGACGAGAAAAATGTCAAATTCTAATAATCGGATAAGTTATAAAATCGGTAGTTTTTGAAAAACAAGCACACATTATTGCAACTGTAAACAGACTTAAGAAAACGAAATAAATACATAATTTATAATGGATAAGAACTTTTTTAGTCGACATTTTTATGATGTTTCTTTCTTCTTTGGCTGAAATCTACATTGGTGCTGTTTCGATCTATGTAAAGGAGCGGTTCAGTGAAAAGTTCTAGAAGAAGTCTGTCACGTTGAAAGTCATAAATATGGATGCTTTTTTTTCTTCTTGTTTATTTATATCGATATTAACCGAAATAAGCTGTTCTCATAATGAGTATTCAGATATTCAAGACCGGTAGCGCGGTGCTTGGATTAACAGTTAGTCTCCTGGGTTTGAAACCGATCAGGATTTATGTATTCTACCCGGTCCTTGTTTTGTCATGTCCTCCCCTTGGAAAGACAATGAGGAGGGCGGCCGGGGCGAGACAAATCCGTTGCTTCCTCAAGGCACCGTGTTTGTATTGCTTTGTGTCGCCTAACTGATATTAACAGTGCCCTATGAAAGACCTTCTACCTGTCCTAATTTATCTCCTCCCAGGGGCCCTTTTTTGTCCCTTCTGTACTTTTTCTGCGTTTTTACCCCTCGACAAGCCCGAACGTCACCCGTTTACAAACTGTCATTGCCTAAGAAGCACAACTCTATGTTATTGACGAGTTAAACATGGTCACGGCTTAGGCAAAACGGTTAAAATTCATCATCAAATAATTTTAATACGAATTTCAAGTTTTAACAATAATTTTTATTGCAGGATTTCTTCAGATTCTTTTTTTAATCGTTGCTGTTTTTGTCGGTTTGACAAATTTGGCTTTTTCCATCAACAGAGTACTTACGTCAATCAATCAAGTTTCAAACTTAAGTTAAGTATAACTTGTTTGAGAAACAATTCCTTTAATTAAAAAGCTTTTATTTTTTTAGCAGGAAAGCACTGTACAAAACGATAGACTGTTAAAAAAATAACACACACACAAAAAAAAAAAAAAAAAAAACGAAAAAGGCAAGAAAACACGTTTATAAAAGTGAACGGCCTGAAACCAAATCATGGATCCATCAATTTCCTATATTACTCCCAATTATCTACAATCTCCGTATATAGTGGTGGTTACATGCCCACCCCAAAGAGTACACATTACACATCGAGATTAGGAGGAAAGATGAACACGAGAATTATAGAAGTGATGTTGACTGTGAACTTTATGGCTGACTATTAAGCTTCTTCGTAAATAACTATACGCATTATAGAATCAATCATATGCTACTTTTTCTGCCAAGAAGATATGAACGTGGCAAAGTGAAATTAATTTCATCTGAGATTAACTATTTTTCAATGAAAGCATAGCAAAAGGAGAGATCACCAATCGAATAACACTAGAATGAAAAATATCATGAAAGATGAATTCAAATTTGTACGTTTAAGACTAACCAATCGGCATAAAAAATGCGAGCAAGAAAACAATTCAGTAAAACTGGTTGCTAGGTGATATGGCATCGCATTCGTGGTATCACTTATTTTAATCTTGGGTGTGTTTGAAAGAGAGATTCTGATAATGAATGACGTGCACATATGTTCAGCTTGTATATTTATGTTCAGAATTGTATATTTTGAATAAATTTACGATATTTTAAAGTCCGCTTGACCAATTAATACATGACAATTAATTAAGATTTTTAGTGCGTTGAAAAAAAGTTAATGGCGCGAGCGGGATTCGAACCCACGACCTTCGGCTAGATACGCCGCTGTTCTACCAGTTGATAGCCAAGAGGATCATGGTCACGATAGATCCAGTGGTATTGCAGCGGCATATCTAGCCGAAGGTCGTGGGTTCGAATACCACTCGTGCCATTGACTTTTTGTCATCTCAACTAAAAACCTTAATTGTCATATTTTAAAATTTCGATCTTGACGATCCTTTAAGCTTTAATTTATTGCCTTAATATAAAACTAGGATTTCCAAATTTTTATTCGGAATTAAGCACTTCTTTTCAAGTCAATCTTTGGCATGTCGGAACCAGGTTAAAAAAATGAACACTATTTAAACCATAAAAGTGGAGGAGAGTCTGGGGTATTATTCATCCGATAAGCTACATTTAAAGTAAGAAGCAGAAGAAAAATTCGTTTTTTGATTTGATAGCGAAAAGCAGAAAGCAACTCTGACAAACAAGCCAACGAGGATATGGCCAAATTACAGATTCCATACTGCGGACCACAGTATGAAAAAACTATGTGACGATAAATCATATTATTTAAGTTTCTTTTCATGATTGGATATGAAAATGTAGAATGTAGATGTGTTTCAATTAATTAATCTTCATGTGAGGTGTTGGTTGAAATGAAAAAGTTATTGTCACGAGCTGGATTAGAACCCACGACCTTCGGCTTGGGGGTCGAATACCGCTTCTGTGACACTAACTTTTTCATTTCAACCAATACCATACATAAAGTTTAAATTAAAAGAAGTTATTTGGTCAATTGGACCAGGAAAAATAAGTTGAGATTTGTATTTAATTTATTGTGAAATTTCTTCGTGTCGTCTTCGGGTGTGGGATGAACCTTAAATTTATCTTGAATCTTATTTATGTTGAATACCAAAATATTTCGGCCTATGGCTCTAACCCTTCTTCACCGTTGCTGATTCAAGGTCTGAAGTTCCTCTGAAGGTATTTCTTTTTTTATAGCATTTAGTCTATTAAACAATATGTTTAAAGCTAGGTAATTTATAACCAAAAATTGTTGGTTTATTTTTTGACTGATTTTCCTGAAATTGTACATTGTCTCCTTTACACCATTCCAAATTATTTTGTGGATATTCTTTTTAAAATTGAATAATATGAATGATTAGTATAACAATTCTTCTGTATAATATGAAATGTGAAAATGCTTTAAATGTACCATTTTTTCTTCATTCTTTTTTTATTATTTTTGTTATAAAATAATCATTATTTTCACTGAAAGAAAAACTGGTACAGTGCAGGTTGATGGGCCTGATTATGAATGAGGTTATTGAATGATATAAAACGACCATTAATTATTTCAATTGATTTATTACAAAATCTAACCAGTTAACTATAATGTGCTTGTTTTATGATCGAGTACTTATTTTCTTCTTGTTAATACGTCCTCATTCAGATTTAAGATAATGTCGAAGGATGAAGTTCTACAAGTTCAATTTCGTATTTGCTCTATCTTGAGATCTTGCTTGTCTTTTATCAAGATGGTCAACCATCTTGAAAACTAGACGGGTTTATATTGATTTAAATGTTAGAACATTATTGATTGAATTGTATTGTTTTTTGACTTTATTCCGATACCGATGAGGGTAGCCAGTGAGAATAGGGCCCAAGAGATTTTAGGATCAGATAATGAAAAGTGAAATGCGCAGACGATTTCATTTCGGAATACAGTTAAGCACGGGAAGGGGGCTCGGGTGCCCAAAAAGAAGACAGACAGAAAAAAAGGGTTATTGGCCGTGGCGAGTAGTGTCTGACCTATTATAGCCCCCTCTTCAACCTCGGTTCTACTACCTACGTGATCCCAGAGGAGGAGGGGAAAAAATAAATCTAGTCAAACCCCAACTAGTTAATTGTAAGGCTGATGATGGTATACATTACGTGGGGGCTATTTAATACCCGCCGTGGACCCTAAATGATAGGCGAGGCCCAGTTGCCCCACGGGGCGAATATACAGGGTAACGCGAAGATAACAAAGCCCTAAGTGAAAATCCCTGTAGACACGATATTCTCCCGCTTGCCGTTGCGAAACACTCTGTCCGTTTTATGAAGATGCACTGATGCAACTCTTGGGCGGACAGGTTCGTTTATGACTGCCGATAAACCTTTTTTGCATAATGCCGGTCAATGTTCTTGTCGTATCAAATCATAAAATAAACAATAGATGGGTGTGAGTTGATGGCCGGGTCTCGGACTGTACCATTGTTCGCGAGGTGATGAACGTGTCAGATGTGGTTTGTCACCTTTCGGAAAAAGACCCATACACTCTCAGTTTACTTTCAATTTTTCCTTGTGTGGACAATTAACTCCATGGACCTCGCCCGGTACCTAGTCTCATCTCTGCTATCTCAGTTTTTGCAATTCGTTCAATTGTACAGTCACCTCAATTTGTGAAAAATTTCCGGATTATCGCAACAGAAACGAAATTCTATCCTACATTCTTCTACGTTCGAACAATCCAAAAAGCCAACAGATATGCTCCTATTAAACCGTAGTTTATAGAACTCTACGTTTGCTTTCTAATTTTTTTTCTCTTCCACTGATGAAACACTAACAAAAAGGCTAAATAATATTTTTGTAAACCTTTTTGCTATCCCAACAAGAACCAGCGTGGGAACTGACAAAGTAAAGACAAACTGGACTATGAAATGAACACGTTCAGTGCTCAAATTTCAACCTTGGTTTATAATTATTATTGCACTGCTGATGTAGGAACAACAACCAATTTTTTTCGGCACCCAACCAGCAAGTGGAATTGACTCAACTAAAAGAAATAATGGAACTATGAACTTGTTCATCTTTTCCTTTTTTGGTAGATTTTATTCTTCATCTATCGGTGAAACAGCAAGAAAACGATTAAATTCTAATTTTTGTCAACCTTTATTTGACCTGAACCGGCCAGGGGACCTAACAAAACAGTAAGAAAAGATTCGTAAACCGTAAAGAAAAAACTGAAAAATAAACTGAGTATTTCTGTGCTTCTTTTTAACTTGCATTCATAAACATTTTTGATACATTATTCCGATATCGTGAGATGCGGTCTGGTGTGAAATCATCTCACGATATCTGAATAATTATCTATTAACTGTCACTAATCTCTACACATTTTTGCCACGTTTTATTGTTTTCCTCCTCCATCTTTGGAATAGTAACATAGTAACCACAAAGTTAAAGACAATTTTTTAACAACGTTTTTGCACCACCAGTACAGGAAACTGAAGACAATTTTAGAATAAAATTAGAAAACTATTGTACCATAAAATATATGGTTCATTGATTTAGCATAACTGCACATGTTTAGTGTTCTTAAACAACCTTCCTACTTTTCATCCACTTCTTTTTTTTTCTTCCATTAAAGATATCGCCAATAAAACTACCAGGCTAGTAACTAACTTTTGTCTTCCTTTTAAACTATTGGGTTGTCCGGAAAATAATGCAGGATTTTGGTATTAAACAAAAAAAAAAAGAAACTACTTACTTTAAAGCAATGTTCTTTAATCAAAATAATTTCCCATACTCTCAATACATTTCTCCCAACGTGTTGGTAACTTATTAATTCCGTCTGAGTAGAATTCAGAATTTTTAGAATTGATAAAGTCAATAAATGCATTTTCCAGTTCCGTTTGATTTTTGAATATTATGTGTTGTAAGTAGTGGTCCAGGTGTCTAAAAAAATGGTAGTCAGTAGGCGAGAGGTCCGGAGAGTAGGGTGGGTGAGGCAAAGTTTCATAGCCAAGCTCCAATAATTTTTGTGACGTTACACGAGACACATGTGGAGTGTGGAACCCAATTTTCGAGTTTTTTCACTTTTCCAATCGCCTTGAGGTGGTCAGCGACGGTCGTTTTACTGACTTTGAGTTGCTCTGCAAGTTCTCGAACAGTTGTTTTGGGGTTTTCTTCCACCACTGAACATCATCATTAAAAGAGGAAGGCCTTCCACGACCTTCTTCATCTTCAAGGCTGAAATCTCCCTCCCGAAATTTTTTAAACCACCTTTGCACAGTGCACTCATTAACACAACCCTCGCCCCAGACTTGGTTAATGTTTCTAGCCGTTTGGGCTCCGCTTCGGCCGAGTTTAAACTCGTAAAAGAAAATCGTACGAAATTCTCGCTTTGACATTATAAGGATGACTGATTATTTCCAAGTAGCGGAATGCTACAGAGGTAAACAAACAATATCATTTGGAAGAGGATTAATAAGTGTTGACATTCATACAAATGAGTAATCCTGTAAACGTAAACAGAATATTTTATATAGATTTTTTTTAATGAAAACTTAAAATCCTGCATTATTTTCCGGACAACCCAATAATCTGGACAGGAAACTGACCCAATTAAAAAAAGAAAAAAAAAGAAACTGAACCATAAATTGAACATCTTATATAAACAGAATAATTCCACTAATATGTGTGCGCGTGCTTGCGTGTGTAACATCCCTAGAAAGAGTTGTTCCAAAGTTTCCTGCGTGAATTCATACAAACCGTCAGATAACTGAGACTGTAGAATGACGACAAATATTGCAATTTTTATTTTATTTATTTTTGTAAAAATTCAAAACAATATTGATTAGTTGAGACATCAAAAAGCGTAAGTAGAGGTCATTCAGAAAATGAAATCTGTACATCATTTGATGACAAAAAATATAATTTACCCTATAAAAAAAATCATATATGTACATACATCTCTACGCTGCAAACCTAAGATAAATCATTGTTGTCCGTATTTGTTTTCAGTTGAAGTTCCGCCCATAAAATCATAAATCTTGAACGCATTATTATTCCACCATTTCAACCATTATGGTATTTGTACACGTTTTATCTGATACAAGGAACATTGGATCTGATGATTGTGAAGTTAATCCGCTAAGTATTTGCATAATTTATGACATAAGCCTGACTTGTAATTAACGAATGTATGCACACCGTGACACTAAAGATCTACCACACTAACAAACTAAAATTATACATTGTTGCTTAGAAAAGTCTCTCGAACAAAAATTATTTATTATATTTATGACTATTCTATTTCAAACATTTATGAACAATCAATTGGATAAAATACGTTTTTCAGTCACCATCGATCAACTGTTAGCACGGTTTACTTCGAATCTGGTAACTCAGCGTTAATAGGGCGACAATATCCTTGACACCAGGGTACATAACATAGACAAAGAACAGAGTGAAATCTTGTTGCATATAATATGTAAAACGACCTTTCAGCGCGACGTATGCTAAGAACGGTTGTAAATCCCGAGATTAAATGTTACAAGGCTTGGTAGTGTTGTAGCAAAGCGGGATTATGATTTTTTTAACTTCACAGCTATGAAGTACAACGACAAGATCAGTCTGTAACATTATTTTCCAATGGTTCTATATAAGTTAACTAAAGTCGGAAATGGAATTGAAATTTCATTTAAACTGACAAATTATTATAAGAAATTTATCTCGAAGAATCGCCATGAAAGAAACAAAAAACATTATTATTTAAAACTATTAATCGATGATCGTGAGATCCGGTCTGGTGGGACGTAGGCTTTAAAAAAACATGTTCTTTATCGCGCCAACGTTTCTGACTGGCACTCTCGACACGACACGCAAGTACACAGAAGACAAACACATTGAGCCCTGAAGGTGATCTCAATAAAGATCGAAAGGTTGGCACGATAAAGAAAATTTTTTCTGATACCTACATCACACCAGACCGCATCTCACGATATCTGAATAATTAACGATTAACGGTCACTAATCTGAAAAAAAAACATTATTCCATAAAATGAGTATTGGAATATCGTGAGTTGCAGTCTGGGGTGATGTAAGTTTTAGAAAAACATTTTCTGTGTCGTGCCTACGTTTCGTTCTTTATTGAGATCATCTTCAGGACTAAAAGTGTATATTTTCCGTGTAGAGTTCAATCATTCTTGTCTGTCCTGTTGAGGAAAACAAATATTGATCTATTATCGCTCATTCAAGAAAGAAAAATCATAAGAAAAACAAACACTTTGAGCCCTGAAGATGACCTCAATAAAGATAGAAATGTTCGCACGATAAAGAAAATGTTTTTCATAATTACGTAAAACGATTATTCGATGATCGTGAGATGCGGTTTGATAGACATGGGTTTTGGAAAAACATTTTTTTTATCGTGCCAACGATTTCGATTTTCATTGAGGAAGTGTTAGTTTTCCATGTAGATGTGTCATTCTTGCGTGTCGTGCTGAGAGTGGACTATCAAGCGGGCACACTCAACAATGACACGTCTACACGGATAAACATACATTTTGAGCCCTGAAGATGATCTCAATAATGATCGAAACGTTGGCACGATAATGAAAAAAAAATTTTAACCTACGGCACACCAGACCGCATAAACATTGGTCACTAAACATCACACATTACTTAAAACATTTCCAAAACAATCTAACCTCTAACAACATGAGAATTTGATTCTTTATTAACATGCTGTTTAATTTAGTGAAACATATTAACTTTATTAACTTCATTTTTAATTACAACCATTTCAATCTTTTAACTAGGACAGGTGTTTTTTTAAATACAAATCTCTATTAAAGTGAAGGACTAATTTGGAGATTTCACGGTCGATAAATTATGCATGGAGAAAAAGGATAAATGTTCTCTTCCGAAGCGGGTAGGAGGCAAAGTGGGTAAATGTAGGACGTTGCCTCTAATTTAGCGAACCATGACCTGTTTACTAACGCTGACTCTTCCTCTCAGCTGAGGTACCGCTGAGTTGGAACAGCCCAAACCTGTTTCCAGCTTCTTTCCCGTCCACGTCTTTTCCTTTTTCAACTAGCTAGAGAGATGGCAATCGAATGGCGAATAATACTCACATGTCGATGAAAATGACGTTTTGGAGGGATATCGTTCGGCTGTTTCGTACCGGTGGATGGAGGTCAGAGCCTTTAAAAACAAATAAACGTCAAACGGCGGTTTATTTTGTTTAGAACGCCTTGTTGATTCTCGCCGCGGGCACTTGGAAATCTTCCATCTTATTACGCTTTAACAAGCAGCTGGTTTTGGGTCAAAATCCTTGCTAAACAAACAGATAAACTCTGTTCTTCTTCAGACACTCAATTGTAGGAATGATTTCAATAATATATTAATATATATATATAAGGAAAAACATAAGAAAGCGATGTTGCGAAAGTAGTATTTTAGTCATTTTTATTCGGAACGTAAGAAAAAATTATAACATGTATTAAATAAATAAATAGAAAATTAAAAAAAATAATCCGTACATAATCGGTTTAAATAATAAATGGGGAAATTTTGTGTAACATTTTTGACAAAAATAAAAACAACCTGACGGGGCATGATGTGTCAGAGGTGCACCGCTGATCACCTTTTTCCTTGTCTTGACAAAAAAGGACATCTTCTAGAGGAAATATGCAGCATAAAGATCCAGTGTCAATTCGACCATTTTGAAAAGACTCTTCAAGATAAAATAGAAAACATTGCCAAATCAGTTTCCTTTTTATTGTCCCATTTTTTCCTCGTAACTGGTTACGTCTGGTTCGTTTAAAAAATCGTATTTTCTTCATTGTATTTACAAATTTTAACATAAAATAAAATAAGATTTTACATTAATTTATTTTGGTTAAAATTTAACAGATAATGTTTTTGAAAGTTTAAAAATTAGTATTATCATTAGTGGTCCTGCGCACCTTTAAATTAACTTTTTTTTTCTTTCTATAAATCTCTAGAAAAACAATTTATATTTTTTTCATAAACAATATATAATATGTTGCCTTTGTGTCCCTTTCTGAAAAATTATGAAATTAAAATAAAAACAATTAAATTAAATTTAAATACCCAAAAGTAAGTTTTTCTTTTTAAATATTATTTTTTTACGAGGGGCTAACTGAACAATAATAAATAATTATGTCGGTAATTATTTAGAAATCGTGAGATGCGGTCTGGTGTGATGTAGGTTTCAGAAAAACATTTCCTTTATCGTGCCAACGTTTCGATCTTTTTTTGAGATCATCTTCAGGGTTCAAAGTGTTTGTCTTCTGGATAATAGTACCATTCTTGCGTGTCGTGTTGAGAGGGCACTCATTCTTATGAAGATCAAACGTTGGCACGATAAAGAACTTTTTCTTTCTGAAACCTACATCACACCAGACCGCATCTCACGATTTCTAAATTATTATATGAATTAATAGACACTGGAATTTCGTTTAATGTTCTTTTTAATAGTAAGTATACCAATTTAAATTTCGTTCCTTAAATGTACTTATCCCTTAAATTCAAAGTATTAAGGTTTTTAATTGAAATAAAAAAGTCGGTGTCACAAGCAGGATTCGAACCCACGACCTTCGGCTAGATACGCCGATACTCTACAACTTGAACTATCGTGAATTCCATCCACTCGGACACATCTCAGCCTCACCTAATGAATTTTTCTTCTTTTTTGCTATTAGCCATTTACAAGCCTTAGTTAATTGAAAGATTGGTTAAGCGGACCATGAAAACTAGTGTATTTTACTAGTTTCAAATTTTTACCCATTTTCGAAAAAAAAATTATACGCGTTCTTTTGGCTCATTTTAACTTCAAAATTTCAAATGCATCCTGACAAATCATTTTAAATGACAAAGTTATGGCAGACAGTTTGGAAAACAGCATTTCATTTGTTTCATTGTTAATTTCCAAAAATTTTCTTCTTGATTAAATTAAACACTACTAATCGTCACTATTGTTTAAATTCCGTCATTGTTTGTCAAACCCACATTTCGAGAGCAAATCTTCATTCTTGAAAATATATACATTTTACAATCATACCAATTCGTTACATTCAGTATTAAATTCGAAATAAACCAATGATCAAATTTCAACGATCAACCGAAAATTGATACGTAGGGGTTTAAAGTTAAATTGGGCCCGGGATACCCTGTATAATTTTTCTCCAAAATACGTAAAACTTTGAAACTAAAAATATTAAACACGTATTTATTTATTTTAAAAAAGCAAAGATTTTACATTTATTTATTTTTGGTTTAATTTTAAAGAGAACTTCGTTTTAAAGTTTGTTCTTTAAATCGGAATAAAAATTTAATTTTAATTCATTAAGGTTTTAAGTCGATAGAACGAATACGATAGCTCAAGTAGTAGAGTAGCGGCGTTTCAAGCCGAATGTCGTGGGTTCGAATCCCGCTCGTAAGACTGACTGTTTTATCTCAACTTAAAACCTTAATTAATTTAAATGCTACTAATCGGTCAAGCGGACTACGAAAAATAATGAATTATTGATTTTTTCTTTTTTGAAAAATTTAGAATTAAAATAAAAATAAATTAAATGAAACCCCCCCCCAAAAAAAAAATTTAAGTTATTCTTATTTATTTTACTACGTATGAATTGAAGACTTTTTTTTTTACGAAGGTTCGCAAAAGAAGAAATCATATAGACCCGCAGAGTACCGGTTTATGGAATGTAGGGCCGCTGGATTCGAACTCGGGACCTGTACCGTACAGTGAGAGTGCATCGGAATTGAACAATTGTAATTTACCGGAAATTAAATTGCGTTTAATTTTTTCTACTAATTAAATTTAGTTTTTAATCAATTTATTCTCTAATGGATGTAATAGGTGGAAGTAATAATTTACTCGTTGGGGCACGTCACGATTGGAAAGTCTTTTTTTCCCTTTCAGTTCAGAAAAAATAAGAAGGTTACAGATATATACATGTATTTTAGACACTTTTTATTTATTCATTGCACATGGTTAGAGTCTAGCATAGTTTTACGTATTTCCTTGTTTACTGGAAATACCTTTCATCCGCAAGTGCCGTAATTAAAAATCTGAATTAAATTACTGTAATTAAAAACGACTTGGGTTTTAGAAACTTACTTCATTAATGCTA
Organism: Cimex hemipterus; assembly: GCA_039619505.1. Lineage (NCBI taxonomy): Eukaryota > Metazoa > Arthropoda > Insecta > Hemiptera > Cimicidae > Cimex > Cimex hemipterus. The sequence continues at coordinate 22,593,261 of CM077105.1, read as the reverse complement.
TGATTTCTATTGATATAAATATTTTAATACTGTTATTTTCATTTTTTGATTGAGTTCGGTGTAATGGAGGGATTTATGAATCGAACGTTCAGAAACGGATTTTTCGTTCTACTTAGCATGCTCGAAACGTTAGGGTTTGTTGTTGAAGTTGTCATCATGAACTGTCTGACAGGAAAAGTGGCCCACGTGCATGAATCGCATGAGTCTAATTGCCCGTTGAAGACTGAAAGGTGGGGAACACAAGCCGTTGAAAGGCTCGCTTTTTACGTCGTTATATCAAAAATATAAATTAATAAATTTAAAAAAAAAAATTTAGGCTTATTAGCAGAGCGTATCAAAAGGTCCAGGGAAGAAATCGGATTGTCATCTTAATTAATTCCGCAATTTCAATAACAAATTCAGACGTTCCGACGAGAAAATACAGTCTCCGCATTTCATAAATACGAACGGCAATTGAATAATATTGCCTCGTTTTAAATAAACGAGGAACATTAATGTCTCTTTGGCCCGACAACTGACATTGGCCCTCTCTTAAACGTAATTTACGACATCGTTAAAGCATCAAGAAAGAAAAGAAGTTGTGTCACAATTTATCTCTCCTCTTTTCCGTTTATTGGAAAATATAAATTTTCGATTTTTACTGCTTAACATACACAAACAGAGAAAAACAAACTCATCCTCACTAATCTTTTCAGACGAGTAACGTAAGAGAAGCGTTTTTATGATTGTAACTGTAAACTGATCACACATCATACATGGCAAAAAAGCTTTATTTTGTGATCAACTAGCGGGGTTCGAACCCAGGATCTTCGGCGAAATACTCTGCTGGTCTACCACTTAAGCTATCGTGTTGTATGCATGCAAAAAGGGGGGGGATTCGAAAGGTTGGATTGAGATGGGAAGTGTCCGAGTGGATCGATGTCACGATAGCTATAGCTTAAGTGGTAGACCAGCAGAGTATTTAGCCGAAGATCGTGGGTTCGAACCCCGCTAGTTGATCTCAAAATAAAGCTTTTTTGCCATGCATGATATATGATCAGTTTACAGTTACAATCATAAAAACGCGTCCCCACTCGGACACCCCCAACCTTTCGAATCCCCCCCCCCTTTTTGCATGCATACAACACGATAGCTCAAGTGGTAGGGCAGCGGCGTATAGAGCAGGAAGTCGTGGGTTCGCATCCCGCTCGTAACACTCACTTTTTTATCACATCCAATTTCAGACATCAAGATTAATTAACAATAAAAAATGTTTATTAATAAAGCTGTTTACAAAATAAAAAACAAACTTATCAGCGAAAACAATTTTTGTTTGGATACTAATCCATCAGCAGAGTTGCAATACATTTTTTTACAAGTTATTTATTTTATTTTTATTTACTTATTTATGTATGACTACAAGTCTTAGGAAAAGAAAGAAAGCATAGAGTAAAATAATAAATAAAATGAATTCCTGTTAATCATCAAATTCTCTGGCAAGTAAATTTTTATAATATAGTGCATCGTTCAAATAATTAAATAATAAAAAATAGTAAACCCCAGCCTTTACCGTTTAGTTAAAAACCAAGCTGAAATTTTTTAAGATTATCTTTCTTAAAGTATTTTATTCTACATGGCTTGAAAATAGGGCAGATCATATCAATCATATGATTTGTATCATCAATTTCTTTTAGGTTACACATGATTTTACGATTGTAATATTGTACAATAATGACATGATAACACATCCTACTAAGAAAAAAAGCTTTGTTTTGTGCTGTACAAGCGGGATTCGAACCCACGACCTTCGGCTTAATACGCCGCTACTCTACCACTTGACCTACCCTGACTTTTATCTTCTCGGACACCATCTCAACCTACAACCGTTCGAATTTTCCCTCCTTTAGTTAATTAAATAAAATCTTCAATTAAGAAATTAATTAATTGAAAAGAGTGTAAAGATTAGTGACCGTTAATCGATAATTATTCAAATATCGTGAGATGCGGTCTGGTTTGATGTACGTTTAAAAAAAAAACGTTTTCTTTATCGTACCAACGTTTCGATATTTTATTGACATCATATTCAGGGTTCGAAGTGTAATTGTGCCATTCTTCGTGTAGAAACGTTGGCACGATAAAGAAAAAGTTTTTCTGAAACCTGCATCACACCAGACCGCATCTCACGATATCTGAATAATAATTGAAAAAATTTATTTGGTCAAGCGGACCACGTAAGCAACCCTAATAAATCTATTTATAATGATTTTTACAACGTAGACCCTTTATTATGTTGCTATATTTTATTATTTACGGATTGTTTAAATGAAATCTAGTGGGATTCGGTAGAAACCTTTCTTGGCCAAATTCCATTTATATTTTACTTCCTCCTTCGATTTTTCATTATTATGTTTAATGATAACATACAGCATACGAACTTAATTTTCAATTTGTTAAAAGGTTCCCTTTTTATCCGAGGAAATGCGTAGTTTGATCACCGTTGGTGGAAGTAGTTAAAAGCGGTTAATGGAGGTTTCTTTACCTCTCCTCATAAACCCCGCCGAACCGTTTCGTTGTACAGGATTCACTTTAATCCTGCCTTCAACAATATTTTAAAAACTATATGCTAATCATGCCGCTTTAAAACGATTTAAAATAAAATTGCCTAACATTTTATGTAGTTGTATAAAAAGAACGGGTTGCACTTTAACCAGGCATATCACATTTTATCCTTATGTATCATGAATATACTAAAAGTATCCTGAAGGAATGATATTTACAAGAACAAAAAATAACATTTTATCGGGTTTTAACGTACTTAAAAGTCATAATCTCACCACTTTATGATATTTAAAATTAGATTTATATCAACGTGGTCAATGAGGTACCGATACTAAACGGTATTTAAAGAAAACATCAAAATTACTGCCATTTTTTGAAAAGGAAGTTAGGCCGATTAAGGCGCATTTGGGTCAGTTGATAAGATAATATCACGAGAAAATAAAACTGTGCGGGTGCAAATGGTATATTAATTTTTAAATACATGACGTTTGTATAAAAAGTGAGGCGTCGGTGACCGCAAAGGTTTAGGCGTTGGTACGGCGCTCATCAATGTAAGGTAAAGGTCCCGGGTTCGAATCCAGCGGCCCTGCATTCAAACCCGACATACTTACAAAATGGTCTTTTTTGAGAAACACCAGCACCCCGACTGCTGTTTCGAACCCTTGTAAAAAAAAAAAAAATCTAATGACAAAAGCTCGATTAAGTTCAACACTCACTGCTTCTTTCGAAATACTACTTAACCCACCTTCATTGGGACGAGAATACAAGATGGCCGTAGGAAAAGCTCAATCACCAGGAACAAAACTTAGTTAGTGCCAAAATATTACATCCTTAATTCACTATTTTCGTGGTCAATTTTTCGTTGGCAAAATTTTAAACATTACACGACATTTGAAATATGGCAAAAGGAGGGAAAACTCGTAAGGCGAGGTTGAGATGTGGAGTGGATGTCCGAGTGGATCGTGGTCACGATAGTTTAAATGGTAGAGCAGCGGCGTATCTAGCCGAAGGTCGTGGGTTCGAATCCCTCTCGTGCCATTAACTTTTTTCAAAACATATGTTCCAGCATTGCGCAAAATTTTAAAAGGCAGCAGTGTGGGAGAAAACAACAATAGAAAATCATGCAATTATACAGTACACAGATGGCTCTAAAACCAATAAGCATTAGTTATTAAGAAAATACAATCTTGTAAAGTGACATGTAAATTATGAACTACTTTTTTCTCAACACTCCAACCTTAGAATACCAAGAAAACGCGAGAAAAATAACAGCAGCAAAGTCAATCAAATCAATTTTTCACTTGTTAAATAAATGATCGAATCAACTGGGCTGAACTAAGGAACTACAAATACAATATGCCAGAAGGATGCAGTGCTTATTGCATACGATGCCCTAATTTTGTACAAACTTCCTCTACATCTTCATCATCATCATCACATAGTATGCTAAAATCTTTTATTTTTGTTTCAAGTTGTTGATGCATCCGCATATCAATTGAATTCATACAATTAATTTATTTGAAAAAACTGTAAACATAGGTAATTATTTGTAGGATTATAATGAACAAGTAATAACTAGTCGGTTGTTATTTAGTTTAAAAAAAAATCCGATCCATTAATTATTCATATATTTCTGCATTGCATAGGTGGGGTGAAGAGAGAAAAAAGTTTTTCACCTGCACTAGAGTTAAATAAGGGAGAGATATGCAAAACTCGTTATGTTCATTTTTTATTAAAATCGTGATAACCATGTTCTCTTCTACTTGTCTGCGTTATCGTCACAAACCAGTATTAGCTGCGCTGAGCTATTTTTAAAATTACCCTTTCAAGTAAGTACGTAAGGAAACAACGGCATGTTAACGATATTCAACATGTAAAAATATTAGTTTTTATTCGATTCAGCAGATATAACTGTCAACTCACTTCGATAAATAAAAGCAGAAGTAGATAATATAACAAGAGGATGATCTTAATTTAAAAAAGACTCAAAATCGAAAAGGTGTTCCTTATTTTCTGATTTTTCTTTATACCTAATATTAAAATAATATATTATATATAATACTGCAATGTAAATAATTCACTATTTTTCATGAGTCCTCTTGACCAAATACATAATATCATTCAATTAATTAAAGTTTTAAGTGGAGTTTAAAAAAAATCACGAGCGGGATTCGAACTCACGACCTTCAGGTTAATATGCCGTGCTACACTACCACTTGAGAAATCGTGGCTTCGATCCATTCGGACACTAACTTCCCTTCTCAACCACTCCTTTTGAATTTTCCCTCATTTTTGCCATTTTTCAATGTAATGTAATCTATTTGATTCTCAGCGAAAAATGAAATGGCCACGGAGAGCTTTAACGTAGTATACTTCATTTTAATTCATTAAATCAATTATTTTTCGCGATCTGCTTGATCAATTAATATCATTCAATTAATTAACGTATTAAGTTGGGTTAAAAAACAGTGTCACGAACGGGATTCGAACCCAAGACCTTCAGCTTGATACGCCTCTACTCTACCACTTAAAATATCGTTGCTTCGGTCCACTCGGACACTAACTTCCCTTCTCAACCACTCCTATTGAATTTTCCCTCCTTTTTGCATTACAAAAAATATTAAATTCAATCAATTTTCTCTTTTTTTGTACAAATCTAATGTTAAACATATTGCTCTACGATGAGGTTGCTGTCTATCCATCCATACTAATATTTATAAATTCATAATCAAACATAAACAAATTGTAAATATTGAAAAAATCGTGCTGATGTACTATCGGACTTTTAAAAATGAAAACGTGTCAAAAGGCTGGAAGAGGGCATGTTCTCAAAACGAACATAACGGTCCACCCTGAGCGACCGCCTCGCCTACCGCCCTTCCATGCTGATGATTTGATTGTTTTAATAACCAGCTAAAATAAACTTGCTCGAAAGTCTGTCATAGAACAAAGAAAACGGTGATTAATTATTTCTTCAAAATTTGAATTTTTTACAAGTTATGAAGTCAAGCCTATTGCCGTTCCGTTGTAATTTTGCGATATTGTTTGTAAATGGTCCGTTATTATGTCATTCCAACTTGTAAATTTAATATATAATTTTTTTTCTATAAATATTCAATATTTAAAAAAATTCAAATAAACGTTTGATTTAAATTTTTCGTTAGGATAGGTACAGCACACTTCGGTCGTTTAGCTCTTTTCCTTTCTTCGATATCAATAGTCTAAAAATATTATAGTAAATAGTTGAAATTTCTAAGAGAGTATTTTTCTGACATAATTAGCATTACATTTCTCGTTGGTTTACTTGATATATATTTACAAATCTACATTTATCTTTATGAATTAATAAGTTTATTTCTAATACACAAAACGTTCATCTTATATTTTATGTGTCGCTCGTTTCTCTTTCATTTTTACGTGTTTTTTTTTTTTGCTTAAATTCGAATTTTCTTTACCTCCCTATCACTCGTCTTTCATACCTATCACCACCTTTTTTTACTTTTTCTCTCTCCCTCCTTTCCTCTTTCACTCTCTCCTTCCTTCGTTGTCTATATTTCTGTCTTTAGTCCCTCTTTTTCTCTGGCGCTCTTCCCATGTCCTCGTTGGGTTTAAGATTGGTCTCAAAAATTTGTGGATAATAAAACCTTGTTAATGTTTCCTGTTTTTCACTCATTCTTTCAACCTGACTCTATCCCTACAAAAACTCTACCGTAATACATCTCTCTTCTCTTTCTTCACGTCTCTATCTTTTCTCCACCCCATTATTTTATCTTTCTAATTTTCATCCCTTTTTATTTACTTTCTCGCTCTTTGTTTCTCTATATTTTACTGTTTACCTATCCTATCTACTACTTCTCTTTTTATCGTTTTCTTTCCTCTTTCTGTCTGCCGTTCTCTCCCTCTCTCGCTCTCTTTCTTTGTCTATATTTTACTGTTTACCTATTCTATCTTCTATTTACTTCCTTTCTAATCGTTCGAAGTAAGAGTGGTTAAATTCGGCCAAATTTTATGATTTACAACTCTCTCTCTCTCTCTCTCTCTCTCTCTCTCTCTCTCTCTCTCTCTC
>CM077105.1:22519277-22586257 GCA_039619505.1 Cimex hemipterus | reverse complement strand
CACTTCCGTTTTCCTCTCTCTCTCTCTCTCTCTCTCTCTCTCTCTCTCTCTCTCTTTCAGTTTCTGACAGTATTTGTCACTAATTTCTCTAACTAAAACTCTTTCCGTATTTATTCTGTTTTGCACCTTCTTAGTTTCCTTTTTTCTCTTCCGTTTTCCTCTCTACTTACTCTCTCTCTCTCTCTCTCTCTCTCTCTCTCTCTCTCTCTCTCTTTTCTACCTCCGTCTTTCTCTCTTTCACTCCCTTCCTCTCAGAAACGGAGAGATGTTAACCAACAGAATTAAAATATTAATGAGTTCAACACAAATAAAAATAAAATTTTAATGATAAAAATTAAGTGTAAATCGTCATGATATTCGCATAAGTTTTTTAATAATTAAAGTAATATGGTATAAATATTGAATTATGCCGACAATACTGTAGTTACTACGTTTTGCATAAGGGATTTATGGGGACAAATTTATTTCCACTTCAATGCCCAAGTTAAAGGCTAAATTGCGTACTATTACTAAATACTGTATTTTTGTCCAAAATATACCGTTATACCGTGGCGTGTCTGACCTAGGTAGCAATAATAGGCCGACTCACGAGCTGGTGATGAAATTATTGACGATAGTAAACGGTGTATAAATCACCTGGCTTTTACCCCAACGTTTAAGGGACAATTGAGTGAAATTTGAAAATACACACTACGTGGCTTTAAATCGCATAACAATCGGATGGGCGTAGAGAATAAAAAAAGAGGCACAGAAAAAAAAGGAAGGAAAAAAAAAGAAGGGGGTTATTTGTTATGCGTTCGTGCTGGTTGTCCTAGTTGGTAAAAGGGCTGTTGATGTCCATTAGGACGGTGGGAGTTGCATGCTATAAGTCAATGTGTAGGAGAGGGGGCTCAGCAGACTGGTCAACCACCCCGACCGGCGTTGCCGGATCTCAACAACAACAACAGGTTCGTCACCCCTCTCCACCAAAAAAATAACAATAAAGCAAAATAATGCAAACATGCACTTGACCTTAAGTCATCGGTAAAATAATGGGGGGGGGGGAGCGCCTTCTTTGTGCCGAATTTAAGCAGTACTGTGATTTGCTGAGTACACACAGTTCAATTAATCTTTCAATGAATCCCTACGACCAATATCTTTAATTTATTAAACAAAACCAAAATTTCAAAAAGCCAAAATCAGAATTTAACATTACTGGGATAGATATAATTAGGTCATTAGATTGCAATAGCCCAAGTCAGAAGTTACCTAGGTCGTTAGGTTTTTGTAGTATTTTTTACCTTTTTTGATGTTACGCTTCTCCTCACATAAGGATTTACCATTTCTACAGTCTTAACTAAAAAAATTATATCATGTTACTCCATTTATGGCTTACATATTCCCAACTAGGTTATGTTTTGTTTGAGTGAGTGAGCGTGTGTGCGCGCGTGCGTGCGATTTTTACAATGATTTTATTTTCCCTGTTTGATATTTTCACCAAACGTTAAGAAGATTGATGCAGGAACGCGATTTCAATTAATCAGAGAACAAAGTGGCTAACTCGCTTCATTCGGGTCAAACAAGTCTAAAATTTCGATCGTTCGTAAAAAATTGTTTTCAACGGATTTTTACAATGTTGCCCGGAACAGAAAAAGCTACGGGACAGATGTATGTATGGAGAAAGACAATATACATAATATTTACTCAGAAATATGTACAGAGAGAGAGAGAGAGAGAGAGAGAGAGAGAGAGAGAGAGAGAGAGAGAGAGAGAGCGAAAGCGAAAAGGAGAGGTAGATAAAAAAAGGATAAGAGAGTGAGAAAAGATGGTGTAAGAGAGAGAATGAGTGAGTAAGTGAGCGAATGAGATAGAAAGAGGGAAAGAGAGAGCGGGGGAGAGAGAGAGTGTGTGTGTGTGAGAGAGAGTGGAAAGAAGGTGTGATGTAAAAGGAGAGAAAGAGCACATATACATAGAAAAACAGAGAATAGGGAAATGTAGAAAGATGGTGGGGTGTAAGTGAGTGAGATAGAACATATGATGAAAGCATAGAGAGCAGAGGAAGAGGGTATGAGAGCGATGGAGTGACTAAGAGTGACAAACTGCGAGGTTTTACTCATTCGTTGTCTCTTGGATCTTCCATAAACTTAACGTGAAAGAAACTGAAAGACAAGAGAAGGGACAGACACTGGACATTATGCGTACATAAAAAGGATGGTATAAAGTAGAAAGGAAGAAATACCGCGAGACAAAAAGGAACAAGTGAAGAAGTGAAAAAAAAAAAAATAAGAAACAATCTCAAGACCCATCGTCCAACAAAAACTACATCTACCCATCGACATTTTCACCGCCTCTTCTATTTTTATTAATTCATAAACATTTTATGGATGTTTTAATGCATTTTTAAATATGATCTTCAAACCAATACGAACGACAGCAAACAATTGTCGTAAAGTATTTTAATTTTTGAAATCGTAGGTCGAAAATAATGATTGGTTTTGCCTAATTTTTATTTTTATTGGTCACTATGCTTTGTTATTGTAATTAAATTGATATTTTAAGAGAAACTACACATTATGAAATTAATTTAATAAGTTGTCAAAATAGAAAATTGATGGACTGACAATTTTGATTGTTGGTTTATGATATTTATGACGATTCTATGGGAATTATCAACTTTTGTCTGCAGGCTCTTCTTATGTATCTTGTTGAACTACAGACAAATTGGATGGAGGTTTGACAAGCTAGATGATGAATTTCGATATGAAAAATTAATTTGCGAAACAATTTTATTATAGGGGACAAAAATCATTACTGTAAGTTATAGGTCGCGGTTTCGAATCCAGCAGCCCTGAATTAGAACTCGACATACTTACAAATGGTCTTTTTTTTTTCAAAAAAACCGGCACCCCTAGGATTGATATAACCTCGCCTGTTGCGAACCCTCTTAAAAACAGTAGAAAAGATGGAGAAAGTAGCAGTATGATGCAGATTTCATTACACATCAATTCATCGAGGCTAAATGATTTGTCGATTTCTACAGCCTGAAATTTGTCTTAATTTTTATTTCATAAAGATGTTTAAATTAAATGATTTACAATTATCAGGACTAAAGTAAATTACTGCCCATCGTTTACAAATCGCATTGGCAGGCGTTGAAAATGGCTGTAATTGATATTTACTTGAGCTGTTTCTACGATCAACTTCGGCCCAATGAATCTTGTCAGATTTTTTACATGGGCCTAATGGAATCGTTATACCGATGTAAGTTTACATTCGTCAAGTCCGTTTCCAGGAATAACAAAGCAACTGGCGTGCGGTCGTAAAGACATATTCTCAACGATGTCGTATGTCATCAGAAGCGTATTAAAGCTTATTACTTAGGGCTCTATTTTTTCATACACGTGAGTCTTCGTGTTGTACGAGGATGACATTCATCCACATGTTTTATCGGTTGCAATGCGAGACGCTAACGGCCCCCTTTTGAAATATCATACCCCATAACAGCCGAGATCCATAGTGCCTCCGGGTTTTGAATTTTATGCCCAACGGAAAGAGTTTAAACGCACGCGTCCTTAAGTCGAATGGGAGGGTTTTGTTTGCAAGCCAACTGCGTGCAAATTATGCAGGGTTCTGACATAAATTTGCATATGGGATTTAAATTGCATATATTTCTTTATTGAATTAAAAATGGTAGTGATTTATCATTTACTGAATGTTATTTTTTTCCACTAATAAATAATTTATGAAAGAATGAATAATTAGGTGCGTTGTCGAGAATACCGCAAAAATACTCCTAATCATATATAATTTAATGTACATATCTTACAATTTGAAAAGTACTAATTAATTCTTGTAAAATATCCATTAAACTATTTTGATCACACCGTTAACTGTGAATATGTAAACGTCTATAATAATAATTTAACCAAGATAAATGTCTGACCAAGTTTTAACAATTCAAATTCTACTATTTTTGACTTTTATTGTAAACATTTTTAACAATAAAACGTTATAATTGACGTTTGAAAATTATAAACTTCTTTAAGCACCGTGTCAGTTAGCATCAACAGTTTCGTGAAAACATTTTCTAAACTTTAGACAAGCACTTTGTAAACTTGTGTTAATTGATCGACACGATTAGAAAAGTGAATTAATTTCCAAGTATTTTATTGCTCATTTTATTAGAGTAACCAAAATATCTATAGTTTATGAGATACGATAGACTAAAGGATAAAACTGTGAGAAATTGAAGCAAAATTGTAAGTAAAGTGAGCAGTAAGAAAAACGAAATATCTCGGATAAAATTAAGAATCAGAAGTGAACAATAAAGACTTTTTACACCATTGTGTGTGATTTGTGACCGTTAATCGATAATTATTTAGAAATCGTGAGATGCGGTTTGGTGTGATGTAGGTTCCAGAAAAACATTTTCTTTATCGGGCTACGTTTCGATCTTTATTGAGATCATCTTCAGGGCCTAGGATGTACAAACATTGTTTACATTTAACTTTTCTTTAAAATAATTTTGAATTTTATAAATTCACTTTTCCGCATCCAAAATTATTTTAATTTGTTAAATGTTTTTTTTTTATTATTTATTTTATTACTTGGAAATTAATTCATTTTTCTAATCCTGTCGATCAATTAGCACAAGTTTACAAAGTGCTTGTCTAAAGTTTAGAAAATATTTTCACGAAACTGTTGATGCTAACTGACACGGTGGTTAAAGAAGTTTATAATTTTTAAACGTCAATTATAACGTTTTATTGCTAAAAATGTTTACAATAAAAGTCAAAAATAGTAGAATTTAAAATTTCTTACTGAAAACGATTAGTACAATACAAAGTTGCCCCTACATGTACCTGAGTTCTCAAAAATGATCGCTAATCAATTAAGGTTTTTAGTTGAGATAAAAGAGTCAGTGTCACGAGCGAGATTCGAACTCACGACCTTCGGCTACATACCCCATCTCAATCTACAACCGTTTCGAATTTTCTCTGTTTTTGTCATTTTCAAATGTGGTGCAATCTTTCCGGATTTTCGTTCGTCGCCAAGAATCAAATAGATTACAAGACATTTGAAAAATGGCAAAATGTAGGGAAAATTCAAAAGGTGGGGTTGAGATGGGAAGTTAGCGTCCGAGTGGATCCGAAGTAGAGCAGCGGCGGATTTAATCGAACGTCGTACGTTCGAATCCCGCTCGTGACACCGACTTTTTTATCTCAACTAAAAACTTTACTCAATTGAAAAATATTAATCGGTCAAGCGGACCACGAAAACTAGTGAATAATAGCTAATGTAAATTCAACGTAAAATTGCTAAATATTTGATTTTTCGGTGAATGATTAAAAAAATAGTTAAGATTTGGAAAAAATTTATGAAAAAATACTGCACGTATTACTCAATTATTGTGAAATCGTGAGGTCTCACATTACACAATAAAAAAATACTCTGCAGTACAAAATTGAACATAGGAAAGCCTCAAAAAATTAAATTAAATCATAAAAATGTTCACCTTTTTGGAAAATGCATTGCTAACTGCTCTCACCATTTTTGTTTATTCATTCGTTAAATTTTATGCTAAATCGCTTCTTTATTTCGATACAAAATTCTCCAATTTGTATAATATAAACAAGAATCAACAAATATACACACATAAGCTTGGTATAATTAATGAAATACATACACGACAAGGACGTCAAATTAATCATCATTTTTTTAGGGGCGTCGGTGGCCGCGAGGTTTCGTCTTTGACACGGCGCTCATCACTGTAAGGAAAAGGTCCCGGGTTCGAATCCAGCGGCCCTGCATTCGAACCCGACATACTTACAAATGGGCTTTTTTTCAAAAACACCGGCACCCTGAGGGTTTGTACGACCTCTGCTGTTGCGAACCCTCATAAAAAAGAAAACAAATTGTAAATAAAACTAAATCAGTAGGTATAATCACATTATATGGTCAAATCTTTCATGATTATACGATTTCAAAACCTGCATAAAATAAGAATCGTAGATAATTAATTATATGAGCCCGATTTTAAAATGAAGACGTAAAGAATTTATAGCATACAACGATGATCTTTAGTAAAAAAATTCTGTTTATAAGACACTTTTGAAAGTTGCTGCAATCACTGGTAGTAAATATTAAAACTTTGTAGATGTAATTGCGATGCCATCCAAAAAGTACGAACTTTCTTATTTATGGACTAATGATTGCCTCTGTTTATTGTTGGTAAATTAATGTTTCAGTTTCACCTTGAAATAACTATAAGCCGAAAACTTGGTAGCAGATAACTATCTCTCACCTAATTGATCTTGATACTGCCTTACTTTTAGTTTTTAATTTGGTGGATGGATGGATGCCAGGGACTTGAGGAGTTCCCTCCTGAGCACGGCAGCTGTACAGCTTATTGTGCTATACCCTGGCTCCATTTTTGTACACAACACAAAGTGAACTTGTGCCCCCGTTGTGCCAGTGACCACCTGAGGGTTTATATGACCTCTGCTGTTGCGAACCCTCGTTAAAAAATAAAAATAAATAAATAAATAAAAAACAAATAAAAAAATCAACATTTTTACCTGTCGTGCGGGTCGCGCCGGCGGTGTTCGTTGCAGATATATAATTTTTTTTATTTCAGCTTCCTCCTTAAATTTCATTAATGAATTACGTTGCCCAAATTTCCGAGTACTGTAGTACCCTTTCGAAGAAAGAGCCATAAAACATAATCTCTCTCTTCTCATTGATCAAAAAAATTTCTAAAGGGTACATAATGCACATTGCTACCTGAACGAAGTTTCGGATAGAATAATTTATTAAAAATCAAAATGTAAATGTATTTTTCACTGTAGTTCAGTTTGTACTGTCCGATTTGCCAGATAAAAGACTGTCCAGCACTGAATTACGACTTAGCTGTAGTCATTGGCCATCAATAAAACGATTTTGCTTGTGCACATTAAATTGCGATGATATTAGTGATTCAATTATAATGACAAAAGGCAAAATAGTGGTCAAATAACAACTAGGAAAGTGTTGTTTCGCAATATTTTAAAACTTCCGCATGATAGCCGTTATGATACCGAGGTGCTTCAGTTGTTAAGGACCGACCGATTTTTGTTAGTCTTTTTTTTTCTATTACGAGGATGCCAATATAACGGTCGATTTCTAAGAAGGGGCGTACTCTGTATAAAATTACAGATAGACAGCGATCACGAGGAAAGCCGAAGGCACTTCCCACTTATCGTCTAAGACATTAACCGTTCCTTAAGAAACTATAAGTCTCGACTAACTGAATGTATAAAAGTCTGCCTCGTAAAACTAAGTGAAATAAAATGTAACTTTCAATATTAATAATAATAAATAATCTAAAAAGAATTTGTGAATAGGCAAACAAAATATCCACATATAACTTGACTTATAATTCAAGTTTTGAAATACTATATTTCTTGAAATAATTTAACATCGTAAACAGCAAATCATTAAATGTATTGTAATTTATTTCAGCCATTGCTTTTAATTCAAAAGATTTTATTTTGTAATTTTTTATTGATGATTTGACATTAATAAATTCATCGTATAAATTCCTTAGACGAATAAAAAGGTACTATTTGACCTATACTAAAAACAACATATACAGGATTTTATTACAACGATCAAAAAACATCAATATACATCAAATCCTCTCTGTTTTACCTATATTTTTTATTTATTTCCCATTTTTAGCCATAGATATTTTTATGCATGTTTTGATATTGTTTTAATGTCTTCAACTAATCACTTGTAACAACGGATTGAAAATATTTTATTTTTTGAACCTTTTTTATAAAATGAACAACTTGGCGAATGAGTAAAATTTTAATTGCTAATCGTACGAAATAATTATTAGTTATCCAGTACTTATTGAGATATCGCGAGATGCGGTCTGGTGTGATGTAGGTTTTAGAAAAACATTTTCATTGTCGTGCCAACGATCCGATCTTTATTGAGATCATCTTCAGACCCTGGGATTTACAAACATTGTTTACATTTTACTAATATATTTAGGGTGTGGAAAAAAGTGAATTTATGCAATGCAAAATATATATTTTTTTAAATTCAATCGAGTTTTCTAAAATAAGTGCCAACGTTGCGATCTTTTTTGGGATTATCTTCAGGACATGGGAGCTATAAAAATAGTATATAAAATTATACCAATACATACAATATACTAATATAAATTTATACAATGATGCACAGAATTTTATATTCAAACAAAGTATTTGTATTGACGTAAAGGGACTTTCTTTGTACCATTTTGATGTTTTGAATTTTAAATTTCAAGCATTGTATAAATTCATGTAGATGTGCCATTCTTCGCGTCGTGTGCACTCTCGTGGGCACTCTCAACATGACACGCAAGAATGGCACGATTACACAGAAGACAACACTTTGAGCCTTGAAGATGATCTCAATAAAAGATCGAAACGTTGGCACGATAAAGAAAATGTTTTTCTGAAACCTACATCACACCAGGCTGCATCGGACCACTCGGACGCCTCCTACCTTTTGCCGACCGAAACCTTAATTTTTTGAAAATAATTTATTTGGTCAAGCGGACCACGAAACCTAATAAAATGCAAAATGTATACTTCACAAAAGCTCTTCGTAGCCATTTCATTTGCCGCCGAGAATCAAATAGATTAGACGACATTTGAACATTTGCAAAATAGCCAAAAGGAGGGAAAATTTAAAAGGTGGGCTTGAGATGGGAAGTTGGTGTCCAAGTGGATCGGCGACACGATAGCTGAAGTGGTGGAGCAGTAACGTATTTAGCCAAGGTTGTGAGTTCGAATCCGTGACTTGACAATGACTTTTTTATCTCAACCAATACCTTAAATACAGATTAAATAAGAATAGACTTAAATTCCTGTTAAAGATTATAAACGTATTTTTTCCATCTTTCCACCCAGTAGATTCAGTTGATGATGAAAACAATATTTACAAATCAAAGTTTTTTTTTAACGTTGTCCATAAAATATACTTTACAAGCGGATTCAGAAATGTTTTTTTTTTTTTTTTTTTGTTTCGTTACTCATTTTTATACCTAAATCGGACAGTTTCATCATCCAAGAAGTGGCATAAAGTTTAATTATCAATAAAAACACTTTATGACAATTAAATGTGCCCTTTGTTTTGTTATAGGTTTGTATAATTCTTTTGGACTTTAAAGGCGATTTTCTCAGTAAACGGTTATTTTCATCTTTCCACGTTGCAAGTTTAGCTGATGATGAAAACAATATTTACAAATCAACCTTTTTTTTAACGTTGTCCATAAAATATACTTTAAAAGCGGATTCACAAAGGTTTTTTTTTTTTTTTTTTTGGTTTCGTTACTCATTTTTATACCTAAATCGGACAGTTTCATCATCCAAGAAGTAGCATCAAGTTTAATTATCAATAAAAAGCTTTATGACAATTAAATGTGTCCTTTGTTTTGTTATAGGTTTGTATAATTCTTTTGGACTTTAAAGGCGATTTTCTCAGTAAACGTTTTTTCCATCTTTCCACCTTGCAAGTTCAGTTGATGATGAAAACAATATTTACAAATCAACCTTTTTTTCAACGTTGACCATAAAATATACTTTAAAAACGGACAAATGTTTATTATTTTTTTTTTTCTGCTTTGGTTAGTTAAGAGGCAACCAGGGTACGAGATAAGATTTATAAATATAAATGAGCGTAGATTGTGGGCGGAGTTGTGAGAGAATCAGCTGTTAGGAGGAACCGGTCCTCGGCTACTACGAATCTACTACGCAGTTGAAGAGGGGGCAGGCACTACACTTTCCTTTCTCTTCGTAAATACGGAGTGTGATGACCCTTTTATGCTATCTCTTCTCGGACTCACGCCACGCTACATCGGGACGAGTGGGGAGACGAAAAAAAAAACGGGACGATTTACTTAAAACTATTTATCGAGTTGATTGCAATCCTGAAGCCAATTTTGCGAATAGATAAATTTAGGGTTGGAGTTTAAATTTTAGCTTTTAAATCCGAAAAAGCAAGAAATTTTATCACCATGAAATGGATTTGTTTTCTATTACTAGGAGGATAATTAATTATTAGCCTAAACAAAAATCTAATAGTTCGAAAATCTGGGGCAGGAAAGTTAAGAAAAATCCATAATTGTGACCTATGAATGAGCAAAACTTTCATATACAAAATACAAGCTCAATTCAAAATAAATGTACCATTAAGCCAATGTATTTTTCGGATAGATTAATGAAATCTCCAAACATAAGTTTAAAAAAATTAAAAGGAGACTTTTTCTAATACAAGGTAAACAATTATTTCAACATTTGGTGAATCTAAATCGACAAAAAAATGGATAGTTTCAATTGAAATTGATTGTCCGATCATTTCTTTGATTTTAATTCGTCACAAAAAACAATGTTTATGTAATGAAAAAGTTAGCGTCACGAGCAGGATTCGAACCCACGACCTTCGGCTCTACCACTTAAGCTATCGTTACTTCGATCTATTCGCACTTTACACAAATTAATTAACTGAAAGAAGTCACTTAATCAATCGGACCACGAAGTATAATGGATTTAGTAAATAAAATGGAGTATGTCTTCACTAAAGCTCACCTTGGCCATTTGTCGCCGAGGATCAAATAGATTACATGACATATGAAAAGTGGCAAAAAGGAGGGATATTCGAAAGGTAGGGTTGGCTGTCCGAGAGGATCACAATAGTTCAAGTGGTAGAGCCGAAGGTCGTGTGTTCGAATCCCGCTAGTGATACGAGCTTTTTCATTTCAACCAATATCTTACATAAAAATTAATTAGTTTAAAGAACTCATTTAGTCAATAGGAACACGAAATATACTGAATTTAACCAAAAATAATATTTTCCTCCGTACTCCTTCATTGTACAATAATCTCTTTATCAAATGATGATCAGGTGACTTAGAAGGTTATCAGGTTTGAGTTTTGGCGTCATCGCCGGTCGAGTGCCCGTCAGCGATTCTATTATTACTGACCGAAGTCGAAGTCGATTGGGTATGATCGGATAAGATCGTCGGATGACTCGACCCAATGGTTAATGATGCGTGGACGGTCTTCACAGTTGGGTTCAATCGTGGTAAAAACATACATGATTATCAGTTACGACTTGAGAGGCTCACTGAATCGACGTTGTATGCACAACAAAAATAATTAAAACCCTAACAAATTATAAAATACAGAAAAAGAACTATAATCTATAAATCTTTTTTGTTTGACATTCAACATGTCCACACATACAAATTGAACACCCGTACTACACTTTTTTTAAGCTTACGAGAATAATAAATATTATCTCTTTATTAACGTACCTACATGAGAGAAATTATATCAAATTTGCATATTGGTTATGAAACAACGACGGATTGTCAAGGCAATGGTTGAATAATCTTGAACTCGTGAACTTAAAGATAAATAGCCTTCGCTACGTAAAAAGTAGCGTTCCCCCCCTATTTACTTGGTACTTTGTAAATTTCAACCAAAGTTTTAGCAAGTAACGTGCTTTCAAACAAGAGAAAAAGTTTATTGTTCCTGTCTGGCCTGGCACTGATAGACAAATAAGCTCCTTAAGAACAGATTCAACCCTGATAATATTTCTTACAAAAAATAATTGGTAAATTTTACATTTTGCTATTATTACAAATGAAAATTACTTCCACATTGTTCCAAAAAAATCGTTACGAACGGGATTTGAACCCACGACCTTCGGCTCGATACGCCGCAATCTCTTTCTGGGTTCAAATCCCGCTGGTAACACTTTTTTCATTTCAACCAAAATCTTAAATAAAAATTTTAATTCATTGAAAGAAGTAATTTGGTCAATCAGACACTAAATATTATGGATTATTCCAAAATCGGTAGTTCTCTGCTAATTAAGTTTAAAGTTGATATCTGATATCATGATCTGATATATCTCTTGATACTTGAGATTCAAAGTTTATAATAAACGTTTTTCTAACTTTATTAAGTATCGTTATAACTCATAGTAAATGAAAAATATATTCTTTAAAGGATTTTTGGTGGGTTTTGAAAACATTAATTTTCTATCTGTGACGATTTTTGACAAAGAGGTACAAGCTCATCACTAAAATGACGCAAAAAACAAGTTTTTGACAGGTCAATAATTTAAAATAAAATTAAGGGTTAAGTGTGTAGAGATTGGTGACCGTTAATACATAATTATTCAGATATCGTGAGATGCAATGTTATATTATATTTTCTAAATGTAAACTATGTTTGTAAACCTGATCTCAATAAAAAATCGAAACGTTGGCACGATAAAGAAAATGTGTTTCTGATACCTACATCACACCAGATCGCACCTCGCGATATCTGAATAATTAAGGGTTAAGGGTGAGAATATGACCGCGAATGGTATCGGCGTTGTATCACTCTAAGGTAAAGGTCCCTGGTTCGAATACCTGAATTTCTACCCGATGTACTTTTTAAAAAACACTGTTATCCTGACGGTTCGTGTAACTTCGACCTTGAATCACCCTCTTAAACAAAGTAATACTAAATCATGAAGAAAATGATCTTCTCGAGAGGTTGACAATAAGTGTGACGCATTTCTACTGTTGAGTGTTCAGGGAGCAAAACTGTTTGTTGTACAAAATGATCAAAGAAGTCAGATATGACTCTCGCCTCCAGTAAGTCCGCAATAAATCAAATCTAAACAAAAAATTCTGACCGATTACCTATGAACCTTTATGAAATAATGAACCGAAAGGGGAACAAAAAAGCCAGGATAGACGGGAATTAAACTAGAACCCATCCAGGACTAATTTGAAAAGATTACTACGTATATTTTTAATCCTCTTTCAGAACGGGGGAACAGGTTTATGTTCTGTGCTTACTTCTCAAAGAGGATTTTCCGATTCAATGATTCCAGCCGTGCTGACCGGCGATGAGCTCTGCCCTGAGGCGGTTTCTGCTTCGTTTGTAATCGGTGAGTTTCGCCACGAAAATTGTGTCTAATCACTCGGAAACTTTCCCTGTCTTCGGATTTTGTCTAAAACCCCTGTCTTCTGGATGTAATTATCGGACCCTCGGAATGTTTTCGGATTTATAGCTTCTTCCGATGTGCTTAAATCATGCCCACTTGGGAAATGGGGAAAATAAATAATTCATCTTTCCAGACTTTGTGACAACCTTGTCGACTTACAAGACAGATTTATGCTTTCTGGGTCGCTTACATTACGCATCGTACATGCCACGAGTGCGATCTGATGTGACCAAGTATGTTCCTAACAGCAATTGGTGCTTTATTTAATTGAATACTAATGAAATAGTGAAATAAGTGAAAAAATTAACCATATCCATTTCAGAGAAAGAACAGTTATTTTAGTTGACCTCCGTCAACCTCTATTTTCTTTATTCGATTCGTAATTCTTATTTCATAGGGCGGTCCGACGGTGATGAATCAATCTCATAACTAGCACAAAACTCTTACCACCAAAAATCGTAAGAATAATACTAAATTTGTTTATAGGAACAATAAGATTGATCTGGCAGGAAGAAAAAGCTAGGAATTCAACATCAAAATTGGCGTCAAGCAAGGTGCGATTTTAAGCCTTCTATTCTTTGCGTTCTTCTTAAAGAATCGGACGACTGTAATGATTTAGGATATCAACATAGATATATTAACGATCAAAACGCTCGCATGTGCTGACAATATTGCCTCCGCCCTAAAGCAACACAACGAATTCCTCCAGTTCGGTCCGTAAGGATTAAGAACTTGCAAATGTCAAAGGTGTACCCCAAATGGAGCGAAACAATCAAAAATTGAAAAATAGTTCTTCGAAGGGAAAAAGAGAAAAATGGGTTGAAAATGTTGAAACTTATAAATACCTTCGAACCGTATCTACCGGCTCCTCTTTAACTAAGTACTTGGAGAAAAGAATAAGAACATTAACGGCCAATCAAGGGACCAACTCCATATGGGCTACCGTCTTTGAGAATCAAATCTTAAAATAAGGTTCGAAGTATTTGTCCTAGCAGTCTTTTAAGTAAAAGTAAAAAAAGTAATTCGGGTCAGGGAGACCTACCGTCTGGCATCTACAGAATTCGACCATACCATCTTCGGCAACATACCAAGTCTTTTAGGTGGTACCAGAGAGATCAAAAGACTAGAAGTTTTTACGATAAAAAATACCCACCTTTTCAAGTAACTAGGTGGCATGAAAAGCCTCATCAGTTTTAAAATTCAGGGTCACTTGGGAGAGCTTCTAAATGCTGTCAGACTTTAGGAAAAACAACAAACCTCTTTTCGAATACCAAGGCATACACGGCCAGCGACAACATACAGGCCAATGAAAGTTGTGTGTGGTGTATAGTGGCCTTTAGGTATTAATTTTTGGGTGATCGTGAGATGCGGTCTGATGTGACATAGGTGATAAAATAAGCGAAGAAAACGTTTTTCTAAAACCGCACCAGACCGGATCTCTTCATCATCAAATAATCAATGACAAAGAAATGGCAGAAAAAGCCACTTACGGACTTTGTATCAACCTGCCAAAAATGTAGATATTTAAGAAAAGGTTAAGAGTAAGTAAGGATTTTCAAATCTTCTTATGTCTGAATCATAGATCAATTATGGTTCATGAGTTAGTACCATTTTCAGTATTTCCATAAATAATCCAAAGCCGAAAACTCATGTAAACCTTGGGTAATATGCCACCACTTTTATACGTATACTGTGGCTACATGCACTCAAGCAGAGGTAAAAAAAAGCTACAAGACTAGGTAATACCAACAAAATATAACTATTTACTTCATCAACCAGGTTGAAACGTACTCAGCGGTAACAAAACCGCGTCAGACATTGGGGATAAAGAAAAATTAAACTTATTTGGGCTAACGGCAAACTAGGAGGCTGATAAATGGATAATGAAAGTTCATCAGGACACATATTCTGAACATTTTTGTGGCATACCAAGTTGCCAAAAAGAAAGATCCATCAGACAGAGGGTTAAGAATAATCACTCTGTTCAATCGGAAGGTATCCCAGGACTACAGGTGGAAAAGTTCATTAAAGAACTGGAATGATATTTGGAGTGTTAACAGGGCAGACTCAGACTGGCGTATATTAAAAGCGGTAGAAATAAGCCAGAGCAGATTTTGTCAGGTGAAAAAATTGTTGAACTTGTCCTCTGATGATGCGAACGACTGTGCAGAAGAATGGTGCAATTACACAGAAGACGAAACACTTTGATTTGGTTATATAAAAAATATATTTTGCATGGTATAAATTCACTTTTCCACAATGAAAATGTATTTGCTAAATGTAAACAATGTTTGTAAATCCCAGGCCCTGAGGATGATCTCAATAAAGATCGAAACTTTCGCACGATCAAGAAAATGTGTTTCTGAAACCTAGCTCACACCAGATCGCATCTCACGATTTCTAAATAATTTTCGATTAACCACACACTGGACGGTGTAAGGAAAATGCCTTTTCCTGGGCGAAGACAACCATGGCCTGAAGAATGCACACGAGATCCTTTAATTTATGGTAAAAAAAAGAAGGAGAAATAAACGGTAATAATGGAAATACACAATAAACCAATATTAGTCACAGGTCGTGAAAATACCAAATCCTTTCATCCATAAACTTATGTTTTATCTTCTGTTGTTAATGTTATGATCACGATACTTCATCAAAACATGAACCCAAAGAGATTCTTTAGTCATTCTGCAAAAATAGTTAATTCACAAAGGCAAAATTTATTTCGTTAATTTATTTTATGAAGATATATGGAGATTTTATTTTTATGTTGGAATAGATGGTAAATTTTCTTGGTTTATTTTTCAACGTATATTCGCCTTTCTAATAAGTCCTTGAACGAAACGGTGTGGATACACTTACATAATAGTCCTGGCACAGTCTTGTCCCTAACGATTACAATCAGTTTTTCATTCTTTATGACTTTTCAATTATAACAAAACCACGAGATATTACGTGCAAATTACTATTTTGTTTTCCGACGGGAGGTGAAATATTGGTATCGTGAGTTAAGAGAAAAATTCATTTTAAAAATTTTTCTACAATAATATTGAATCTATTCACAACAATTCATTGTAAACTCAAATATGTTTAGTTAAATTTTAAAGAAATTTACTTGTATTGAATCAAATATTGTATTTAAGGATATGCATTTTAATCTAGTTGAGCATGTAAAGTAAAAAATGTTGAAATATATGTATTAATGGGAATTAAGTTATAAACTGAAAAAAATGATCAAAACGTTTTCATGTAAATAATTATGAAATATTTAATCGCAAATATTTTTAGTTCGAGTAACTTTAAATATAAACCAATCGCTTCTTGCAAGCGTAAATAATTCATTTCTGAAAAACCGTAGTTTTTAACTCAATTTAAATAAACAAAAAGCGCGAAAATGTGACGAATGTACTGAAAAGCAGCTACTGGATCTGGACTCTAGCTAAAGATTTGTGAGCCTTTCTGACATAACTTAACCGTTGCGGCGAATGCCTTAACGCTTATTTTGGATACGTAAAAATTATGTAATAATAACATATCCTATTATTATATTGAAGCAAAAGTATTAAATTTGTTGAAATAACTGAATAAGATCAAACTGATCATGATGGCATTGCTAGGCACATTGAATGGTACTGGATTTTCATAAGTACCGCAGCGTACCATCCCTAACCATCCCTATGCTCTGAAGTGGATCCTCTCAACCGACACGAGAATGACACATAAGCCCAGGAGACAAACACTTTGAGACCTGAAGATGATCTCAATAAAGATCGAAACGTTGGCTCGATAATGAAAATGTTTCTCATAACTATGTAAAACGATTATTCGAAGATCGTGAGATGCAGTCTGGTGGGACGTAGGTTTTAGAAAAAATATTTGCATTGTCGTACCAACGTTTCGATCTTTATTGAGATCATCTTCAGTGCTCAAAATGCGGGTTTTTGTGTAGATGCCCACTCTCAATTCGACTGACAATGTCTTTCTACAACCTACGTCAAACCAGACAGCATCTCACGACCATGCATGCTTATGATGCGATCACTGCGTTTTGACAATTTAGCCTCATATGTCTTATTTGTCGTGCCACTGAAGTTAGGCCTGAGCCTGACCTTAGCCGTTAGGTCTTTTCCCATGACAACGGATGTAGTTCATAAATCTAGACACATTCACAGTCCATCTCAATACTTTTATGCAAGTTATTTATTTTACTCAAAATTATGTAGTTTTTCCTTAAATTCATTTACTCGAAAATTATGAACTTATAAATTAGATCTTCATAATCTGGCATTGGTTAGATCAAGTTGGACTTGGTTTTGTCGTCCGAACGAATGGATTTCTTCGGAATAAATGCCTGTAAGTGACACGCCTTACACATTTCTCCTCGTCTAATTGCAGGAATATTATTGATGCTCACATGCCCATTGAGATATTTATCATTGAAGACGCTCATTTTCCAGTTTAGTAGTTTGCCTTTATTCTTAGATGTAGACAGACATTGAATAGATGGTTTTTTCGTCGCATCTATGATCATTTTTAATTTGGCCATCCTTCAGTATTGTATGGATGAGGGTATGTGTGTATTAATCTTAGCCTCGAAAGTTGGTATATTGCAAGTATCGATGTTATATTTCGTATTTCCGAATATCTTTCCAATGGTATTGCACTTTCGTTTATATACGCTATCCTATGTTTTGTAAAGATGATTGCCATGGAACTACATTATGGTTCTCGTATTCTTGAGGAGGTGACACTGGAGGACCCTAATACCAATGCAAGATTTCCGGGGAATCTTATTGTGTTAAACATTTTCCATAAAAACAAGGCCTAAGCCAAAACTCTTCTTTTCTCCCAAAGATTCCAGTACAACAAAATTCCATAAGCGTTTGCATTTCTTGACATCTTTGAATTATGAACGATCTGCTGTTTGATCCGAAAAACCAAAAAATGATTGCATTTTCCAAATGGCGACGAACAAGATTTTGGTAGAGGATTTTTACGGCAAATACATTTGTAAAATCTACCGACTTTTAAAGAAGCTCACGTTTTTAAATGCTGTTTCAAAGCTTCAAGGTGGACAGACAAATCACAGTTCTTATTAAAAATAACCCCAAGAGTGAAACCGGGGATGGCCATTGAATTTCTAAACAAAAATTTCAATTCGCGAACTTTTTCGTGGAAAACTGTACGAATTTAATTTAATTGTTTTTTTCACGAAAGCTAAAAAGCGTCCAGATCCTCCAGCAGTGAACTACGTTGCTCAAATGAAGAAGCTGGGCCAAAGTTTATTTAGGTCGTCGGGAGAAAGTGAAAATCTGGAGTTGCTAATGACTGATCCAACATCATTGAAAAATATCATAGAAAATGTAGGCTTAGAATGAGAGTCCTAGGGAATATCGGATACAATATACACAAGGGGCCGATGATCCTACCGAGTTTTACTATAAATAATCTCCCCCGATAGAAAATGTTCGATCCACTCCAGTCGGAGGTTACCTACGCCTACATTTCCCGGTTTTTCCATCAACATTAAACAGTCAACTGTGTTGAAGGCTTTAGAAAATTCTTTGTAGATAGAATGAACAATGATCGATCGTTTTCCAAATGATTTGGAACGAAATCCTTATAAAGAACCTAAGGTGGCTATACGGGAGCGTCATTATGTTTAATACTTGGCAGTACGTGTACGGCTTACTAGAATTGAATAATTACGAGTACAAGTTGTAACAAAATTGAAATGATGATTCGTAATTTTTTCATCCCTCTTATTAACACTATTTCAAAATTCAAAAGCTTCAAGTTACTTTAAAACCTGATCACTTCTGGTCCACCTTTCTCACTAATAGACGCTCAGAAAACGTTTTAGGCCTGTCCGCTGTTTTATAAATAAACGGCCGCAAGATCGGACTTCCTAGAGCAAGAGGTTTTCTGCGTTTCCCCAAAAGCAATTAAAGTCCCGTGTCGTTTAACCGGATGAGCACGCGAGCCCCGGGCTAAATGTACTCTTGGGGCCGGTTGTCGACACGGGAGACAGGCCAAAAATTGTCCATAATTTTTTTTTTAAATTACGAATAGGCACGGTTGCGTCACCCGATGGGAGCGTTAGTTGCAGCGACGAGACCTTGAGAAAATGCAAGTTCCTTTTCCCCCTTTGTCCCTCTAGCTGCAATCTGTCATTATCCCCACGTCTTTGGATGACACTTTCCGGGTTGCGGTGATAGAGCGGTTAAAAAACACAAAATATAACAAAGAACAACCGAATCTTACAATATTTGGCCTTGAACACGCTTGTCTCATAATTTCACTCTTGGAGAAACTGTGTTCTTAGAGATGTTAACAACAGAATTAGCACATAAAACGTATTTCATTAAAAATTATTTTATGAGATCAAAGATCATTTCTCCTTTGACTTGTAAACAGAGTTCCTTATCAATCCACCTCCCTCGGATGAAGTCGTTAGAAAAATTATCGACATCCGATCATTTCCGACAAGCTTCAAATGACAAACGTGACTTTTCTCACTCTCACGGTCTTTTTCTTCTTGTAAAAAAAAAATGTCGACGGCGTTTTCCGATGTTAAAATCGGTTCGGTGGAGCCAAGATTTGCTGGCGGCCGCGGTGGCCACTGGCTGCGATCCTTCGAACGTGACTTCTCTCTACTTTCTCGCGTGCAAGTTTTCCTAATTGACTTTCGACGTTTCTGAACTTTAAACCTCCCCAAATGTTCCATCGCGATTGTGATGTTAGGCAGTAAATGTAGTCACATTATTATCCGTTAGGGCGTAGGTAACCAACATGGCAGACATGAATTTAACAGCTGTTTTTGGTTTACAAGTATTTTTATTCTTAATTACGCATTAATTAAATGAGACCAATACATTTATTTAGTTAATTTCTGATCCGTCCTTATATATTCCCATTGAAATAGATACACCACCTATCCTATAAATTTGTAAGCTGTTAAAACTAAGGGTATATGTTGGAATGGTAGCAAAGGTACTAGGAAGTGGGGTTTGTGTGCCCCAGGCACTGCAGCCTTCTGGCTTATTGTACCTTCCTAGTTCTTTAGTTTAGTCAATAGACTCGATCCTTTTTCTCACGGGTATCAAGTCATTGACTGTTATTGCTTCAATGTGGTTCTCTGAGTCATTTTTGTGCGTCAGATTGAATCTCCATTGAGCCGTTGCTCCGCATTCGAAGATGATATGAGTGGCTGTTTTCTCCTCCTCATTACATAGTCTGCAAATTGGATCACTATTATATATGCCCATGTTTTGTAGATGTTTTCTCAGGTGCCAGTGGCCGGTTAGTAGCCCTACCACTCCTCTGAGATTTGCCCTCTCCAGTTGTAGCAGTGTTTTTGCCAGTTTTGATGAGGGTTGTTTTATCACGAGTTTACTGTGTCTAGCACTGCTAGAGTTTATCCATTTTTCTCTTTGTTTTATTTGGATCCATTCTGCGATGGAGGATTCTATGTTTGTTTTGGATATCCCAAGGATAGGCTCTGGGCCTATGGGTATATGTTAGGTATGTCGGCACGAATTAAAGTTGTCATTTGTTAGTATCATTTGGCATGACAAAGTTGATTAATTTTCCTTTTTTATTAACTTCTGGCATTTTACAATTTAAGGCAAAACAAACAACAACAAGGCTTCAAGCACTGCGATTGGTAGTAAATAATAATATTTTTGGTTCTACCGATCGCCACGGGGATTGGGGAAAAACTAACTTTTGACATGCTAAGAAAAAAGAGGGGGGGGGGGTTGACGACCTTACTGGGCATTTCATTATACGAGTTAACATCATACAAAACTCGTGAAAATCCATAATTTCCTCATAAGTTTAGCACGCAAGGGTGTCGTATGAAAACTATGTGTCCAAATATACCATAATATGTACAGATTAGTGATCATTAAGCGATAATTACTGACATACCGTGAGATGCTGTCTGGTGTGATATAAGTATCAATCAGAAAAACATTTTCTATACCGGGCCAACGTTTCGATCTTTATTGAGATCACCTTCAGAGCGCCCGCGACACGCAAGAATGGCACAATTACACAGAAGATAAACACTTTCAGCCCTGAAGATGATCTCAAAAAGATCGAAACGTAGGCACAACAAAGAAAATGTTTTTCTGAAACCTACATCAAACCAGACCGCATCTCACGATATCTCAATAATATACCATAACATTCATGGAGGCTAGGGCACAAATAAATTTTTGTATGGAAGCTGAACAATTCTTTAAAAAAAAATATGGTAATGCTCGGAGAATTGGTAAAACTGAATAACACGCAAGTCCACCAAAATGAGAACTGTGATTCAGTACGATTTCTAGAGGAAATAGGTCTTTTATTGGAATATTACTTGATGGATATCTCGTTTCTTGGCTCTTTCCATAGAGAGAGTGTATAGGTATTTATAACGAAGAATGCGTAGTACATGTAGTAGACATATTTTGCCATGATGATTACCTTAAAATAGGTCCGAAATTTTAGTTATAAAGAAATAGTCGCTGCTCACGATCAAAATCCATTTCTGATAAGAAGGCGTCGTCTGATCAATATTCTAAATGCACGAGTAATTGTAAATTGAGATGCTTTATAACAAGTGAAGCTTGATTTCTAACAATTTTTTCAAGGCTGATAGAACGTGTTCACATTAACACAGTTTAAAAAAAAATACAAATTATGGGTTCACTGTTGAAATAACATGTTAATATTCCGGTTTACTACTCATCGGGATAATTATTTCCTATTAAAAACAATTGAACTAAATTATAAAGTAATCTTAATCTAATTCAATGTAAAAAGCGATAGAAGCTTTGACAGAAGTGATCTTCAATGGCCGTCTTATCTTTGCTATTAAAGTTTCACAAGACTGCCATCTTAATAGGCCATCGTGGTTTTGACGTTCGACTATGTTCATTTCGCAATACCCCTTTTGTTTAAATCCTGATAATAATTCTGCGCATTATATAGATTTTCCAATGAATGACACATTTATAATGATAACAATTATAAATTTTCACTCGTTTCTTTGTCAGGCAGTGATCTGTTCAGTGTAACAGGACAAAAGTAATTAACACCTTTTAGCTTTGTGTCTGATATCTTTTCTTAATATCCGGTTCAAATCCATTTCACAAACGTGAATATTCGGTTCAAACGATAACAAAAAAAATTTTAAAATCAATGGTTTCAAAATTTGTCATTCCAACTGATTAGAATTAATTTTTATTCATTATAAATGTCTAATATATTTTATTGATCAACAAAAACATGTTGATACTAAACGGTTCTAAATGCGGCAACAATTTTATTACGGTCCATTGCTCAACCCGTTGGACAATAACGACCCACTAAAGTTATCTGCTGACCTCGGACCTCATAGTAATTATTGATCTTTTATGCCTCCACCATCCCACCCATCACTTTTTTTGATTTGCATATGGGCCCAAATAGTCGTAATTTCTGCACGGCTGCGATGTTTTCATTTAAATAAGTTGATAGGTTCATTAAGCTTGACGGGTGTCGACATGCTCTGATAATGATATATAGTGATGTCCTCTTCTATTACCATAAACAGTATGTGTTTTTGGCAAGCATATTATTTTGATGCAGGTATTATTTATGGAGTTACGGGTGTGCAGATACATTGTACATAATTCTGATCAAATTTTTAAAAAACACTAAAGAAAATCCTTTATTATAATAATCTTCCTTATTTTTATTCTAATAAAATGTACTCACAAACTATCAGACATACAAACCGAGAAATATGTTTGACAGAAGCTTAAATCTGTACGTATATTGCCATTGAACTTATAACTAAGAATTATAGAATAACCTCAGGGTTTTGTCACGTTTATCCGCATGCAGATTTTAAAGCTTGACAAACTGACATTCTGAACCGTATATTTTCATAGTTGTATACATTCAATCTAGTAATGAGGTGAAATCTGTTTATATTACATTATTATATTATTTATTATTACACATAAGCGCTCTTTCATCATCGGCTCATTCGTACTACACATTCACTCTAATAAATACTTACACTCTCAATAAACGGAAAAGAGAACAAGAACAGTGCATGACAACAGAACAGCTCCATTTCCAACAGAAACGAGAACAGGGGAATCAAATATTCGCTGTCGTGCTGAAGGACAATTCTCATAGCTAGTGGCATTCTACACGCTCTTCATCAGAAACCACAAAATGGCATCCTTCAATCAACAACGACCCATATACGCCTATTGCCTTGGATTTCTGCTTAATACCTCGATTAGGCAAAATAAATGCATCCATCAAGGAAATGAGTATCTGCATTTTGAATATAAATCGTGCATACCTTCCATGACAAGAGAATTATTTGCATTTCGTCCGAGAAGAGGCATAAAATTGTCAAAGGCGGGTTCAAAGTGTATCGTTTTAAAATTTGTCATGTTTCCATATTTAAATAGAAATGAACCCTCTTTTTTTATTTCCAATTTCAATCATATCGCAAGCATAAACCCGGCCGGGCCCAATCGATGAAAACTGCTCGAATCTCAAGCATTAAGAGGTCAAGCATGCAATCGATAACTTCTATGGAAACGGTTGACTCACAATTACAATTTCAACTACAATTCCTAGTTTTCCTTATAAAATGCAAATTTAGACCGATGAAATAGAATTACAATTACCGGTGGCCGTTTTAATGATCTTATTGGCCACTAGGTCGGAAGCCACTGCAAGTTTAATCTCCTGGATTTTTTCGATGCTAATTCCCAAATGAGCTGAAAACAATGGTTTCTGAGAGAGTTCCAGCGTTGTAATAATTTGAAGGCGAAGGATGGTTTGATATCCTTAGGTCCGATTCTTCATATCTTGATTTATTTTTTTAATCCGAAGAAATGTACTGGATATTTGGGGAAAGCCACACTTGGATGTTGTCAATAATATTAATAAAACTAAGAATAAATATTATTTGAGGGTAGAGTCGTTTGGCTGAACTTTTTATAAGCGACTCTAGATATGAGGCATTCGCTGAATGCCGCGCAAATTTTCACAAAATCCCGACTGTATAATGGACGCTCGGCTTTGTACCAAATGACAACATCTGGTGTTCGCCGTGCTCGGCTTTTCGTCGGTTTTCTTGTCCGCTTCAAAGGGCACGAATATTCGTAAAGTAACCGTAACCTTCCACATACTACGGAATCGACTATAACTGTACATACCGTTAACCTATTGGCAACTGTTAGCAAAATTAACGTAATTAGTACGCGTATACTCTTATTTAATATTATTTATTTTTCATTAATAAACGATTGCTAGCAAGCAGAGATGTTTTAATTTACAAAATTGTTTTTCTTATTAGGAACGGATTTAACCCAATGCAACAGAAGGCCAGAGACTTCTCGAGAGATCGGGGAATACCGCAGGTCTAGAGCCGCCTTAAGAGGTTAACTCGTGTTAACTGGAATAAAGAAATGTCCAGGAAGATCGTGAACGCTCCTTCTTTTCTTAGCATGTTAATCGTCAATTTTTCCTCAATGCTGCGCGCGGCGATTGGTAGAGCTAAAAATAAAGCTAAAGCGGTCCTTGAAGACTTGTGTTGGAATGGTTTGTGTTACATTATAAGATGCAAAGTTAATAAAAAAGGAAAATTATTCAACTTTTCATTCTAAAAGCTAGTAACAAATGACACGCTTCAATTCGTGCCGGCATACCTAAACTGGTATACTAACGTCCTACCACCTACTACTTTAGATGATAGGGGAGGTATCTATTATGAATGGCAGTTTATAAGGACGGATCAGAAATTAACAAAAAATGAATTGATCTGATTTAATTAATGCGTAATTTAAAAAAATCGTTTAAACAAAAATAGCGGTTAACTTTACGACTGCCATGTTGGTTACCTACCCCCCCCCCCCCATAAGGGATAGCAATGTGACCTCATTTTCGACCTAACATCTAACATTAGCTCTGACCTGCAACAAGCACCCTGCTGTTTTATTTTTTCCATCTAATATTGTTTGTAAATTTCAGGCCCTGAAGATGATCTCAACTAAGATCGAAACGTTGGCTCGATAAAGAAAATGTTTTTCTAAAACCTACATCACACCAGACCGCATCTCACGATATCTGAATAATTATCGATTAACGGGAACTAATCTCTACACACGTTAAATAAAGAAAATTAAAGTTGTGTTTCGCCAGTTTGAAGTGTCAAAGTCAAATTTTATCATCAGCAACAAACGCAAAAAAGTCACAGACCGCATCCCACGATCTCCAAAATATAATTGAACACTTCCAGATTGGCGGTAGTGGTAATGTGTTAATGAGTCGTTAGTTGCGTACTTTTTCGATCTGCTGTTGTTTATCGTATGTTGCAACTTTTGAGCCCAGTGTGATCTAACCGCCTGTCTCAATTAGGCGAAGACAATGGTTTATTGAGGGGCGAAGCTTCAGAAACCGCTCTTCCAAAAGGTAGGGACGTCCTCCAAATTTTTGACGACCATTACGGGCTTTGGGTTATAAATACTAATAAAAATAAAAATTTGTTGGCTGGTCTATTATGCTAGAAAGTAATTAACATAAAAATTGCATCTCCGGGTTGGCAATGCTATATATAGGTAGAGGAATTTGGGAGATTAAAAAAGTTACATTTCCATTTTACATTTTACATTTACAAGGTTGATAAAGAAAAAGTTTTATGTATTCAAACTTCTCTAATACACAGATTCGACCTGTGATCTTCTGTATATCATTCATTTTTTCCAATTTGAAAGAACAAACATGCAAAACAGGCTTGCCATGGTCTGCTTTCTTACTTTTTGTGATATGTAACAAAGGTATCGTAATTAATATCATGGGATATTGTGAACTTCATTTTTATCAATATATATATAATTTTTTTACACCCGTTTAACATTAATTTTTATTTAATTTTTGAAAATTTTGGTTATTAAACTGTATTCTTTAGAAGGAATAACTTAATTTTTGACCAAGTTAACATTCCGTAAAACTTCTAGTGCTGAAACAAAAACATGTAGATGCTGCCTGGCATGATGACTAATGGCTATTATCTGCCAGTCATTGAAGTAATGCACAGCCATTTATCAAAATTTCACAATGATTCCCTTATCTTTCCTCAATCGCGTTTATTAAAACGATTTGTAATAGCCAAAGGCGGCTGAATGTTTAAATTCACAGTCAAGGTGGTAAAAAACAAAAAACGCGGTAATGCATGTGGTGAGAGAAATAGACTTGATCGTGTGCAATATCTATCCTTTTGTCATTTATAAAATGCGCATTTACAGTCGTGATCATAGGCAAAGGCTCGACCTCTCCTATTTCAAGGTCCGGCACCTATGCCACTACTGCTAGTCCTACTAATACTATTTACTACGGCTGGGGCCCGCAGCGGGTGTAAACAAAGCGTAGATCACAAATAGAAGCGGTGTTTACACTATGAAAAGGGGGCTAACACACGCCGACGATTACAAGCCACTGGAGCAATTTAAAATACTCATAAATTAAGTTACTCCGGCTATAAACAATCATGATAGATTAAAAATAGTTATTGAATAAAAAATTTCAAAATATTTCTCATTAATTTGTAAATTGGTATTTACATTTAAGTAGCAAGTCTATGATAGATATTAAATCTCATTCTTGCCTATATATATTTCCTGTCTGATTTCGTCTCTCTGTCTGCACGTCCTCTCCATCTCTCTCTCTCTCTCTCTCTCTCTCTCTCTCTCTCTCTCTCTCTCTCTCTCTCCACGTCTCTTACTAAATCTTCCTTTCTCTTGTTCATCTCACTCTGCCCCTCTCTGTTTCTCTATACGACGTTTATCCGTCTGGTCCTTACTTCTCTGAATATTTTTCCCCTATTGTCTGCCTGGCTTAGTTCCTCTGTCTTTTTTTCGCAACAGCAGATCAACACTCCGTGGACGGTGGCGGGGCGGTGTTTTGAAGAAAAAAATCATTTGTAAGTATGTCAGGTTCGAAAGCAGTGCCGCTGGATTCGTACCCGGGAGCTTTACCTTTCAGTGAAGAGCGCTCTGTCAACGCCTAAACCGTAGCGGCCACCTCTGGCTTTTTGTTGTTTGCACGTTTGTTTATCGGTAACTTTTACTTACTCTCTCAAACTAGCTTTCGCTGTCTCCCTGCCATTTACTCTCTGAATCTGTCTGTTCGTTTATCTGTCTCCTACACATTCTATTTATCTAATCTATCCATCTATCAATCTATCTATCCATCTATTTATCTATCTATTTATATCTTTTCTCTAACTCCCTCCTTCTCTATCTTTCACATTCTCCCATTCTTCTTTTTCTTTTCTCATTCTTTCTACTTCCTTCTCTCTTCCACTCCATTTTTCTTCTCCTTCATCCGGTGAGGTTAGGATGCTCTAGTTAACTCCTATCCTTCAAACCTCTCCTTCTTCCTCTCTCAGTCTCTCTTTTTCTCATCATCTCCCTGTCACTCTGACCCTCAATTTTTTCTTCTCTTCCATTCGATCATCTTCATCTGTCTCTCGCTTTCTCTCTCTCTCTCTCTCTCTCTCTCTCTCTCTCTCTCTCTCTCTCTCTCTCTCCTTTCTTCTTCCTTTATCCTATCTGTATTACGAAATACAGAAAAATTGAACAACTCATATGCCAGAATAAATTATAAATCGAAGGTGCGAGGTCGAGGCTGTATTTTAAATAGTTCGAAAACAAAATAATTGTATAAGTACCCGTTAATTGGAAAATATTGATCAGAACTGGATAAATTCTCAAGTAGATTTGATTCAATTTTTTAATTTTTGTGCCTAACTTTTTATTTATTTATTTTTTTTTTTTTAATGAGGGTTCGCAACAGCCGATGTCATGTAAACCCTCAGAGTAGCAGTGATTTTCCTTTACCTACAGTAATGAGCGCCGTGCCAACGCCTAAATTGTTGCGGCTACCTATGCCCCAACAAAATCTCAACAATAGTGACAATGTTAATTTACATAAAAACGTATCGTCGGTTTGCAACACTTCAAAGTGTGTAGAGGTTAGTACCCGTTAATCCATAATTATTCAGATATCGTGAGATGCGGTCTGGTGTGATGTAAGTATCAGAAAAACACTTACTTTATCGTGCCAACATTTCAACGATTCTCAACACGACACGCAAGAATGGCACAATTACACAGAAGACAAACACTCTGAGCACTGAAGATGATCTCAATAAAAGATCGAAACGTTGGCACGGTAAAGAAAGTATTTTTCTGATACCTACATCACACCAGACCGCATCTCACGGTATCTGAATAATTATGTATTAACGGTCACTAATCTTTACACAGTTTAACTTATGATTTTTTCCTTCTTGAAGTTGGGATAAACCTCGCAGAATCGACAACCAGTTTTTATCCACGTTTCAGATTTATTTCCTTCCTCAGGTGTGTTAAAACAGTGGTCGTTATTGATTAATATTTTATAACAGTTTATTTAAAAAAAGCATATATTTATGTGCACGAATATATTTATTGTGTATTGTTGTGTAAATATAATAGACTTGGTTGGGGGAATGACCTAAGTCGGAAGCAATAGTCCAAAAAAGAATAAATTAATTAATTAAATAAAATAAAAAAGCGCATAAAGATGAATGAAAATCCCTGTCTTATTTACTTTTGTCAATATCACTCAATGGTATAAATAAATTTGTCTCAAAAAAGGAGATAGTTGGGAGATTTGGCAGATTAATTTTTTACTTATGGATTTAAAAGATATATATGAGAGGTCATTTCGTCAAGAACCGGAATAACGTTTTTCCGAGTTTTCCGCCGAAACACCTCCATCCCGTATACTTGCAGCCTCGCTCGTTAGCGAAATGTGTGCATGGACAGATAAAAAGGATCAGGAAAAGCTCGCCTTCAAGGTTTACCGTAAAACACCTAGATGTGTTGATATAAACGCTCGTTAAAGTGTATACCTGCGGGCTGCCTATTGGCCGTGGTCCTTGAGATATATAATAATCCCGTTTCGCAACTCTAGGGTTACAAAAGTGAAAATAAAGTGAGCCATATCCAGCCAATATGGCATTGGTGCTAAGCTGAACTTTCTATAATGCACACTGTCTACAGGCTTTTATGAATTGTTTCAAGTGCTCTTTTATGCTAAGTTGTAATACATTTACATTTATCGTGGTAAAATTTATTATTGTACAAATTATGTAGCAAAATAAATATTTGCTTGTTAAATTTTATTATCTCCCGTTTTATTTAAATTATAACATATTTACTACTCTACTGCTAAGTGTTAAATAATATTTTTCTACTTTATGAAAAACTTGTTATAATAAAATGCTAAATAAAAAATAATTATTCTCACATCTTGAAATGCGGTCTTGTGTGATGTAGGTTTTAGAAAAACATTTTTTTATCGTGCCTACGTTTCGATCTTTATTGAGATCATCTGCAGGGGATATTTACAAACATTGTTTACATTTAACAAGTACAAGTAGGATGTGGACCTGTATCCTTATCCTCATACTACATGTTTTGGTTAAATTTAAACAATGTTTGTAAATCCCAAGCTCTCAAGATGATCTCAGTTTTTCTAAAACCTACATCACACCAGACCGCATCTCACGATATTTGAACAATTATCGGTCTCTAATCTCTACACAAGTTAAATAAAAAAATTTAAAGTTGTGTTTTGCCAGGTTGAAGCGTCAAAGTCAAATTTTATCATCAGCAACAATCGCAATGTTGATTATAATACATTGTTCTATTTTTATAGTAAATTGGTGAGGACGGAACAGCCGAGTGGTATTCAATTTTATTATTTATTAAATTGATTAGTTTCGTGGTCCGCTTGATCAAATAATATCATTCAATTAATTAAGGGTTTTAGTTGAGATAAAAAAGTCAATGTCACGATCGGGATTCGAACCCACGACCTTCGGCTTGATATGCCGCTGCTCTACCACTCGGACACTAACTTCCCATCTGAAGCCCACTTTTTAAATTTTCCCTGCTTTTCGCCATTTCTCAAGTATAAATATACAACAATTATTTACAAAAACCTTTCTATGTCTAAATCATCGTTGAGGAAATGTGAATATTTAAGATAAACGCACTGCCATTTTGTAAAGATTTAACAAAAGTTGATACTTTTGGAACATGCATAATTTATAAGAAATGTTTTCTAAGGGAGTATTTGTCGTCTGACGGTCGATAATCCAGAGAATGTGAAGTAATACTTTTTCAATTTACATCGTATATATGTTACTACATTTAACAATGTGATAAAATACAGTTTCCACACTGTACAGAACTACCTAGCCGTGCTTCACTTTGAGAACACATACCATAAGAAACCAGCCAACGCTGGGCACTCAGTGCAAAGGATTTAGAGCCCAGGGATGGAAATATGTACTGACCCCTCGAGCAGTAGGGTTAGAATGGATCAAGAGGTTAGGGTGAAACTTTTGATTTCGTACTCGGAACAGCGTGCTTACAAAAGAATGTTGAAGTATTGTGTGTAGTGAGGTTAGTTAGTGACGGTATAGAGCTTTAATTTGTCTAAGAACTTTTGATTCGAGGGATTTGATTCACTGTCTGTCAGATGGTTTGGTAAAACCCCAAAATTCCAGCCCATATGTCCAATGTGGCGCAGTAAATTTTTTAAGTTGGGCTTATTTTGTGTCGATTGCCAAAAAGGATGTCAGACCTCAAAGTTTTCGTAGTGGCTCAAATGGTCTGTGAAGCTCTTGTCTATTTTGCCTCGTGCGAGATTTCGACGTCAATCTGCTGTACAACTGCAGTCTTACGTTTTGACGAATGAAAGACGGTTTCTTTTTGTTGCGTATGTACAGTGCAAGTACAGATTGGCTATTCAATTTGAACGTACACGGAGTACATATTTCTTCAGTCAGTCTTGTCCTTTACTTTTTGCATGATAAAATCAGGGTGTTCCTGGATATAGCTTGGCCGAGAGTTGAGTTAGAGGACGAAATTGGAGTAACGTTTTTTAGGTGTGATGATAATACGTGTGCACTTAATCTGATCGAGAGGCCGATGGGTATTTGATTTTCCGCAATCATCACTGTTCTTTTACATCACGCGTTTAAATACATTCACAATAAACCGTCAAAACATCTATCAAGAAATTTAGCACGCTTACAACAATATAACAATATATACCAATTAGCATTTATCTCGTTAAATCGGAATAGGGGATCCAAAGGTGCGATGACATTCTACTCGCTTCCTATAAGGAGCCAAGGAATGATTCCCTACAATTATGTGGGACACCTTGAGCAACTTGCTCCGCGTGCTGGGCACATACTTAGACCTTGGTCTAAAATTAAGTGTCTCTGGGTCAACCGTGTATGGTCAATCCTAAGTCTGGTGTTTCATTTTTTAAAATTCGTCTCTTTCTTTAAATTTAGCTCAAGTCTATGGGTCCATTTAGAGCCTTCGCACCAGAAATTTTTCAATATTAGTGAGGTTATTTATCGAAAAAATACATACCACATCGGGCTCCTAAATTAACAATTTGTGAACTTTTGCATTTATATATTTTGTTTCCTCTTTTATTAAACATTTGGTTAAATAGTAATCAATTATATTACCTACTAATTTTCTATCCCAATTATATTTTAAACATGTTTTAAGCCATTTTACACTAGATACTTTTTGACTTAATGGAAGAAACTTAAAATAAAAGAGATAAAAAAGACCAGCCAAGTCAAAACGTAGTTACATTAAAAACACCACAACGGCAGTTCATATTTTCAATCTGTCCTTAGAAAATATAGTTGCAGTGATATGAATTAAATCCCGACCGATTGGACCATTTGATTTATGAAATTAAGAACGGAAAAGGGAGGCCCCTAGAGCATACTTTCCCCATTAATTTATGTATAACGAAATGAATTATTAATGACCGGTTTTTATACTTCGACGTTCCACACTTGTACTAATGCCTTGGTAGGTCTAAGAGAAACTCACAAGAGAAATAAAGAAGGGATTTACGGTGGAAATAAAATCCAAAATAGGAGTCGTAACAAATGCGCAAACCTTCGGCTGGAGTTGGAGGCTACCTCGCCGAGAAAGAGATTGAACCACTTGTAATTAAACTCGATTTTAAAAGGGAGCGAAGTATAACGATCTTACAAAACTCTAATGTAATGTTTTAACGATGTGCATAGTACAAATCGTCAAGATATTTCCATGTGCTTGTTTATTACCAAAAATAGCTATAAATTTCACCAACATATTCCTGCACTAACGCAGAAGAATAATAAAATTAAATTTATATTTTCTTACGACTAATTAACACACACACAGTAATAATAATATTAATTACGAAGAGTGGGAGGTACGATTGGGTTCGAATCTCGGCCTGTCTAGAAACAATGACTTCAAAAAAAAACCACCGTGGTGGTTACAATTGCTCAATTTTAATTATATATTTTATAATTCTACACACTTTATGGTATCGTTCTAAACCCTGCGGATTATGAAAATCACGTTTTATACTTGCTTTAGTCTTAAAGATTTTATTAGTTAAACCATCGTTGGTTAAGAACAACAAGTGGAGAGCTGATGGTTTCCTAGTCGATTTTATTGACTTGGTAGTAATGCGACGATAAGATCCGTCGACAGTAACAGCACGAAAAGGAGAATTTTTACAAACCGATCTAATCCATGACGTTGACATACGATTGTATCTGAACCATTCATTTCCAACAGTTCTTCCATCTTGTTTGTACGTGTTAGACAGATAAAACGAAGTGAGTGTCAATGAAACAAAAAGGGTGTCGGTATATTACAATATGCCGTTCCAATTATTTCCGACATATCTTTCAATTTGTTTCGCTTTTTAATACTGAGGAATAATCGTAAAAATATTCATATTCAGTGGTTTCAATAAATGGCTTTTTATAGTATTCTTTTTATAAAGTAGATTTGTATCTTACGATTTTTCCTTCTTGGAGGTGGGATAATAGGTCATCTCAAAAAAACCGCAGCCAGTTTTTATCCACGAAGTTTCGGATTTATTTTAACCCTTCCTCAGGTGAGTAAACGCAATGGTTAAAAAAGAGTTAACCTTTCTGTGTGTTAAATTGATTCTGTGTTAAAATAAATCCGAAACTTCGTTGATAAAAACTGGTTGTGAGATGACCTATTATCCCACCTTCAAGAAGGAAAAATCATGTATTTTTTATGATAAGAAATGGTGATAATTTCCAAATCTTTTTTAGTACAAATTATTTATATTAAATACCATTAGTTCACTCAGTTGGCAATGTTTTAACTGCTGTCACGCTTAAATTTTATAAGTGAACTTTTTATTCTTATTTTCAATTTGTGAAGGTAACAATTACTGATATTTCATTGTTTGTTTTAGTCCTCTGGTATCTGTCCAGTTGATGGTGTTTTTGATAGCTATTTACGTCTGTTCATGTATCAATACATGTTTGTACTGATAGGGCAACTGTATCATACCAAAAAGTTGCGATGGTTTTTTTTTTATCTGCGTTGTCCCTTGAAACAGCAAGTACAGTACTGGGCCTAGGAGCCATGATTTGAAGCGAATGTTGTTATAGAAATTTTGTTTTCAGATTGGAAAAAATCTGGCAAGAGGTCAAAAGTTTAACATATTGTTTTAACTAATTAAGGTTTTTAGTTGAGATTAAAAAAGTCAATGAATGGCACGAGCGGGATTCGAACCCACGATTTTCGGCTTGATACGCCGCTACTCGACCACTTGAGCTATCGTTACCTCGATCCACTCAGGCATCACCTTCCCATCTCCACCCCACCTTTTGAGTTTTCCTTCCTTTCTGTTATTTTGAAAATGTCGTGTAATCGCAGCAACACGAGCAAAAGGTGGGGTGGAGATGGGAAAGTAGTGTCCGAGTGGATCGAAGTCATGATAGCTCAAGTAGTAGAGCAGCGATGTATCAAGCCGAAGGTCGTGGGTTCCAATCCCGCTCGTGCCATTGACTTTTTTATCTCAACTAAAAACCGTAATTAATTGAAAGATATTAATTGGCCAAGCGGAGGACGAAATTAGTCAAATATTGTTTTAACTAGACTAAATATTATATATATACAGGGTCGCTTTTTAGAAGGCCCGACTGAATTTGGTTTGAACCAATGGCTATACATCCTGACACATCATTTTAAAACATTTTATCCGATGCAATCGAGTTAATAAGCAAAATTAAGTGTACTTCGCTAAAGCTCTCCATGATCATTTTATTTGTCAGAATCAAATAGGTTTTACGACATTTGAAAAGTGGCAAAAAGGAGGGAAATTGCAAAAAAGGTGAGGTTGAGATGGGAAGTTGGTGTCCGAATGGAGCGAAGTCACGCTAGCTCATCTTGGTAGAGGAGCTGCATATTTAGTCCAAGGTCGTGCGTTCGAATCCCGCGATAACCAAAACCTTAATTAATTGAAAAGAATGTATTTGGTCAATCGTACCACGAAACCTAATCGATTTATAATGTATATTGATATGTTTGACGTTCGGCTGGGCGTCAGACCAGCTCAATTTAATCTTTAAGGGCAGATAGCACGTGTTGACTGGATATTTTTGAAAACTATCATCTGAGTAGGTACCAGTAGGTAGGAGGCATATCCTCAAGCCGATAGAAATTGTAATGAAAAAGGACTTTGGTGAATGCCAATGAGGTCCGCCTGGGTGAAACCTCATTGTTGTCCTTCTTGGTAGTTGTGTAGTACAATATGCCTCCGAGTGTCTCTATACGGTCTAATTAATGTACAATGGGCCTGGAGTGCCGTCGACAATGAGCGTACATTACTCCCTGGGCAGACGCAGGATCGTTTTGATCCACGTGTCTGCAATTTGTCGCGGCTTGACAATCGGCCGCGGTCCTAAAATGATTTGTCCCGTGAGGACAGTCAAAAGCAATTTGACGCGTTCGACGTGTGATTTTAATATGCGCTTCTGTACGATAAACGACAATTCTCCAATTGCTCTGAAAAAGGAAGACAATTAAAATTAATCATCCTAATCGGTGAAATTGGTTCGGAGTGGTTATGGGCTGTCAGATTTGAACGGATTATATTATAATATTTTAAACTGTGTTACAATTACAAATTTGTTCTGCTAGAGATAAGGTATTCATCATTTATGAAACATCGAATAAATCGAATCTTTGAAATTATTTATGAGTTAGTAAATGATTTTGATATTCTTTTCCCCCATTTTATTAATAAAAACTGGATTGAAAAGATCTACCATTAATTTTGCAATGATATATAACCAGGGCATCACGGGGTTAAATTTCAATAGTCCCATGCAGGATAAAACGAAGACAATGGCACCTCAACGAATTGCCTTTCTTGTTTGTTGTTTCTGAGATGATAATATTTTTGTGATTTTAATATAAAATCAGTTTTTTATCAATTCGTAATTTCGCTACTTACACGTACGAAAAAGCTGATGTGTGGTGTTTGGTGACCGTTTGATGATTTTTATTTGGACATCGTGAGATGTGGTCTGGTGTGACGTAGTTTTCGAAAACATTTCCTTTATCATGCCAACGTTTCGATCTTTATTGAGATCATCTTCAGGGCCTGGGCTTTATAAACATTGTTTACGTTTTACAAATATGTTTAGGATGTGAAGAAAATGAATATATACAATGCTGGGAATTTTAGATTCAAAGTATTTGTCACTCAAACTGTACACAGAAAAACACTTTGCGTGAGTACAGACAATTTAAATGAATGTAAAAATTTTTAGGATTGTATAAATTCATTTTTCCCACATCCTAAATATATTTGTAAAATTTAAAGAATGTTTATAAATCCCAGGCAC
Organism: Cimex hemipterus; assembly: GCA_039619505.1. Lineage (NCBI taxonomy): Eukaryota > Metazoa > Arthropoda > Insecta > Hemiptera > Cimicidae > Cimex > Cimex hemipterus. The sequence continues at coordinate 22,550,406 of CM077105.1, read as the reverse complement.
TGAAGATGATCTCAATAAAGATCGAAACTTTGGCACGATAAAGTTTTTCTAAAACAAACGTCACACCAGACCTCATTTCACCATCTCCAAATAATTATGCTTATATTTCTTGTTACTAACGCACAGGAGGACTCAATTGGGAGTAAAAATATACATAACTAATAGAGAGAATATTAAATTTTATATATTTAGTTAAAATTATTTCTTCAATATTTGTTAAATTTTCTGTTTTGTTAATATGCATTTTTCAGAACAAGGTGACTATATATGTCACAGACTTAGTAAAGGAGATAAACAACATGTTATAATACATTATATAATTGAATTACCATGCATATTTATAGTTTTTTTTTGTTTTACAAACAGAATAAACATAATATAATTTATTCTACTACAGGTTAAATTAAATAATGTTAGGTAGGCTGGTTGCTAGGTTGCTGTTGCTCTTTATTTTCTGTGTATAGGTTCAATTGCGTTTGATTACATGATTCGACAATTTGTGCAACTAATGGCTTTTGATATGATGTTGATCATACATTGTAGAAAAACATTTTCTTTATTGTGCCGACGTTTCGAAATTTATTGAGATCATCTTCAAGCCTTAAAGTGTTTATTTTCTGTGCAGATGTGTCATTCGTGTGTGTCGTGTCGAGGGCGTCCCATCTAAGCAGAAAACAAACAATTTGATCCCTGAAGATGACCTCAATAAAGATCGAAACGCCGGCTCGATAAAGAAAACGTTTTTCGAAAGCCTGTAAATTTGATCTTCATTTCGCGGACTACATCAAATTTTCCTCGAGAAAAAAATTGTTTGTAAATGGGTAGAAATTAGTGACAGTTCGATAATTATTGAGATATCGTGAGATGCGGTCTGGTGTGATGTTTTCTTTTTCTGAAACCAACATCACACCCGACCGCATCTCACGATATCTCAATAATTGTTTGTAAAGTTTGCGCTTCTGGATACACCATAACCGACCGAAAAATATCAAATGACAAAACCAATGTCTTTTTTGTTTTTTTAAATAATCAATTGTTGCTAGTGTTTTGACTGGCCCATCAAAATTCCCACCTAAGTTGCTTTATTGGCTAACTTTTACAATCTTTAGACCTGCATGACACGCACTTTTTTTTAATCTCAACTAAAACCTTTAATTAAATGATTAATTTTTCATTGGAAATAACTGACCTTTAAAAAGTTAAGTGTTAATTTTAAAAAATGTTACAGGTTATTAAGGGCAACTTTTTTGTATGTACAATACCTTGAAAATCGAACCTAAACTTTATGGAAGAACTTGGAAACTCGTATTAGTTTATCTATTGTGATTTTTTTGTGCTTCAAGTTTACATAAAAATTAAAACTTATAACGTTTTAACTTATTTTTTATTGGTTTAATCAAATTTACAGTAGATTTAATATTTATGAGACACCATGGGCTTTATGTAATAAAGTTGTGAAAGGGAAAATGATATATTTCGAATGTAGTTGAGAATTAGGTTAGGCACCAAGAGCTTTTTGGTCCAATTTGCGATATTGGATACTCTTCGGAAATATTAACCCTTGTTCACGGACTTTCTTTCTTTATATCACTGGTAGGCAAAAAATTCCACCCAATTGATTTTTTTTTAATTTTCACGATAACAGAAAATTCTGCTCTTGGTATTTCTCATTGTTATGGTCAATAAATAATTGTTTATGCTTGTTTTAAATTGGGAATAACTGTTAGAGATAAAGCACAATGCTTAATCCAAAACCAGCATACAGGATTTTGCAATGTTTACTTTTTACTAAATTTAAAAGGTTTAAGCAGTCTCATTTGAATTCTGAAGCAGTAAACTGTTCAGTTTTCGTCTTTGTTTTTTTTTTGTTTTTTTTAATTTGTATTATTAAATTTAAAAATGAACTTAGTGATGGGGATGTTGCGCGTGGTGGGGCACTTATTGATGATGGACGGTCCATCAAACATGAGGCTATTGCCAACGGAGTTCATTACGAAACCATGCGAGACGCAGTTTTCAAGAAACTGGGTCCTACCATAGAAGGCCCGTTCTGGACGCCCTATGGTATCAGAACCACAGGATAACCTTGAGAACTTTGCGAAGCCGGCTTATTGTTGTTCAAACAATTGATCAGCTCCAGTTAATTCAAGGTGTCCAAATTTTTGAACGCAGTGCTCGAAGAAGATGAAATCGTTATGTACTGATGGCTTTTCGCCCCGTAAGATGACTAGAATTCACCAGAACACATGAGCACGGCTCTCATTTGTTGGAGAATACGGCCATTGGTTTTCGGACGATTGGCCAGATGTACTTTTTATATATTAGTGTAGATTTACTCTACGATATCAAGACAGGCGTGAAAAAGTGTGGAGAAAGAGAAATGAAAGGTACGAAGCTTATAATTTTTACCAGAGCCAACCTTTTTCAAGTAGCATTGGAGGTTCTTTGACGGTCAGTCGCTATATGGATGAAATTTTGGAACATACGTTGACTATCCTCGATAAAATCAGAAGACCGTCCACAAGCCGCTCGCATAGTACTAACGTACCTTCATCAGCACAACATCAGGAGCTGTGCCTGATCAGCCCGTTCTCCAGATTTGGACCCCACCGAAGATTTCTGGGATAACCTCAAAAGACGAATCACTTCTTGATACAATCCACCATCTTGAAAGGACTCTGCGTAAATAATGAGCTAACCTCTCGAATAGAGACATTTTCATACTGATAGAAAGTGCCGAGGCATCTTCGCGACGTAATTAATCATTAGAAATTTTAATTAATTATCTAAAACAAAATTTTATCTGTCCGTATTTTTTTTTTTCATTGTCGTTTGCAATTCAAATTGTTTGTCTACTATTTTTAGACGAAGGCTCAATTATGAAACATATATTACAAGTGGGTGGAACTTTTTGCCTGTTGTTTATTATTTGCCTTATGTAGGAATGTAGTATGTGACGAGGGCATGTCAAAATAAAGAGTGAAACTATTTATTATTTTCAAAATATATGTTAGAGTGGTATAAAAAATGTGTTATCTGTTATTGAATTTTTTGTCACAAAAGGTTTTCCTTCTTTGTGATTTCTTTTTGTTGCTTTAGGGTTCCTACCCCTACCCTGCCGGAAACGAAAATTCGAAAGTGAATTTATTACTGAATTAATAGATTACAGTTTCATTTTATAATTACCAGTTAGTTTATGAAAAACCATATTAAAACTTATAACATTATTTTTTTAAATTTTGCAGAAATGCCCCAAGGATTTAGTTATAAAAGAACTCGCGAGGGTAAATTGGTTTCGGCCGCACCCGCTTATATCGGAAATTTCCTTTCGGTGTCCGTGACGGCCTGTTGAGAAGGGTCAGCGGCCTTTCTACGTCACGGGTGCAGCTGCATGTGCAATGGGCTCGTGACGCCACGCTTGCAAGGCCAATGCCTCCCCCCGCTGGTCGCGACCCAATCGCATATTGCACAATCCCAAACACAGCTGCGATACCCCTTCCGTACGAATTAGCGACAAGGTTGCATTCGGTTAATCTTGACTTTCAGAGCTTTTTCGAACTCTTTGATCCGACTGCTCAAGGGTAAAGCTCAATCCAAGGTCTCAGTAGCACAGCTTTTCGAAAATCTAATTTAATAAATATTAGCTTTGTGTATCAGTACTTCACATGAATAAAATCAAACTAGATTGCCAATTTTATTGCGTCGTTAATCCATTTTTAGGTGCAGCCTAATAAATAGGCATTTTTTAGATCATCGTTATCTCTAACTTCTATAATTATGATATTATATACATTAAATGTGTAGAGATTAGTGACCGTTAATCGTTAATTATTCAGATATCGTGAGATGTGGTCTGGTGTGATATAGGTTTCAGAAAAACATTTTCTTCATCGTGCTGAAATTTCGATCTTTATTGAGATCATCCTCAGTGCTCAAGTGTTTGTCTTCAGTATAATCCTTGCGTGCTGAGAGAGCCAACTCATTCGTAAGAATGGCACAATTCTGAAGCTCTGAAGACGATCTCAGTAAAGATCGAAACGTCGGTCCGATAAAAAAAAAAATGTTTTTCTGAAACCTACATCACACCAGACCCCATCTCACGATTTCTAAATAATTTTCCTTTAATGGCCACTAATCACCAAACATATTTTAGAACGTTGCTTAATATACCAACGTGAACCACAAGCAGTTTTAAAACGCACGGGTAATAAAATTCCACTAAAATCAAATAATTTATATATAAATTTATAAACAATTTATTCTTCTATTTTATTTATAAAATTTACCAATTTACCCCATTCACACAGTCTTAAGTTGACCAAATCAATTTGGTACGTAGTAGATTGAAATGGGGCGTTAGTGTCCGAGTGGATTAAGTGGTGGAGCAGCGGCGTTTTTGCCGAAGGTCGTGAGTTCGAATCCACCGGCTTTTTTTTTTTAATCTCAACCAAAACTTTAATTAATTGAAAAGCATGTAAAAATCTTTGTGTTAAACAATAAGTAAAGTTGACATTAGTGATTTGTATTTACATTGTTACAAATTTTCGTCAAAATCAAAAATTATTTTTTCCTTTGAATGCCTTCCAAATGCCTTCAATTTTTTCAACGATCAAAAATATAACGGTCAAATGACTCCACCGATCCATAAGAAAATTCACAGCTACCTGACCAGGTACCTCCGTACTCACTTTTCTTTTTAAAATTCATGCCCTATAAGATTATATGTATAAAAAAAAACAAAAAAATACGAGAAAAGAGATACCAAGGTCAAGCAAAAGCGTTGATAGTTGTTCTTTGGTTCTTCAATAGTGAATCCAGCGAGGACATCAGGTAAACGGTAGCAACGACAAGAACGAAAAAATATTATAAAACCATATAATTTCTAAACTACCAACAGTTTTTTTGCAATATTAGTATGACGTTTCTGCAGTTAGCACAATAAAACTTGCACAAACCCGGTTTTTAAATTATACGAAAATGTGCCTTGCACACTTCATGTTACGTTATGTTATTTCTTTTAAATTATACGACATGTTCTACTATATTATTATTTTACCATCACTTGGCATGAGGAAACAATTTCACCATAACTGGATAAGTTGTTCTGAAAATATCCATATGAAATTTCCCAAGGTTTCATTTGCTAGAATTAAAAATAAATGGTCGTAATAATTTTAAAAAAAACCTTTTAACAAGGTTTTGAAATTGATGGTAGCTTGTTTCTATACCAATGCAAGTTTAAGCATTATTTTACTGCGATTACGCTAAAAGGTTAAAATCCTATTTTTCATACAAAAGTAGGTAGAAACAAAATTTTACCAACTGTATACAGTCTGTTAAATTTTAACAGGCTCTTCAAACAGTATCTTGTGCCCATCCGTGGTAGAACGTCTGCCGTCACGTAGGGGAATCGGGCGGCTCGGTCCCGGGTAAAATAAGGATAATGTTCACATCGGCGGGGTCCTCCGGGCAGGTGCCTACTTTCCTTTGTTGATTACACATTGGAACCACACGTGATGTGCATTAGAAGTGAGTGACCTGCCTCTTTAAAGGAAGATGGGCTCCCCGAGAGAACGGCAACGGTATAATGAACGTGATCTTGACACCTTCGAAACTAGAGGCTCTCTTGCGAATCTTTTTTATTTCCAGCTTGAACACGGATTAATTGTTTGTTCGAAATGATTATTCAATACTATCCATATGTGTTTAATGAAGTGATAAATCCTAACCTTCTGAGTACTGTTTTGAATCCAACACTCTTGTACACAACCACTTGTAGTTTCGATATTCATTGGTAGCACTTCAGTTTCTATTGCAGATGCTTCTAACAGAAGAAAAATTAAGCTTTAAGTGTGTGGTGCTTAGTGTCCGTTAGCTAATGATTATTTGAAGATCGACAGGTGCGGTCTGGAGTGACATAGGTTGTAGAAAAAAATTTCTTTATCATGCTAACGTTTCGATCTTTATTGAGATCATCTTCAGGGCTCAAAGTGTTTGTTTCCCATATCGACACTCAAGAATGACACAACCCTAAAGATGATCCCAATAAATATAGAAACGTGGGCATGGTAAAGAAAATGTTTTTCAGAAACCTACATCACACCAGAACGCATCTGACGATTTCTGAATAATTTTATTTAAAATGTTGTAAATGAGTTGGTAGATTTGCTTTACGAAAAAAGGCTCTCGTGATGGACTACCCGTTGAGGGTAAATACACTAAAAATCTTTTTACTATAAGTTAAACAGGACAGAACTCAAGGGAGTGATACACAGGCACAACAGAAAAAAACCTACATGTTGGCACAATTCCTTAATGAGCCCATTAATATATATTTAACGTGATGCAACCACTGAGTGGAGGCGTCGGTTACGAAGAAGAACCGGGAAAAAAGTCAGGCAATAACCTGAAAGTAGTGTCAAGGAAATTGAAGTGAACTAAGAAGTATAATAAGCGCGATGGCTGGTGTGCTTGGGGAATACTTAACCCTGCGTTGATCCTTCCCGTCATCACACCCTCTTTCATTCTCTCATTCTCACTCTCTAAATGTACTACAAGTGACGCGTTATTCAATCAACAAATCACCACAAGCACCGCAGCCATTTCTTATTCGGGAGTTATATTCAATTGAGTGCATTACAGTTCATGGTTTGATTGACCAATTAACTTTTGTCGACTAATTAATGTTCAATGAAAGGTATTGGTTGAGATAAACATGTCAGTATATAGAGCGGGTTTCGAGCCCGACTAAATGCGCAACCGCTCTACCTCTCGAGCTATCGTGACTTAGATCCACTCGGACACTAGCTTCCCATCTCAATTGAATTTTCCCTCCTTTTTGCCCTTTTTTATATGTCTTGTAATCTATTCCCTTCGAGAAATGAAAAGGCCACGAAGAGCTTGTTTTTTGCAGAGATCGTATAAACCCTCAGGGTGGTTTTTGTTGAAAAAAAGCCCATTTGTAAGTATGTCGAGTTCGAATGCAGGGCCGCTGGATTCGAACCCGGGACCTTTACTTTACAGTGATGACCGCCGTGCCAAAGACTGAACCTTGCGGCCGCCGACGCCCCGTTTTACTTATTAAATCCGTAATAATTCGTGACCAAATGACTTTTTTCAATTAATTAATCTTTTTGTAAGGTACGAGCGGATCGAAGCCGCGATAGTTCAAGTGGTAGAGGTGCGGCGTATTCAGCCGAAGGTCTTAATTGAGTTGAATCAATTGAGTTTATCCTAGTTTTAAGGAGTATTTGGTCAATGGCTGTCATTGCGGCTAATCTTTTTCCCGGGTCTCTTTGGCACCAAAGTTTATGTCTGTATTGATGGGGTGGTCAAATTGGGTTTTCTGTAAATTCCCCTTATCATGCCTAACAGTAACAGGGTGTTTGCTGTTTGGAGACAGTTCTGTATAAGTATAAACAATGAGTTTATAATTTCTTATATTTCCAGAGCTTGTCCATCTTCCAGTCTTAGTCTGGATTGAAGGTGTCTACATGTTACCTTGAGTGATTGAAATTGTAGGTTCATGCCCTATAGTTTTTTTTAGATCCTCCTCTTGCCAGTACTTGAGGATGTTCATTACCCAAAACTTCTTTGAACCTTGACACACCAATATTTTTATATTCCTACGCTTTACCAAGGTGTCCGAGATGCATTTGTTGGTTATTCTGAATGTGACCTATTTAAATGCTTATGGTTTAACACCCGTTTGGCTGCTCGTTGAGGATTTGTTTGTCAGTCTAACCTATTTTAAGATTTGCTGTGGCACAGGGGTTGATAACATGTAGTTTAGCTTCATAGACTGAAATGTTCTTCCGTAATGAATTTGATTGACAAAATTTAGTCAAGTAATGCATAATGAAATTTTAATATGCCAGAATTAATAAGTAATTATTCAGATATCGTGAGATGCGGTCTGGTGTGATGTAGGTGTCAGAAAAACATTTTCTTTATCGTGCCACGTTTCGAACTTTTTTGAGATCATCTTCAGGGCCTGGGATTTACAAACATAATTTACATTTAGAAAATACATATAGAGTATGGAATTTATACAATGCAAAAATTATATTTTATATTCTATCAAAGCATCTCTACTCACTCAAAGTGTTTGTCTTCTGTGTAATTGTGCCATGTAGTGTTGAGAGTGCCAGTGAAATTTTACTGTTTCATGTTTATATATGTTTGATTTTGAAGTGGTGGGGAAGGAAGTATTAATAAGTGTTTGCTTGAATTTACTGAAAAATTGCTAAGCTTATTATCAATTGAGTTCAATTGTTCAATTTATTAGAACAGAGGGATTAATGAAAATCCTTCGTTTTAATAAATAGCGTCGAAATAATTAAATTAAATGCTTTGGCAAAATAGCGAAGTATCCCTCATTAAGGGCGGATTACAGATTATAAATTGATTATTGGTAAAATTAAGTGGTATAAAGTAGAGGATTAAATTTATAATTTTATCTCCTGAGGGAAAACATTGCTCATCGTTATCTCTAATTTCTCTAATTATGATATTATATACATTAAATGTGTAGAGATTAGTGACCGTTAATCGATAATTATTCAGATATCGTGAGATGCGGTCTGGTGTGATGTAGGTTTTAGAAAATATTTTCTTTATCGTGCCAACGTTTCGATTTTTATTGAGATCATCTTCAGGGCTCAAAGTGTTTGTCTTCTGTGTGCTTGTGCCATTCTTGTGCGTCGTGTTGAAAGTGCACAAGAGGAAAAGATCAAGTGGTTAGAGCTGCCTTTTATTGAGCAGAAGTTCCGGGTTCGAATCCCTTTCGTGGAGTTAATTTTTGATCTCGCAACCTTAGATACAAAGAATAATTAATTGGAATTTTCATTAACATTTTGTTTATCACATGTTAATTTATTGATGTTTCTTTTTGTAGACCGACGTTTAGTAACGAAACACTGATGAGTACTTGCAATTCGAAATAGTTAAATTCTCATCCGTATTTCGTTACCCTGGACAAGTACATCAAAATTTTTCATAAGAACCTAGAATAATTAAATTTGACGGCTCTCGTCGAAGTTTGTACAAAAATCGCTCCCCCCCCCCAAAAAAAAAGGAAAATATTGTGGGTCAGAGTTTAACTCGCAATATATGATGTGGTTTGCTGCAGAAGCCATAACTTCGGTGAAATTTTCTTCCGTTGAGTTTCTAAACGGTGGCTTCCCACAGTCTGAAAAGGTTTGCCAAGTCAAATATCGGTCTTCATTTATATCTAAATTACCGGCGCCCAAAACAAGCGTCCGCCAGTCTCACCGCAACTGGCTGCTGGAAGGGTTGCGGTCTCGGCAGATAAATGATGTCTGAGATCCGAAAACGCGCGGCCGACCGCATGGAAAAGGCGCATGCAATCATCTGGAAGCGGGACTTGAATTGAGCAAGATGAAATAAAGCAGACGCCTTGGCTCGAACGGGACGGACAGGACAGTGAAATGCATAGGCGCAGATGTTAACTGCAGTGAAAGTCCCTAGTCCCAACATTGACCCACATCCAACTTCACGGCTCCGATCAGCTGTACTCGATTAGATTTTTCTTTCGTAATCCTAGAGTTTAAACATTCTTTATGTCCGGTTTTAATTGGCTAAAAACATGGCGTTAAAGCCTCGATGGAAATACAACCTTTAGCCTTTTATTACACCATACCGATAACATAAAAACACAATATAAACTCAATTATATGTACAGAACAAGGCGATAAATATGAAATCAAAAACAAGCCATAGAAATTTAGTAATATTTTTTATTTTGTAACGACTTACTAAAGGTTAAAAGGAGTCCAGGTTTTACGACTTTGTTAATTACGACCAATATTGGTCTGTTGTACAACAACAACTAACTCAATTTTAATAATCAGCCTAACGAGGATTGAAGTTACAACATCTTAAAGACATAATGGAAAAAACCCTCATCTAGGCAGAGCACAGCAAAAGTTATAAAGTCCACAATTGGGCTGGTGCAAAAATAATCACAGGTGTTGAAAAGGCAATCAAAACTATTTTTAATTTGTATGAAAGAAAATTTATTTAAAATATTTTCCATCACGAAATAAACATCTCTACTAACGTGTAATAAGCGCTTTTTATATCGATTCACAATAAAATCTTGAAAAATCTCTAGATATTTTTTCGTTCAAGAAGTGATCAAAATGCCTAAAAAATTGGAAGCCTGTAGTCAAGAGGTTGGTAAATATGGCGGTAATGTTTCATACCGTGAGACATATGGCCTGCCCGTTATAGTGAAGAAGTTAAAGGTTTACCAATGCTGGACAAAGAAATTCTGTAGATTTTGTAAATTTCTTGGCAATACCCCACCAGTCATCATTCTTTCTTAGGTTCAGATTTGGTTTCAGCAAGTGTTTTGGCGCTTCATCCTTGTCCTGTCCTGAACGCCTCAGGTGTAGGCTGAGCTCTACAAGATACCGTTGACCACATGCAGTGCTCATTTAGGGGGTGGTTAGCAATTCCAATAAAAACAATACCCGCGGCCGGAGCGGATACGGTAGTTACTACGCTGGGAAGCCCTTACACGCAGGGAGACAGAGTCGCCTTCTCTTTCTAGGGCGTACGCGGTAGATCAGGCTGATGTATTTCGGCACGTTATCTCTTTGCGTGCGGCATACGCGATGCACAATGCGGGCCCGACCATTCGGAGTGGACCCTTTGGCCCGTTTGGGCTGAGGGGCCTCTACACCAATGCTGCGGCGGTAAAACTATTCCGTCGTATGCAGAAGTGCGTCAGCTCTCATCTTGAGTATCAAAACGTCTGATAAGGCCGATAAGATGCGGACGCTAAAGATCCTCTTGTCTTGTTGATGTTGAGTACTCGGGAACCCCATCCTTTTATAGTACAGAATCCATTTCTAATCGAACGTGATGATTTGATCGATAAATGGATCATTTTATTTTGATGGCGCAACAGGAGAGACATGCCAATTTCTTAATTGTAGATTTCTTTAGGCTTTGGTTAGTTCGTGCGGTGCCCACTTGTCGTGCTTCTTTATTTTACCAATGCCCCAGATGGCAAACAACTAATTTCGCAGGTCCTCACTTTTACAAAATTCTATATCAACTAAAATCCGTTATATTTAGTGGTCTGATTGACCAAATTACTTCCTTCAATTAATTAATCTTTTTATGAAAGGTTTGGTTTGAAATGAAAAGTTTGACGTCACGAGCCGGATTCGAACACATGACCCACTTCAGCCATCGAAACTTCGATCCACTCGGACTCAAACCAACGTTTCATATAAAAGATGACAGTTAAAATTATATATAACAGTACATAAATTTGAGAATTTAGCTTTGTTTACATGACAAGCACCTGCAAAACATAAAACAACTTTTCAAAATCTGAATTAATTTTGGGCCAACCCTATACAATTCCAAATGCAAAATAACAATGAAACCAACTTATTAAACACAGTAATCAGAAGAAAATACATGATAAAGCTAAACTACAAGTTGAATACGAAGAGTATATAAGATTAATATGAGATTTTTTAGGGATAACGTTGTTATATCGAAGGCAGTCTGAGTTTAAAAAAACGTTTTATATTTTACGATACCAACTTTATTGTAAAACTAAGTTTGGGTCGTAAGGTAGTTTTTCACATAGAGTCTACTGATACTATTAGAATTTTAGTAAACCAACAACAAAAAATTTATTCCCGCTCATTTTGAAAAACATTTAGTTCCTACATATTATACAAAAAACTGGAAATTTCATTATATCGTAATTTTTTCACATTTCTTTAATTCACTTAATTTTATCTACAATTGTGCACGTAATGTATACAACCAGAAGATGGGTTTGAAATTATTTTTGTGGCGTTACTGGAGTTATAGATAAATTCACTAATTTTCGTAGTCTGCTTGACCAATTAGTGTTTTTCAATTACGGTTTTTAATTGAGATAAAAAAAAGTCAATGGCACGAGCGGGTTCGAACCCACGACCTTCAGATAGATACGTCGGTGCTCTACCACTTGAACTATCGTGGCCTCGATCCAAATGGACACCAACTTCCCATCTGAACCCCACCATTTGAATTTTTCCTCTTTTTCGCCATTTTTCTAGTAGTAGAGAAGCGGCGTATCTAGCCGAAGGTCGTGGGTTCGAATCCCGCTTGAGGTACTGACTTTTGTCGCAACTAAAACCTATTACCTACCACCTAAAATTAATTGTAAGCTACCTACTTAAGATGATATTAATCATTTAAGAAATCTCTTATTTATCTTTCAAGCATTTACGTTGTGAGTTTGGAGAATAGAGTAATCGTATTTGCGTTTCAGTGTGATTTTGTAATTTAATATGAAAACATCTGAAATATGTTTTGATTGATGAAAAACTTTTGGTATGCAAAGGTCTCTGTGAATTGTGTTATTATTTGCGTAAAAAATAAAAAAATAGTCTTAAAATTTCGGATTGAAAAGTGGGTAATCTTAATATTTGGCCGATCCATAAGCTTCGTGCTCATACATCCCAATATATTTGACTAGGTATGGCGATGGTTTGATTTTAATCATATTTCAATTGTCGGTTGACTCAGTAATAAACCATTTTAAATCGCTTGTTTTTTAAGCGTGTATGTGGATTCGAAGTTAGACTTCTACCAAATGTAACTCCTAAACAGCTAACTTTGTCTGATTGAGGAACAGGTTCATTGTACAAGTATATGCTAGGACAAGGTGATATGTTGTAACTTTGATACATACATATAAATTAAATTTATAAAAAAAGGTAAATGTTTTGACCTCTTACTTTTGACAAACTGCCTTAAAATCCCGTTCTATCACCATCGGGAGATTATTAAAAGGCGAGGGTCGGGTATTGTCCGGAAACAACGCCAGTCTCCCAGTCCAACCAGGCGGCGAATGATGGAGAAAGGGCTGCTGATGAGCCGGTGAAATGATTTTATCGGATCACTTCCTCCACGACCTCTTCTGGCGATTGTTCCCGTCGCAATTACGCCGCTAATGAGACCCGTCCCCTCCCAGGATTTTTAACTCGAAATGAAAATTCGGGGAAACGCACGTCCGACGGGGCGGGGACGCATTCTGGTGAAACAACCCATGAAAATGTCGCGGGCTCTCGTCCCCGCAAAATCCGATAGCCCAACCCCTTCAAATCCGCCCTCTTTATTACCCGGGGGAACCTCAAATTCCCATTGTTTTCTCCTGCAATGTGATTAAAAGAAATCCAACAACCGCTTATGTTATAATGGCCGGCTATTCAATTAAAACCTACATTTTCTGGCTTAATTTCAAATGTTTTTAACTCATATAATAAATTACTTTCACTATCTTTCTGGACGTTACCTTTCATAGTTCATATGCTGGTGTGAAAATCTGTGAATACCAGTTAACCTGGCAACAGCCACATTACTGGGTCCGTCTACTTTTACAAGTTTAAAATGTTTCAAAAAATACCGGACAACTTAACCAAAGATTACCTAAAGTCGCAACACCTTTACACACAAACAGCCACTACACCCATAGAACACAGGTAAGAGGTTTTTGAGAAAATGATTTACTTGTGAAAGTAGAAGTAACACCTTCAAGACACGATTCGTTCCATAATTCATATAAGAAGAAACCCTTTGAAACAAAAACAATCTTTATCAACAACCAGTTTCCGCACCTTATGAGATTTTAAAAAAATATTTTTTGTATGCTTACTGATGATTTCTACTATTTTTCAATTATTCTCCCCCCCCTTCACTCAATCTATCCATCTCTCATTCCCCCCTCTCTCACTCTCTCTTTCTTCCTTTCTCCCTCAACTCAATCTCTAACTCGTCCTCTCTCTTTCAATCTCCATCTTTCCATCTACATATCTATCTGCCACTATACATCTAAATCTCGACCTACCTGTAAGTATATATCCCGTATGTTTTTGTCAGTGTGTTACTACATCTATGGTACTTTGCTTTTACTCCCTTGTATCATTTATTTTTATATAATGTTTTTTTTTCGTTTTGTTTGTAAGATTTTCACTTTTTTATCTCCCACTCTCTCTCTCTCTCTCTATCTCTATCTCTATCTCTCTCTCTCTCTCTCTCTCTCTCTCTCTCTCTCTCTCTCTCTCTCAACTCAATCTCTAACTCGTCCTCTCTCTTTCTATCTCCATCTTTCCACCTACTTATCTATCTATCAATATAAATCTAACTATCGACCTACCTCTATGTCTATGTCATATATGTTTTTGTCAGCGTGTAACAACTCTGTGTTTCTTTTCTTCTATTCCCATGTATCATTTGTTTTTATATAATATTTTCTTCATTTTGTTTCTATGTAATTTACTCCTCCCTCTCACTCACTCACTCACTCTCTCCTCTCCCTCCTCTTACTCACTCTCTCTCTCTCTCTCTATCTGTGTATCTATCTATATCTCCCTCTTTGTCTGTCTCTATCTATCTAAGAATCTATCCCTCTTCTCTCTTCCTTTCTCTTTTTTCTATATTCTGCGCTTATTATTACTACTTAATTTCAAACGTATATAATTAATATTAACAAATTTTCACGATAAAGAAAATTTAACTAATAAGCCAATCATTGCCGCGAGTCTTTATTTGTATAAGGTTTTCAATATATAAATATATCTGCATTCGCTACTGGCTCGCGTGCCCGTCGCAACGACGCAGGGCTTTAATTGCCTTTTTAAAAAAGGACTGAACGACCACTTACAACGTTTTTTCAGGACATCCAACGCGCGGCTATTTACAAAACAGTGATAATTATCAAAAATTAGCCAGCCGGACAAGGGTGACAAGAACTTTTGGACTACTTACCATATTATAAAAAAGCTAATGGGAATTGTAGTAAATAATTAATGTTTATATTCAATCATGAATGAATAATAATAATTTAATATCTCGTATGGTAGAAACACTAAATTCTATAAAAATTCACGCCATGGACTATAGAATGGTTGTAAATAAATATTGATTAAAAATTGAAGGCAATATCAAAGTATAGGAACAAAATATACACGGTGTCCATTTTAGACAGGATGAGTTTTTTTTAAATGAATAACGCTATAAAAAGAAAACCCTATTTAATATTTTTCATCCTGACATAACATTTTTAAAAATTTTATCCCACGAAAACAATGGTGGAATGAGATTTTAAATTATTCAAAAAATGTCGCAGTTGTAGCAAAAGGAAACCGGCATATCTGAATATTTTACTATAGGTCCAAGAAAATCCGAATTTCTCTCTTCGACACACTGGGGGTTTTAGGTTTTTTCAAAAAATAAAATGAGAAATGTACTACGGACTTATCTTTTCATGACGTTCCTCTCTCATCTTGTTTAGTTGTTGTCGGGACTCTGATTATTAACGTATAACTTTCCTTGCACAAAGGTCAATTTTGGAGGGTGAAAAAAACGTTCTTCCATACATTTAATGGACTGATGAAATTCACCCCTAATGGCATACTAAACCGTTGAAATTTTTGCAAGTGGGCTGAGGAAATTCCGAGAATTTCGTGCTCTTGCCACCATCATCTGGATCATCAACGTTTAGTTAGTTGGGCCTTATTACTACAAAAGTAATTTAAATTGTGTTCAGTTTATCAATTTATTGAGGGAAGTTTTACCAAAAGTATGTGATTCTTCTGCAACAAAGAATAAGAAACTCCAGCTTGCTGTATGCGCACAATATTTTGAACGTGAGACATTATTTGAATCATCGGTATGTTGGCCTCCTAGGTCATCCGATTTAACTCCACTTGATTTTCCATGCGGTTATTTAAAAAACAGTGCCTACTCCACTCATGGTCAGAAAATGGTTGTCACTCCATTCCCCCAGGCCTTATCTGAGCATTGGTGAAGAGTGTTTAAAATCAGCGAATCTGCATCACTCCGCAAGCCAGGCAGTTCAAACATGAAATGTGATGAATAAATTGCAAACGTTGATTATCTTATTATTTGACGTTTTGACATAATTTTCATTCCAAAAATTTCCGTGAGAATTAGAATTTTAGCAGTTATACAGTAAAATATTCAGCTGGTTGTCTAAATTATGCTGCCGGTTTTTTGGTGATGGAAAATGAAATCCGTTCTCCTCATATTGCGAGCAACAAGAATAAAAGTGGTTTACTCTGGGCGATCAGAAAATTTCTGAGAGTACGACTCAAATTTAAAAACATTTTCAAACATTATACTTTATTATTTGTTTTTTCAAGAGGATATAAATAATATGAATCTTTCTTTGGAGAAATCTTACTATATGCTTGTAAGAAGGGGTTTCACACGTTCAGTACCATGGAGTCCCAAATATCCTAGAAAACAACATTTCTGACCCAATAATTTTTATTTTGTTTGTTTTCGTTTCTTCATTGAAATCTTAGAAAAAAACTTTGCATTTCCTACGAATGAAAATAATAATGTTTTATGGATACCAAAGCTATTTTCTGTATTTTTGTTCTTTGGAAAATTCTAAGATAATTTACAGTCTTGAACATTCAATGTATATTGTGTGAGTTGGTATTTCTCATTCAGTAAAGACAAGGGTTAATTGCTTACATTATTCTTCATTTATTTGTACTTACCTTATCCATTCCAGTACTAGCCTATGAGGATGGTATTACGTACGTTCTCGGATACGATACTATCCAACAGCAATACATAAAAAAACAGCAGGAGCTCATCACGAAGTTAGAATTCTCTCCAAAACCAAGGAATTACCGACATCAACATAAATGAAAGTACTATGCCTAGACAAAAGGTCCTAGGAAGACTGCTTGGACCGTAAAGAGCCATGACTCTTCCAACCCAACTAACCCTCAACCAAATAATAGTTTTCCTTATTTGAACATAGAAGAACCGCGAAACCCTTGAATATACGACCCATTCAACCATGACAATAAAATGTCCTCAGAAGAATTATCCTAGGTCTTTACAAATTCTGTAACCTCACAATCAACATTCCTTCATTTTAGACTTGACGATTCCGGAAGGTCCATTCTAATGTTTCTTCTTGCCGTATTCGTTTAAGCCGTACCTCTTATCCCCAGAATCCTGCTAGTAGCTTTAAAAGAAGTTTAACCAGAGATCTAATCGCGCACTATTCCTCCTTTCAAGTGCCACCCTCGGCTGGTTTCTGACGATAGGTATCCTCCACGGGCAGTGCTGATTGTATTGCCAACAAGTGTTCGTGTAAAAACCAGAAACTCGAACCTATGCACCGAGAAAAAATATAAAAATTAAAGCTAATTATTCTTAGTATTTTAGTCGAACTTTTTATAAGTTCATATGGTAATCAGATTCCCACGCACGATTATGTGAATCATTGTTTTAATGCCTGGAAGAATAAAGGTAAAGAAACAAGTTGAAAAAAAAATTACCAGCATGAATTTATACAATATTTTTCTGAGTCATCGATTTTATAAATAATATTTTCAACATACTAAGAAACAAATCCAAACAATTTAATTATGCCTGTTTCTGTTCTATTTATTTATCGAACAGTTTATACAATGGTAAAATCGTACATTATTTTTTTTTAAGTGATGATTTATAAAAAACATAATAAAATTGCGTGAAATAAAATGTCGTGACAAATCACGGGTCGTCATAACAGCGGAGATACTTAAATTATTTACACATCACGTCAATGACGTTTCGAGATGTTGTCGAAAATTTCTACATATGGGACACATCAATTGCCTGTGATGCTAAGATCTCGTCTATCTCGAGCGGTTCAGTATTTTCGATTAGAGCTTTAAGTAGGTCGTCGTCAGCCTTCCATCATCACCACCTGAAGCCTCTCACTTAACAACTTCATCGTTGGAAAACAGGACGAAATAACTGACTGACAATGGAAAAGGTGTTTGTTGTTTGTAAATGTTGTTTTATGTCTCGCAGGAAAAAAATGCTACTCATAAAATACGATGTTAATATTATATAAACTGCGTAGAATTTAGTAATTAGCCACAATTAAACTAATTTACAAAAATTATACAATCTAGGAGTTAAAAAGTCATGACATTTACAAAAATAACATCCGTCAGTACTACCGATGATTCTACATGAAGATGGATAAAAGTGTAACTAAAACCCATCACTATGAAAATTATGAAAACGGTAGTCAAGGCAAATTCGTTAATATAGAAAACAATTATCAAACTGATCTTTGATCATTAATCATGATCGACTTTAACCGACAACCTATCGACAATTTGACCACGGGTGACTAATTAAACGAACTTCTTTCCAAATGGTATATTTCGATATATTTTATCCTGGGAACATCTACAATATTGTCCAACTTTTTCTTAACATTTATGGCAGAAGTTTAAAAGTTTTATAAACAAACAATGGCCAATTTATCGTGTTGTCGCGATGTCATGTGTAGCAAAAGGCTTTTTTCTGTTTTTTATGGCAATTAAAGGAGATTCGTTTTTTCAATTCTTTAATGTGTTGAAACAACAATTCTGACGCCCACGTATTACCTTAATATGTTCATAGCTGACATCTCATCCTCTGACGTGAACCTTGACCATCCAGTAACTCTCATCATCTCAAGTAACTCTGGTTCAATTATGTCCTCTCGAAAAACTCTACAACAAAGAAAATAAATAAAGCGAAAAAAAAAGTAAAATGGGAGAATGTATAAACAGATAGATAGATGGATATATAAACAATGGGATAAATAACAAAATTGAGGGCAAAAAGCTAGAGAGAAAGAGATGGGGAGACAGAGAAATATATTATATATAGTTAGATAGATTGATAGATACATAGACATATATAGATAGATATAGAGATAAATATACAGATAGACAGATAGAGAGAAAGTGGGAGGGAGGGAGAGAAAGAGAGTGAGAGGGAGGAGAGGAGTGAAATACCAGAAACATAAGAATGGAGAAAAGAGAGTAAAAGATTGAGTTGATGTAGAGAAGAAGAAAAAAAGACAGGCAGTAAGAGAGGGAGATAGAGAGCGAGAAGGTGAGGGAGGGTGAGGGAGGAAGAGTGAGAGAGAGAGAGAGAAAGAGAGAGAGAGAGACGGACCAAAAAGAAGAAGAGAGAGAACTTATACGTGTAATACAAATAATAACGATATGTTTTTTGAAAAATATTTATGAAGTCAAGGTTCATGGTCATAAGTTCAAAATTTTAAATGCAAATCAATTTTGAATTTTACATAATTGGTAATGGGTTTGTAACTGAAAGGTTATAACTGTTTTGAATGGAATTATTATTGAATGAACATTATTTCCGTCAATCAGAATTTAAAATTTAGTCCATTGTCATCTTTTGGTTTGCAAGATTAACCTAATGAGATTTCAACTAATAAAGTTAATGAACAAGGTTTAATCGAATGGTAGTATTATTTAAAATAAATTGAAACACGTTTTCCCTTAGGTATTAAAAAATCACTACCTTGTATATATTTAATTTCTCTAGAAGTCAAATTTTGCAATGGGAACGTAGTGTCTGCGCATCTGTGCACTTACTTTTTCCATTTTATTCATTTTCTACAATGACATTCTTTCAGTGCATCTATAGAATCAGGTCGGATTGTAGCACTGCTTTGTTATCACCAAATGCAAGTGGTGGCATAAGTATGGTAGGATGGGCAAAACGCGATTTAACGTATAAAAAATCGGTCTAAGCAATCTGCCTTGTGATACTCCCGCAGACAGCACTAGTCGGAATTTGATTTCTATTGCACCTCAACATACCTCTGTGATACATAAGTACAGATGATCAAGTATACCTACTTTACCCCCTTGTGCCACATCTCCCTCCTGCCACATTCTTGAAGCTCAAGGGAAGAGGATACCAGGTCTACAACGAGAAACACTTGCACGACCGTGAACTGTTGAATGGAAAAGCCAAATTTCCGATCAGGGAGAAATTTAGAGAAGTTTAATATTAACTATTTGTTATTAACACTGTTCTGTGAGTTGGTAAATGCAAATTTTGTCCAATGCAGTTTTAACCTTCTTGGTGGATCAAATTAATGTTGATGGTTATTGTTGATCTGCGAATCGGTTAAAAAATGCTGACCCAGCAAGTGACCCATAGCCGTTCAACGTGACTTAAATTTTGATAAAATTATTTTCAAAATTATCAAATATTTTAGAGATGATGGGAAGTAAATTAAATAAATGGATGATGTAATGATACCTTTTTAACTGGTTTGCCAAATTTCGTGAATAGTATGATGTTCGAATATTGAAATGTGTGTGTTTATTGTTTGAGACAGTCATTTATATATGTTTTAATATTTTTATTTAGAAAAAAGTAGCTGTCACTTTTGTTTTCTTCCTGTCACACGTGTGATTTATTTCAGTGGATTTTCATTAAAAGATGGTTGCACTGCAGAGGTCGTTGAACATATCCAACAAGATGTATAATTCGCAACAGCCATAATTTGCCGTTCTGTACATATTGCTTATTATTTCGATATTAAAAGTAGCTTTGAATCTTTTGAACGGACGTTCTGATCCGGTTTAATCGCAGGTGCCCCTTATTTCGTCTATCTCTCTGCATCATTAGACGCTTCGATCATTAGTGATGCAATTCCGGTTTTACGCCTCTTTGTCACGTACGGTTTTTAATAAAAATCCTATATGTACAGGTATGCTGGGTAAATAAATCCGATAAAAGACCTTGAAAAGAGAGCACGTGAGTATCGACTGCAGCGCAAACCAGATCATTACGTGGACGGATTATACACGGAGGAGGCCGGCTCACGTAGCCCTAATGCCATGAATATGCTCCCGGCCGAAATTTAATTACGATCCGCGGCTATTGTAATCCCTAGCCGGATTATTACGGCCGCAGACTACCGTTTCGACTACCAAGATCGCCTCTAAATTATGGGTTTCGTCTCTGGCCGATACCATCTCAAGAACCAGGAGCTGGTTTTTAAACGAAATGACCCTTTCGGGTTATTAAACGTGACCGGATTATTTGTGTTGTACGGAAATTGGAGCTGTATCTGTAATGTAATAAGGGCTGGTTCAATCCGTCGTATCCGACAACAAAAACAAATCGACTTTCGAGAAGACACAATAACCAGTCATTAACATCGGGTTTATTGTCCTCTCTTAACCTTGTATAGGACAGTACTTTTTCATTTTATACTGGTTTTACATAGCCCTGAGTCAACTATACAATAAGACTACTTTCCAATCGCACATCGTTTTAGTAATATATGAAAGAAATGTCAGGCTATGCAAATTTTATATTATTTGTTACTGGACAAATTTCGAAATATAACATTAAATAAACGGACCCTGTTACGACTTGAATGTAATACCAACAATACAAATAAACAAAAATTATATTGCACTTTTATTATTTACTAAAAAAATATGTTTTAAAAGTGTCTTAACCATTAAAACTGAATTTCTTTAAATACATTTAAAAATTTCATAGTTCTTCGGCTCGATTCTGTCTCTTTTCAATTTAAGATTGTTGAGCCTGGATTCCGCAGAGATTGGGAGGTGTGGTTGAAATGACAGTTATAAGCCATATTGTTTTCAGTGGGGTTATTGTGACGTCGAGGGTTCGGTTACAGCCTAAGGTAGTAGAGGAGTAGGTCAGTATCGATTTGAAAGGTATAAAAGTTTTTATACATTGAAATCGGAGGGAGAGTGTCCAATGGAAGGTGAAGGTATGATTTTGGGACTTTGTTGAGTTTAGTTCGGTGATCTATTCAGGGATCGGAGCTGGAGGATAGCAGTGACATCAGCCTTTGTTGTATGTAAATTGTTAAGTTTATAACCAGTATTTCTGCAATGTAACGACATCCTGAGGAACGAATTCGCCCGAGTACAAAGAAAAATGACAGAATCAAACCCATACTCTAAAGCAACTATCCGCCAGGCACTTAAGGATGAGGATATGTGTGGAAGATATGATGCCCTTGATCTTCCATAGCAAATCCTGGTACCGAAAAAATCTTTTCTCAAGGAAGGAGTGATGACGTCCAATGTTTTTCTGACACCTATATCACACCAAATCGCATCTCAAGATTTTTAAATAATTATCGATTAACGGTCACTAATCACCATACACGTTGATTATATTATTTCGTAACATGGTGTAATTTTTTAATCGTATTGGATCAGTTGCCTGATGAGTGGAACTCAATGTGTATTTACATCTACTCTCATTGTCGAAAGGACTTTTCAACTTTGGATTCATTCCTCCTTGTTAACATTTGCAATACAATCTATCTTCAGAAATTCGTGTTCATTAGTACTGGATTATTTTGGTTTTTAAGTAAAAGTTAAATTAAGTTAAGTTAAAATGGAGTTGTTTATATAAACATAAATTTGAATTGGTATATTCATTATACGATACGGATTTGGCAAGATGCCAGCAAGGATTCTGTGCAGAGTGTACGGAGTTAGAAATAATCAAGGAAGACATGAAACCGTTGCATTTTCCAACCATCTGGCCAGTAGAAGATCACCTTCGAGGATTCCAAAATGAGGCCGGTAGCAGATCGGAGGCGGGTGGAACGGTAGTTATTTTAACGGAGCGATCCCCTCGACGGTCGCTAATTCAAGGGTGAGGCGCCACGCCTGACCTTTCACCCGGCGTACGCTCTTCTTCCTCGTCCGACCGGTCTTTACCAGCGGAATGACACTTGTAATAAACCACGCTATTATGGTCTCCGCGATAAAATATCCTCGGCGACCTTTATCGCGAACGTATTTTACCCGATCGGTATGCTCGCAGAATTTACGGTTTACGCCAGAACCTACAATGCGTCGTTTTTTAAATTACTTTTTAATCAGTCAACAACAGTGTCGAGTATTTGTGTGTTATTTTTGGCTTCTCAGAAATAAATATTAAAAAGTTAAATTGGAACCCCGTACGTCATAAAGCTTCGATTAAGTGCTACGTTTTGGACCGGAACGACAGGCGCCAGACATACTGTCCCTGTGCACGGCCCAGTGAAAAGTGGTCAGGCCTCTTCTTGTTCTTTTTATTTTTTTCCCCTCTTATCCCTTTCAATATGACACGAGCACACCCCTGACAAATTTAACTTTTATCGTGCAAAAAACCATTTCGCCGTGGAATTGTTTATATTCTGCCCCCGGCCACCCCTGGGGCCGGCGCGTCGATTTTGCGCCCCGATGCACCGATGCACCCGTGCCTGTTCTAAAATGCAAATGCCCCTATGCACTGCTCCGTTATACTCCATGGTTATACCAGCACCGTGGTACAGAGATGTGATTGACTGAAATGAAAGGGTCCGTTTTGGAATTTTTTAACACTTTGCAGTTTGTAATTTTACAATATTATTCACCCCATTAAATTTTATTATAACAAGTACGATTTCCGATACCAGTCAATAATAAAAATAATTTATTCATTCTCATCCTATTTTCATATTTTTCCGAGAACTTTCTAACGGATTATAAAAACGTAAAAAAAAAAAACATAAACTTAACGTTGATGGTTTCAGATCGTCCTGGCCACCAGCCTATTCTCGCAGGTTTAGTCCGTTAGTCGGGTTACGGCTTTTCACCATTTATAGTAGTTGGCCAATTACTACGTGCGTGTGCTCTTCTCCGTGTGAATGTCCTTTTTCTATTGAAACACTGAACGCGTCTGACGGATAAAATCGTGAACCAGGATTCAAGGGTCTCGGAGACGATTAAACAGTAGCACAACTTGCCAAGGGACAAAACGGACATTGGCAAATTCATGTCAAGACAATCTTTTTATATTAGCAGAATAGGGTTCTGGCTTCGTGAACGTTATTGACCATGATTTTATTTATTAAAGGTTTCTGTTTTATACTTTTTATTATTTATTGGCTTCAACATTGGTTTATTTTATTAAATGTAGTCCTTTGTTATGTTTTGATTCTCATTTGTGTCGGAACGAGTAAAATAATGGTTTGTCGTTTGTTTTTAAAACAAAGAAGGTCGTCGAACGATGTGTTTTCGATTTCTCTGTAAAAATAATAATTACGATCAATAAGGGCGTCGGTGGCCGCAACGGTTTAGGCGTTGATACGGCGTTCATCACTGTAAGGTAAAGGTCCCGGGATCGAATCAAGCGGCCCTGCGTTCCAACCCAACATACAAATAGTCACTTTTTTACAAAAACGCCGGCACCCCGAGGGTTGATATAACCTCTGCTGTTGCAAAAATAAAAAGATAAAAAAGAAATACGGCAAATTTTACTGTTTATGATGTCAAAATCCAGCAGTTTAATTTTAAGAGTTTTTACGCCCAACGACTTGGACGGTGGTTTTATTATCATCTTACTGAATAAACAGTTTCCCCAAGGATGAAAATTGTAACATGGTTTTATATGGTAAATATTTTCCAATTGATTAAGGTTTTTAGTTGAGATGAAAAAAAGTCAATTGCACGAGCGGGATTCGAACCCACGATCTTCGGCTAGATACGCCGCTGCTCTACCATTTAAACTATCGTGACCTCGACCACTCGGACATCATCTTCCTATCTCAACCCCACCTTATGAATTTTCCCTCCTTCGTGGGTTCGAACCCCGCTCGTGATATTGGCTTTTTTCATCTTAAATAAAAACCTTAATTAATTGGTCATGAGGACCACGAAATTAGTGAATTTATTGAATAAATATTTTTTTTTAATCGTTTATCCTTTTTTTAAAATATTTTTAACGTATCATTTGTTGTTTTATAATTGAAAAACACATAATACGATCATTTCAAAAGTACAATATGAACACCTAAAAGTTTTTTTCTGTTTGAATAAAAAAACAAGTTTTCAAAAAATTATTTATGTAATAATAAGTATTATAAATTATTGAATAAAAGAGATGGAGAGGATGAGGGAGAGAGGGAGGGGAGAGAGAGAGGTAGAGTGAGTGAGAAGAAAAATTGAAGGATAGGGATAACATGGTTGAAATATTTAAAATAATTAATTTCTTTTAATCGTTTATCCTGTTGTTAAAAGATTTTTGACGTATCATATACTACTGTATTATTGGAAAATACATAATGATATACATACATTAAAACATATTTGTTCTTATTTTTGAATTGCCTATATAATAATTATTATTATATATCATTGAAAGTGATTGAAAGATGAAAGAGAGAGAGAGAGAGAAAGAGAGAGAGAGAGAGAGAGAGAGAGAGAGAGAGAGAGAGTACGTTCAGCTCGAATGAAAAGAAATAATCAAAATGAAGATTGAATCAGAAAGAAGAAAGAACAGCAAAATCCTAAGGAAAGTGTAACTACAATGAAGATATCAAAGAAGAAAGAAGAAATGAATGGATAAAAAAAATCATCCAATACGTAAAGTAGAGACACATAGATAGACGAATAGAAAGATAGAGAGCGAGCGAGAGAATGAATGATGGAGTGCGATGAAGAGAAAGAGATGAATGGATTAATAAGGAGAATGGGGGGGGGGAGATTGTAAAAAATGTAAAACTTTACTGAAAAATGAGGGGAAAAATGAAAGTAGCAGGATTGAAAACAGGACGAGCATGAAGAAAGCAAGTCTAAAAGAAAAAAAAAGTAAGAGGTGGATGTATATATACATGTGTGTTTGTGAATAGAAGCTAATTTGTGTTTGTCTGAAAATCGGACAGGCTTTAAACCAAGAATAAACTTGGAAAATACATATACATGTGAGGTTAGAGATTGTCCTAGCCATTAGAAGATAATATTTTGGAAGCGTGATAGTTCAAAATCGCTGGAAATATTCATTGACTGCAGGGCAAGATGGGAAAGGAGAACCACCCCCTCTCATCAAGCGACTCACCCTAATTGCCCCTTATTACCCCCTAATCAAAGCTTTACCTGCTCCAGAAGGCTTGCCGCCATGTTCTTTAAGCCATCGTGTTTCCCTTGAGGACGTCTTGTTTGCTTCATCTTACCGTAATTGATTTATGGGTTCCTGCGTCGGAGGCGCTTTTGCGTCTCTCGTCAATTTTAATTTTCATCCATGGCAATCTAAACGTGGCGTAACGGGAAAGTAGTTTCGTTTCCAAATATAATATCCTTTTCGTTGGTTTCTGTTACATTATTTTTACTCAAATTAGGATAAATGATTCAGGTAAAGATATTGACACTTTTTTATTGACGGGTAAACTGAAGATTTAGTTATATTCATTCCATATTTATTCTGTACAGTTTTGGAACCTCCAGGGTATCATCCAACTCTTGTTCACTATTTTATATTTTCAGACATGGAGCTAGTTATGGGAAAAATTATGAAAATTAGTGTGCACCTTATTAAATAAAATGACATCTCTCTCATACCGGAGAAGTCCAACTCTTTCTTTCGTATTCTTTCTTTCTTCAGGGGGATTTTTATTCGTCTTGTATACCTGAAACTCATAAAATATGAATCAATAAATCCTAATTAAAAGTTTCTCTGACTTACGTGTTATCATGTTTAATTTAATTTATATTTATTTATTTTAACAACGATGGTTGTAGGATTCCTATATAAAATGTAACCGGAGTGTCAAGTTCAGTCAGTTGATATTTGATCAGACCAAAACATCCAGGCCAGGCCTTAAAAACATGTTCAAAAACGACCAAACATTAACAATGATTTTGTTGCAACACTTATATTCGGAGATTTTGGAAGGATTTAGCTAGATCGAGTCTGGTTATTTTCGTGAATCCTCGAAACCTCAACAGACACGAAACAACGACAATGAAAACTACAAAAATTTCGTACAGGAAGGCCAAAAGATGGACATGAAATCCTAAATACGCATTAACATATAAAGCCATGATCACACACATTCTCTCTTTCTCCTTTTTCTGCTTCTGTGGCTGTCTAGTTTTTCATTTTCTGTCTATTACATATTTTTTTCATATCTGCCTTCATCCGTTCTCCTTTCTAGCGAAAAAGAGTAGAAAAAATGTGCCCTACTTGACAGTAAATAAAGTTAAATAGAAAAAAGACCGACGATCAAAACGACCGGCTGGAATATCCGAAGAATAGAAGTTAATTTTTCTGAGACGCCAGCAAATAAAAATAGACTATTTTCACATTTTACGTCTAAGGAGAAAAACGCTTAATCCACCAATGATGATGGGTGACTATCTACGACTGGAAGATAAACACAGACGAATAGAGATACCCAAACCATCAGATACCTGTATGTATTTTTTCGTTTAAGGAAAGAGTCTAATATCAAAATTGGGGGAAATAGTTGTAGGGCGTTATGGTTGATACATATTAGCCTGAGAATGGTGGGCAGAGTCGAGCGTCTACCATGTGACTACTCGGTTACCGCCGTCCCGTTTTAGGATGATTCAAAACTGTCCTATTTAATTTTTTCGGCGCTGTCACGTGTTTTTTTCTTTCAAATTTAGTTGTTAGGTCAGGTGAGACAGTACGTCAAAACATTTCTTAAGATTCAAAACATCCGTGGGCTTACACTTTTGTTTTTCTTCTCTTTAACAAGGCAGACGACGATGAAGGCGATGACCAGAATTAATATCATGACCGCTGCGAATACCTGGACGTAAGTCATGATGCTGTACGATTCGTTTTCAATATCCTTCAACTCTTGCACTGCCGAGTCCCACTCGTCTTCATTCGCGAGTATCGCCCTGACCTGCTTGTTTTTCAGAGCCTGGACGGCTTCAGAGACGCCTTTTTCGACGGCCAGTCTGGCCCAACTCTCCCTGAATCTTTTATCGAGTTTGTCAGCGATCTCTTCGTCCAGTTTACAGATGTCGTACATTTTCACCGCCTTATCCGGGTCACTCAGGTTGAATTTGAAGTTATCGCAGACGCTTTTGTACAACACGTCGTCGGAAAACGTAAAACCGTTAAACATTTTGGAAAAGGTTTGTTCTTATCTCATAGGGATGCCTTTCGTCCAGGCGTATACCCTCACCATGCAGTAAAGGCTATAGGCGAAGGCAATGCAGAAGGAGAAGACACTGGCGATGACTAGAGCTCCGAAGATCCAAGGGTAGTCTTTTTTGAGTTCGTCCAAGGGGTGGGGTTTAGATTTGTTGATCTTCTTCCTGAGACGGTCCGACTTGAGAGCTTTTAGTCCGCTTGCCACGCCTTTTTCCTTCACGTAAGAGACCCACTGCTGCTGAAAGAGATCTCTGACACTAAACTGTAATCCTCCGAGTTTCTCCAAACGCTCTCCGGTCTCTAGTATGTCGACTGTTGAGTCTGGCGCGTCGAAATTGAACACAATAGGGTAGGAAATCGGGTTCCCCCTTGTTGACGAAAAAATAAGGAATGTTACAATAAAAATAAACATATGAAACATATCATAACGGACGTATGTTTTTCTAAACACGAGTAGGGATCACAAAATATAAATAAATAAATATAATTGCTGAAATACTTAGATAAATTTTTAAAATCGAAATCATATGTTTATATGATTATACTCACTTGCACTTCGTTTTTATGGAGCGTTCATTCCCTCCAATGATTTTGATAAATACAGCTTATTTGTTTTTTTAATCCTAAAACAGAAAGCTTAAAACGAACCGACATAGAAGACTTTTCGAACACTGTACCTGAGCAACCCTTCTGATTCTGAGTCCAGGCATCCGTAGCATTCCCTGTTGTTATTCCAATACTGAAATGATATATTGATCAATAAGAAAATTTGCTAAAAGAAAATTTTAACGTGCCGTACACTGTAGTTATTGGCGCACGTGTCGTCAGATTGGCTGAAAAAGTAACCGCGTTTGTACATGCTGAATAGGACGCAAAAGAGAGCGCCCAAGACCATGGAGAGGAAAATCAGTAGAAGCCAGCCGACCAAGGAGTACCTGCGGTTCATTTTATTCAACTGCGCTATGAGACAGCGCCAGTCGTCCTCCGGTACCATAACCGCCCTGATGTTTTCATCCCGCAGGGCTCTAATTGCAGGGACGACGCCTTCTCTTACAGCCAGCCGGTGCCAGTCCGACAAGATTTTCTTCTTCGCCTCGTTCGTAGGGTCGAAGCTGACAAACAAATCGCTTTCGTCTTTTTTAACGTCTGTCCCTTCGCCAAACTCGGACGAACAATAGGTCAAGTCAAAGCATAGCAAAATAATAAAATAAATCATAACTATTCTATTAGCGACTCGTTGATGATATTGTAAACTACCTACATTTAACAACTAGTGCAATCAGGTGTGATTGAAACGAAAAAAAACCTCTCGTGAATATGAATGCGTTTGTTTTATTTCAATCCCTGGCATGTAACGAATTGTAAGCATTGTGTACGACAGCGTGTGACATGTTTTTCCAAGTCTATGTCGCCGTTGCATACTAAGCGACTAGACCAACTATACTTAAGTCCAATATACTTCTTCAAATTAACAAAATATTCAATCCGTTTATTTATATTACTAATAAACAAAAAGATCAAAAATAACGTATAAAATTTTAAAAAACTCCGACAAAATACGTTTTACCATAATTTTCAACAGCCAAAACGACTTGTACAACCAATTTTTCGCTGACGTTAATGGAAGTAAACGATTCTCGTTGTTTGATCGGTCACACACAGACACACTTAAAACGGTAAACGGCGAAGATAGTACAAAATTAATTAATGTTTTTATGTAAGGTCTTGGTTAAGATAAAAAAGTCAGTACCAAGCGGGATTCATACCGATGACTTTCTCCTAAATACGCCGCTGATCTACCACTTGAGCTATCGCGACTTCGATCCTCCGGACATCAACTCAGGATCTCAACCTACAACCGTTCGAATTTTTACTTTTTGTCATTTTCAAATGTCGTGTAAACAAGATTCGATTCTCAGCAACTTATGAACGGTTGTAGGTTGAGATGGATAGTTGGAGTCCGAGAGGATCGAAATCACGGTAGCTGAAAAGCAGCGGCGTATTTAGCAGAAAGTCGTGGGTTCGAATCTCACTAGTGACACTGACTTGTTTGTCTCAACCAAAAGCCTTGCATAAAAATAATAATTAATTGAAAGAAGTAACCTGGTCAATTGACCACTAAAACATAAATGGATAGTACAAAATGATCAAATTACAAGCAGATACAAGGTCATGAACACATAGATCCAATAATTTTGCAATTAAGGAATTATACAATTTATTGATTATCGTCCATTTTGATGTGCCAGACCTTATGTCTGTCAATCCACTCCTTGTGACCGAAAATTTAAAGGACAGTGCTTCTGACAAAAGAGAAGTACGAAAACGATCAGAAAACAAAACAATTGTGCGCAATAAAAGTTTTTAAATGAACCACATTAAATATACATAACGCAAGAAACGGGCATACTGACTAATCTATTTAAGAAATTACCCATTACAACCACAAATGCGATGGAAAACCACTAAAGATAAAACCAGCGATTGTATTAACACACTTGATAAAAAATGTCACATACGCCATGAAATGTAATTGCGGAGTCAATTATATCAGGGAGACAAAGGAAAATAAAAAACAGATACAGAAAACAAATCAAACTACGCGACTTCCCTCGCTGAAAGTCTTCATAATAGCTCGACAAATTTGCCAGCCACGAAACGTACAAAACGGACGAAATATAAACTTACGCAAAAAAAACAAGACTAATGGGACGAAAAAAATCAATGAGATGGAAAGTGATAAAATGAGGAGAAGTAACATGAGAATGAATGAAGAGCGCAATGAAAAGACGATAGGAGGACATACTAACTAATCTATTTAAAAATTACCCATTACAAGAGCACAGAAACCACAAATGCGTTGGATAAACACTAATGATAAAACAAGTGATTGTATTAACACACTTGATAAAAAATGTTACATACGTCAAGAAATGAAACTGCAGAGACAAGTGCATTGGACAGGCAAAGAAAAATAAAATACAGAAAAAGAGAAGAAATAGCGACAAGAAAAATGAAACTATGCGACTCTCTTCGCTGACGATGATAAGGAAGCCACAACACCTCGACAAGCACGAAAAACACGTTAAAACAAGCATGTAATAACTACAAGTCCTACAAAACGGACGAAAAATATATAAATATATATATGGAAAGATATGAAACGGTGGGAAGGAGGAAGGAGATAAAGAAGAGGAGATGAAAAAAGAGCAGGAGCGAACGAACGTGAGTTGGTGTCATGCGAGAAAAATAGAATTAGAGAGAGAGAGAGAGAGAGAGAGAGAGAGAGAGAGAGAGAGAGAGA
>CM077105.1:22487494-22498729 GCA_039619505.1 Cimex hemipterus | reverse complement strand
CTCTCTCTCTCTCTCTCTCTCTCTCTCTCTCTCTCTCTCTCTCTCTCACACACACACACACACACACACACACACACACATCACTATACCTTGCATATGCGACAAGAATAATCTGAATAATAAGAATAAGCCCTGAAGATGATCTCAATAAAGGTTCGAAACGTTGGCACGATAAAGAAAATGTTTTTCTGATACCTACATCACAACAGAACGCATCTGACGATATCTGAATAATTAAAAATAAGAATAAAATATTTCTATGTACTATAATCCGATCTAATTCCACAGTTGCACTAAAAGAATATCACTGCAGAAAATGAACAAAAAAATAAAACGTAGCGCAGAGATGACAACTTTACACTATGTTCCTATTTCAGAATTGACTTTTAGAAAAATTCAATATACACGAGGCAGTGATTTTTTAATAGCTAAAGGAAAACGTGTTTAAATTTTTATTTTATGTGGTACTGTCACTCATTGAAAAGTTGTTCATTAGCTTTATTTTTTTAAACAATAAGTTTAATCTCTGTAATATGTTATTTTTTTTAAATTCTTGTATTTATTTATTTTTGTATTTTTGTAAAACCGAACTTGTTGATTGTTAACATAGGTCAATACATAAATTTGCGACTATTGTAAATAAAACGTTTCTATTCAATTTCCTATCCCCAGATTATAAATGTAAATAATTAATGTCTGCACATGCCAATGTTTTTCTGGAAGTGTTCTTAACATTAACTTTAACACTAACACTTAAATTTTAAAAAATTCCCCTGCTACGCCGTTTTTCCATGGTTTTAATAAATCTCTGTCTTCATTATCTTCCTAATGTACGGGATGAATGAAAAATGATATGGGAAAAGATCTGAATGTATTTTTTTCTTCACTTGATAGTCCAATGACTAAATGACCGACTGTGGTGAAACGGTCGTTTTTATTTGATTGAATTGTAAATATTTTGAAAAAATAACACCTATTTTGCTAAGTATTTTTTTGTTAAATCCTTCTGGTTTCTTTTGTTGTACCAAATTTCGAAGAATTTTATGACAATAATTAATTTTCGAAGACACCATGCATACCATATTTGTTAGTCTTTGTCATAATTCCCTTAAATAGTAGCTTGAAAATAAAAATCAACATATGTTTTACATTTATGTTTCAGATTCATAAGAATGCACACTACACAGAACAATCACACCGAATTTAACATATTAGGGTGATTATTTTTAATATTTTACACAATTAAACCATACTAACGTTGCCTTTGTATTGTAACACTAGTAGGTAGAGCTCACTAAAAAAACAATGATTTTTGTGAGCATGCTTATGATAAATCGAAAGTTGAATTATTTATATTTTCGTTACAACTTTATTTACATAAAACAATTTTTCACAAAATCAATATGACACCACAAAAATAGCACACTGTATGCCTGAAGATGGCCCGAATAAAGCTCGAAACGTCAGAAATAATTAAAAACGTCCTTTTCCCACGCTTGACTACTCCTTACGACGTCATCAAACATTTTTATATGCTATAAATGAAGGCAAAAGTTCAAATTATGCAGATGCAATTTTAGCCGGAAGATGTATGATTTTTGAAATGTTGGACTAAAACAGAAGGAATAAATTAAAAAAAAAATTCAGAGACTAAATCTGTTAAGTTTCATACAGTTAGTTTTAGGTAATCCGATGAAATTGTTTACATTTTAAAATTATCCTGTCAGAATTAATTCATTTTTCAATGTGTAAACAAGTCTAGGTCAACGTTCCAACACATGGGCCGACAGGATTTCAAAATGAATTTGGAACAATAGAAACGGGAATATTGTCTAAATTAATAGTACAGGCTTCTCAGAAGGGCCGAGTGCGGGAGTCTCCTCATCCCAAATCAATTAGTCATTTTCTAAATGTTTTATTGACAAGGGCATTACAATTTTTAGCTGCTAATTGTTATATAATATTTCCGCCTTCGGCGAGGACGCGACTGTGACTCAGCCATCGATTATAGTACGGTGTCGTCTGACTCACTGAAAAGCGTAAATGGGTTAATGTAAATCCGTCTAATCTGGGTGGGTTCTTGAACCATGTTCAGCAATCTGTTATCGCTGTTTACCCACAAACAAAAAAAAAAAGAAAGAAAAAAAAGAGAAATCGGACAATAACTTTCCAGAAAGGGGTCGTCGAATTGTCAATGTACGGCCATCCAGCAATAATTAAAATAATTTAACTGCCTTTTTGCATAAAAAAAATCATCGCAAAATATATTACTTGCCATAAATGTTTACGGTTAATGGCTTTCGTTGGACGCGTTACAAAATAAAGTATTAGTGTTAATATTTGAAGGTGGAATACTTGCAATTCACATTGACAGTGTAAAAAGGGAACTTGTTTTACATTAATCACGTCAGTAAACCTTTGAAAGAAACATGCCAAAAAGAAGTCTCTCTCTCTCTCTCTCTCTCTCTCTCTCTCTATCTATCTATCTATCTATCTATCTCTCTATCTCTCAACTTTAAATTGGATACGTTGAAATGGAGAATTAAGTCTGAAGTTATGCTCCAAGTGCAGAGACGCTTTACTGCTATTCTGGCGACGTGGGTAGGGTTAAAATTTGTCATTCTATTTTCAGGATACATTACCAAGCAATGAGTAAAGAAATATAATATGTATTATATATAATTATATAATATGTATATAAAATAATAAATATTGTAATAAACCAAAACAGTTCTTTTTTCGTGAAAAGTATTAACCGATTAGTATTACCTACTGTTTCGCTATCCTGAGTCATTAAATAAACAGCGATAGAAATAATTAACTAAGATTTTTAGTCGAGGTAACAAATTCAATGTCACGAGCGGGGTTCGAACCCGCGATCTTCTGCTAGATACGCCGCTGCTCTACCAGTTGACCTATCGTGGCCTCGATCCACACGGACACCAACTTCCAATCTCAACCCCACCTTTTGAACTTTTTCTCCTTTTTTGCCATTTTTCAATACAAAAGGTGGGGTTGAGACGGGAAGTGCTCTCGTGCCATTGACTTTTTTAACTCAACCAAAAACCTTAATTAATTATTATATATTAATCGGTCAAGCGGACAACGAAAATTAGTGAATTTAGTTATAGAATTGTTGAAATGGTATTGTAACATTCATCTTTTCTTTACAAAATTGTCAACAAAAAGAAATAAGCGAAAATAATAGTGTTGTAATATATTAAGTCCACTGTTTTTCGTGGTCCGATTGACCCATTAATATAATTCAATTAATTATGGTTTTCAGTTGAGAAAAAAGTCAGTGTCACGAGAGGGATTCGAACCCACGACCTTCGGCTTAATGAGCTATCGTGACCTCGATCAACTCGAACACCAACTTCCCATCTCAACCCCACCTCGAATTTTCCATAATTTTTGCCATTTTTCAAAGTCACGATAGCTCAAGTGGTAGAGTAGCGACGTAACAAGCCGAAGGTCGTGGGTTCGAATCCCGTTCGGGCCATTAAATATTTTTTTATCTCAATTAAAAACCTAACTTAATTGTTACATAATAATTGGTCAAGCGGACCATTAAATTCGTGAATTTAGCGATAGAATTGTTGAGATGATATTGTAACACTCCTGTTTTCTTTACAAAATCGTCAGCAAACAGAAATAAGCGAAAACAATAGTGTTTTGGCGACGTGAATACTGATAAAATTTGTCTTTGTATCGTCAGAGAATTACCAAGCTCTGAGGTAAAGAAATATATACATACATTAAATGTAATCTGGAGTACATAACATAATAAATATTTGAATAAACTATAAAAAATATTGTTTAAGTTCAAATTATTAACTGGTAAACCTATTATTAAGCTAAAACTATTAACTAATTATAAACTTGGTAAAAATTTAATTTGTTCTGATTCGTTAAATAAACAGCCATAGGATTTCTTTTTTCAATTACTATTATTATCAATGGTTTCTCCCATCAGCATCGCATTTCAACCCCACGTTTTGAATTTTCCCTCCTTTTTTACGTTTTTCAAATATCCTGTAATCCGATGGGATTCTCGGCGACAAATGAAATGCCCACGGAGAGCTTTAGTGAAGGTATACTTCGTTTAAAACTTACTAAATCCACTAGTTTCCGTGGTCCGCTTGACCAATTAATATCCTTCACTTAATTTAGGTTTTTAGTTGAGATAAAAAGTCACAGGTGGGATTTAAACCCCATGCCCTTCGGCTACATACGCCGCATTGAAAATGAACAAAAAGGAGGGAACTTTGAAAAGTGTGGTTGAGATGGAAAGTTAGTGTCCCAGGTCACAATAACTCAAGTGGTAGAGCATCGGCGTATCTAGCCGAAGATCGTGGGTTCGAATCCAGTTCGCGGCACTGACTTTTTTATTTCAACTAAAAACCTTAATTAATGGAAAGATATTAATTGATAAGGCGGACCACGTAAACTAGTGGAACCATAGAAATGTTGAAAGTTTAGTTTACCATTCATTTTTTTTCTTTATAACAAAAAGAAATAAAATAAAACGTCTATATGATGTTGCAATCTTGATATTTTTATATATCAGAAGAGGCATTTCTTTTTTTCATTTTATTACCCCGATCGTCTTAATAAATGATCCGTCATTATTTCCGAGTGGACATCGGGATGTAGATACACTCTGTATGATACAAGGCGCTCCCTCTCTCTCATACATATGGACCGCACGCAAGATAAAATATTTATTGCCTCCTAGTTTTTCTGGCGCACAATAAATTCGGGTAGGGACGGATTGTTTTACATTTAGCCAAGAGCTTCTCGTGAGGGGGGGGGACGGCCTTTTTATTTCTTTTTGATATTGTTTTTTGCCATGCATAAAACATAAGTATAGCGGTGAAAGCAAAGAGGAAACGCAGTAATAGTACTGTTGGTAATTATGAGGAAAAAGATGACATGCCAGGACGAAATATATCATATTCTGTCTTAAGTACATTTCTTATGAAATTCTTTCTACTAGAAGAATTGTAGATCCTTCATTCACTTTTATCAATGGACTTAGAAAAATAAATAAATAAAAGGCACAATAAATTGTTAATAGGCTATACTGTTTGATAGAACAAACAGAGCTGATCGAAAATCAAATCTGAGGAACTTCACATTGCAAAATTCAATCAAACATGTCAAAATTTAAATCAAATAGAACATCTGTTTACAAATTACAAGACCATCACGAGATCGAAATGCACGTACGAAAATGAAGTTTCGCGATCAACGACCTTTTGACAAAAATAAAATCCATCCAAACGAAAATCTTAAAATCAAGATTAAAATGTCCATTCTACGTTTCAATCCTCATAATCTACAATTTTCCCGCCAAATCCGATTTGTACTTGACATTATTTAATCCAGATACAAAAACATTCACAAAAATTTGAACCTTTACCCATTTTTAGTTCACCCGTCGAACATTCCTGAAAATCATACGTAATAGAGTCATTTTATAATTTTACAACAATTAATCCATAATCAGAAACAAGATTTGAACCAAACTTGCTGTTCTGTACTATTTGGGCAGAATAGGGGGTTAACCGTATTGTTATGAATATCTGCTTAACGTAGGTATACCTTTTGTTATGTTGGTTTTTATTATCTAGTTTTTATACATGTCTTACGTCTTGTGCAACAGTGGTTTGTTAAATCTTCAGTTGACTTTTTTGTAAGATCACAATAATATTTGTGGGATGTGGGGTGTGAAATATGTTTTTTTTTTAAATTTAATACTAATGTGCTCTGAAAGCTATGATTACGACCGTAATTTCGTATGAATAGATCTTGCCTTGAATAACGTTTTCCCAACCGGTTCGCATTCACGTTTTTAACAGTGGGTGCAACACAGTGTCCAGTTGAGGGAAATCGATACCGACAACAAACCTGTTCTCCAAGCAGAAATTGGCTCTCAAAAAGGCCTTTTAAACCCAACACGTCAAAGGGGTAGCTAAATTCATTCAGACCGCTCCGTTTCGCCGTTCGGGTTACAATTCAAAACCAATTCTCGTCATTGTAAAGCGATCGGGCTTACGCAAGGCTAATGCACGTCGATCCGCTCCGTCGGCCAGGGACAGTACTCCTATCATATCCATCCCTGCTAATATCCCACCATTCAATATTTACCCCTTTTCCTGTCTGCACCGGAGAACCGCCTATTAATAAATAATCGAGCCCCGGGAAAAACCGGACGGTCTTTCAACAGGCCGACGCTTTGTTCACAACTTCGACGCTTTTACGCGCCCCTTTTGAGAAAGGGGTCGAAAAATATTTAAATCTTGAGTGCGCCGTTGTTTGGACTTTTCAACTTAAGCACGTACAATTCATTCCGCGGATCCATTTTTATATATAAAAAAACCACCCTATTTCATGACCCTTCAGGAGGGAGATTAATCTTTAGAATTGATGAAAATGCACTTTTTAAAATTCTGAAATTGGTTGTATTGACACGTATTTTCAATAGTTTTAAAAATCACATTTCAGCCACTTTTTTCCTTAATGGCATTATGAATTGACATATTAGCAAGAATATGATCCCGTTGATTATTTCATCTTATGTATTGGGCGAAAGGGTGGCGGAAAAAAGTGGGCCAAGGTAGGAATTGAAACCAAAACCACGACGTTTATGAATGTCTATCACGATAACTAAACGATGATATAATATACAAACGTATGCTGGCGCCAGCCATCTCATTTTTAAATATACTTTGTTTTGGATTATTGTAATCCCTAATCCCACCCCCACGCTCCTTGCAAACCCAGTCCTGTTCTTCTCCTATGATAGAAGGTCCTAAAGTCACTACTTTCTCATAATTTTCTCCCGCATTAATTAAAAAGTCTTTTATCACGCGACTTCGAAACACCCTCTGTCCACCGGAATTCATCGGATATTCTGCTACGAAGTCAGGGGAATCGGGCCCGAGCACCCTACGCTTCTTGCAGCCAGCGTCTGAAGGACGGTTCTAAGTCCTCCATGAATTTATCCCTTCATTTATTTTAATTTAGAATTTTCTTATATTATGACTATTTTTCTACGGCATTGGGACGTAATTTTTTCTTTACGACAATTTTGCATTTGCTTGAACGGCCACTTACGTTTCCTACAAAGAACTTATCTTCAGAAGGGGACGCGGAGTGCAAACGAGGATGTAGCCCTCTCTGCATATATAACAGATCATAAATTTAAAATAATAACATGGTCAGAAAATTGATTGAATCTAAAACGAATCCGGATCTGTTTTCTAGACTCAATCCTAGTTTATAAGTTCAAGTATCAACTCACAAATTTGAGAACTCCATTAAAAGGTGAACCAGTCAGTAAAAAACCATCGCATTAAAAATTTTAGAATACCACCCCTTGGGGCGTCGGTGGCCGCAAAGGTTTAGACGTCGACACGGTGCTCATCACTGTAAGGTAAAGGTCCCGGGTTCGAATCCAATGGCCCTGCATTCGAACCCGACATACTTACAAATGGGCCTTTTTTTTTTATAAACACCGTTGGGAACCCTCGTCAAAAAATCACTCATTAAATTAACAAAATAATGATTTAGTTGATTTATGGCCTATACTAGGAATTTATGGTTCGATATACCATTACAAATTTCCCCGTTTTTCAATAGTCGTTTTAATAAATCGATTTATATTCAATATTGAAAAACGATTTTTCTTGATGTCTTCATTAAATTGGCCATGTTAGGAAGGGCATTTTCTCCCTGGAAAATTTTCAATAGGAAACGATTACCCTACCAAGTATCGCAGCGAGACCGTCGCGTAATAACATTTCATTCTTGCCAATAGACATTGACTATAGCAATATCGCCCAAGCACTGTATTTTCATATAGGATATATTTTAGATCCTCCCTGACGATAATGGAAATAAGATGATTGTACTTTTCCTAGTCTTTTAGTTATGTTCAAAATACTCTGTCCTCCTTTTAAGATTTATGAAGTTATTGATGTCATAATTTTTTTTCAGTCCTTCGTGATACCATAGGTTGTCTCCGCTTCGCATGGGGAATGGGAGGCTGTTTCTTTCTCATCATAACCTAAAAATTACCTCGTTGATTATGCACATGTGCGTTTTCCCAGCTGCCAGTGACCCAATTCTGGGTTTTACGCTGTCTAATTGTAACAATATGACAGTTTTGGTGAGAGAATTTTGATCATGAGTGTATTGCGTTAATCTTTAGGTTTATTGCACTTTTTGCTGGTCCTTAGTTCTGTTTAACTTGCTCGAATTTTCTTATAAAAACGTAGCGGTACAGACTGCTGGATTTTTCCGGTCTTCTTGTGTGGGGAGCATGTGGGAAACAGTTGGAGAACCTACTAATACTGTTATCACTGAATGTACCCATGTGGTATAGGTGTTTTCTTAGATGCCAGAGACCGGTATATATTTCCCTAACACTCTTCTGAGTTTTATCCTATTCAA
This sequence comes from Cimex hemipterus, assembly GCA_039619505.1. Classification (NCBI taxonomy): domain Eukaryota; kingdom Metazoa; phylum Arthropoda; class Insecta; order Hemiptera; family Cimicidae; genus Cimex; species Cimex hemipterus. Next base: position 22,490,269 of record CM077105.1, on the reverse strand, counting down.
CTGTTGCAGTATGTTTGATAGTTTTGGTGAGAGATCTTTTTATTTTATTGTATTTAGTACCTTTTGTTTACAGATCTTCTTCTGGCTAGTTTCCCTGTATACCCATTACCCAGATTCCTTTGTGCCTCCACAATATATTGTTCGGTTGTTATGTCCTCACAGCTTTGAAATTTTCTTGCAATTAGCGAGCTTTTGTTAGGGGCTGATATTTTAGGACTCCTTGGTCGTCTGATCGTAAGATGATGCCTTGTCACAGTAGCCTCTAAGGCTTTCTATGCCGTACGAATTGATAGTATGTACTTTAGGTTGAAAATCAGAGATGTACTAGTGTACTTCCCTGATGGTTTTTTTTTAGTTACCTTTTGGGCTTGCAGGATTATATCAAACCCGGTTCCTCAACACGATATGTATTATGCAGGGTGGGCGACCAAGACCCGAGGGGTTAAATGCCTGAGTAGACTTCTACTCCATCTCTTAAAGGTCCGGGACTTGGTCGACTCCCGTGTCCTGCATAAATCTCTTGGACCTATTCACAAACCTCAAGAATTTGGACCATTTATTCTCAGGGAGTGATTTAGTGATGATTTCTCCTTCAAAAATTTCAAATCTAGACCTAGCATACCTGTCTCACTCTGTCACAATATTGTCCCTTACCATTTCTTCTCTTATTTCGGCAAAATTGGCGAAAAGGATCTGGTAGAATACCCAATACGGAGAGGTATCTTCTCAATGGGCAGTGGCTCGTCAGAATACCTACCAGCCTCCTAATTACCTTCCTTCAATAAGAGAATAGGGGAATAGATTCCACCCCTTAAGGAATTGTTTCATACCCCAGTTTTTAATACTCCCTTTCGCTGTGCTCATAGAGTGAGGTAATACCGCAGTTTTAGAGCCTTCTTTCGCCAGGCTACATCTTCATGTCCATGGTGTCCTTTAGGTGCTGGTATCCAAATGACCTATGACGGTTACCTTTTTCTCAAACCTGGAAGAAATCCTATTAATAAGATCTGCAGTTTCCTCCACCAGTCTAGAGGTTGACAAATCTTTTGGTAATGACCTAAGACTAGCCTGATTGTCACAAAAAATTATAATACCTTTTCCCTTGATTTTATTTTCCATAAGTGTTCTACAGCACAAATGAATGGCCCAGATTTCCTCCCTAAAAACGGAGGTGTTATCGCCAACCCTGATTTCTTTTTATTTTGCATAGTGTACTTCAAAAACCGAATATACACTGAAAATGACGTTAGTCCAATCTGTGAGTTTATACAGGCCAAAATTATCCAAAACAACCAAAACGCATTTTAATAATTGAAGTTATTAACCCTCAGTAAAACCTGGTCATGTTGTGCGCTACCGATACCAAATTGTTATTTAAGAGAGGCTAAATGGTCAATTAATAACAATTAAACCTTCGAGAAGTATGCTGGACTTTTGGATTATCATGTGGTTTCCTTGTCCGAGAGCGTTAATGACCCTTTTAGAAGGGCCTAAAGAGAAAAAAATAAAAAATAAATAAAAAACGACTAGCAGCCTTCTGTTAGTTGCTATAACAATTAACGTCTAGGTGTTAATAGTGCATATGCAATTCATCCAACTTGTTGGCCCGAGTCAATAGAATCAGCAAATTAACGGCAGCTCCGACTCCTCGGACCTGTAATCGTCCGCGTCCCTTATTCGGTGGAGGCAATTAGGCTGGGCACGAGTCCGCCTGATCTCGAAATAATAAGAGCTTTAAGCAAGAAGTGTATTACCATAAGAAGTAACGACTCCTCGCCAACAAATGGGATATGTCTAATTTGGAAAGCCTGGGCCATAACCGACCCGTTTAACCGATGGGTTGAATTACTGAAAAAGAAAACGACATGGCTTGTCATCACGCTAGATCCGAGAGTACTACCATTTTAAATGGCCGTGAGACGCGCGGGCTGTTACAACGCTAGTTTTTCCTTCCTAATGAAACGGGCATGGAAATATAACTAAAATGGCCGTAGAAAATAGTGCTACTTTTAACATACACTTATTTATTGATAAATCAATTAGATGATTATAAAATTATTGCAAATACTATTTTCATTTTATCGTCATCAAAACTAACTACTATACTTCTGTTCTACATTGTACTGATCTATTCGAGTGAACATTTCAAAAGAATATTTTGAACATGTTAAAGTTTAGTATAAATTGGTTTAAAATTATTAAAAAACATTATTAACAAAGTAGAGAAAATTTACCATCATAAAATATTTACACTGCAAGCGAGAGAGAAAGTAAAAGGGAAAGATAGAAAGGTTGGTAGACAGAGAAAAGAAAGAGCGGATTGAGACTCGTGGGAGGGAAAAAGAGAGGAAATTAGAGAGAAAGGGAGAGTCAGCAAATTCACATTTTATATCATAATTGAACCATTCTAACCAGAGGAAAAGAAAAGGAAATGATGAAAAAAAAGAAAGAGAGAAAGGGGGAAAGAAAGATTCGAGAATGGAAGTAGGAGATAAAAAGTAAAGAAAAATAAGAATGAGTGATAAAAAAGGGAAAACCGTGAGATAAAGAGATGATGAAAGTGAAAGAGAAAAAAATAGAGATGTAATTTAAAAAAGAAGGACGAAAAAGTAAGGAAAAGTTTGAAAGTGAAATAAGGGAGAATGACGGAGAGATGGCACAAGAAACAAGAGAGAAAAATGTGGGAGAGAGGGAAACATTAGGAAAAAGAACAAGGAAGGAAAGAGAGAGAGAGAGAAAGAGAGAGAGAGAGAGAGAGAGAGAGAGAGAGAGAGA
>CM077105.1:22473476-22487094 GCA_039619505.1 Cimex hemipterus | reverse complement strand
AGAGAGAGAGAGAGAGAGAGAGAGAGCGAGAGAGAGAGAGAGAGAGAGAGAGAGAGAGGGTGAGATGAACGAATGAAAAATGGAACGAAAAAAAATAAATAGAATCGTAGAATAAGTAATAAAGCGTATCGATCGTATAGGAGCAAATGTGTACAGTGGTTAAAGTAGATAAACATCAAGAAAAACATAAATAGAAAAATAGAAAGGTAGATAGATTGGTAGGCAGCTGGATTGATTGGTAGGTAGGTAGGTAGATAAATAGAATGATCTGTAGATAAATCGTTAAAGTGAGAAAGGTGGGAGAGAGGGAGAGAAAGAATAAAAAGTAATAATAATAAAGAATTCACCATAATCACAAACTGTAACAATAAAAGTAGAGAAAAAGAAGGTTATAAGTTTTTTGGTTTAGAAAAAGCACGTAATGTTATTATGAACTATGTGGTCTCATATTTGGAGGGAGATGAGTGGTACAGAAGGCATATAAAAGGGATAATGGAAGCTGCATTGCGGATTGGTTCTCAAATTTGAAGGTTTTATGACGAAGAAGATATAGGTAAATGGGAAACGAGCTGGTGTTAAATGGCTTGATAGAAGATTTGTTCAATACTACTGACGGAATGTATTGCGAAAATGTAGTGGAGGTCGACGAAGTTCATGGTTTGGTAAAGGAATGATCATGGCAAATAATTTCTACGGAAGGAAGGATAAAGCCAGGATAGATTTGAAGGTGAGACTAAAGTCGGGAGGTAAAATCTGACAGAACAATTCTTCAGGCTTGTTAGACGCTCTGCTTATTCCTCCGAAAGTCCGCCACAAGCGACACAGGTGTAGTTGAAGAGGGAATGATGAGGGAGAAGACAAGGAGTCTGGAGAAAGGTAGGACCCATGAATGGCGGTATTAAATTATAGATACAATACAGCGTCAGAAAATTTGGAAAATGTTTTTCATGTAAGGATTTGACCAAACGTAACGCAGACGTTTTTGAGAGTGGAGCAGGAGGAAAAAAGTAGTGATTGTTGATAAAGAATGGAGGAACGAGGAGAGGTATTTGAGAAGGTAAGCTTCTATGGATAGATGGCTTTGGAGTTTCTAGCATTTTTAGTTCATAGAAACATCTACTAATGATTTTATGGACAGCCAAATATAGATCGAACATATAAATTTGGAAATGGCCGGCCTAGAGGTGGCAATCTCAGTGCAAATGTGGTCGGAAAGATCAGTGAAGTAAATGCGGAAAACAAGGGGCGAAATGCTCGAGCCTTGAGGAATACTTGAAGGTAAGAGAAAGAGGATTGGGACCGTTAGAAACGTCACTGCTAGAAACAGCAGATAATTAATAATTAATAATTACCAGGTAAAGAAGATGAAAAAAGTTAAAAAGAGAGAAATAAGGACTGAGTGAGAGAGAGACGTTTTTTAAATTCTTCTATATGCTTTATTAAACATCTTATTCAAGATGACATCGAGGTCTGAAAAATAAAGCTTTGATCCTTTTCGAGATGGACAGTTCGACGCGATGGCCGTTTTACGCGTTGCTCTTTGGCGTATCGCCTTAATGCTCAGAGCGAATCCGAGATAATACCTCTCAGCTCTCGGCTAATCGGCCCCCCGTCACGTTTCACATAAACAGTAAGTTCCACATAGAGTTTATCGTGTCAGAGCCTCGCCATTAGCCCCGACGGGGACGTCAATCCCGGATGGTTTTATCTAGGAAACAGCGCTGTCAGTCGCCTAAATTTTTACTCAAAACGGGATGAGGACAAAGAGACACGGAATGTTACTCGGCTAATTGGGCCGAAAGCCTTCTTCTCAGATGAGTCATCCCGATTCAAAAAGCACTTTGTTTCAAAGTACATTGGGGACGAGCGGTGATTTTATTCTTGCTGATTAGGACAGCTGGACGAAAGAGGTGACACTTTCACCCTTTTTAATGCACAGATCTGAAAATGTACATAGGACGTCAACAAAACAGACCTGACGATAGTGTTTTATAGCGTACTGCGTCCTTAAATATCAATCGAGCTTTATACTAAAGCTACACCTTTTTTGTAACTTGCCACCATTGATCATAAAACAATATAAGTAAATAAAAAATTAAGGGGAAAAACTAAAAGCTCTTGATTTTAAGTTGGTAATCGTTTCAGTTTACCTTGCTTCTTGATTGATTTTTTTACGAGCTTTTGCAACAGCAGAAAAAAATACAACTCTCACGGTGCTGCTGTTTTTAAACAAAAGCCCAGTCGTAAATATGTCAGGATCGAATGCAGCTCCGCTGGATTTGAACCCGAGTCCTTAACCTTACTGTGATGATCGCCGTGACAGAGCCTAACCCATTGTGGCCACCGACGCGCACCTACTAGATTTTTGTTAAATTCAATGAAATAATTAGTGATCAGCCTACTACGTTAAAATTAAATAGTTTTTAAAATTAAGAAGAATATCTAAGCAGGGGGAAGTTTTTAAAAATATGATTTTATATTTATTTCGTTTTGTTTGTACCCGACGGGGAAGTGTATGTTGTGGGATTTTTTTACATATTTGAGAATATTTTTGTTTTTTTCTTTCTTATGCTTCGTATCATCGAATCTAAATATTTAAATTAGGTAATAATCTACTGTATTGAAATTTGAACTTGTCACTACCCGAGGAACTGTATCACCTTGGGTGCTCTGGGATCTAATTGTTTCCACTGTCCTCCAAACAGTTACGACACCGCCTGGCGGTGCTCTTCAAGGATTAACTAACTAATCGACTCTTTCGACACACTAATATTTCCTTGTACCATTTAAATGCACCTGCAACTCGAACGCCACAGTATCAAGACAAAGAAGTAACTTGGACAACGATGAATGCACAACTGGAAACGCCAGACAGTTCGTGTAGGGTTAAACTTGGCAGTGGCTTTGCAACCTTTTGACGATAAAATTATAAATTCGGGATCGATCTCCAAATTGCTTACGACATTCCTGTTTCACAACCCACTTATAAAATCACGAAGAAACACCCGTTGACAATAATTTTCGAGTCCATTAAGGACGGCTTGTATCTCGTCAAGGGCTTATCCAAATAGCGCAATAAAAGCGTGAGAAGAGCCAGGCCCCTCTCGAGACGAATCGACAGCAACGGTTAACACAAGACTGACACAGCTAGGATATGATTAAGGAACTCGAGATAAGAGCGATACAGATATTATTAATCTTTCGAGTGGCGAAGCACGTGGCTTCAGCGATAACTGAGGAATCGTGAGAGAACAACGGGAGAGTCCAGAATTGTGAAAAGTTTTATTTATTATCTGCATATATGTTGTTTTTCATGTCACATCAAACACTGTACTCAGAAGGCATTAGGAAGGATTGAGAGCTTGATGTGAGCGTTATGGAAACGGGATCTCTGACAAAAGTCACGTTACACCTTTGTAAATAGTGAGATGATGTCTTGCATAGTTTTAGTTTAGTTTTCATTAAACTGCGTTTTGGTTAAAACTTATTTCCTAAAGATCTTCGTAGTTGACTTAGGATAAGTTGTCTCTTAGGACTTTACGGCGATTCCAGATCAGTTTGCTGACTAGCTATTGGTCCTTGGTACTCGACGTGGCGGGCTAGACTGTTGAACTAGTTAAATAATTGCATCATTACTGAATTGTACATGTACACCTACGCCTTTTTTTATTTTCTTAATTTTTCTCTTCAGCTGTATGGCCTGTCTTTGCTGTTGTTCTTTATATCGCAAACATTATGTGGCATAGGTAACAAAATCAATTAATATTTTGACCTTTTCCTTTTACATAATAGAGCATAGCCAGTATAGAAATAAAATGAAAAGGGACGCATAAAATAACAAATGGTAACGTGAAAAATTCTCAGAAGTCATCGCGTAACAGGGTTTGATCAGTACGGTTATCATGAATTGCTCAAAAATGAGTACAGATATTGCCAATTATTGTAAATTATTACGCTTGCTACTGAATGGAAATTTAATTAAAGGATTTTGAAATATAATAAAATCAAAAAGGGTTTTCCATAATTGTGTTTACTGGACACAATAATATTTTTAAACAATTAATACCGCGTATAATGTCCAGTGTGGCTAGTACCTCTGACCACCTGTCACTAATTTCATAAGGAATTTCACTCTATCGTTTTTGCAACTGCGCTTAGGTGTTGCTGGTCAATTGGCTACGGATGGTGAGCGAGAAAGCATCCCAAATGTGCTCGATGGGATATAGGTCTGAAGGCAGTGGGGAAAAGATGGGTAATTTCTAGGTTTTCTAAAGGTTGATGTACAACTCTGCCTCTATCACGTATGTCATTGTTATCCTCGATAATTTCTTGCAAATATAGACTGCGGTGAGTTGGATTTCAATATTATGGAGTTCAGTTCGTTGTCTATTGTAAATCCCAGCTCAGACACCGTCTCCTTTAAACTGCTCTGAAAGTAGCACGAACTAGGACATTGTACTCATCACCTGTTCTCGGAAAACACTTCGGCGCCGCCTATCACTACACAGATAGAAACTCAACTGTAAGAACTCATCAGTAAGAATAACAGCATTGCAATGAGATCTTCTATACGAACGTTGCACCATATTCTCCTGATATTTCAAGCGAGGAGCAAGGTCGTCTTGGATATGTTGACAAAAACCCAATGTTTTCTATGACCGAAACCTTCTCTGGTAAAAACCTCAAAACTTAAAACAAAAAAGAAACATAAAATTGGATCCTAAATGAGTTCAAAACCTGGTGGAGCAACACCATAGGCAAGTGGCACTCGAAGCGATTCATAACAAAACCATCTGCAAGACTTACAGATGAAGGTAACCGCAACAGAACCATGATTCTGGCTGTACTCCTAACCGGGCCGAGCTGCCTCTACACGAATGCTGCGGAAGTAACACCGTCGTATGTATAGGTGCGTCAGCTCTCATCTTGTCATCTTGAGAATCAAAATGTCCAATAACGAGGAAAAGGCTAGGATCCTCAGAGTCGTTTTTAGAATGACAGTCTATGCGGGAATCTCATATTCCCATGAGTGCTGAGAATGGGCTGTTGCCGCAGGTCGTCTCAAAGTGGCATATTACGTGAGGCCAACTTCTCTCAAACGATTATGAATCGATCTTGTTGATACAGCCTTGCCAAAGCGTCGTGACTTCATTTAGGATCTGGCAAGCAGTATGTAATGGGTTCCGTCTTGCAGCAGTGGCAATAGTTTTGTCCTCCCTTGGCTCGTATTGCGCTGAGATCCGATACCATGTCTCCTAGGGGCATTTCCAGGCTCTCTGAATCGGGCTTTAGTCAGGAAAAGAACACTCCGAGAAACTCCGTTTTCCTCTGCGATTTCCACTTGCCACTGACCTCGATGACTCATTCTCACAATAATATTGCAAACTTCTGCTTCAAGATAATACTTTCCCATGGTTAAAATGGAGAAAAGACGAGAAATGTTTCCTTCCAAAATGAGTAATCTTCATGTTTACTATTCAAATGTAAATCTTTTATTAAAAATAAGGAATGTTATATGTTTGTTTTGTATTTGGATTTTCTATTTTGTGTCATCCAAATAACAACAATATACCTGTAAACTTAAGTAAAATTAGTAGAATAAGAATAAATTACAAATAACCCTATAGTTTTTGAGAAGTTTGGAAAGAAATGTTCGATGTCAAATAAAGTATCCGACCATTTGTTGCTGTACTTCATTCTGAAGCAGCTCCTAGTTAGATAGGATTGTAGTATCAGGATGATAAGAATGTCCTGGATTTATTTACATTGTGAGGATTCCGGGTGCATTATCATTTCAACCCAAAACTACTAAAGCAATATCCTACGTTTTGCAAAGTCTGTGAAATATTACAAAATATCAACAACTTTGAAAAGTTGATATCCCGAATGATGAGGACGGAAACCGAATTAATTAGAAAGAATAATGTATGAAGAGTTTTCAAGTTGGCTGTAACCTTTGTTTATTTAAACGTGCAAGGGACGTGCACGATAGCAACCCCTTTTCTAAATTAATTTAAAAGAGGTGTTCGTCCACCCGAGCCACGTTTTAATTCATTTCAAAAGCAATATTTCAAGTCACACGTGTTCTCGCCGCGGCGAGGAGGGTCCGGCAGAAATTGACTCGGCCATAGGACAATTTGTATATAAATAGAGGGCCGGAGCATATTGAATTATTCAAAGTGAACGCTTAGGAAAAAGACGGGGGGGGGGTTTGCATGTAAATAGTGGTCGGTCAGGGGAGAAGCATATCTTGTATGCAAATGTAATCTGTCACTCGCACTCGCGCTTAATTGGCTAAATAAGGACGGAATTGAGTCGGTTTCTCTTTATTTTGGCGAGAAGGCGTATTTATTCATGACTGCCCAGGGCGACCGGGAAGGGACACGGGATAAATCGGACTGTACTCTGACTGTCCTATGTCACGGTTGCAGTTGCATAATTGCACCGCAAGTGCACCCCTTGTAACCTAATTGCATACCGAGTGACCGACGGACGTCCGCAAGGTATAATTAATCACACTGAACTGTCTTCGGCCCAGTGGCAAAATGCATTTTCGATCTAGTAATTAATGGCTTCTGCTCTTTCATCGCATTCGATAACAGGGCTTTTCAGAATTTCCAATGAAAATGGAAATTTAACACGGTTAGTAATTTAATTTAACGACTGGGTTTCTATGCAAATAATAATTGGCCGACTCTAATTCCATATAGGCGTCTAAAATAAATCCAAACCGAGTTAGTCGTATTTTATTATTGAAAATTAATGCTTATCCGTTTATAACAACAATACCAACATACAAAATGCAGCCGAACTGCACTGCTATTGACAATATTTCTTCTACTTTAGAAAACAGAGAGTTTTGCTCAAGTGTGTCCTTAGATATGTCCAACGTTTGACAAAATCTCACACCTGGGAAGACTAAAATCTAAAACCGTTCCTACTCATCCTCAAATCCAAAATATTAACGAATCAATGTGCAGTAATAAGTTTTCTAATTGTGAGACAAGACCGATCCAGGCCGGATACTACCAAGGGGCCATTCTTTGTACTGTTGACCTCCCGACACATCCAAACATCGATAATTCTAGCCCAACCGTAATTGATACGCCGCTTTATATTTAACTCATCGAAAAATGGTTAGAAATCTGGAAAATGAAACTTAATGAGGACAAATGCACTCAAATTATGTTCACGATAGGCAAACAGATCTACCCAGGTTTACAGATTTATGAGCTTTCAGATATACTGTCATTTACCCAAGAATTAAACAATTGCGTGACGGGGAACTCCCACACAAGATTCAAGCGACCGAACTAAGCAGACAATTTGGACAAGTATGAAAATCTGGGACCGAAATCAGCCTGAAATGTAAAGGATAAACTGATACCGTACAAAATATAATTTATTTTTACGCACGGAGGGAGCTTTGGGGTAACCACGGAGCCTTCTAATATCAATCGAATCCAAGCATCCCAATCCAAAGTCCTAAGAACTCTTCAGGCTCCGTAATTTCTTAAATCAGTATTGAAAATGACCTTAACGTTGCCATCGTTAACAAACTGATCCATTCCCGTTTCCACAAGTTTTACTCCTGTCTTTTAACCGATCCTAACCCGACTGCTCAAGCCTTTTTGACCACCACCCACCCCAAGAACCCTCCGTTGCTCAACGAGGTTGGCCTCGAGGGTTCGCTTGGTTCAGTACTTGCCGCAGTGTTGTGACTTTTTTGATAAATGAAGTAGTGCTGGACAGGATAAACAAATACATACTCACACATCAATCCTTTTATGTGGATGAAATTTGGTATGGCATAATGGTATAATTTACAGAATTATTAAAAACAACTTCCCAAAATACATAATTAAGGTCATACACAGTCACCTTCACTTGAGGTCGTCTGAGTATCCCTTCACAATACTCTCTCCTCCCGTTTTGCCACCAAAGCAGGCGTGCCTCAGAGTTCAATTCTGGGACCTACACTTTTTTGCATCTTTTTAAACGCTTTGCCTACGACCAAATCATGCCAATTCGCTTTGTATGCCGACGACATCGCGCTTTACAGTTCATCCTGGAGGATTAGTGCGATCGTAAAAAACATTAACAAGGAGCTGGAAAGAGTAAGACGGTTCTGCACTAGATGTAAGCTAAAAATTAACTCTTCCAAAACCAGTTGTATGTTATTCACTAAACCTAGGACCCTGCTCTCCCACAACATATTACTCGAGTGGAAGTCGTTTGAGTGGTTAAGAAATATTAGATATCTAAGGATCACTCTTGATACCAAATTGAATTTTGGTGCTCACACAAGAAATCTTGTAGGCAACGGGAAAGCGACTATACGATCACTTTTCCCATAGCTCAGAAAGGAGTCTGGCATGAGCCAACTCAATGAACTACTAATTTATAAAGTATTTATTAAACCAATGTTGCTATATGCCTGCCCAGCACCTGTACCTGTAAAACAAACCTCAGTAAAATACAGGTTATTCAAAATAAATTTCTGCGGCTAGCCACTGCCTCTCCTAGGTATTATAGATTGACAGATATATATATGTGACATCTCTTACAAACAGATGTCCCAAAAAATAAATTAAATTAAATTAGAAAAAAGTAATTAAAATTAAATCAATAATGTAAAATAAAATTAAGAAAAATAATAACAAATGAATTAATAAAAAATAGAAAAGGTTGGTACTAATGTAAACAAAATGAAAGATAAAGATAGAGGAGCTCAAGGGGACAGAGAAAAAAACACTCTCTCTCCTGAACCCGAGCAGTATCAACCTGATTAAAAAAAATATAAGGTATTTCATTAAGATCATTTTCCTTTAGTCCATATATCCATTGAGTCATTGTCTATTAAATTTATTTGTTAATTTCAGTTTATTTCATTTTATTTAATAAAGTGTATTTTATTTTCAAGTTTATTAATGATCAAGAAAAATATAATTTATTTTATTTTATTAAAAAAAGGTGTATTTTGTTTTGAGTTTAATTAAAGAAAATCAATAAATATTATTTTATTTCTAGAAAGAATTTATATTTTATTAAATAATAATACCATAAAAAAATAAACTATAAAATTCATTCTTTAAAAATACCTCTGGGGCAAGTAAAACTAACTTGTTGGGCCTAAGCTTTAAAGAAAGAATTTTAAATTTCATTTATCCACGGTTAGGTGACATATATATATATATATACATAGTATTCTAAAATTAATGTATTGTATATATTGTTGGGCACATATACAAATAAAAATTTATTCTATTCAATTGCTTTCACATAATGTCTTCATAATTCCGATTGTGATTGAATTTCTTGGAATGCCCCTCTATGGGTTGTGTGGAAAAACACACTTTCAAACAGGGAAATTTATACCTAATAAGCTAACCGATTCTTTTATGCCTTCGGAAATCTCACGACAGGTGACTAAGATTTCTGAATGAAGTCCATGTGTTTTTTAATTTAAAAAAATCTTAGATCCTAGAAGTAGCAAGTAGATTTATTTCTGTTTAGATTTCAAGATGACACGAATTTGCCCATCCCAGGAATGTTTGACTGAGTTCATGTTGAATGTAAATCCTCCTAACTTCGAAGAGTTCGAAAAGGAACCTAAAAGCTCTGTGCAGAAAAATAATCTTGTCAAAGATAACCTATCTGATTATTCAGAGCCAGAGAGGGACGTGGAATACCCTCGTGGAAACCCTTTATGGAACAATCTTAAGAATGAATACAGACTCATAAATAATGATAGGATAGACGATTTCTACGTACGAAGAAAATTAGCAAACCCGTATAATTTTTGGCATGCGAACAACATCGATTACCTTGGGAAAAATACCTTCCCGACACTTATGCAAGGCGTGGCTGAATGCCTAAAAGTAGCCCAATCAAGAGGGATTCTGATGACCCGTAGGTTCAAGATAGACGCTGTGGACTTCATTGGTGAGTACATGTACAACCACGACCCCTACTACCCAGAGAGACTTAGAGAACCCAAGAGCATTTTCGACATAGAGAAATTTAAGAAATTAGCCATCAACGGCGAACGAGGATTCTGCCCGAGATCTTGGGATTGGGACAGAGAGCAAGCCGCAATCGTTCTTCAGAAGAACCTCAGAGGCTGGCTCGTCAGGAAGCGACCGGAAGTGCAGAGAGTCAGAATATTCCATAAAGCGTTCAAATTACCATGGAAAGTCCAACCGACATCCGTCTATCCTGACAACATCTACGACCTCGTTGAAATCTATCCGGATATCCACTTGCCGAATAACGGTAGGAGTGGCCTTTCATATGAGGATTATCTCAGTAAAAAAAAGGCCGCCTGGGAAGAAGAACACAGAAAGAAATTATCAGAGGAAAAAATCAGACAATTTCTTAGGAAGATGACTCTTAATTCACCGTTAGTTGATGATTCTTAGTTCAAATACGATTGAACGATATAAGCTAGTGTAACTGACTTCTGATGTGTATAAGTTAATTAGAACAAAGCAGGTTTCCTTAAAACGATCTTATTTCCATGGAGTCGTGAGAAAGATGAGTTCATCCCCAGTCTTCCCTCTTTAATATAAATTCGGGTAATCATTCAAAGAACATGCAAGATGTCCCTTCTGCTGCGCTCAACAGAAGTGAGGAAAAATACACATAGTTGTAGATACAAGTTGACATTTTATTTGCTTTGCATTACAAATTAAGCAGTGTAATTAACAGTATAGGGTGTGATTTAGAAAGAAAGCTCTAATTTTGAATCGATTTGAATGTACCATTAAGGATTAATGGTTTATTCATTCTCCTAGTTTGAACGTTTTAACTTTTTTTTCGTGACCGAAACGTGAGAGGTTACTCCATGCAATGACTGTGCTGTCCTGCAGCTATGGATTGAAAGGTTTAACGTCCTCTAAATACTAAAAGGGTCGAGACATTGTTGGTTTACAGCCGGTGCGCCCGAGGCAGATTGATTTGTCACAGTGAACACGAGTCCGGGACACGAGCCCGATCAATTACTTCGAATTTTTTTCTCTGAGCACCCTAGTTTTCATTAACGTCGGACCTATAAGTTTGGGAAAAAGAACGGATTAGTTATTTTTGTATTTTTTTATCCGATTCTCTGTCGGTCTCTAAGGCTTTCTTTTCCCAGTACAACAAAACCACTGACGCAGTCGATTGATCTCCTATGTCTTGTACGTGACAAATGCTTCAAATTGTTTTAAAGTTGGTTTGACGACAGGTGATTTTCAGATTAGTGGCATAACCACTATGAAACCATATGTTATTTATTTATGTACAAAGTGTAGATATTAGAAGTAGTGTGTAGATTTTTTTTTTTTTTTTTAGTTTGGATTCGAGATGACTCGTCTTTGCAAGGAATTGGATTGCTTACCGAAACAAAACCCTTTTCATTTAACGCCCGTACATTTTGATGAGTTCGAACAAGAGCCGAAGACAGTGTTTCCAAAAGAAGGAGTAACCGTGGGTAAAGAGATACTGTCTGATACATCGGAACCCGAGCGTGATTTTATCGAGCCCCTAGGAAATAGAACTTGGCATATTATCAAAAGGAAATACAAAACTAGGCTAATAGAAAAGCTGGAGGTTTTCACAGAAATGCGTCGAAAAAGAAACACCGAACGTTGCTCCGATTCGAACAAGACACTGTACGTCGGCCTTGAAATCTTCCCGACACTCATGCCTGCATTGTCGGAGTGCCTAAACGTGGCAAGCAACAAGGGAATTCTGATGCTCCCTAGATTCGGGATTGACGCAGTGGACTTCATCGCCGAGTACATGTACAACCATGATCGCAATTATCCCGAAAGGGCTGCAGAAAACAAGAACATTTTTGACATAGAGAAATTCAGGAAATTGGCAGCTGAAAGTTCACGTGATGACGTGGCGACATCTTGGTGTTGGGACAGAGAAAAGGCTGCAATAGCACTCCAGAGATTTATCAGAGGCTGGTTAGTGAGGAAGAGGCCGAACGTGCAAAAAATGAGACTATTTTGGAAAGTACTCTACTTCGAAGAGAAGATCCGAAAGGGTACTAATCTAGCCAACAATATGTACGATCTAGTAGAAATCTTCCCAGATATCTACTTGCCTAAAGATAAAAGGATCGGCCTGTCTTATGACGAGTATTACGAGCAGCGCAAGTCCGATTGGGAAGAGGCGTACAAAAAAAGATTAACGGAGGATAAAATAAAACAACTCATCAGAAGGATGACTAGTGGTTAACACTCGGGAATAACTTGAAAATCCCAATACTCACTCACACTGCCTAGATACCCTAGGCAATTTAAATACAGTCTCTCGTAACCTAGAAAAAAGTGTTTTAACAAATTCCTCAAATATTCCTGTTTCCTTCCTCCGACTTTCATTCTATCTACCTACTTCACCCATTCCTTCGAATTTATCTCAGCTGCCGATCATTTTGTCTACATACTACGACTATCTGTATAGCCATTTCTATTTGTGAATGTGTTTGCTACGTTTATCTCCCTTTACTTTTACTCACACATTATCACTAATTAATTCTTCGATTGTATTTATTATTTTTTGTCCCATTTCTCACTTTTCTCTCTTTCTATCTCGAACTATTTATATATCTACCTTTTTACCTACCTACCTATCAAACACTCCAGTTACCTGCCTTCAATCTATAGTCTTATCTGACTACGTCTATCTCTTTTTCCGTTTACGCTTTTTGTATATGTCTACTTCAACCCCTCTATAAATTTGCTCAAGTTTTATCACTTATTTTTCTATTCTCATTCTTCTCTCTCTCTCTCTCTCTCTCTCTCACTCTCTCTCTCTCTCTCTCTCATACACACAGACATAGTTTCTCTCTTACAATCGCCCCCTTTCTCTCTTTAGCTATTTATCTATCTTTCTATTTATCTACCTACGTACCTATCAATCACTCCACCTGCCTACCTCCAATTTGTCTACTTATCTAACTACGTTTTTCTATTTATGTTTTTCGCGATGCTTATCTATTTCAATCTCCTTGTACATTTGCTCACCTGTTATCACATATTCTTTCATTCTATGTATTGTATCTCTATCTCTCTCACTCTCTCACTTTTTTCTCTCTCCAACTCTAGTGCAATTCTAATTCTAAAAAACGTTTGTAGAAAAGGTTTTCAAATATTTTATTCTATCTACAGGTGTGCATTAAGAGACCCATTATAACATCATATAACAATTGTTATGTGTATCAATTTTTCTAAATAGTCTTTGTTTCAAAGTGTTTATCTTTAAATTAAAATTATTTCCACATAAAGAAAAGGAATGTCGGTGATAAACTTGTCGTATGTTCTGTGTACAAGTACGACTTTAGGTTTTTAACTTTAGGATAATTTTTTGTTGAAATTAGATGTATTAGATGTTTAAACGGTCTCGAGACGATTTAAAACATTTTCACTCATGCATTCTTGTCTCGAGTAATGAAAATATAAAAGCTCACCCATGTGCATTAATTGAATGTTTATTATAAGATGAAAAGCCGGATGAGGATAAAATTATACTAATTTAGAGTTTTATCACAATGAATAATAACATACACACTGCCGGCCATTGTCCAACCAGTCTCAAGCCTGGGACTTACGCCATAGAAAGACGT
>CM077105.1:22456332-22468476 GCA_039619505.1 Cimex hemipterus | reverse complement strand
AGAGAGAGAGAGAGAGAGAGAGAGAGAGAGAGAGAGTGAGAGAGAGAGAATTATTTTTACCATTAGATGATTATTTTTTATAATATTCGGTAAATTATTATAAAGTTTTATCATTTTAGGAAAAAATGAATTAGATGAAAGGTGTGTACGACTCAATGGCATTTTAATTACGGTTGGAGAATTGTAATATTAATTTTTTTAGTTTAAAATGAGAAATAGTATCAAATAGGAATAATCGTTTTTTTATTAATATTATGTCATTAACAACAATCAAAATTTTGTACTTTAACAAATCATCAATTTTTAAACTGGATAAATTTTATTGTTTGTCATATCATTTTAGAATCTTAGTGTAGATTACGATATAACGTACACACATATTTATAGTACCATGTAACTAACGGAGCTTTTTACTAGAAAAATTAGAAAATACTGCAAGACAATAAGTTCATTCGGAAGCATTAGAACGCTTTAGCTTCGTGGATTTTATTATACTATAAAATATTTTTTAATTGACATACAATCGTATATATTAAAGCATTATCAACAATGCAAAACGCCATTCTTTCAATTGTAAAACGGCCATTGAAAAAAAATCCTTAGGTGTTATTTTGGACGGGAACCTCAAGTTTTCTAGTCATGTTCATGAAAATTTAAAAAAGGAAAGTGGGCTAAGAGGTACCTATTTCTGCTTTTGTCCCACAACTATGGACTCGATTTCAACAATAAACTCTTCCTTTACAAAGTTGTAATAAAACGCCTCCAGTACGCCTGCCCAGCTTGGAATTCCACCATCAGATCAAATTGGAATAATTTAAATAGGACACAAAACAAATTGCCGAGGCTGGTAACCTCTTCGATCCGCCACACTAAAATTACCCTCTTCCATGAGATTGATATACGACGCAACAAGACGGCTCACTGAAAACTTTTCAATAAACTGATTCACGATCAAAATCCTACATACCAAGAATTTGGAAGGTAGCGTACGGATATCATTTGGAAGTACAGGTTAAAGAGATGCATGTACATACGTTTCATATTTTTTTGATTATTAATAACTTAATTTATTAAATATATTTATCTTGTTTGTTTTTTTACTTATTTACTTATTTAATTCCATTAAACTTAAATTGTTTATCCTATTGTCAAGTTACTGTCAAATTTTATTAAGTATACTTCACTAAAGCTCTCGGTGGCCATCTCGGTTGTCGACGAGAACAAGTAGATTACACGACATTTGAAAAAAGGAGGGAAAATTCAAAATGTGAGGTTGAGATGGAAAGTTGGTGTCCGAGCGGATCGAAGTCACGATAGCTCATGTGGTAGAGCAGCGGCGTATCCAGCCGAAGATGGTGGGTTCTAATCCCGCTAGTGATACTGACTTTTTCATTTTAACCAATACCTTACGTAAAGATTAATTAATTGGATATAATTTATTTGGTCAAACCGACATCGAAAAAAATTTCAATTTCACTATTTTCGTGGTTCTCTTGACCAATTAGTATATTACAATTAATTAAGTTTTTTGTTGACATAAAAAGTCAATGGCACGGGCGGGATTCGAACCCACGATCTTCGGCTTTATACGGTGATACACTACCACTGCAGCTTCGTAACCTCGATCCACTCGGACACATCAATTTCCCATCTCAACCGCAACTTTTGAATTTTCCCTCCTTTTATACCATTTTTCAAGGTCACGATAGCTCAAGTGGTAGAGTAGTAGCGTATCAGGTTGAAGATCGTGGGTTCGAATCCCGCTCATGCCATTGATTTTTTATCTCAACTAATAACCTTAATTAATTGAATTATTTCCTAATTTCCTTGATATCCTATATTTGGGGAGATTGTAATTTTCCACTAACAAAATATTGTAAAAACCTTTAATTTAGACTAAGGATCAAATATTTTAAGAAGACGTAATAGTACCCCGCTTCCTCTCCTGAAACTTAAAGGAATGTGTTCTATGCAAATTTATTATAAATAAATCAAATCTATTCTAAACTAATCGGCCAGTAAAATAATATTTCCGAACCAATCAACATAGACCACCAAGAAATAACCATAACCATTCACATCACGCGGTGTATTCCACGTTAGCTATTACTTAGCCACAAGCTTTTTCCGGTGTCCTAAAAAAACAGCTCGACATTCTTTAATATTAATTGATAAATCAAGACCGCCGCTTCAATTTTTAACTTTTTAATAATTAGTATGGTGGATGTCCATGTTTGCATGTATGTTTTTATGTGTGTGGGGAAGGAGGTATCTATCAAGTTACATAATAAATCGCGGTATTGCAAATTTGAGAGTTGTAAAGTGAAAAAGGTTTTTGTCATTATTTTTTTGATGACCTGGATAAAAGAAATTGAATATGTAAACCAACTATATAAAACAAATTTCTAAACCAGTTTCTGCGTAAGATAACCTTTCGATGTCAGTGCTTTATATCGAACAGAATGCGCGTTGCATCGAACTATGGAGAGTAACTGTAAATAACATTGGCATGACTTATTTACAACTGAGGTCAATATGGTAACTGATAAGCCCCAACCGGTCGCCGACGACGTTGGCCGAACAACGGCACCCAAGTACAGAAAATATCAATCCTTTCAGACGGTTACGTGGGAAAGGGGATGCGAGAAAATGCGCGCGGACAATGCCGCCTGTTTTGATTCAATTGGTCGCCTGGTATAAATCAGTTTGTCACATGTTTTCTAAGGGCTTTCCGGTATCGCGATGGCGGTTGGACGAAATAAAAAAAAAGCGAAGGGCGAAAGATCGAGATAACGCCCGAAAAGCACAATTGAACCGCCCTTTAGCCCGTCACAGCTCTTGATCGGTTATTATTAGGGTTTCGGGGAATTTATTTGTGGCCAGAAAATTAATACCTTTCTCCTTCTGAACCCTCATGCTTGAAAATACAAAGGGGTTCAATCGAAAATCCTGGAAGGCAAACATGTTAAAATAAAAAATAGTCTAAAGAATTATTCAGATATCGTGAGATGCGGTCTGGTGTGATGTAGGTATTAGGAAAATATTTTCATGATTCATTAATTAAATTCAATACAGATAACATACATATATCATCACATTACATTCCACACATCAAATATTTTTCGCATAGTCTAATTGTCCAACAATCTAATTTTCCTTTTCCCATTTATCCTTTTCTATATAATCCTGAAAGAATAAAGCGGCCGAAATATTACCAACACATTGTTTCCCTTTGTCGCCTCTTTTCACCTCAAAGAAGCCGACGACTTATACAAAATTGTCCCCACCACTTCAAAATCCAACACATATAAACATGAAACAGTAAACTCTCACTGGCACTCTCAACAAGACATGGCACAATTACACAGAAGACAAACACTTTGAGTGAGTAGAGATACTTTGATAGAATATAAAATATAATTTTTGCATTGTATAAATTTACTTTTCCAAATTCTATATGTATATTCTAAATGTAAACTATGTTTGTAATCCCAGATGATCTCAATAAAAGATCGAAACGTTGGCACGATAAAGAAAATGTTTTTCTGATACCTACATCACACCAGACCGCATCTCACGATATCTGAACAATTATCTACAAACGGTCACTAATCTCTACACAAGTCTAAAAAAAAATCAAACAAGCGTTTTTTGTGACATTGTGACAACATTGATATCGTCATTGGTTCAAAAGAAATTCTGCTGAACCAAGGCCACCCTGTTGACTGCCCGGAGATAAATGTGTGAAACCAACTCTGGCACACAATATAAAGAGATAAGAAGGAGCAAAATTGAAGATGATCGTCGTTTAAGACGAAGTGCAAGTGAAGTGATTAGTAGCAGTAGGGGATGAATTGTATCGAGAGCTTGGTGTGGAACGTTTTATACCCGTGATCGGAACAGATCGTTGGAACTTTAAAGGAATATGGAACCAACGAAATTATATTGGTGACGTAGGAACTTTGACAATTTAGCTGAGGACGTATGATTAGAAGGATTGGATACGATGGATAAAGGATGGTTTGGCAGAACCCAGAGTTCCGTTGTATGTATCTAAAGTTTTCGAAATTTTGGCTTGTACCAAATTAGTTGAATTTTTAAAAAAAGATCCTCTGTACATGTGTCTCTCTCTCTCTTTCTCCCTCTCTCTCTATCTATCACTCTATCTATTTCTATTTTTCTTTTACACGTTCTCAATCAATTTCTTTTGTAATAACTCCGCGTTTCTCTCTTGCTGATTTCTATAGATCTTCCCCCAAGATCTTTTATGGTCCTCTCTAACTTTACTTGTTTTCCCCTTTTCTCTCACATTCTCTCGGGTTTTTTTAATGTTTTTTCTTCTCGTAAGAGTACTTTATCATCTATCAAATCAAAATCTCGGTCTGTCTCTCTGTTTCTCTCTCTCTCTCTCTCTCTCTCTCCCCTTCTTCTTCTTCTTCTCTTTCTATCTATTTATATACTTATAAATATTTTTATATTTCTCTTTTTCGTTTAAAAATAAACAAATATATACTGCATTTGTATTTGGGATATATTTTTTTTAAGCTATTTTTGCAATTTCATTATAAACAATCTCAGTATAACGCAAGTTGTAAATGTGAGGGTATTGAAGGTTTTGCTAAACCTAAAAAACACAACTATTTATTTTGCATGGTCATTCTTTGTCGAATTGGGCCAAGGGCAGCCGTGGATGCAGTAATTCTTTACTCCGGTTGGGACGGTTTTTAAGTGCTGCAAATGGGAAATGGGGTTGCGCTTCAAATCCGGGGATGGCGGCGTCCTTCAATTTATTCGTTAAACGTCGCGAGATAAAGTCGGGATTTTGAAATTTAGGGGCGATAACAAACAGGATTATGGAGATTGGAAGGCTCGGATTGAGCTTCCCCTCGTTCAACGCTTTAGAAAATTGTTATTTTGTGACCAACGCTTCAACTTGCTGTTCGCAATTTGTGATGCCGATGTCGTCCCCGTCAATTGCGACATAAAGACGAGGAATATCACTACTTTTATGTTTTTATTGACTGTAACATTGAGAAGCTGAACACTTCGTACATAAGAGGGTACACTCATAAAGAAATCGTGTGAACTTCCAACCGCAAAACTGTTGAACCACACATTATACATACAGTTTTTAAAGAAACTACAAAACGTTTAGGCAATGCTAATGATCAATCATTTATAATATTAATAATCACATATAATACAATTACAGTTAGTTAATAATACAAAAAATGATATCTCATTTCCTAAGAAAGTAAATATACCAGTAACGAAGTTCACAAAACGGCGCTAAAATTAGATAGAATGAAAATAATATGTTTTAATGGTCATAATAATTAAGAAGCATGTTTCTTCCACCATGGCCCGATTGGTTTCGCTGTTTACCCTACGAAAGAAGTAATTATTCCGAAAACCCGGATTACAAAATATCACTAATGTGTGAAGATTAGTGGCCGTTAATCGATAATTATTGAGATATCATGAGATGCGATCTGGTGTGATGTAGGTTTCAGAAAACGTTTTGTTTATCGTGCCGACGTTTCGATCTTTAGCTTTGAAGATGGTCTTAATAAAATATCGAAAATATAGGTCTCAGCTACATCACACCAGACCGCATCTCAAGATAAATATCACTAAAATTGAGCAAAAAAGTACTCCACATAAAGTTTAAAAAATCATGGTGCATTATTCTCTGAGGCTCAAAAAAGTTAAATGATTTTCTTTGATGGGCTCTGTTCACGGTGCGAAAAGAATCAGTAATTTTTGGATTATGGGGGTTCCATGTCATTACTGTTTTTAGCTGTCCCTTCAGCGAAATTAGGCCCCAAAAGGGCTGACAACACTTTGGACATTTCAACAATGAGTGCATTTTTAAACATAGACATATTTACACTTTCATTCATTCTTAAATACATTCTATTATTACTAAAACGTTCACTCACGTAGGATTGAGGAATTCGATATTCTACCATTACCCCTCTGAGGAGAATACAGGAGGGTATCAGATACAATGATGATGGCACCAAAACAAACGAAGGAACCGAACAGGCGTTTTCTGTACAAGCCTATAACATGAGCATCGAACTCATTATGAAAGTATACATCGGTCTTTCAAGCAGAAATACATGCCATCAATGCTTGTGCCCTGGAAAATCTTAAAAGAGGTTACACTGACAAAACATAAGAAATGACAGCCGAGCAGTTATTAAAGCATTGGAATGTAAAATAATTACGTCAAAACTAGTCAGTGAATGCATCCAAAATTTCCAAAACCTGGTAAAATACAACAACCTGATGATATCTTGTGTGCCAGGGCACAAGGGCATTCTGGGTAACGAAGAAGAGAACAAACTGGAATAGATCAGGTAATGGAAACTGGAACAGAATGGATCCAAGAAAAACTAAGAGAGAAGTGGATAAACCCTAGCTATACGTAGCAAACTTATGATGCAACAACCCTCACCAAGATTGCCAAAACCGGCAATTGGAGAGGGCAAAATTCAGAGGAGTGGTGGGACTACTAACCGGTCACTGGTATCTGAGAAAACATCTACACCACATGGGTATATACAACGATGATCTCATTTGCAGATTATGTAATGAGGAGGAAACAGCCACTCATATCATCTTCGAATGCGAAGCACCAGCTCGATGGAGGTTTAACCAAACGTATGGAAAAGACTTAGGGAACCAAAGTGCAGCAATAACAGTCAATGACCTGATACTTCCAAGAAGAAGGATTGAGTCAATAGACTGAACGAAGGAACTAAGGAGGTACAATAAGCCAGAAGGCTTCAGTGCCTGGGAAATACAAACCCCGCTACTTAGTATCCTTTCCACCATTCCATGCCATCACCCTTTAATCATATTGTACAAGACATAACTTTTCTCATTTAAAGTCAAGTATAATAGTAATATTTCTCCATCGGCCTTGTTACATTACACATTTACGCTAATTAATACATTCAATAGCACTATGTACAGAAGGAAACACAAAACAAGATATCTATACGTTCTATATGCAATAAAACAGCCAGGTGGTCCTACACGCTCTCTATTCAGAGCTAAGGAACGGCATTGGACTCATCGTGCAACCCCTTCGAGCCAGACGCGTACGCGGACTTTTACCCAAAATAAGTTACCTATTCGTAATTGGTTGAGGATGAGTTCTTTTCTACGGTTCATATAGTCTGAGAGCAATCTGTTGATGGTGTTCTTGAAACGAAGAGACTGCCGTTCATCATTGCCGATAATTTTTGATCATCTTGTTTTTTCATGAAGACGTATCTGGTTTAGGTCAACTTATGACGCAAAACGACTTTAATTCGCAGAATCATATGGACACGCAGAAAGAGATGAAAGGGGCTGTCAACTTTTAGCCCATGTAGACAGCTTCTGATATGCCATTGAGTACGCGTTGTGCGCTCTGGTTCGAACCCATTTTGTTAAACTCACAATACTCAATTGTGGTAGCGCGATGATTCCTGTGTTTCTATGAAGTGTTTGTTGATCTCCACTGCCGCTGCTGTCTCGAACCAACGGAAATACATATAACGTATATCTCCGAGTTGATGGATATTATCAACATTAACCGAATTGATGAGATGCTGGGATATCGACGTGCACCGAACATACAAAACAATATGTATTCTTAAACACGATATATGAAAATATGGAGAAAAAAAGAAAATTCGAAAAGTTGTGGGTTGCAATGAGTAGTTGGTGTAAGCTGTGATAGTTCAGGTGGATGGAGTAGAAGGTCGTGGGTTCAAATCCAGCACTGCCATAACACTAACCTTTTCTCATGTCTCTGTTTTCAATGCTTTTCGGTTATTTTCAAAACGACAACATACTGAAATATTTCAAACTTGGCAGTTAGCGAGACTTGAATATCAGAAAGATCGTCGATTTATCTTTCAAAGTATTTGAAACTGGTAATTTTGCAATTGCCAATAGCAGTAACCCTGATCAGGGAGTCAGTGGAAAAAACTCCGCCGAAGACCATATCTGCTTGCAACACTTCACATTTTAACAATAAAATCAATCATTATTTTACTATCGTTGTTTTAGATGTTTATTCTACCGTAAAAAAAATGAAAATACCTCCTACAAAGGAAAGTTTCCGTAATTTGAAAAATAATTGTCCAATGGAAGAATTGCGATTGACTTGTGTAAAAAAATTATGAGTTGTAATAAAAATTTATAGTTGAGCAAATTGTCGCTGTAGCTTCAATTATCGTAATTCTTGTCAGCCTATGTTTACTACAAACAACAAAATCTGCCATTTGCATCCAATAAAGATAAAAATGTATTTCTGTAAAATGTAAATTTATCTTTTATTGGAGGTGGAGGAGAGAGGTCAAAGTATATACATATTAAAACCCGATAGGTTAGAACTGGTTTGGTTAAATATGGAAACTGATATTGGAGAGACCCACACGGTTACCAATAGTGCAATATAGTACGCAACAATGCATTCTGTTACAATCAAATATGAAATGGCATAGGTTTATTTTATATGAGAGCAGTTGTGAGGAGTATAATAACTCAGGACATTGCGCCTTTCCCAACCGATTCGCAGCTAATGACGGGCGATTTCAAGGGCTGAAAGGGTTCATTTATTAAATTTATTTGACGGCGCGAACGGCGTGGAAGTCGTGGAAAAAAGCCCCCTTCATTATGTTGTGTAAATACGTTTATTATCGTGCTCAAATTGTCGACGGTTAAATCAGAACTCGGGGTTAATGGGACGTAAACTAGGAAACGACAAATAGCTGAAATTCGGCCCGGAAAAAACCGTCGGAAGCGTTTTTTCCCTATTCGAAAGGGAGAATTCACACGGCAATAAATTGAAAAATGAAAGGGCTCCTCGCCCCACCAAATCAGGTAACACACAACGTCTAGACGTCAATTAGATTTCACGAGCCATTAGCCGCGTGTGAAAAGAAACAAAAGTGGGTAACCGCACGGACTCGCTTCCCGTTATCAATGGCAACCCTTTCATGTTCCATGGTGTCAAACGACGACTATTTGTTTACATTTGCAACGACAATATTCTCTGATCAGGATATCACAAATAGCGATCAAACACTAGAAAAAATTCCTTTTTTTATAAATCGGTAGATTTCCGAAGGGTGCAACACGTGAGACGACGATTCACATTGAAACCGAAAAAAAATTTGTCGCCCCTTTAAACCACCAGTTTTTTCATCAATCTATATTTATTGTTCATGTTTTCCACAAAATGGGTAATAACGAGCTTTGTGTTCACCCTGTTAGGTCCGGTTAGAACGAGAAAACGATGACGTGACTTATAAGAATTGGTTAGTTAACATTTCTCGATCTTACAGGCCTTAGGTGTTAGGTGAAAAATTTAGTCACTTTGCTATCTGTTAGGGCATAGGTAAACAACATGGCAGCCACGTATTATCAGCTGTTTTTTGTTTACACGTTTTGTTTATTCTTAAATAGGTATTTAAATCAGACTAATACATTTCTTTTGTTAATTTCTGACCTGTACTTATACTCTCAATTATAATAGGATACCCTTAACCTATAAAGCAATAGGCAGTTAGACGTTAGTTAGGTATGCCGGCACAAATTGAAGTGTGTTATTTATTTGTAGTATTTGGTATGAAAAAGTAGGTTAATTCTGTTTTTTTATTATCTTCAACCAAAATCAAAACAAACAACAAGCCTTCGAGGACTGTTATAGTTTAATTTGTGGTTCTACCAGCCAGGCGCAGCATTGCGGAAAAATTACGTTTAGCATGCTAAGAAAAGAAGGGGACTTTCACGCGACAGTTCATGTAAATTCTATAAATCTTTTTTTTCTATTTTTCTACCTCTCTCATATGTTGGGGGTATTGACGATATTTGTGTTGACCCTGTTAACAGGTCCTGCTAGATCGAGAAAAATGATGACACAGAAACCAAACTAACACGCCTTCAGGACTGTTATAGCTTTTTTGGTTCTACTCACTGCCAATCAACGTCTTGATGCAATTACTACTATTTTATATCTCGTCATTTTTATTTAAATAGCTGCAAGAACATTGCCTCAGTGACGTCAATGATTAGAATGTCCATCGAATGCTTAATTAGTAAACATTCAAAGCCTGCCACACATGAGAGAACGATTCACATGCAAACCAGAAAACAGTGTCTTCCTGTGTTAAACTTCATTTTCTAAACTATATCAAATCTAATTTTTAGGCGTGAAAATCGACTGTTATTTTTATGTCTCATAAGACGGATAAATAATCAGTAACATCTACTATCGTTACCAAAGCAGCTTCTATTATTATTTTATATCGCGTCATTTAACCTTGCTAGAGAAACTTTTTTTTCATAGTTAGATTACTTTTACGTATTACGATGGTCATAATGAACAATTAAGGAAAGAAAAAAAGCGCACAGGGAGAAAAAGAGAGCGAAACAGAGAGAGGGAAATAAGAGAAGGATGAGAGAACGAGAGAGAGTCTTTTACTCTAATCCTACCTATAAACAAACACATAATGGAAGAGGAAGAAAAAGAAACGAAAGTAAAATAAAGAGGAAGAGAGAAAGGAAGAATGAAAGAGCCCAGAGATAGATAGATATATAAAGAGAGAGAGAGAGAGAGAGAGAGAGAGAGAGAGAGAGAATAACCGAGACAAAGGGAAACAAAATGAGAGAGGGGAAGAGCGAGAAGGATAGAAAAATAGATAGATGGAGACAGTCGAAGATTGAGAGAGATAGTAGTGCGATGGTTGAGAGAAAGGACATATGTATGTCTTTATGGCACAACATATGTTAACACAGTAAAAAGAAACCAAACTACATGAAAATAATGCAACGTGTTCGGTCGTTCTAGGGGGTCGTTGCGATTAAGAAGAGCAGTAACCTCAGCTCCTCGTCCTCTTTTTATTTCCCCCGACGAGTATTTTTAGCACACATATGACTCACCTGAAGAGTTATCTCCTCGCCCTCTTCCTTTCCCCCGATTTGCATGTGAAATTGGCCTCCTCGTCAATATTCAACCGCCGAAATTTCGCCCATGTGCGAAACCGGCCGACCTTCAAAATTAATACCAAAAAAAAAGCGAGAAAATCTTACACAGTTTGTTGTAACTTTCACGATTCAGACTGGGTTCATCACCGGAAGAAGATAAAAATCCTCCTGATAGAATATCTTTCAATTAAGGATAAATATTTCGCAATTTGTACATATTAAACGTTCAGGATATAAAAACAATCTAATTTTGAGGTACACAAAAGATTCCCTTCATTTGTGCAAAGATAAATATTATTATTACATTACAGTGCATATAAATAAAAACATAATAAATGCTTTTTTGCTGTAGCTTGGAAAAAATAGATAAGGAGTGGTCGGTTAACGGATGGACTGATAAACGACAGCTGGTTGAAGTAGGAAAAGGATAGATAAGAAAACTACGAAGGTTAGTTTTGTGTACGAATTTGTCATCCCGTGAGATACGCAGACGATAAGAAATTACGTTTAAACCGTTTTTTTTATTTTTATTTTAAATATAAACTTATATAAAGGTTCAATATTGCCAACGTAGAAATTCAGTGTTTATTTTGAAAATTGGGTACGCCCAGTCTCGCTGTGCGAGGTCAAGAGAGCGTTTCGTCTTCGCGCCGTCATCGGAGGATGGCGTCTTACCAAGGACAAAAGACGAGAATAGTCCCACAATAAGCTGTTCTACAGTCCTGGCAACTCGTTGTTATCCGACACGAAGATCGTCTTGAAAGTTTGTACAAGAGAGGATTTGCGTCCTTTACACAATGATGCCTTTTAATCGCACGGAAACTGGACGCTTCGCCAATAAAAATTTAACGAACCTTAGGAAAAGATATAATGAAATTATAAATATTCAATTGACTTTCTTAATGGACAAGGTTGAAAATATCTAAACACCACTACCAATCAAGAAATTGGGCAAATTCGGGAGTATAATGGAAATTCTAATGTAAAATCTATGATATTATTCAGGATCGTTGAATCTATTAATTACAGATATTTCGGTTAATCGTATTTTACCATCTATTATCTCTCTTTATTAGCGACATCTTTTTCTCTCTGTTTTTCTCTCCTCTCTCTCTCTCTCTCTCTCTCTCTCTCTCTCGTTCTCTCTCTCTC
>CM077105.1:22415749-22440930 GCA_039619505.1 Cimex hemipterus | reverse complement strand
TTATTAAGCCCTGAAGAGGATCTCTTTAAAGATCGAAACGTTGGCACAATAAAGAAAATGTCTTTTTGAAACCTACACTACACCAAACCGCATCTCACGATATCTGAATAATCATCGACTAACGGTCACTAATTACCACGCATAAAAATAGACCTTTTGTCTTGTGTAATGGCCATTATGGAGATTGTGAAATGCTGTGTGGCGTAGGATTTAGAAAAGCCTTTTCCTTATCGTGCCAACGTTTCGATCTTCGTCGAGAACATCTTCAGGGCTCGAAGTGTGCACTCCCAACACAACACGCAAGAATGGCTCGGTTACACATAAGACAAACTCTTTGACCACTGAAGATGATCTAAATAAAGATTGAAACCTTGGTACGATAAAGAATATATTTTTCTAAAACCTTCGAATTTTTTTTTGTAATTCATATTTTTGTCGCTGATGTCATATTATATTCATATATATTAATTATTTAAAAATCGTGAGATGCGGTCTGGTATGATGTAGGTTTGGGAAAAACATTTTCTTTATCGTGCTAACGTTTCGATCTTTATTGAGCCCTGAAGAGGATCTCTATAAAGATCGAAACGTTGGCACGATAAAGAAAATGTTTTTCTGAAACTTACATCACACCAGATCGCATCTCACGATGTCCATATAAAAATGAAAGTTATATTCATCTCCCGTCTTCATCCAAGCTTAACTGTAATGTTAACAATTTTTTTTGGTATACTTAATATCCAAATGGAACCAAAGCTAAAATAGGACAAAATTGTCCACATTTAAACGATAACCATTAAATTAAAAATAAATCAATACATACTGTAAATTACATTGTTTGTAAAGGTATATATATATATATATATATAAGCATATCTAGCCAGACTGCTGTATATATTTATTCCGTAATTT
Source organism: Cimex hemipterus (assembly GCA_039619505.1). Lineage (NCBI taxonomy): Eukaryota > Metazoa > Arthropoda > Insecta > Hemiptera > Cimicidae > Cimex > Cimex hemipterus. Next base: position 22,440,018 of record CM077105.1, on the reverse strand, counting down.
GAATTTTGGGGGAAGGGTATCGTGAAAAAGGGCCAGGGGCGACGGCGGGAATCGAACCCGCGACCGCGGGGTCTACTAGCCGAGAGTCTCTCACGCTAACCACTCGGCTACCCCGGCCCCAGAAGGCAAATTTCCTATATTATTATATTCAAGTTTAATTTTAAAGTTAAATTTAAAAATGAAAATAGTAATAAATTAAATATAAAAGAGACAATGAACAAATGAATATGAAATTCTTGGTTGAAAGTAGTTAGTAAGGTACAATATACATCCTTATTGTATTTTTCCTATCAACATATGCTTCGTAATTTACCTAGGCCCTGAAGAAGAACCTAATAAAGGTCGAAACGTCAGCAAGAACAAGGGGTTTTGTAAACAACCACTCCTCAAGAATCCTATAAAATATAAAAAATGAATTATTATTTAAAACTGTAATACTGTAAATAAGTAATGTATATGTGAATTTTAATTTTCTTACTAAAATGAAAATGTTGATTTTCATCACTTTCTTGTAACAACTGGATAAACCTACTTGTTCCATGCCAATCCTACATCAGCTTGGCCTTAAATAAAAAATTGGCTGCAAGGAATATCCGGCGTTTATGAGGAAGTAAGCAGGAAATTAGCCCATTTGGTAATAGGTTCAACTTAATTTAAATTAATTCATTATTTTCGTGGTCCGCTTGATCAATTCATAAATGACAATTAATTTAAATTAAATATCAAAAACCAATTGCACCTCGACTATTTATCGGATATATTTTTCTGTATTTTTACATAAGTTACTTTTTCAAATCTATTAATCAGCTAACTGTTAGGGCTTCCAAAGATTAGCGATTATCCCGAAGCGGCCATAAAATAAGAACATCATCACGGATTTCTTGGATGTTGTCAAACCCGCTTCTATAATTTTACGATTGTCGACAAAGCCTAAAAGAAGAAAGGTTTTATTTTTCAATGATTGTATCAACTTTATTGTTTCTTTATATTATTGTCAATTCAAAATTTACTGGCACTCTCAACACGACTCGCAAAACTGGCACAATAACACAGAAGACAAACACTTTGAGCCCTGAAGATGATCTCAATAAAAGATCGAAACGTTGGCACGATAAAGAAAATGTTTTTCTGAAACCTACATCACACCAGACCGCATCTCACGATATCTGGAATAATTATCGATTAACGGTCACTAATTTCTACACACGATTGTATCAACATTCAAACTCAAGAAAATATATGAGTTTTTACGTTGAAAAATAGGAAAAAATTGCCTTTGCCTAATCGAAACTAAAATTTTACATTTTTTGGTTACAATAAAAATTATTATTTTACGGGTTTAAAAAGTGCTTAAAACGAATCTGACTTTGTGTTTTTAAACACTTTACTAGATGGTCTTTTGAATGTTGTAACTTTTCATATTTCTTATCTCATGTAATTGTCATAATATATCATTGTCTTATCAGGTAATAAATTAAAAATTCAATTATATGTAATAATTTACAGATTCGTGCATAAAATTACGGAAAACATATTTTTAAAAAGTTCCCGAAGAAAGAACACTGGGAGAATTGTCCAACATTTTTTTACTTTTGGCGTAAGTTTTGCTAGTATTTTAACTCTATTTTGTAATTGTAGGAATATTTTAAATATTTTCCGTAGCTTCTTATTTAAATCGTTTTTTATGTGAACACGTTCAGAATCTTAGAATGATTAAAGTATGTTAAAGGACATATTTTACATTCGTTAAATTTGAAAGGACTTTGAAAAATACGGAAAATGGGTCTTGTGCTACTAGTTTCCCCTGTAGCAGGTACTTAAAAGGTGCTTTCCCTCCAGAACAAATGGCTTTTCCCCCCATGTTTATTTTCCACTTTTTACCCAAAATGGACCTCTAATCATTCCATAATCCTTGAAATGTTCGCAGCTCGGCCATCACAAATTTCATTAGCGTCGTCGGACTCGGATACAAATCAACGGCCGTTTCTCAATTGGCATTCAGAACATGGAATATGGAAACTATTAATTGCAAAACTGAGTCACACTAACGGTCGGGTCTTGTTCGTGCAGTTGGGCGCATTGACAAAACATTTAATTGCATTGCTTAACGCTCTAGTTGCACCGTTGCATTATGCGTCCCATTACTGCACCGCATTAAAAAACAAATCGAAAGTAATTGCGGCCGCAGGAGGGCGCGTGGGCATTTAATTGCACCCTCCGGACCAGTTGTTCGACCGTCAATAAGCAGATCGAATCATCCAATTAACATAAATATTAACAACGATTTTATCCAAAGGATTGGACATAACCGAAAAAAGGAATTGCGCTTTCCGAGTATAGTCCAACATAAATCGCAAAAACAAATTATTAAAAATACGAAATTAAATTACTTGTCAAAAATTAAAACATTTAAATTGAAAAAGTAAAGTGGAGATGCCGGGGATCGAACCCGGGGCCTTTCACATGCAAAGCGAACGCTCTACCACTGAGCTACATCCCCCGTTGGTGAGAGTCCTTCAAATCCTTTTCACCTCTAGAATAATTTTAAAAAAACACTAATACATTTGAAATCATTCATTATTTAATTGTTTTTTGCTCATTCATCAACCCTTGATCCATAATTATGCTGATCAATAACAATATTTAATATGATAATAAAAAGATAATTATAAGCAATAAAACTTTAAGAAAAATTAATTTACAGTTAAGTTATTATTAATTATTACACATAAATAACTTGTTTTAATTTAGGCTGTAAAAACTGGTGTCCTTATTAATCTATTAATGTTCAAACTGAAGACAAAAATCCATTAAAGTTCGTAATCCGATTGAGTAATTAATATTTTTCAATTAATTAACATTTACCAAAGATATTGGTCGACATAAAAAAGTCCAAGTCATGAGCGGGATTCTAAAAACGGCAAAAGGAGGGAAAATTCGAGAGGTTGAGATGGGATGTTGGTGTCGGAGTGGATCAAAGTCACGATAGCTCAAGTCGTTAGAGTAACGGCGTATTGAGCCGAAGGTCGTGGGTTCGAATCCCGCTCGTGACACTGGCTTTTCATCTCCACCAATACCTGTCATAAATATTAATTAATTGAAGTCCAAAAGTAAATTTGTTGGGCTTGGTCTTCTCCAGCAGTCTGATAAGGTTTCACGTTCTTGTAACGGCCCCCTTCCATATTTTAATATTCTTTGAGATGTGATTTCCTTTTAGGTACACAGGGCGAGTTTATCTTCTGGTCACTCCCTATATATTTTTATTGAGGTGTTTTCGGGGGAAAGCGGTGGTACGTAAACTCTTTGGTTTTTTGTTCATTTTTTCATGAACCAAAATGTCTATGAACCAAAATCAAAATCTGAAAGAAAGGGTTTTCAGAATCTGAATTCCACGTCACAAAGAGATTTTAATTCGTAGCAACCATTCTCAAAAAATAAAAAAATATCTATACGAAAATTGTGAAATAATTGAAAAAAATTCAACTTTTACTATTGATCAATTTATTTATTATTTCAATTGATAGTAAATAATTAAATAATTGTTTCGCACGTTTCCTCATACCAAAATAATATCCCTCAAAAACTTCGATTATGAGGATGGATTAGGTAGGGTCGGTGGCCGCAACGGTTTAGGCGTTGACACGGCGCACATCACTGAAAGGAAAAGGTCCCGGGTTCGAATCCAGCGGCTCTGCATTCTAACCCAACATACTTACAAATGGGCTTTTTTTCAAAAACACCATACCCTGATGGTTATATGATCTCCATTGCTGTGAACCCTCGTAAAAAAAATAAAATTTTCTTGTTTCTCTATTCAACTACTTTTTATTGCGTTTACAATGTCATAATTTTTCTTTTTCTCTTTGTTGTAATAGCTCCTCTAATTGGCATTTTCCCTAACTCACACTTTCTGCTTCCATCTCATATTTTCTCTTCTTTACTTCTCTTGGATTCCACTCTTTTCTTTCCTCTCTCTCTCACACACTCTCTCTCCTCTCTGTCTGTTTGTCTGTATCTCTCTCTCTCTCTCTCTCTCTCTCCTATAAAAAATAGGAATACGCTTTGAAAGTTGCTGATTCATTGCTGCAGCCCGGTACAACATTCAGTTCAAAAATTTTAAACGACTTTGATGAAATGTTTGATATACACAATGTAAATAAACAAATTTAAAATGAAAATGGACGTTTGTGGCTAGTTTTTCAAAAAGTTTATCTATTGAGCCTTTACTCCTTATTTTATAAAAAGCTTGACATACCACCGGAAACACACTGGAACAGATATTTTTCTCAACTAAACTCTTTTTATTATTTGCTTATTTCTCCGAACATAACATTATATAGAAATTCGAAAAACTGGTGTGATGTAGGTTTTAGAAAAACATTTTCTTTATCGTGCCAACGTTTCAATCTTTAATGAAAACATCATCAGAGCTCAAAGTGTTTGTGTGCTGTGTAGATGTGTCATTCGTATGTGGTGTCGCATCTCACGATTTCCGAATAATGATCAACTAACTGTCACTAATCCCCACACATTATATAGAAAAAGAAGATTGTCAGTTAATTGTCATGGTCAAAAATACTAAACTTTTCCTGACGAGTCAGGAAGTCTTTAATCGTAAAACTTTATTTTTATGACGTGTTGTTATTTTGTACAAGTGTTTGAATGTTTTTTTTTTTTTTTTTTTTTAATTATTTTCCTGTAGTTCATAATATGGTCTAATTCTTCATTATTTTACATGCATAATCAAATAATTTATTCAGGATTGACTATTTATGTTTTTGAAAATACATAATTTGAAGAAATGTTAGTGTACAATTTGTAGCCATGGCAGAAATCAAGATTAAATTGTATCATTGAAGCTTTAAGTGAACAAAATCTATTAACCACAGGTACTTAACAAATGAAACATTGCTAATGAATTATTTTCGACAATAAATAACGACTTTTAAAAAAATATACAGGGGTTCTGTAACCAGAATTTCAGCATTATAATTCTCGTAGATTCCTACAATTTTTTTCGAGGTGTGATAATGGCGGGATTATTTAATGGTCATATTCAACTAATAATTTAACAAGGAGTACAAAACAAGGATCCGATTTTCCTTTCTTCATGGAATTTTATCTGTGTTGTTTTTTTGTCGGATCTTGTATTTCCTGATTTTTGAGTGGTGATTGATTAATGTATGTGGTTTTATATCTACACTCTGTACGGTTAACGTCGTTTAGTGTGATAAAATTTTATAGATTTTTTATGGTCGTTTTATTATATTTTACCCAATTTTAAGGGTGCGTGTTCCCCGCATAACCTGTACTGCAACGTCACATGAAATCCGCCGAGTACATTTTAATTCACGGCGAACATGCACTGTTTCAATTTCAATATGTGGAAGAAAAAATAAACTATGATATAAACTCTCATAAAATTATGGAACAGTATAAAACTTTTACGCTTACTGGGATTAAATCACATTTTTAAACATTATCGATGAAAATTGGGCCGACGATGGAAATAATTGAATACGAACATGCGAGAAATGATTTCCCTTCGTGTTTAACCACATCTAATTAAACAATTAGGTTCATTATGTAATTAAATCGTTTAGCTAAACTAATTTCAAAGCAGTTCAACTGTTTTCGTACCGCCCACTCACTAATAATTTTGAAATGCACGTAGAAATTCGATGCAAGAGCCAATATTTTGAAAGTGAAATGTATAAACAAAACTACAAGTGGAATTATTTTGTACATGTTTGTTTATGGAATAAGACCCGTCCAATTTTGCATAAATCAAATTTATTGCTTTTTGTTTTGAAACAGCTTTTGTTAAGTCATTCATTACATACTTGGTGTTTTTATTCGCCGGTTCGAAAAAATAATGTATTTTCGTCATTTAATGGCAATTGGAAAAATTGTAACGCGTATAATGATGAATTACGAGAAAGCACATTTCTTGTATTGCTCGAACTTTTGTCTCAAACAAACTTAACAAACCCCATGCAATGATTTGACAATGCTCAATACATCTGAAACCACCTGAACATTGATCATTGTCCTATGGCATATAGACAGTTAACATTTTCAGATTATCTGTAATTTTCTCCTAACATGCAATATGAAAGACCCATTTTAACAAAGATTGATAACTGGAAATAAAAAGTGGGTCGTGATCAGAAACGTCCAGTAAGAAAAATCCTGGGGAAATCGGACTCACCGTTAATAATTCCCAAACTGGATTACATCCCCAACCTTACTTTCATTTGGTAATTTTGGTCCATTTGTTACGAGCTTCTTCCATCCAACCATAGAAAATTCTTGTGAAAATTGCGCATGATTGAAGCGATTAAAATCACCAATTGACCGAAAACTGCCGACATTGGATGATGTCAAAGGAATGGTTTGTCAGCAGACGTGCCATAAATTTTTGGATATTGGCAAAGGAAACAAAAATTCTCAACCAACTGTATTCTTCTGACGCTGCCTATTCTGATTTTCAAAAAATCCAGTCTCCGTAAAAATTTTTTAATAGGAAAATCTTACTTGCATCGAGGAGAGAAGAAAATTCAACGTTCGAAACATGAGAAATTGAAGAATGAGACGAAATACGCAACAGTTAGTGGAACAGAATGATACGCCTATCATGACATTTTTCTTACATGTAACTAAATTTTACCATAACAAACTCTTATTTTGCGATTTAATATACCAAATTCTATCATAAAAAAAGAAAAGAGATCCATTCGTGGACTAGCCGTCGTATATTACGTTACAGACCCGCTCTTCCACATCAGAGTGGCGTAACTCAACGCCTTTACGTGTCATATTTAGACCTAAAGTCTTACCATGGATGCCTGTCATGTCGTGTTGCATCGCCTGTCATTTTTTCAGTGTCGTATCCCCACACAAATGCCTGAATTTCTGAAATGTCCCCGTTCTTTCTTTCTTGAAAGCAAAAATATTTTTTATTTGGTTTTATGTTTATTATTTATTGTCGAAATTAAATTAACAAAAAACGTAGTTTTTTGATGACATATTTTTTTGTCCTCTAAATGTATAAAACTAAAAACAATTCACTTTTTATGTAAGGTCTTGTTTGAGAAAAAAGTCAGTGTCACGAGCGGTTTTCGAACCCACGACCATCGGCTAAATACGCCGCCGCTCCACTGACCACATGAGCTATGGTAACTTGATCAAGTAGTAGAGCAGCAGCGCATTTAGCCGAAAGTCGTGGGGTCGAAAACCGCTCGTGACACTGACATTTTTATCTCAACCAAGACTTATATAAAAAGGTTAAGCAATTGAAAGAACTAAATTAAATAGTTTCAAATAAGCTAATAAAAGTCTACGTTTGGAGAGAGAACATTATAGCGTATGTACTAGGATGTATAGACTAAGGAAACCTACTTCCACTGGAATATTCGTAAAAGGCATTTAGGATCCAGAAACAATTAAATTGGAAAGGAACTAAACAATTCGGGCATACAACCATAATCAACAAAATCCGACCTTCATTATTAAAAAGGGGTCCTGACTATATGATCCCGGAAACCATCTTCACAACTTCCTATAAAGTCTTAATGGACTATAAAGGAAAGGAAAAACACAGGAGGGCATCAGATACAATGATATGATACACACTCCAAAACAAACGAAAATACCGGATTAGAGGTTTTCTGTACAAGCCCAAGAAGTGAGCAATCAAACTCATTAATGAAGTACACTTCGGTCTTTCAATTAGAAATACATGCCATCAGTGCTTGTGTCCTGGAAAATCTTAAAAGAGGTTACACTGGCATAAAAATCCTAATAAGATCAGATAGTCAAGCAGTCATTAAAGCATTAGCATGTTAAACTTGCATCAAAACTAGTCAGTGAATGCATCCAAAACCTGGGAAAACACAACAACCTGATGATATCTTGGGTGCCAGGGCACAGGGGCATTCTGGGTAACGAAGAAGCGAACAAACTGGCCAAAGGAGGATCTGCAAATACATAGGCCCCGAACCTATCCTTGGGATAACAAAAACAAACATAGAATCCTCCATCGCAGAATGGATCCAAACAAACCTAAACGAGAAGTGGATAAACTCTAGAGGCGCTAGACATAGTATGACGGAACAACCGTCCAAGGATTCGCAGAAACACTGTTTCAATTGGAGAAGGTCAAACTTAGATGAGGGGTAGGATTACATCTACACATCATGGCTATATACATGAGCCCATCTGCAGATTATGTAATGAGGAGGAGGAAACAGCCACTCATATCATCTTCGAATCACTAAAACCTAAATTGAATTATAAAATAAAGACGTTATTTATACACACTTTGTTATGTTTTGCAACTGTGTGTACGTACCTCTAAAGTATGTGATTTATGTAATTATGTTTCTCTAAATATGAGTACTTAGTTCGACCATCCTATTCATTTTTCAAGAAGGACTTAGGATGAAATGGAACAACATAGAACAACACCTTTGCATTTGGCATGCCTGTTTGTATAATGGTCAAGTCAGGATTAATTCGTAACACAGTAGTTTTCAAGGTTTATAGACATAAATCATCAGCACATTTATCGCTGGATGTAGTGCAATCCGGAAATCTTTTCCGCCAAGGATACCTCGGACGAGTAGGATCATTAGTAGCGATCATGCTGATGATAATAGTACTTACGTTTAATTGTTTTTTAATAATAAGCCCGTATATGAGTAATTTTACTAATCGTTTTGTTCTCTTATCTACACGACACCAACTACCCTCTGGACGGAGTTTGCCCCTTGTTTGAGTTGTACTTTCAACGGACTTTCCCCAAAAATCCAGGAATAGGGCTGTAATAGTAAAATGGTAGGAACTGTCCGTTTGGTATTGTTTACCTTTCTAACGTCCGGGTAATTGGGATAACTCCATGACGTCAATATTGTATCACAGTATAATTGGCGGATTCGGGGAAGCGCCGTGCCGTGAATAATTGAGTTTTAATTTTTATCTACTCCGGCTTCAACTTTCACTTTTAACGGATACGGACTTGCAATAAAAGGTTCTTTTCAGAAATATGAAATAGGTAAATAATAAATACAGGTTCTTCTTTGCCACCTGCCTGTTTAATTGTAAACAAAACTAGATATGATTTAAAAAAATTGTCACCCCCAATTTATTAGTCTAAAGTATTTATTTTTAGTTTAAAAAACCCGTTTTCTCTAAATAACTATACAAGATTTAGTAATTACTTTTTGTATCAAATATCACCTTTTTTTGTACCATATTTCTAAAATACACCGTTTTGTTGGACAAACGAATTTAATTTTTTTGAAAACTATCCAGGATTTCGGCAGGTACGATTTTAATTTTAAAAAATACTTTTAGTAGGTTTCGTGGTCAGCTTGACCAAATAAATTCCTTTTAATTAATTTAGGTTTGATTGAGATAAAAAAGTCAGTGTCACAAACGGGATTCGAACCCACGACCTTCGGCTTGATACGCCGCTGCTCGACCACTTGAGCTATCGTGGAATTCGAGGAATGGCGAAAAGAAGGGAAAATTCAAAATGTAGGTTGAGATGGAAAGTTGTAGTCCGAGTGGGTCGAAGTCACGATAACTCAAATGTTAAAGCAGCGGCGTATCAAGCTGAAGGCCGTGGGTTCGAATCCCGCTTATGACACTGACTTTTTTATCGCATCCAAAATTTTAATTAACTGAAAAAAAAATAGTGCCTATAGAGTTTGTGGTTGAATGATGCAGTTTGCAGATCTTCTTTTATTTTAACTTCATTTCTTAGATTATACACTTTGCGTTGTTTATTGATCATAGTTGTATTTCATCGTATTTTTACTGTTCTTCGTTTTCGTAATTTAATAACGTAAAGTTTTGTTATTTGTTTGAGTTTCTTTTTTTAACACGCCAAGACCAGTCCTAAGCTGTATGAAGTGGCTGTGAAAAGCCAAAAAGTCTTGATCTCTGTGTCTTTATTTTAAAAAAATTGTATCTCGATATATACATAATTGAAACAACATCAATTAGCTTATTGGTTATCAGTAAGAAACATGCAGGACAGTTATTGCTAAACATGTTGTTCTGTCGTTTCGTTCATTTTTGTCTTCCTGTTCTTGCTTTTTTTGTTGTCTGGCACGATTCAACATCTCGCCATCATTAGTGGTGGGCATGTAAAATAAGAAAACAACAATTAAGCAATACATCCGGTGATTTTTTAAATCAAGTTTTGACTTTTGCTGACAACTGGTGTTGTTAAATTACGTGTTCTGTGTATTTTTTTTTCTCTATCTCTAAATCTGATAACGACGTGACTGATTTATCCCGGGTGACCGCAAAAAAAAGGCACCCATTGTGTGGCTTAGCTCTCTGCCTGTATACAGGTTGCGCAGTTTTCCCCCCGGGTCGATTGCACTCGGGGTACAACAGGTAGACTCAGCCCCTTGACAAATCACCTTCGGATTTGGCACCAGAGCCGGTGCAGGACCTGTCAGGGCTCATGATACATGGAGATACGGTCTGACAGGTATACCGGATGAGTCAGGCACCCACAACTGCCCCATTTACGCTAACAGGTCGTGAACACTATGCCTTAATTCTTTTTTCGTTGAGGGGGGAAAAGGACAGTACCAGAAAAGAATTACTCAAAAAGGCAACAAAACTTTTTTTCTCACGATTACTGGAATATTTAATCATTGAAACCAATAAACTGTACTTTATTCAAAATCGCCATGCAATAGCCAAACGAATTTCGTAGTAGACAGCTCCAGTTCTGTTAAAATCTTTTAGACCATCATTTACATAAATATGTATAGAAATGATAGAAACCGTAAATAGAGTGAGTGAGTAGTTCGATATTTTTAAAAAGAGTTCCTACAGTTGTTTTCGACGATCCAGATTTCGAGCTTATTTGTTTACAAGTCTTCATCAGGTTGAAGGACTTCTACAACCACGTCTTTCGACATGGATTTTCTCAGACTTAGCAATCTTCTGTTGTTGATTACATAACCGTGATCGGAATAACATTTATTACTTCACACTGCTTGCCATCTTGTACTATTAAAATATAATTAATTTTTAAAAATATATTAATCGACCTTAATATGTACCTAAGTCACTATGTCAAGCTTATGTTTGGCAGCTAGTCTTTGCATGGGGGTATACTGAAATATATAACTTCTGTATATCATGATTATTATAAAAATATTTTTCATCCAAGTTTTCGACTTTAAAATAACTTTATTTTTTCTGAAAATCACAACAATTGTGATAACTTTGAAATCAATTATTAATCATTAATTATACAACTTTTCGTATCAATTGTACGGAGATTTAGAATCTTGTAAAATACACTTAACAGAGCAAACGTCACTTTCCGAATTAAATTATGATCTTAATAAATTAAGAGAACTAAAATAAAGTTCATGTTTACAAATTCTTGACTCCTCTGGATTGTGTCCAATGTACACTGTTTTTGAACATATTTACTTCAATTCCATCTTGGGTAAAAATTAATTATGCACTCTATATCCACCCATTGGACCTAAAGATTGTTGCAATAAAAGTTCGTAGTGAATGGATTGAAAAGGAAGCGTTTAGTCTGTTCGAAATCGATTTTATTGTCGTACTTTATTGGGCTTCTTTTCATTTTTGAAGATTTTTATATATCTAATCGATTATTCCACGTCCTTAGCTTTCGATTATAACTCCATAGTTATTAAGGGAATAAATAACTAACCTACATCACAACAGACGGAATCTCACGATTTCTGAATCATCATCGACTGACAGTTACTAATCACCACACATTTATATTCTAAGAGTTGATTTTTCATAAGGCTATGTGGGAAAATATTGAATCTTAACTTCTGTTGCTTTTTTAACTTTTATAATATTTTCCATAACGCTTGAATGGTTCATTGATTCAACGGTTAATTTAAGCATTTATTGCAACAAGAGAAATTCAAGCAAGAGAGATCAATGCCTAAAAATCAATTTGCAACCTTCTGACTCTGACCCTGCCATTAAACAAAAATTCACTAATGCCACTAAAGCAAAAAATAACTTAACTATGAAAATCATTTCAAGAAGAAACACTTCGGGAATAATTCTTGGCTGTTCAAACCTGGACAAAATCCGGTCAACTCTTCAGTTATGATGAACAAACCTGACTAGTCATCAAGTTTTAATTGATTTATTATCAAGTTTTTTTAATCAAACCTGTACATACATATATTACTACATGTAGCAGTAAAACTAGGCAAGATAAAATATATGGTGATTAGTGACTGTTAGTGGATGATTATTCAGAAATCGTGAGATGCGGTCTGGTGAAGTGTAGGTTTCGAAAAGACATTTTCTTTATCATGCTCGTTTGCTCAACACGATACGCAAGAATGGCACACTTACGCAGAAAACGTAAACACTTTGAGCCCTGAAGATGATCTCAATAAAGATCGAAACGTTGGCACGATAAAGAAAATATCATGAAAATGTAAAACCTACTTCATACCAGACAGCATCTCACGCTTTCTGAATAAGCATCCCCAACAAGATTTTCTGTTTATATCAATCTTTCATTCTCACAACTTGGTTCGTACCTACATCTATACGCCTAGTTAAGATGATCACGAACCAGTTAGTGAATCATTTTTAGCTGATTGAAAAGTCGCGCTTGGCGGAGGTTGGTGAACCGCTATGGAGTTAGATAAGGTATTTTATTGTTGATTGACCTTTTCTAGTTAATTTTAGTTGTTGTTTTTCGGACGAGATATCTATGGAATCAGGAGATTCGAGGCCAATCTTGTTTAATATTTTTTAATGACGTTGCTAAATAAATTAAATTGTCCAAACTGTCTTTATTGGCTGATAACCTAAAAATCCAAATGCTTTTCTTCGTTTAATGATTATTTGATTTTACCAAAAGTTATTTCTGCTTTTCGTGACTGCTGTACTCTCAACAGGCTTTTGATCGTTCTTTACGTATTATTACTTTTCTTTTTCTGCAACAAATGTTTATTTCTCGGTACAGTATTCCGTATCATAATGCATTAGTCATGACCCTCTTAAGAAGGTCTACTTGGTTACCAATTTGGGGGTGGACATTAATAAGAAGCGAACCTTCGACGATCAATATTTGCAGAGAATCAACAGGGCATACATAAAGTATGGTTTCATTAAACGTTCTGGCTTTACAACTGTTTATACTCAAAATATTGTTGCTTGGTTAGGAGTATTCTTCAATACGTTGGTTGTTCGATCTCCTTATTGTAAAATCCAGCCAAATCATTTAGAAATTATTCAGAGCTCTTAACTTCACTACTTATTCTGCGGCTCTAGACGCAATGGATATAAACACCTTGGTACCGGCGTCGCACTGGGTTTCTGCTTCGGTTGGAAGATTTTAAATGGTTTTGTTGATCGTCCAGGAAATAGCTCAGCAGGCTGCCAGGGGTTTGCAAGTGACTAAACATTTCATTTTGCAAAAGCAATCTCTCATCAAGAAAAAGAGTTTTTAGAATTACCCATTCTTTGAATGTGCCATGTCCATTTGTTGATAGTCAGGTGGCCAATAAAAGTAAGATTTTTAGGTTTTAATATTTCTTAAAATGCTTGTTATTCTGGAAATGCTAGTAATTTTAATCTTTGATTTTCCTTATTATATTTTCATATTTGTTTTCAACTGTTGTCATGTGTATTTCATTAACTGTTTTTATCTAATATTATCGTTTATAATATTTTGACAAATCTGTTTTGAAATTGCGTACCTGTTTGAACTATGTAATAAATGAATAAAACGTAACATAGCGGTTCACCATTGTTTGTAAACACCACTTGGGCTTGGAGAAAGAAGGGCAGTAACGAAGACACCTGGCCGAAGTGGGGGATGCGCCCTCGGGGAGGCTGAGTCACCACAGACTTGACTCAGACCAGACTCGCCGGTTGTAATAGTGTACCGAAGCAGGCTGCCCATTATGGGAAATTAGTCGATTTCCTGTCGGAGACTTTTATTTTTTATGCTTCAGACTTGGGTGGGAACGTCCAGAAAGCCGTTCCCCATGGACTAGCCGACGACACCAAATCTCCACGGCGACCCGTGCAAAGCGCTTCCTGATTGGTGTAGTCGCAACGGACACACGGCGAAGTCCACGTAGGAAAAATAATTGAAAACCCGTGAGCCTTTTATTCCTTAAATTGCCGACCTGGGGCGTAGGAATGATTTCAAACGGAAATTTCTCCATTATTGCTGTGAACCAAAATATACCATCGATGAAATTATATTTGAAGTTTATGAACATATTCAAGGTTAACCAGTAAAGTTCAAGCCAGACCGATATTACTCATCTCTCCTGAGGCGTTGACCTCCTTTCGTCCGTAATTGCACCATCATTAATGATTTTACGTATCAAGCAGTACAAACAAAAAAAGCTTAAGAACGCATGATATCCTTTAAACAGAAACATCTCACGTCAGAGGAAGAGAGAGAGAGAGAGAGAGAGAGAGAGAGAGAGAGAGAGAGAGAAAACATTCACAACTATCATCAATTTCTCATTGAGAAATACTTGGCTGTTCCGTTTAACAATATAAATACGCAATAAATATAATCACCAAATTTTCTTAATGAAGCCTGAATACTGGAAGAGCCAGTCAAACTTTACAAACATCACTTCTTAAGGCAAGTTCTATGAATTGTCTGAAATGCAAGTAAAATTACTTGTTCGCCATTAATTAATTAATTACACCAATTGTAATTATTATTTATACAATTATTATCAAATTAATAATTAATTCAAGTTACGCAAATAGCGTACGCAGAACACGAACACTTTGATTGAGTAGAAATACTTTGATTGAATTTAAAACATTTTTTTTTAGATTGTACAAATTCACTTTTTCCCACCTGTATTTATTAAATTTAAACAATATTTGTATATCCCAGGCACTGAAGATGATCTCCATAAAGATCGAAACGATCACCAGCCAGCATCTCACGATTTCTGAATAATATTAGAATATAAGTCAATTTCGCCTTCTGGTCGTTTGAAATACGGATTGCTTTATTTTTAAGAGTTTCTTAATTTTTTGTGCTGAATGTTAATATTTAGTTTAAACTATTTGAAGTAAACAATTGTGTGAAAAGACCTAGCGACCACGAATTAGTTCTTGTTTTGTTTTTTATAAGAATGGATTTGATTTCCAAACATGTGGTCTTTCAGAAACAACGTTTGTAGATAGAATAAAATATTAAAAAATAACAGTTCAGCATTTAGGTATATTGAGCAGTCCCAAAAATTAACACATGATCTCTGCTTTAAGGTATTCCATAAAATAAATTTGATTTAATGTCAAGGTTATATATATTTTTTAACGCCCAATGTTCTTTTTAAAAATTTACAATTGGATTTTCTCCAGTGTTTACACTATCACAATTTTAGGAAAGCTACCAATAAATTGTGCTAGATTTTAAAATTTAATTAAATAAGGGTTTTAGTTGAGATAAGAAAGTCAGTGTTTTACGCCGAAGGTCGTGGGTTCGAATCCCGCTGGTCACACCGACTTTTTTATTTCAACTAAAAACCTTAATTAATTGAATCATATAAACAGGTCAAGCGGACAACGAAAACTAGTGAATTTAACTGTATTTTAATTTTTTAGCTCGAATATGCTTGCCAACAAATTGATTCGTTTGGCGTTTTTGCAAAGTAGATCAAAATATTGGGTTGTCCGGAAAATAATGCAGGATTTTAAGTTTTCATTAAAAAAAATCTATATAAAATATTCTGTTTACGTTTACAGGATTACTCATTTGTATGAATATCAACACTTATTAATCCTCTTCCAAATGATATTGTTTGTTTACCTCTGTAGCATTCCGCTACTTGGAAATAATTCAGTCATCCTTATAATGTCAAAGCGAGAATTTCGTACGATTTTCTTTTACGAGTTTAAACTCGGCCGAAGCGGAGCCCAAACAGCTAGAAACATTAACCAAGTCTGGGGCGAGGGTTGTGTTAATGAGTGCACTGTGCAAAGGTGGCTTAAAAAATTTCGGGAGGGAGATTTCAGCTTTGAAGATGAAGAAGGTCGTGGAAGGCCTTCCTCTTTTAATGATGATGTTCTGCGATCAGTGGTGGAAGAAAACCCCAAAACAACTGTTCGAGAACTTGCAGAGCAACTCAAAGTCAGTAAAACGACCGTCGCTGACCACCTCAAGGCGATTGGAAAAGTGAAAAAACTCGAACATTGGGTTCCACACTCCACATGTGTCTCGTGTAACGTCACAAAAATTATTGGAGCTTGGCTATGAAACTTTGCCTCACCCACCCTACTCTCCGGATCTCTCGCCTACTGACTACCATTTTTTTAGACACCTGGACCACTACTTACAACACATAATATTCAAAAATCAAACGGAACTGGAAAATGCATTTATTGACTTTATCAATTCTAAAAATTCTGAATTCTACTCAGACGGAATTAATAAGTTACCAACACGTTGGGAGAAATGTATTGAGAGTATGGGAAATTATTTTGATTAAAGAACATTGCTTTAAAGTAACTAGTTTCTTTTTTTTTTTTTGTTTAATACCAAAATCCTGCATTATTTTCCGGACAACCCAATATATTTTCAGCAAGAAATTAAATTGGTATTTGTCCTTTGCTACCCTAAAATTCTCCGAGTACAAATAGATATTTTTTTCGTAATTATCACCCGAGGTGCGAGTGTTTTTGAAGAAAAGAATTTAGTCGTTAGGTTTGAATGCAGGACCGGTAGATTCGAACCCAGGACATTCAATTTATAGTGATGACCGTTTGAACGCTTAACACGTTGCAGCCACCTATCCTCTCCAAAAAACTTTAAACCAACTTAACAATCCACAAGAACCTTTGATGGGTTTAAAAACCCAAAACCTTCGTACCTCATTGGCAAATGATTTCATTCATTATTTATTTGAGAGATCAAGTAATAAAAGGTAGTATATTTATTTTGAAAAACCTGATTAGCCTACCTGAATCATTGAAGATTATGTAGTAAGTTTCGTGTTAGAAGAGTGGTATTGTTCCTGAAGCGTTGACCTCTTTTCATACTGGATTGCACAACCATGCATTTCAGGGCTTTCCCCGACGTTATGATTTACCTACAAACGTCACACATACTCTCATCATCGGAGATTTTCCACATGATGACCAAAGCTACCAAATTTATTCAAAATCGTGAGATGTAGGTTTCGGATAAAGATTGTCTTTATCGTGCCACCGATTCGATCTTTATTGAGACTCTCAACACGACACGCAAGAATGGCACAATTACACAGAAGACAAATACTTTGATTGAATATAAAAAATATATTTTTCATTGTATAAATTCATTCTTCCCACATCCTAAATGTATTTGCTCAATTTAAATAATGTTTGTAAATCCCAGGCCCTGAAGATGATGTCAATAAAGATCGAAACGTTGGCACGATAAAGAAAATGTTTTTCTAAAAACCGACACCACGCCAGATCGCATTTCACGATTTTGGATAATTATAAATTAACGGTCATCAATCACCACACGTTATCAAATTTGTATATCCAAAATGAGAAACCGTGCCTAAGCTATTAAGAAGTTATGAAAATGTCTACAAACCTTTTATCTCAAAATTTCAACGTCTAGCTAAATTTAATTTGCAGTTAAATGTTGTCAAACAATATTGCCAGAAGGTTTAAGCCGATGTTTTCATAGTACACCTGAATCACCGTAAGATTTATGTCCGATTACTGTCCCTGGGGAGTCGACCTTATTTTTCGCATTCTAAACCAAGAATGGTTCATTGGGCTTTTCGTGATACCATTTACCTGGAAATCTTCATTACTGTTCAACTTTTAGCAAAATATTAAATATTCTTAGTTCACATTGTAAGTTTGAAGACTTCAAACGTACTGTAATGTTATTTTATTTGACTAGTATGTTGTTATAATGGAATAAAAAATCAAGATGGTCAATAAGTTCACGTCTACCCAATTTTAAAAGCTCCTAAGATGATTACCTGATTATTTCGGTACTTATGATACAAGGCTGCTCTACAACTTTATATTCTCTCTTAACCTACGCCAAAACTGGGATGACTCTGACTGAAGGAAAATTAGAAAGGTTGCAGTTACTTTATTTGCAAGAAGTTTTGCAAAAGCTAGATTTGAAAATTTATCTTTGTGTATTTAAAAACATTTTCGACACGGTAAACAATGAAGTTTTCATCCTAATTCAACACCATTAGGCATTGACTTCATGCTACACGTAATCGGTTTATAAGATTATTCAAAATTTTTGAAAGTTTATGAAATTCCTGATTATCAACCATGAGAGACGTTGCCCTCATTTCGTCCTTCGTGCATGATTTGCGGGATTTTCCTGAGATGATTATGTTGATTTTACAAGAAGTAGACAACGGACGTGAGATCACCGATTTCTATGGAAGTTAAGTGGGTGATAGTAGAGCGAGAAATATTAGATACGTTTTCGACCAATGTTTATACTCTCTTGGAGCTTAAAAATTACACATTTTAAATAATTTTAAACCTTTTAATATAGGCTTCTGCCTTAATTATGCATGTGTTTTAGGGTTATTATATACGAGTGTATTCTTTTTTTTTTTTTTTTTTTGCTTTTTGTAAGCAGGTTAAGAAAATATTAAGTTAGAGTTTATTAAATGAGAATACACATATATAAGAAGTTATAACAACAAAAGACGCTAATTTTCGGTAAAAGATACTTTAACATAAATGATAAATGATGGAGTGAGTGTGGTGTTCAATATTTTCTAAAAAGATAGTTCCTACTTACAGTTGTTTTGCAATGATCCGGATTTCGAGCCTTTTAGCCCATCATCGGTATGATTTAACGACCATCTAAAAGAAACAAAACATAATTTCAATTCAAATCTAAATAAAGAGTGTTAAATAGTTTCAACAAAGGAAAAGAACTACATTGGTTTGAGAAATTTGAAATTAAAAAATGTAAAATTGAACATGGTGATAAATGCATTAATAATATAACTGATTTTGAGTTACCTCCCATTTTAAATATGTACATAAATAGTATCAAACATTCAAATAATTAAACCAATTATTTTTATTCTAATATTTATTTGTGTTATAATTGCCGCGTTCAAATCGAGCGTCATTAAAAAATCAGCTGTTGATTGGAACGTCGCGTTGGCGGAGATATCGGCGGTTTCACTTTGGCAATGCACGTCGAGAGACGTGGTTGTAGAAGTCCTTCAACCTGATGATGATCTAAAAGGTTCGAAATCCGGATCGTTGCAAAACAATTTGCTGTGAGTAGGAACTATATTTTTAGAAAGTATTGAAAAGATACTTTTGTTTAAAAACAATTCTGATGCATTTTCAGAACCATTTATAATTATAAATTTCCTTAACAAAAATTATATTTTTTCTGGTGTCTTTTGTTCCATACAAAAATTCACAACTCTTACGGATTTTGACCAATTTTCAAATTATTGCAATCGTAACTAAACTGCTCCTCTCTACTTTGAACTTCGTATTTTCTTAGTCAGTCGGTCACAAAGTAATTATTTATTGTATTTTAATAGAAAATTATTCAGAAATCGTGAGATGCGGTCCTGTAGATTTTGGAAAAAAAAAAAACATTTTCTTTATCGTGGCATATTTCGACCTTTATTGAGATCATCTTCAGGGCTCAAAGTGTAATTATTGCGCGTCGTGTTGAGAGTGCCACAAATCACCACACGTTAATAGAAAACTTGAATACGTTGCTCAGGGTATGATTCTTTTTGTGTTTGACCAGCCAGGTTATAATATTTAGAACAAAAAGTTGATATTCGTTTTTTTACACACAAAACCACTGAAATACAATTTTTCGGGCAAACGAAAAGATATAATTGCTTTCATTCTATTTGAATTCAAAATTAATCATCACTACTTCCGGCCATTTTCAATTTTTCAACTTCGAAATACCTGTGATTTCTTATAGAAATTAATAAAAACTTCACTACTTTTCGTGGTCCGCTTGACCAATTAATATCTTTCAATTAACTAAGGTTTTTAGTTGAGATAACATTATTTTATATCTTTCATAAAATATCGGTGATATAGCATAAAGCGTTTTTTTTTGGCGTAGGTAGGTGAACCGCTGATTAGTTGGATCTGTTTTTTCAAATTTGTAGATCTTTTCTGGTTAATTTTAGCTGTTTTCTCTATAGGATCACGAGTCTGCCAGAGATCACATGCGATGCCTATCTTGTTAATTATTTTCTTTAATTCAATTAATTAATCTTTTCATGTATGATTTTGGTTGAAATGGAAAAGGTAGTGATACGGGCGGGAATTCGAACCCTCGACCTACATCTTCGCTGGGGAACTCATGGGTACGAGTCGATCCTGGAGCTAGTATAACCAAATTAATCGTCCCCTTATTAAACTAAATCACATTTGTCTACCATTTTCTAAAGGTAAGCTTTAAGCATTTAATTATGTCTTGTTTTGAAAAGTAGCAAAAAGGAGCGAAAATTCAAAAGTGGGTTTGAGATGGGAAGTTAGTGTCTGAGTGGATCTCGACTTCACGATAGCAAAGGTGGTAGAGTAGCGGCGTATCAAGCCGAAGGTAGTGGGTTCGAATCCCACTAGTGACACTGACTTTTTTTATCTCAAATAAAAACCTTAATTATGGTTAATGATAAAAAGTTATGATAAGAGGATATATTTTAAAGTGGTGGGATACGGAGATGCTTTTGGAAACATAAGGTCTGGGTTTAATTATAACAAAATTGGCACTTCATCTTTAATTGCCGTTAATTAGACGTCGGCTGTGGAATTGCAGCGGTCCAGATAAAAGCGTGGAATTATATTTAAGTGATAAGCTAAGATTGCTCAAGTCAGCAGACAAGAAGTCGTAACGGCCAATCTGACTTTTTACCCACGCCCTTGGGATCAACAAGTCGTTTCGGCCACTTCCTAGCAGTTTGAGACGCTTCGGTGGCCCCTGGGAGTCATTTCGGGGCAAATAATCTCGGGGCACGTTTATGAAATTACGGCGATAAATGCAGAATGCATATTTAACGTTTTCCTTCTCGATGCACAACTGCAGCCGAAACATTCCTGAAAAACTTTGTTGCAGAGATAACATTTTAAACTTGAACATGCTAATTTTTTTTTAAAAAAAAGTTTATATTAACATTAAATTATACAACATTTAAACAATAATTCTTCAACATTTTACCTAAAAGGATCAATCATGAACATCAACGACCTGGGAACGAACACGTCTTTCCTAAAACAAAAGGTCTTTTTTTAATTATTAAAGTTAAGTTGAAACGAATCTGCGGAAAATCTGTTTTCAAGTCACTTTCTTCTTTCTTACAGAAGGATGTTTCTTTCCTGATTTCACGCCTACGTATGTTCTTGTGGTTGAGTCATGTGTACATCGTCGAAATGTACAACGTCACGGCTGACGTCGGATCTTTGGAAAAGCCCAGGAAATCATACATGACTTTGCAATTTTGTGACGAAATCAAGTCAACAGACGGATTAATTCTAAAAATCTATAAATAAAATTGTTTAAACCTATTGTATCATCACAGAGAGAAGAGCAAATTGTTCCTTTTAAATCCGAATAAATAAGGACTTGTGCCAAAAGGTAAATAATAAAAATTTTGAAAATTTTTCTACCAAAAAATTGAGTCTTATAAAATCCTCATAAAAAGCACCTCACGGAAAAGGGTTGGGTCATGGCTGACTTTGTCAGGTAAATCCCTCCTAAATTGGCTTAGTAACATTTTACGGTTTAATTACGGTTTTTAGTTGAGATGAAAAAAAGCTAATGACACGAGAGGGATTCGAACCCACGACCTTCGGCTAGATACGCCGCTGCTCTACCACCTGAGCTATCGTGACCTCGATCCTCTCGGACATCAACTCCCCATCTCAACCTCACCTTACGAGTTTTGCCTCCTTTTGCCATATTTCAAATATCGTGTAATCTGTTTGGATTATCGACGACAATTGAAATGGCGACGGAGAGCTTTAGTGAAGTATACTTCATTTTAAGTCATTAATTCACTGGTTTCGTGGTCCGTTCGACCAATTAATATAACACAATTAATTACGGTTTTTAGTTGAGATGAAAAAAAGCTAATGGCACGAGAGGGATTCGAACCCACGACCTTCGGCTAGATACGCCGCTGCTCTACCACTTGAGCTATCGTGACCTCGATCCTCTCGGACTCGTAGGTTCGAATCCCGCCCGTGACAATAATTTTTTCATTTCAACCAATTCCTTGCATAAAGATCAATTAATTGAAATAAGTTAACACTAATGTTTTGGTATTTGGGCAGAATCGGATGAATTTGAAAAGTGGAAAATTGTAAGAGTAATTTGAATTGATGGACGAGGAAAATTTTGTTGAAAGCAACGTTTTCTTTTTATTATGTAGTAAAGGCGTTTCAGTTTGCCATAAACTTCAACACGCTTGTTTGTTTAAGTTAAACGACAGTTAAAGAATACACCTGGGTAATTAATCCCTTCATCAGTTTCCACTTTTAAATTTTAGAATTAGCATGCAAAAATAATAAACGAGCAAAAAAGTAATATTAGAAGGACCCTAACGTTTTAGGACAAATGTAATAAAGCTCTCTTATTCAATGTCTTTTAAATCCTCTCGATTTACATTTAAACTAGCGAAAATGAATAAAACTGTCTGCTGCGCAGTCGGTTTCGAAGAAGTTTATCTCGTATAGGTCGGTCATCCCACGACGGGCGGCCCTGGGGCAAAAAGAGCAAATCCGTGGACCGGAAGTCCAAATTGAGGATAGGCATCCGAGCCGAGGGGAAGTGGTGGCCCGATCCTCATCCTCGGCCGGCTCTCCATTGTCCCGACCGGCAATCACCACGGCCTGCCCACCATACGGATCACGGCTGCACACCGCTATTAAATTGTCACTAAGATTTACCGAATCTCGGAGAAAATTATAAACATTAAAACGGTTTGATTGTCTGTAATTATCCTTGAACCTGAACACTTTATTGAAAATGCAACTATGTCCCATCTACCACGAGTAAAGACAGTTATCCTCTATCTGAACGTCAGTAATTATAGCTTTGAGCACTTCTTCTAACATAAAACTAGTTAGTCGGTATTCAAGCCAATTTGAAATCGCCTGGAAATCTTAAATATGTAAATCTGTGGACATATTAAAGATTTTGACCCCCTGATGATGACGTCAAAATAGTTAGAATAATTGGCAGTAGCAACTAAATTTGTTTTCTCTTCAAAATTTCACCACAAGTGTTGGTATATTATGTGTAACATACATGCACTAATAAAAAGCTAACCATACAATGACTTTTACAAACAATCGCTACGATAATACTTAGAGAAATTATTCAGATATCGTGAGATGCCGTCTGGTGTGATGTAGGTATCAGAAAAACATTTTCTTTATCGTGCCAAAGTTTCAATCTTTTATTGAGATCATCTTCCGGGCTCAAAGTGACTGACCAGAATGGCACAATTACACAGAAGATAAACACTTTGAGCCCTGAAGATGATCTCAATAAAAGATCGAAACGTCCGGCAGACGGATTGTGATCCATGCCTGTATTATGCTGTACTGATAATCACTGTTTATATACTTAGAAATAAAAAGCATATTAAAAAAAAGAAAAAGAAAATGTTTTTCTGATACCTACATCACACCAGACCGCATCTCACGATGTCCCAATATTGATTTAACCGTCACTAATCTCTACACACTTAGAGAAATATAAATGCATAAACTATTTGGAGGTCCTGACATGCTGTCAGGTGTGAGGTAGGTTTTAGAAAAACATTTTCTTTAGTATGCCAACGTTTCGATCTTTATTGAGATCATCTTCAGGACTCAATGTGTTTTTTTTTTCGTGTAGATGTGGCATTCTTATTTATCGTGTTGGGAGTGCCCACGATGGACAAGATTGACATATCTACACGGAAAACAAACACTGAGCCCTGAAGATGATCTCAATAAAGATCGAAACATCGGCACGATAAAGAAAAAATCTTTTTCTAAAATCTACGTCACACCAGACCGCATCTCATGATCTCCGAATAATTATCGACTAACGTTCTCTAAACACTACACACTAAAAACTATAATCCTATCATACACATAAATATTCGTAGCTATTACGTCTCACTCATTCGGGTTAGTCGATGGAGAACTCAATATTCTGCCATGGACCACACACACACACACACACACACACACACACACACACACACACACAC
>CM077105.1:22363861-22395539 GCA_039619505.1 Cimex hemipterus | reverse complement strand
ATTCATACAAATGAGTAATCCTGTAAACGTAAACAGAATATTTTATATAGATTTTTTTTAATGAAAACTTAAAATCCTGCATTATTTTCCGGACAACCCAATATTTATCAAAAAGTAGATTTATACCAAAGATTCGCTTGTTTTTAATGTCAAAAATAGCTTGAGGTACGCATTTTAGAGTATAGGAGTAGAATAAGTAATATTATATCATGGAATAATTTTTCTGCCAATATTTTGTTCCAGAAAAAAAGTTGTTGGCTTAGGTTCCACTAAAAATGTCGATTTTTTTGGCAAAATTTTGGCGCGTTTTTCACGGCTTGAAATTTATTTGAAGTCCTGCATTAATCTACCTAAGTAGAAAGTATCTACAGGATATAATTCTAAAAATTAATTTTTTAACTTACTTTGAGGTTAATATGTTAATCTGAGGCCAATCACTCAGGAGAATCCTATTAATCACATATTCATCAACTTAATTTGAAATTTGCGACTTTGATTCCTGCGGCAATCGACTCAGAAGGTTTGTATCCTTAAGAAAATATTTACAGATTCTAATTGTATAAGAGTCGTTTTGGTTAATTTTAGAATTAAGAGCCTAATTTTTGCGACAATCAACTCTTCAGGATCCTATACGCAAGTAAAAATTCCAAATTCGTCAAAATTCGATGTTTTCATTGAAGTATTATTTTCTCCTTATTTGGAGATTTACGACCTTAATTATTGCACCAATCTACCAGTGAGCATCGATATGCAATATATAATTAAAAATTAAGTTAAATATATATATTATATTTTGTGATCAAATTACTTCTTTTGAATTAATTTTATGTAAGGTGTTGGTTGAAACGAAAAAGTTAATGTCAAGAGCGAGATTCGAACCCAAGACCTTCGGCTCAATACGCCGCATCGTTGCTCTAACCAGTCGAGGTTTCACGATAGCTCAAGTGCTTAGGGCGGCGATTTGAGCCGAAGTTCGAGGGTTCGAAACCCCTCGTGATACGAAATTTTTAATTTCACCCAAAACTATACATAAAAAGAATAATTAATTGAAAGAAGTAAATTATATATTTTAATTTGTAATTTGTTTGCCAATGCTTATTTTGGTGTGTTAAAAAGCCATGTTATTTTCGTATCCTCATTAGCAACCCGAAATGGATAGAATGAAGTATAATAAGAAGTACATGTCTCTTATATCTATCCACAATTCAACAACAACTGTTCGCAATTTACCTTTGGTGTAAAAAACCTTGATAAATATATTTATGTGAGCTAATGGTTGAATTGAAAAAGTTAGTGTCAAGAGCGGGATTCGAACCCACGACCCTCGGCTCGAAACGTCGCTGCTCTACCACTTGAGCTATCTTGACTTCGATCCACTCGGAAAAATCCGAAAAGAATTGGATCGAAGTCACGATAGCTCAAGAAGTTACAGCAGCGGCGTGATGAGCCTAACTTCGTCGGTTCGAATCTCGCTCGTGACACTAAATTTTTAATTTCACCCAAAACCTTACATAAAATAATTAATAATTGAAATAAACAAATTATATATTTTAATTTGTAATTTGTTTACCAATGCTTATTTCGAGGTTTACCAGTTTAATTCTTGCCCAAATTGTCCCAAATGTAAATATGCCAGAAATATAATTTATATATTTGTTTACAAAGAAAAAACTACTTTTAGTTTGATGTTCATGGTTGAAAAATATTTTCAAGTTTTGTATTCGGTAGGCATAGTTAATATTTTATCTTGGTACGTGCTATTAGTATTTCCATGTCATTATTGACAAAAGGGCGTTTATCCTTTTTAGTTTTCTACAAAACACAAATTATCTCGCTGTTTTCTCTTGTCAAATAGTGTACCCTTGATAATTTATACACAGTAACCTGGAGAAGTGAGAGTGGCGGGATGTAAAACATGTAACTCACATCTTACACGTCTTCTACATAAGTGGACAAACCGCTTGTCTTGGTAATATTAATGATTACTATTTCGTAAAAACAACTACGGGCTTATTCCACTCCAGTTTTGTGTATATTATTCTGTACAAGTAACTGAACTAATTGTTTTCTGAAATTAACAAACAAAATAATGATGAAACTCTAAATACTGTCCTATAAAGATTACCCTAGTAGCAAAAGAAGCTCTTTTAACATCTTTTTACCTTGAAGAGTAAAAGTTGTGAAACTTTGTTTTCGCCTTTTAATTACTAACAACCTTAATAATTTAATTATATCAAAATTTTAATTGGGTCAGAGAGCTTATTGCAATATTAACTTCATCTTATATACATATACAAATGACTTATTAATTACTATTGAAAATTTTAAAAACTTTTAACTCAAACCTAAATTTTTTTTGTAAAAATTAATCTAGTTAAAACGTAACATAATAATTAAAGAAGGACTGAGTCGTGTTTAATCATCATCTTAAATACTTGGCCGAACAGGATTTTTAAACTTAACGGCTACCAGGCATCTAAATTAATTAAGTCAATCTTCCATTTAATCCAGCTTGTTTCATAATGGCTTCTGTTCAAGATGTTATTATCTCAGCGGGTCAATAATGGTTAAAATTGGCCACAGTGGTAAATTAGAGCAGGGCCAAAATCAGGTTTTGCTTTCAGCGACTTAAGGAGATTTTCGAGAAAGCCCGTTTATCATTTGTACAATAAAACTGATATTATTTACATACTTTGTAAAGAGAAAAGTTTTTTCCCCTGCTGATAAATTTTATGGCACTTGATGCTGTTAAATAAATGGTATTTTATTCAAAAATTTTTGATCACAAGTCTTCATCTGTTTACTGATTGATATACTCAAGAGAAAAAAAAGGCGGACATTCCTATTTTCTTGTATATTATTTAATTAAAACATTCTTATTTTAATTTAAACCAAATTAAACGAAATCAAAAATTAATTATTAGATATCGTGAGATGGGGTCTGGTGTGATGAAGGTTTCAGATACGGGCACTCTCAACACGACAAGCAAGAATGGCACAATCACACAGAAGAACAACACTTTGAGCCCTGCAGATGATCTGAATAAAGATCGAAACTCAGTGTGATAAAGAAAATGTTATTTATCATTTCTACCAAGAAAATGTTTTTCTGAAACCTACATCACACCAGACCGCATTTCACGATATCTGAATAATGTTTGTAAATTCCGGCCCTGAAGATGATCTCAATAAAAATCGAAAGGTCGGCACGATAAAGACCGCATCTCACGATTTCTAAATAATTATCCATTAACGGTCACTAATCACCACACATCAAAAATTAATGATTGTTCGGAAATCGTGAGATGTGGTCTGGTGTGATGTACATTTCAGAAAAACTTCGAATCCCGCTCATACACACTGTAGTAAACTTGTTTTCATCTCGACTAAAAACCTCAATCAATTGTAATGTAGCAGTTGGTCAAGCGGACCACTGCACTAGTGAATTTTCAGAAAAACAATTTCTTTATCGCGACAACGGTTAGATCTTTATTGAGATCATCTTCACGAATCAGAGAACTTTTTTGCTGAAATGCAGACAACACAAGACCCAGAAGATGATCTCAATAAAGATCGAAACGTTGGCACGACATTGAAAATGTTTTTCTGAAACCTACATCAGACCTTTGTTTGTTTTGGGCACCTCGACAACAATCATCTACCGCCATGCTCTAGTTGACGTTTCCCTCTATCAAGAACACAACGACATCGTCGACGGAGAACCTCACGGACATCTGTAACCGCACTGAGGGAGTCATTGCAGACCAGGTAGGCAGTGCCAGACCAATGTTTCGAATCATCCCAAGTGCCAAATCGCGTACATTTCCGCCGGGTAAACGCTCTTGTGGGGCGTGAGCAATACACAGCGCAAGCCATACCATCGCCCTCTGTTAAGACGAGCCGAAAACCGGGGTACTTGATATAAATTCCAACAATTTAATTCTTTAACGGGATTTGGATTAAACGACTTGGCTAACACGGCGACTCCGTCCCGGACGAGTATGGCCCAGAGCTCCAATTGCCCAAGATAATTCTGTATATTTCATAAAATATTGCAATGCTGGGTTATATTATTGGATAAATTCAAGGACAATGCCATTTATAATGTTTCATTTATTACTCATTCTTCCAAAAATATTGTTAATTGTTTTTTCACGTTGATATAGTTGGTCTCGTCATTAAAATAAAGATATGAGAAAAGTAAGGATTCAATCGAGAAATAGATACCGACATGGAATTGTACAAGTTATTAAGAGATAAAGCAGGGTTATTGTTAAGGCCGGACAAACCAGACAACCTGGGGCCTTGTGCTGATAGCGCATTATGAGAGCTCTTAAAGCGTAGTAGTAAATCTTCCTATCGACATCTGCTAAAAGTAACAGATTATAACAATCAGCCGTTCTTGTTTTTATTATTTCCTTTGATATTTATATTCTTATCTGACACGATTACTGTTAAAATTAATAGTTGGAAATAGCAATATTTTTACACTTAAACGGTTAGTCACTCTTATTTTACAAATATTATAAATAATAAAAGTTTGTTAATTAATATAATTTTTAATTTGTTAATAGTTAAATCAACAAAATAAAATTATTTATTACATTCTTTTTGATAATATTGTATTTACCTAATTAAACATTAAATTGATTTCTATATAAATTAAGTAGTTTGTGTCGACTAATAACATATATTATTATATTTGATTTTTATTTGAAACTGTTAAAATATAATATAATAAATAGGATAAATAAATATTTTTGTCGCTCAGCCATGGGATACCGCTCTATTCGGCCACATTACCGCCCTAGGATAAGAAGGTAGAGATTGTAGTTAATATATTAAGGTGAGTAAATATAAGCGGATTTAAAGTGCGATACCTGGATTTGAAAAGGTGTAAACATAACGGATGTTTTGGTCGGTGTGATTGTCCAGTTCTTGACACAGAATGGGACGTAGTTAGGGGGACTTTGGACTAAATACTCTATAGCTGTGCCCAAAACTCTACATGGATTCAAATAGAGCTGTATGAAGTCTTTTTTTTCCAAGCGCGAAACCGTGGACACAGGTTATGGAGGTGTTGTTGGAGAAATCGGAAGGCTATGACGGGTTCATTGTTAAGAAATAACCGTGTCATGTGCAAAATTAAATATTATTGTATTATGGCGAAGGGGGGAAGGTCAACTGTGTATAGTGAAAAGAAAAATTGTGCCTGTGTAGTTCCTTGAAGGGGGCCGAGGATAGCCGAGCGGTTAAGGCTAGTAGATCCCGCGGTCTTGGGTTCAATCCTCACCGTCGCTTCTGGACTTTCGTCTGACGCCTACGGGACCGGTGGTCGCAATTGAGAGAAATTGACGCGCACTCATCAATGGAAAGCGCGGGATCAGATCTCATCGACCCTGAATTTGATCCCAACTCACTTCAAACATGAGTTTCTTCGATGGAAGAACACCGGCACCCCGGGGGATCAAATTCACACTCGTCTTGCCAATCCCTAAAACAATAAGCTGAACATCTGCAGTGTTCAGGAACTCTTCCAGTTCCTGGTATACATTGTTTAAAAAAAATACCTCCTTGAAAAACACTAGCAATTATATGGGAAATAACAAATATTGAGGAATTTTGGCATACATAAAGGAAGGACGATCGAATGAGTGAGAATTTAGAAATAGGTAATAGGTAGGAATGAAATATGTTAAGATTCAGAGCAGAGAGATGTCCCGGGGGAAAAACGGATAGTGTTGCTTCAACTCTAAACTTGAAATGGTGTACATAACGCGATAGACTTGGTGTATATTGGATTTTTGGTATTTAAAATGTAAAATTTAAATGTACCATCTTAGCAAGATATGCATTGTCATTTAAAAGTGAACTGATTCAAGGGAATTTACAATCTCTGTGACTTAACGTCGTACCGAAACTTCGTTTTTGGAACTGTTTCAGAGCAATCTTTTCATTAAAAAAACACCTTCGAGATTTAACTTTGTTAACCGACACCAATAATATCAAATAATAGATGATTCACAATATTTGTAGTACGTTAACAATGGAGAAATGTCCGGTAAGATCAGAAGATGTTCAGTAAGATAAGAAGTTCGATAATAAGCGAAAATTATAACCGATCAGGGTACAAATGATCAATCACTATGTAAAATGATATCACTTGTATAAACAAAAATGACAGATATTGATTTAACTTTTTCACGCAGAAATATTTTCGTATTACCTCGTTCTGTAGAGTATGGGTTGGAAATAGAATGTGGCAAACATGCAAACATAGAATGTGTCTTTATATATTCGGAAGAAACGGACAACAAAAACTGTTTTCCAGCACCTATACAGTATTTTAATAAATAAAATTCAGGGCGTTTTCCGAACCACCAACTCGTACCGTTTCGATGACACAAACTTATAAAATTTTAACAGTAGAAGAGTTATTAAAAAAAAGCAAAAGTTCATTACGCGGTGACATTTAATAAGATTTTGGAATGGTTCGCTTGGAAAGAGTGAAACATTTTATTTTCATGAAATATGGCAGAACACAGGAAAAAATTAATGGGAAAATAAACGTTTTAAGTTAAGAGAAATTAGCTTTATTAAACTACTGACAAACCGAATACCATAGGTTATACATAAAATAAAGGAGGCTTTTGTTTGTAAACAAAATTAAAAATAGGTTCCTACCTCTTCTACAGAATCTCTTCTACAGGAAATTTTCAATGTGCTTTCCTCATATTCGGCTTCTCAGGCAATAGAAATTTATCAAATTTTAGTGAATTTTGGGCTGCCTTCACTTCATACGTTATTCACTTTAGTTGTAGGAGTAACAGACAAAAATTCATTTTTTTACAAAAGAAAGAACAGTCTATTCCTTTCAACGCACTGTGCTGCTTACAATTAATGTTTTTAATTAATGCAATATTCGCTCTTTCTTTCAAGTAAATAATTCTGTCGTTAATTAAAATTTAATTCTTCGCTTAAAACCTTGATTTTCCCGTGGTAACTTTTTGTGGGGTCGACCTAACAAATTAACAAATTCTTTTAAAATTGATTTAATAGAGAGAAAAAATTCCCCGATCTCTAGAGGGTTTCCCTAGAGCGAAGCGAATTTTTCAGAAATATAAATTTTATATGTACGTTCTATCTAAAGTTTAAATTTTACTGGATAACTCACTCTTTATACAATTTAAGGTAGATTTTTAAAAACGTGATAAGTTCCGATGAAAATTGCGTAGTTGGTGCAATGGGGGGAAAATTGTTCTTTTTCTGGAACGGGACGGTTTTTCGAACCAGCCTGTACAGATAATGTATACATACAAACAATGAATACAAATAAATCAAATGTACTACGCATATCGTACTGGTAATTTTAAAAGGTATTTTTCTTATAATTTTAAATTGTAACTATTGTCATGTTTTTTGCAATTGGAAAATTATTTAAACAAATATTACTTTTCGATATACACGTGGCTATTTTGAATTGAGGGTGAAATTCATTATCAGTAGGTATGAAGTTGAAAAAAAAAGTGAGTCAATATTTACAACCAACATCACTTATATTCACAATAAAAAGACAAGCTTATATTTAATAATTATTTCATAAAAAGGACATTCGTACTTCCCTAGTTTTTACAGCGTACAAACCCACTTGACGTATAGTGTATAAGACACTATATTATAGCGTTAATAAGTGTAAGAAAAATTTATTTACATTTTTAACACAATGTTTTCATCACGATTTTTATTATTTGTGAAAATTTAACATTTTTATATAATTCCAGAAGAATTGAACATTTATCTATATTTTGTCAAGTGTTTTTAAATATTTGCAAAACAGATCATTCTTAATTAGCGCTGTATGCGTCAGTCTGATTCATTTCATATTTTATTAATAATTTTAAAATTTCAGGAGTACGATTTTTTTTCATTGGCCTATGTCATATAGTTCAGAACTGTTTAATAAACTGCATGTTTAATGGGCGCGCGAATAATGTAAATGTATGTAAATATTTTGACTGTAATCTATATTTAATAAGCTCAATGGGTAATAACTATTATATAAATGGAAAGACGGACAATTGGAACACGGAGGTTGGTAGGCGTGTTCATTAAATATTCATTAACAATTAGCCCCGAGACACTTTAAGTCATTACAAGTCGATATGATCGACTATTCAGCATCATTAATTATTTTAATCTCTCATGACCGTTTTAATTCCAGTTTAAGATAAATATACAGGGTGTTTCGGACAATAAAACCTTAACAAGACATTATTCGTTACACAATTTTTTGATTAGTCATGAAATTCTTGTCAAACTTGGCATGATGTTCAACATCAGTATAGTGTCGTGGGTGAGAACCACTGTACAACGTTTTTTTCTAAATCGATGTCAAATAAAATTCCAAGTACTAAGCCGGGATTCGAACCCAGAAACGCTAACGTTCAGGACCCATATAACTCGGCCACTGCGTATCTTGAGTACCAGAACATGTATTTTACTTTACTCGTGCCATCCAAAACAATGAAGGTGTGCTATAGGTAACTTTAACCGGAGCGATTCAAACCAAAAACCCATTTTATTAAAAAATATCAACCCACTGTATCAAGGCTTCCAAAACGTTTTAGCGAGCTGACTCCTTTTGCCGAACAGGGCCCCTTTCATTCCAGTATTTACCATGAAGTTAATATGTTTATTTTAAAAAGTAAGTGGGGCCAGTATGTCGGTTTACGGCTTGTTGAAGAACAACTGGACGAGGATGTGTTTATCTAGCCATAACCTTGTCCCTGATGGCCCGCGACAAATTAATCTCCTGAGGAGGTCAGGTCGTTGGGCGGTGTACTTCCCAAAGGGAAGGGGAATATTCAAAAAGTCTCTTTAGACTATTAATTCTCATGTTGTTAACATCAATACAATAAAATAATATTTCATTTAGGGGAAGGGGATTTTTAAACAATTAAAAAATCAGGTGATTTTCTTCCTCAGATTTCGGACCATCTCTAACAAATAAACTGGTACAAGTGTTCAAAATCGATCGAATATTTCTTCATTGAGCTGTGCGATTTTCTGTTGTCATCTGAACTCGTGCTTTTGCTGTTGCTGATCATTTTCAGTCCCGTTTAGTCAAATCGTCATGACTGTTATTCATTTGTGCGTCTCGGAAACGAAATTACAAATTATTTTTTAGCATTATTGTGATGTTTTTCTTCTTCGCTATGTTTGTAAGATGCTAACTCGTGTTAAGTCGAATAGAGAAATGTCTCGCAATCGCCCCTTTTGTTTCTTAGTACGGCAACGTTACATAGTCTGCAGAACTGCGCGTGGCGATTGGTAGAACCAAAAATAAGCTGTAACAGTCCTTGAAGTCTTGTTTGTTTTGTGCTAAATGTAAGATGTTAGAAGTTATTTTGAAAATTAATCAAATCTTATAGGATAGTAATGTGACTACATTTTCAACGTAACGTTCACTAGTTTCGTGGTCCGCTTAACCAATTAATATCATACAATTAATTAAAGATTTAGTTGAGTTAAAAAGTCAATGTCACGAGCGGGATTCGAACCCACGACCTTCACCTTGATACGCCGCTTCTCTACCACTTGATCTATCGTGGCTTCGATCCACTCAATCGAACGCCAACTTGAAAAATTGAAGGGAAAATTCAATAGGTGGGGTTGAGATGGGAAGTTGGTCTCCGAGCGGATCGAAGTCACGGTAGCGGTAGAGCAGCGGCGTATTTAGCCGAAGGTCGTGGGTTCGAATCCCGCATGTCGCTAGGTATTTTATATCAACCAATACCATGAATATTAGTTAATTGGAAGAAGTTATTTGGTCAATAGGACCACGAAATATAATTGAATTAACATCTAACATTGCCCCTGGCTTGTTAAATAGCCGATTCTTGCAAGTCTAGGTCATCATTTTTCTCGATCTAACAAGACCTAAAAGGATTATCACAAAGACCATGAATAGCCCTAATGTATTACTTCCATCAGCAAATAACTTCAAATACTTTTTCATGAAAAGTATTTTTGTTCTACAATGCTAACACATTAATAATTCAACGTGGGCCAATCCATTAATTGTCTGTATGTTGAAACATATCCGCTGCAATGTTCGCCGGTCTTTAATTAAGTCTTCTCTTGTCCACGTTGACAGGACAGAATAAAATATAGCATCTTTCTACATGCAACCTGTACATAGGTACATATATCTAGTAGACAATGGTGAAACAGCTGGAGCTTTCAACAGAAGCGCTTGAGGGTAAAAAAAACCTTCCGGAACCACGTGGAAAACTGAATCTTTTTGGAGAAAAGCCGGAAAAGCTAGACGCCTTTGTCAAATGGAAAATGGTCTATAAATAAAGTCAGTAGAAATACTTTAATTGAATATAAAAAAATAATTTTTGCATTGTATAAATTTTTTTTCTACATCCTACATGTATTTGTTAAATTTAAACAGTGTTTATAAATCCCATTCCCTGAAGAAGATCTCAATAAAGACCGAAACGTTGACTCGATAAAGAAAATGTTTTTCTGAAACCTACACCAGACCGCGTCTCAAGATTTCCGAATAATCTATAAAAAAAGTTCTAAAGCTGAATAGTAAGTTATCGATAAAGTTTCAATAAAAACTCCAACAAAACTCATATGCTGATTAGATAAAAACTCAAAGAATTGATTGAATTGTCTATCTCTTTAAAACAAAAAACTGATTGTGGGTTTTCGGTCATTTTACTTGACTTCAAATAAAATTGCAAGTCGAAATCGGCCGAGTAGTGTAGCCAAATTTGCTGGCAAGTATGTAATTATAATTGCATTTTTTAATATTTTTTCTCGAAAATAATATTTAATATCGGTGTTCGAAGAAAATTGATATCTTTCACGAACCAAGCTGCTGCGTAAGTAGATGGGGATCTCACTTTGTAATTAGACCCCTCTTGAACTTTAACATTTCAACCGACAGTGAATCACTTGTGAATTGATGATCCAGCCAGTTGCTGACTAACTCCTAAGTCGTGTTTTAATACGTATGGACCACTTGTGGTGAGGAAAAAAGGCGTTAGATTCTACTTAACGTGTTTTCAATTAGGTCAGCAAAGTTTATCAGAATGATGCGTTTTTAGAATTCGACGTGGTATAATAATTGGTTTAGGCACAGATTTTAACTATTTCTTATACAATCCACTATTGATTATCGTACAATATTTGGTCCGTTTTAAAGGATTAGAAGTAAATTAAACTCAGTTAAATTCTCCGACTTGGTTTTCAATTGAATTTTGTAAATATATCTTTCAAAAGTCAATCCCTTCTTGGTTGATTTTTTCTGTAAAGCTTCTTTCTAAGGTTTTTAAAGTTGTACTATTTTTAACTTTAAAATTTTTATGATGGTCACAAAATCATGGGCATTGATGGAAGATGGAAGAATCAATCGTATGTGACCAGAGTGCTTAACATTTCTAGGGCTACTGTCCGAACGGTGTTCAATCCAAGATACTGTAGGTTACACAAGAAGACACGGATAAAATCGCCATCGTGACACATCTCAGAGTGTTGATGTACTGCAGTTCAGATCAAGTAACGACTTTAAGAAGTTATAAATGTTAATGTCATTCTATACGGCGAAGGCTTTCTGAAGCTTGATTGCGTTCGAGAAGGCCTGCCACTGTTCCAAAATTTCTTACAAGGCAAAGAACGGGTCGGTTAAGTTTCGCAAGAAATCGCATCGATTGGAATGAGAAAGATTGTATTAAAATCTTTCTCTTGGATGAGTTTCGTTTGAGGTCTTCTGACGGCCCAGAGAGGGTTGGAGTAGAACTAGGGAGCAATATATCACGCACGGTTTCACTCCGCAGAAGCTGTTGAGGTTGTGGTGCTACAGCTTGGGGAGGCATTTCTATGGAAGGTCGCGCAAACGTGATCTTCATCGAGGAATCCTTCAAAACTGCGCGATGCATTAAAGATACGTTATGAGAAGAAATTTTTCTTTATAGCGTGATAATGCAATGTCCCACATATCTTGGATTGTTGGTCCAGCATATAGTCCCGACTTAAACCCTATCGAACTCATTTGGAACGAGTTGTGAAGGAAGGTAAAAATTGACGCCAGGGAGGCTTGGTTATTAGGCGCTGTTAAAGAGGTACGAAAATTTTCCACAGCACCACATTTAACACCTCAAAAAATCGATGCCACGTCCAATCCAAGCGGATATCATGAGGAAGACATACTCCGTACTGAATTGAAAATTTTCTTCAATCCATTAGATTTCGTTGTCCGATTGATAAAATAACATATTTCAATTAATTAATCTTTATGTATTGGTTGAGACAAAAAACGTCAGTGACACAAGCGGGATTCGAACCCAGGACCTTCGGTTCAATACGCCGCAGCTCTACCAGCTGGGTTATCATGATTTCATTCCTCCTGAATACCCCCTTCCTTTTTGCCATTTTTCAAATTCCGTGTAATATATTAGATTCTAGGCGACAAACGAAATAGCCACGGAGAACTTAAGTGAAGATATACTTCATTCACCTTATTAAATCCATTAGATTTCGTGGTCCGATGGACGAAATAACATCTTTCAATTAATAGTCAACTTTATGTAAGGTGTGTGGTGATTAGTGACTGTTAATCAATAATTATTTAGAAATTGTGAGATGCGGTCTGGTGTGATGTAGGTTTCAGAAAAACATTTTCTTTATCGTGCCAACGTTTCGATCTTTATTGAGATCATCTTCAGGACGTGGAATTCACATTGTTGACAAAAGCACGGTATTGGTTGAAATGCAAAAGCTAGTGTCACGAGCGGGATTGGAACCCACGATGTTTTTCAATGTATTCATACTAACATCTTTTGTAAGGTTGTTTTACTTAGATTTAATTTTTTTTGTTTAACTGTATCTTACATTTTTCCTTAAAAACAAAATATAAAGATCGCAAGCATTTTGTAAAAAAAAAAAAAAATAAAACGAGGGTGACCACATTTTTGTCTCTAAGTACATTTGTGTCCTGTACATCCGTTAGGATTATTTACTCCAAAAATTAACCAATTTCTTTCATTTTTCCAATAATTGTACCATACAAA
This sequence comes from Cimex hemipterus, assembly GCA_039619505.1. Classification (NCBI taxonomy): domain Eukaryota; kingdom Metazoa; phylum Arthropoda; class Insecta; order Hemiptera; family Cimicidae; genus Cimex; species Cimex hemipterus. The sequence goes on along the minus strand of CM077105.1, from coordinate 22,382,454 downwards.
TTTATTTTAGTCGTCTCTGATTAACTTGCTTGTTTTGCCTGCCAGACAACTTGCCATAATTATGTTTCGTCTGTAAGTTGTCCTTTGATTAGCACTCCAAGCTTTCCTAGATCTCTACAAAATATTAGAAATCTAAGTTATTTTTATAATAATAATTATTATTATAATGATTAATTAAGATTTTTAATTGAGATAGAAAAGTCAATGGCACGAGCAAGATTCGACCCCACGATCCTCGGCTTGATACGCCGCTGCTCTATCACTTGAGCTATCGTGACCTCAAGTGAATTATTATTAAGTCCATTATATTAAGTGGTCTAATTGACCAATTACTTATGTTGATTAATTATTTTATGTAGGATCTTGGTTGAAATGAAAGTCATCTGTCGTAACTTAAGCAGTTAGAAATGCTCAAGCGGTAAGAGTATAGCAGCGGTGTATTGAGCCGAAAGTCGCGGGTTCGAACCCCACTCGTGACGCTAACTTTTTCAATTCAAACAATACCTTACATAAAAAAAATAATTAAAAGAATTTTAATTAATAATTAAAACAATATGAAATAACATAATTATTATTAATCCAGTATCCCCAGTTGTAAATCTAAAGAAATCAAACTAAACCAACGTAAATCTAATTTTTTCTACTTTTACTTTGTATTGGTTCGTCGTCATAAATGCGACGAGAATTGTTTTAAAAAGCGATAGATTATTTATCGTGTGTGATGTAATACAAGAAGGAAAAACAGTAAATACAGGCCAGGGGGGTCTCATATAAAAACCCGGCCGGATTATAAGTAAATGGTTACATTATTATCATTCTGATATTAATCGCGAGGAGATAGATTGACCCTTGTAAATTGGAGAAAAGGAAAGTCAATTATCAAACCCGTAATACGTTGATTTCGAGCTTTTATCAAAACCCACGGCGGATACTTTATCGCCTCAATGGCAACAAATTTATTGACAATACGAACGACTCCGGTTTTATTTTAATAGAAAGCTTGGCTTTATTTTGTTTTATGTTTTTAGCGGATTTAAGATACTATCGAGTCTCAGAGTAAAGGATTAGTGCATATCGATAATGATATTTAATCTGCAAGTTAGGTGCGGTTTTTAAAGCTGAGCATTAAGGGTAAGGAAAAACATAAACGTGCAATTCCTTGACAAGTAGATTTAAAAAATGTTACCAATTAAAATTAAATTACGTTTATTTACATTATAACGTATTTTTTTCTCCACGGAGATCAGTTTCTTGACCTCATATAACATAAACTCGGAAATTGTTATCTCAGCACTAATCGTGGTTTCTCTTCGCGTTATCAACAGCCCCGACGGAAACGTTATCTACTGTTTGGCGAAAGACCTTCGATTTACGACTAGAAGGACATGGGCCTTCGGAAGCCTTGCCACACCCTGTATATCGCATTAAGCGATTGGGGGTCCGAATCGAGAGGGATCCGTCTAGGCCGAAGGGCCCGGGGGAACTGAGAGCCGGTTGGAGGGCTGTGTTTCACCCAGGGCCTACAGAGGCCTCCACCAAGCACGCCCTATCAAAAAAAGGGGAAGGGTCCAGCACGCAGAAGATAACAATTAGTAGAACAATATACAACAACGATCTTATAAAATTGAAAATTGTATAATTACATAACTTAAATTGTATCACCAAGCAGGCTTATAGAAATACACAAATCGATCTTAAAGTGTATGCCTCTGTAAAGAATCTAATTAACTTTGTCCTTTACCATTTCAAAAAGCTAACGTTGTTTCTAAAAGAGAATTTCAAACCAGAATCATTTATTCCATCATCTAGGAAACTTTGGATATCGCAAAAATCATATATTTTTTGTTAGAATAGTACGATATACATATATTTCTCGAGTCTGGCCCTAAAATCTAAATTAACCTATCCACCACATTCTCGTAATTTGGAGATCATGACATGCGGTCTCGTGTGAGGTAAGTTTAGGTAAACTTTTTCTTAATCGTGCCTACGTTTCGAACTTTACTGAGATCGTCATCAGTGTTTTCTGTAAAGACGTGTCATTATTGTGCGTCGTGTTGAGAATGCCCAACTCGGCACTCTCAACAGGGCCATTTAATACATCTACATATAAAACAAACACTTTGAATCTGAAGATGATCTCAATAAAGTTCGAAACGTAGGCAAGATAAAGAAAACGTTTTTCTGAAACCTATGTCCCACCAGACCGCATCCCACGATCAATATGAAGTCAGTCCTACAAATAATCATTAACTAATAGTGACTAAACACCAAAAATAGATTTTCAGTCAAAGCATAACTGGCTGTATAAAATAACTATTGTTTTTTGCTCAAATAAACATCCCTACACCAAAAAAAAAAAAAAAAATGGATTGATCCAGTAATAATTGAATTTTATCCATCATATACAATAGTTATGAGTACGTAAAGCTGCACTCAGAATCATGTTCGCTTACATATACCTGGACCTCATGGAGTCACAAAATATAATGCTGTCAAGCGTATAGAATTGTGGAACTTCATACTTTTATAAGGCATACCACCGGTAGTCGCAACACGGCGACTCATCAGGTTCGAATCCAGGGTTGTTTTTTTAAAAGGTCGGCATATGTCCTGCAAACTGCCCTAAAACCAATTATTTCAAAAAAATAAAACTTCCAGAAACTGGGATCCATTAGTTGTTCGATTCCACGTAAAACAGTGGCATATTGAGCCTATGCTAACACCTAGAAAATAAGGAAACAGGTGTCTCCATTGGGGTATATTCCAATTTTAAATGACTTATTGTATCAATTAATTTTTACCTATCTGTTTATATTTGTAATAATTTATTACATACCCACTATGCATTTGCATATTTATTAAGTAATATTTTTAACATGGTTATGATTATTTCCACCAGCATTGAGTTTATTAAATTATTGTATATATTTTTCGCAAAGTACAAAAATTGTACGTTAACTAATTTACAGGAGGAGATTCAGGACGTGGGATCATTCATTTAAATGAAACTTTCGTTAATAATACCAGATCGTGTTTTCGACAATTTTGTGGCGTGAAAAAAATTTTTTATCAATTTAGTACTTTAAAAATAATATATTTTAGCCTACTTTACTAAAATGGTAGGTCATTTCACGTCCGAAAAATAAACACTTAAATTTTTTAACATGAATTAAAATAGTCATGCTGTGTCCCTCTAAAACCTGTGGCAGCATGATTTTGGAAAATTGAAAACTATATTTTTCTAAAAATTTTAGCCTATGAAATTCCCCCATTTTTTTTTTTTTTTTTTTTGGTGATCAAATAGTCATAACTCTAGAACGACTGCACCGATCTACCAGCAATTTAACGGTAGTTTAGAGCCTCCTAAATTATACGTAATGACATAAACGCTCCCTCCATAAATAAATGACAAGAGAAATTAAATAATACATTTTAACTGTTTTCGTTGCAATCGTGTTTATTTTGTCTCGCTTATGTCATATAATCGACACATTGACTAAAGTTGAAAATAGTTTAATCCAGTATTCCAACTGTTGTCATAAATTAAAATTAATTAGGGTTTTTATTTGAGATCAAAATGTCAATGGCACGAGCGGGATTCGAACGCACGATCTTCGGCTTGATACGCAGCTGCTCTACCACTTGAGCTATAGTGACCTCGATCCACTCGGGCACCAACTTCCCATCTCAACCCCACCTTTTGAATATTCCGTCCTTTTTGCCATTTTTCATTTTTTTCCCGCTCCTGCCATTGACTTTTTTAACTCAACTAAAAACCTTAATTAATTATAATGCATTAATTGGTCAAGCGAGCAACCTACTTTATTTGTAAGTAGAGTTTTTTTAACTTTTCCTAAAATTACCCTCTTTAATAGGCGAATAAAATTAGTAATTAATAAATAATTAAAGTTAATAAAATAAGAATTAATAATTCTTTTATTTTCCTAGATCGAAAATCAAATTAAAATTGTTAATAATACTGAACTTATTGCACAAAAATACTGAAAAATTTATTTAAAAAAGAATTAGTTAAATAATTAATTTTTTTCTCTTAGGGCCCATCGCCACGCACACACAAACTTATTCGCTCATACAATTTTAAAAACAAATTTAATTTACATACATTCAATTATCATGCCATTTATTCCAAAACCGGATATACACGAAGTGTTTCCAGTTTTTATCGGATTAGATACTGCTTAGTATAGCACTTTCCCCGTCTGAGTTGCACGTGTGCGCTGGTCCGGCCTTCGGATAAGTGAATCATCCTTCGATAAGGGGTCTTTGAATAGAAAAATAATAGAAGATAAAGGCGGTATACAATAAGACGCAGTTTTTGGACAAACAAATTGTCCGGAGGGAGAAAGGAATAAAAAAAAAAATCGCTCCTTTTCTCCTTTCCTGTCTGATCGTAATTTCCAAAAATAATTATCACGCACGAAGAGGATGGCGTCCCGGAGCGAAATATGGCCGTAAATTAGCCCATCTGTCCACTACTAACAAGGACAATTGTTGAATAGGCAAACGCCTCGATTATTGCGGAGTGGATAGAGTTTGATTGTAAAAATCAGCAAGATCACAAGAGACAAAGGAAGATAACATATAACATGATGACATTAATTGTAAAACTAAAAAAGAAAAATCAAGGAAACCGATGAAAAATGTTTTACCTGCATTTAATGTCATGATTCTTAGGTTCTCGCTGTTTTTCTGTGGTTAGATGAAAGCAACATAATTTCTTTCTTGTCAATATGAAAATAAGTAAAATTTTATGTTTTTTAGTATAAAATTAACTTTATCGCTGTCTAGGGCTGCTAACTGCATTCTTGTCTAGATAAGTGCAGTACAGGGGAATCGAAAATTGAATTATTATTGCTACTCTTGGCCTATACTGCTTTGTTTTCCTCACAAGGGGTATCAACCCCTCGATCAGAGCGAACCTCTTTTAACTTGCGATAATAACTACCAAGGGCGGTTCAAGTGGTCGGTTGATAAAAAGAACTGCTGAAGATGCTAGTTCTGAAGGTTCATGGTACGCGAATTGAGGTCAGTTTTTGTCGGAGAAAACAGATACGCAATGAAATTTTACTTGATTAGTCATGAAAATATGATGTAAAAGGATTATTTCCAATGTAATGTTATTTTTATTATTTCTATCGTGTTCTTCTCTATTCGTCAGCCCATTTACAAATTTTTTCTTGTTTACATCATAAAATTTTAACCTAAAATACAATGCGTTTTGAAGGACTATGACCCAACATTTTGTGTTGACAATTTTTTCACTGTTTAAAAACGTAATTATTCAGAAATCGTGAGATGCGGTCTGGTGTGATGTATGTTTCAGAAAACATTTTCTTTATCGTGCCGACGTTTCCATCATTAATAAGATCATCTTCAGGGCTTGGGATTTACAAACATTGTTTAAATTTAACAAATGCATGTAGGATGTGGAAAAAAGTGAATTTATATACATTACAAAAAAAATTTATTTTTTCATATTCAATCAAAAGTGCGTATTATTAAATATAGTTGCTTAATTTGACGAATTTTTCAAGATATTTTAAAATTTTAATTCTGTTCTCTATGTGAAGATAATTCTGAAAAATCAAATCCTTTCAACAGAAGTGTTATTCCTTGAAATCCAACCCTTCCAGGTATGAAACGGTGACCGTCCCAGCGGCGGTCATAAAAGGGCCGTTCTCGTCGTTAGACACCCGGAAGAAACCGCGACCCTTCCGCGACTGTGTCTCGCATTAGAAAAGGGCAAGGACGAAACCGAGGATCCATTAAGGGCTCCCGGATCCAATTCCCTGGAAAACGCAAATGCACCCCGCCGGCTAATGCACGGAATGTGGGTCGAGGGCGGAAGTATTACTCTTTAAAACCGTCCCTTTGGCATTGGCCCATTCCATAAACCGAGTGATACACATCGGGATTTACAGTTTTTCCACTGATCCTTATCCACCCCCCGCCCTTTCGACGAGTTTAGATTGTATGAGCTGCTGCATAATTTTAATACCAATCTCGAAGCGGAATCGCTTCCCGTCTTGAAAAGTTTATCTTCCGCAATTTATCACAGACTTTCATTTCGTCTCTTTATTAAATGATTTTATAACTTTTGTATTAAAATGAAGTCCAAACCTTGGGAAAAATTACAAAAAATAATGATTTATAACTATAAGAATGATTATCTTTAAACCATAGGGCTATTTTATGAATTAAATTATTATATATTATGTATATTCTACATTTTTCTGGGCGCCTGTCTGTCTCTCTTTTTTGAGAGTTCTTCATCACTATCACCCTCTCCTTCTCACTCTCATAGCTCTCTCTCTCTCTCTCTCTCTCTCTCTCTCTCTCTCTCTCTCTCTCTTTCTCTCTCTCTCTCTCCCTCTATCCCTCTCTCTATCTGTCTACCTACCTCTCTCACTTTCTCTTCTACTTTCTATCGTGTGCTTTTCATTTATTTTCATTATACACCTTTGATACTCCGTTTGTTAATTTCCCGTCCTATATTTTCTGCCCCTTTTTATCTCTCTTCATATCTCCAACATACTCTTTTTTTTTTTTTTTTTTTTTTTTTTTTTTTTTTTTTTTTTTTTTTTCATAGCTGCCTTAAAGCATCAACCAATGCAGCCCCCCCCACCGCACGAACCAGAGGGGCCACGGCCCCAGGAAGGAGGAGGCCCGGAGCCACACCTGCAGAAGGACGAGCACTATATAAACAGCGTGATGTTATCACTGAAGCTGAACTAGTGTTGTTTCGGCTCCTCCAGAAGGATGTGCATGGGCTGTGGACATCCACATCCTTCAAGAGCCGGGGTATTCTTTTTCACCCATACGCAAAGCGCCCGAACCTCCGCCGCGCTCGACCCCCACCAGCCACCCCCAGGGACCAAGGCCCCCCGACCACACGGACGGCAAAGGCCACACTAATTTATATCCTGTTCATTAATTCGGCAGTTTTAAGATATTGAAAAAGTTGATCTATGGTATCTGGATCGTCTTTTAGAATGTTATAGAGGGTTTGCGGAGAAGAGATGTGGTGTCTGTAGGCTGAGTAGATTGGACAGTGCAGAAGAAAGTGTTTTGTTGTAATAATCTCATTGCAACAAGGACAGACAGGGGGTGGTTCTCTAGCCATCAGATGACTCTTAGTGATCCTACAGTGGCCAATCCGTAATCATACTCTAATTATGTTTGATTGTTTAGGCCAATGTGAACACGTTTATTTTTGTTGCTGCTCCAGCTGATTCTTTGTCAGTCAATTTTCTGCGAGTGTAATTATCATTTTTTCTTTCCACATCAGAATTCAATGACATAAAATTAATGTTATCCCGAGAGTATAGACCTCGAAGAATGAAGGTTGAATAGAGGTATTTAATTTTTTATTAAATGATATTTTAACATTAATTTAAAATGCATATTATAATATATTCGTTATCGTTATTATTAAGTCATTGGGTAGTCATTTCTTGGGGGGGAAAACCTACGGCTATTTACATGAACCTGTTCCTATTTTCAATAGCAGAACAAATCATCAATTATCGCCTTTCAGAAAACCGCAATTTAAAAAAGCATAGTCACTCAAGATATCTAACATGTGTCTTTATGGTCTTTATCTTGTGTTGTTAGTGCGGTTGTAGACTTGCCTGGTATCTTTTTATATTAATACTATAATAACATTAAAATAAATTACGCTTCAGCGATTGATTTTACACGATAATTTTTGAAATGTGCCTATTCAGCCTGTAAAGATAGATTATCTATCCCGATAAATTTTTACTATTACGACCAGAAGTTAGTGTAAAATATAATCACATTTACAAAAATATTGCGTAAACTGGCACTTCCAATTAAACTTGAGTGTAACGAGTATAACTCGTTTTGAAAGGTGGTGTATCAATAAAGGTAGAATTTTAGAAAAGTGTTTTAAATGTTAAACAAGTACAAATACTGGGGAGGAATTTCGACAAGTTAGATCCTTAACCAAACCAATTTACACTTTATAAATCCATATAGGCATATAAATTTTACTTGGCTTTTGATCAAAGATGTTACCTACATTCTAATGCATGCCGAATTTATTAATGGACAAAAAATGTTATTGTAGTGTTTATATTTGTTGTGGAGTAATGTTTTCAGTGGTTTAATGATGGGAGAAAGGTCAAACACCTTAGACGGCCAAATTCTGAGGTACAAAAGTTGATAAGTGTGATTTGATCTTTTTACGATATCTTAGCCTACAGAATAATTTATAATTATACAGATATCGTGAGATGCGCTCTGGTGTGATGTAGGTTTCAGAAAAACATTTTCTCTATCGTGCCAGCGTTTCGACCTTTTGTTGAGATCATCTTCAGGGCCGGGAGCCGCCGATTTACATGCATTGTTTATATTTAAAAAATACATATAGGATGTGGAAAAGTGAATTTATACAATGGAAAATATATTTTATATTCAATCAAAGCATTTCTACTCACTTAAAATGTTTGTCTTCTGTGTAATTGTGCCATTGTTGCGCGTCGTGTTGAGAGTACCAGCGAGATTTTGCTGTTTTATGTTTATGTTGGATTTTGAAGGGGTGAGGAACGTATCTTTTTCCATTCACGAATTTCTCTAAATTCCTAAAGAGGAAAATCCGTTGGAGACATGTCTGGAGAATAATAACGTGCATGCTGAAGAACTTGGTAGCCAAGCTCATACAATTTGTTTACAGTATGTTTTGAAACAGCCTGGCGTTGTCGTGGAGGAGTACAGGACTATTTTCTATTTACCAATGCAGGTTTGTTTTTTGAGTAAATTTTTATGCATTGAGTCAGGTTCCTAGCAGTGCGATGTAGAGGTGCCGGTTTTACCTCTAGGTAAAAAGTAGTAGTGAATAATTCCAGACGGGTACTTTAAATTTGATTTTGGCTGTACTGGGCTTCATTTTTTAGCTCAAGTAATTACTCTTAATTACTAAGAAAAGGTCCGGTGCTTTTGCCTGGCGAGCAACGAAACGCACGTCTCAAGTCGCTTTAACTACTGTCGCTCAGTGAGCTCTGTGGGTCCCAAAGATCGAGCTTTTTGATTTTGCCTATGTTCCTTAATTTTCTTGACACTGTAGCTGCACTTGCATTTAGTTCCTCTGGCTCCTTGAAAGTGATTTTCTACCACCAAAAACTTAACGGCAGCGTTGTCCATTAAAGTCGAAGGTCTTCTACGGGGATTGTTTTCCAATTCGGTATTCCCTTCCCAAAAAATAAACCAACGGCGAATAATCCGTTCATTTATACTCCCTTCGCCAAACTCCTTACTGATAGTTATTTAGAATCGTGAGGTGAGGTCTGATGTGATGTACGTTTCCGAAAAACATTCGATCCAAAGTTTCGATCTTTATTGAGATCATCTTTGCCCTGAAGATGATCTCAATAAAGATCGAAACGTTGGCACGATAAAGTACATTTTTTTTCTGAAACCTACATCACACTAGACCGCATCTAACGATTCTGAATAATTATCGATTAACGGTCACTAATCTCCAAACATTGTAACCCACGTTTGTAAATTCCAGGCCCTGAAGATGATCTCAGTAAAGATCGAAATGTTGACACGATAAAGAAAATGTTTTTCTGAAAGCTACATCACACCAGACCGCATCTCACGATTTCTTATTGGTATATAACTGCCTGTTTTTTTTTTCTAATCTAACTGTCAACATTTCTATATGAATCATTACTCTTATGTCGTTGATTTTTTTTTTTATTACTAAAAAAACAGTTTAAAATTCCTTAATTTATCGTAAAGTTGAGATTGTGTATTTGGTTATGTCTTAAATGTTTAAGGGGAGTTTATTGAGTACTAATTGGTGAGCAATTTATAAACTTAACGGTACATTATTTTAAGCAATAAAGTATAAATTGTATACTTTATCGTGTAAATCTATTATAATACTAAAATAACAGCTGTATCTTTGAAATTTAAATTTCGCCAAATTCAGACGTTACACAATTTAATTAAATTGGATAAAAAGCTAAGTATTCTCATAAAATACATGTCATGTTTACAAAGTAACGTCTAGCACTTAGACTCAAACGTTTTTTATTAATAGGAACAATAAAAAAATATTTCTGTCTCGAGATCTCCCCTCGGTGTTTTTTCCTAATAGTCGAGCTGAGGGAAGGGTGTCAAGGCTCTGGTCTTTGACACATCATTTATTACTCTTTTTATTACAGCACCTGGCACTAATAACGTATTCAGGCCCGATTAGGCACAAATTTCCCACGAAAAGCGCCAATAATTCGTCGCTGGCGGCCTCCGGATGGCGTCTAAATTTGACCAATCAAAATTTCCAAATTAAACGTCTATAATATCTTATAAATAATGTTAATGTTACGTGCTATGACCTCTTTGAGGTCATTTGTTAGGTCCCGTTTTGTTTTGCGGATAAAGTACCGCTTAGTTTAAATCCGTTCGAGTGGGTTGGAAGTCACCTTGTGCAATCCCGGATTCCAAATCCAAGTTCAATAACATCTCAAGGACTCGTTTGAGAATTAATAAGACTTCAAGTTTAGTTTTGCAAGAGACACTCGTGGCCCGTTGATATTCCAATAATATATATTTCAATTCGTTGTTTATTTATTTATTTTGACGATCTTAAAAGCAAATTGAGCGCGGTTTAAGCCCTTGAAATTATACCGGCGAAGATGTTTTTTTGGTGAGGAAATTTAAAACAAACCTTAAAATAGAAACAAAAGCATATTAATTTACTGGTTTTACTGAAATCAAAATTTTTCTTGAAAAAGAAAAAAAAAACATTTGTGGTTGCTTAACACAATCAAATGTCAGAAGATAAGGAAAATGAAAAATGATTTACAAATAATCAATTTTTCTCAATATAGAATCGCTGACTTTGAAAATTGTAATTATAAAAAACAGGTAAACAATTGAATAACATTTAAGGTAACTAACTGAGAAGTCCATTAAAATTATATTTTATTTAAAAAAAAAACGCAATTTAAATAATAGTTAATTGACATTTTGTTCGTTTTCTGTCTGGAGGAAAATGGTAGAGAACAACATAGCGAGACATAGCGGACCTGGTGGATCAAAACTGCATTGTACTGGCACTTTTAAACCAACCATCAGCAAAATAATGTCGATCAACGGAAATTAAAAAAAATTAAAAAATAAATGCGAAATCAATCACCAAGGCAACTATCAATTTATATAATTACAAATATATGGGCCTAATTTGTCCGGACATCATGAACTGGAACAAACTAGGACAAAAACATTAACTGTCAAAGACGCCGACAAAGATATAGCCGACAGACTATTTTGACCTTCACGTACATATAAAAAGGACCCGAAAATCTCACAAAACCTACCACCACTGAAGGGGGCAAAATGCCGAGAACAACAAGAACAGGTCAGAAAACCAACTCGTCCGCCACCCCAGCAAATCTTCAAGGTCAAATCTCTCAATTTAACTTTACAACATGTAGCATTTGTTACTTGTACAGTTTTATGTAGCATATTTTAACAATGTATTTTTAATGTGGGTGGGATAAATTCGCAAGTAGTCGGTCGTTACGTAGTAAGTGCCACGACGCGCCCAGTTTCGATGTGTCACGATGTCTAGTTGCTTTATGCTGTTACATGTCTGGACACACCTTTAAGCCTTTAATATCGCAAGAGAGATAAAGCATGAATATTAAGATTACTTTTTACATGCGATTCTTTTATATGGAGGACAACCGCTTTAGGGATATTACTGATTATTTTTTACTTGTCATTTGAATGTATATGCAGGGTTTATCAACCACTGTAGGTCACGCATTTAATTCTGTAACGATTAACTTTAGTCAAAACTGGCCTTATACAGACCCAAAGTTAATTTTGGCAAGGAATTTTGCGGAGGTAAAAGATTAATTCTGTGTAGAGATTAGTGAACCCGACACGCAAGAATGGCACGAGTACACAGAACACTTTGAGCCCTGAAGATGATCTGAATAAAGATCGAAATGTTGGTATGATAAATAAAATGTTTTTCTGAAACCAACATCACACCAGACCGCATCTCACGATATCTGAATAATTATAGATTGACCTAGCTTTCTCATCTAGCGGGGAAATAATATTCTTTGTTATTTTAAATAAGACACCTCTTATTTTTATTGTACGATTCGATTCTAGATTTTATTTTATGCCACTTTTACTGAAGGAAAAATTTTTTAGGTTCTATTCTTCGTTCTAGCCGCTGGATTCGAACCCAGGACCTTCATCTTACAGTGATGGGCGCCCGTCAACGCCTAAACCGTTACGTCCACCAACGCCACCTTGTATGTTCAATTCCGTCTAGTGAAATTTCGAATGTCAATGACCTCCCTTATTGTAATTTTTGTTTTTGTTATTTTCTCGAAGTTAATCCTTTTGATATTATTCGGATTCTATCGCACGCATGATGTATACTGGAGTATTTACTTCATGTTTTACTTTTGTAATAATTTGTATACAATCAATGAGAAGAGAAGGACGCTTGTTGCTTTTGTTGATGCTGACAGTTTAAAATTATTATTATTATTATAAGCTAAGCATAAAAGCAATCCCATAATTCCTACGGTACTCTGAGACGCTTTCTATCCTAAATCTTTTTCGAGCCAAAAAGGGGCATCTTGTTACAAAAATCATACACGCGTTTTCCATCGGGTATAACTAAAAATGGTCGATCCGATCAAAAGTTTCAATTCAGTAAAAGTGGCATAAAGTAAGCTCTAGAATCGAATTATACAACAAAAATTTATTATTCTGATTAAAATTTAAAAGAAAAGTTAGCTGTATTTCCCAGCTAGGTGGGAAAATAATGTTAAATCTGTTTCCACCACGCGATTCCTAGCCAAAATTAACTTGGGGGTTTCTAAAAGACCATTTTTTGCCAAAGTCGACCGTTTCCGGATTAAATGGGTGGACTACAGAAGTTGATATACCCTGTATATATACACTCAAATAACAAGCAAACAATAATCAGTAATAGTATAAGGCCTTTTATCTCGAATAGGAAGCGCACGTAAAAAATACTGGTTGTATTCATGCTTTATCTAGTTGGATTTGGGTTTAAGTAGAAATAAAAGGTTGAAACATATGAAAAAGTAGCCATTGTATTAATAACATCACTTAAATAACTGAAAACGTTTAGAATCTTACACCTCTTTTTTTTGGGGGGGGATTCAATAATCCTTTAATCATAGATATTTTCTTGTTGGTAGATAAGTAAGTACACACTTGCACTATTTCGTTTCCGAACCCAAATTAAAAAACATTTAATAAATTCATTCACAATTTCTCTTCATCAATTTTTTCTTCTCGGATAAAAGTAATTAAAAAGCGATAATTAATTAAGGTCTATAGTTGAGATGAAAAAAAGTCAATGGCACGAGAGGGATTCGAACCCACGACCTTCGTGTGATTGAGATGGGGAGTGGATGTACAGGTGGATCGAGGACACGATAGTTCAGGTGGTAGAGCCGTATCCAGCCGAAAGTCGTTGGTTCGAATCTCTCTCGTGCCATTGAGTTTTTTTCATCTCAACTAAAAAGCTTAATTAATTGTCATTTATTAATGGGTCAAGCGGACTACGAAAATAGTGAATTAGCAATTAAAAAGATATTAAATGGAGTACGTTTTATGAAATCCGCTGGTCCCTAGTTTAGAATCAACATAATTTTTCCACTTTGAAAAAAAAAGTTTTTTTTTTGTTTTTTTTTCAAAGTTCTAGCTTATGTCGCTAACGTTTACAAGTTTAATATTGATCACATCTTAACGCAATTTTCATGCTAACAACGGATTTATCTAAAACTTTTTTGTTTTGGAGTTATCATTGTTTATTTGAAGCAAGGACGTGAAATCGTAAAAAAGGAATAGGGAGATTCGGACCATTGTTAATGAAGAATTATTGGTTCCATTTTGAATTTATTACATTGGTAAAGATTCGAGTGGTCCAGTATTAATGTGGTTCGATTTGTCATTTTATATCTGATCAGAACGTTTTCCCGTTTTTAACGTCTTGTGTTGAAAGGGTGTGTAATATCATGACGCATTTTATCTATGTGTTATGTTTTTACATGATATTTTGTTATCAGTGTATCGTTGTTCGACGTAATGTTACGATTATTTTATCTGCCCAACTTTCGTGCCTGTTTGCTGGCGTAGTATAAAGAAATGGAAAGTCGTCCCTTCGTGTTTGCATCTTCGCCCCGAAGCCAGTGCAGAATTAGCAGGTCGAAATCTCCTGGAAGCCAGCCGGGGGAAGAAGTAACAGGTTCTCGGGGTAATATCAGGGTCGAGATAAAAATTATACCCTTTGGGAGGGGGGGCCCCGGGTGGGGGAAGAAGTGGGGACGGGAGGGAGTGGTGCCCATTGGAGGATCCAGAGTCGAGTCGGCGTAGCACAGTAGCTCCTAAACGGGGTAGCCGAGTGGACCTCACAGCCAGATTAGCTCTGAAGCCCGTGCAGTGAACACGCGAGAGAGAGAGAGAGAGAGATCGAGTGAGCAAAGTGTGATTGTGAAATCTTTAGTGATGGCCGTACCATTCAACGTGCCTGACGAGGAAGCAGAAGAACGCAGGGTCGTTCGGATACCCATCTGCGAGTTTATACGTCAATTTATACAACCAGAAATTTCCAATTTACGTAAGTTGAAAAAAATTATATGTTATTATTAATGGGGTCGAGATAAAACATGAGTGTTCGGTTCCAACGGTGTCCCTGAATTTAAATCTCCTTCGTGAAAAGGCTTGTTTTACAAGGTGTTTCTATCATCTAATAATCTTGGTATATGACAGTGTTTTTTCTTCTCAATCGCGTTTCATAAAATTTTTTATCAGGTTGTTAATGGAAGTTTTTTAGTCGAGTTTTTAAGATTTGAAGTGTTGGAAGTTTTTTTGGTTCGAAAAATTTGATCCTTCAGCGTGTAAAGAGTCGGGGTCTCTTCAAGGGATTTTTGTTGCAGAACCCGAGAACCCGAGGCCTGAAGGGCCGGTAATCCTCGTCCTCCCCGAAGCGGTCTTGAGGGCCCGTAAAGCCCCCTCAGCACCCAGGAGGCGACGAAGAAGACAGGAGAAACACAACCAGGAAATGCCTCAGCAGCACACGCTCAGCCTCGGCATAGAGCTGAGGCATGTCGAGGAGCACACCTATCAGGTAAACAGGCGACCCGGCGATCCGCGACGACCCTGGCACCCGATCGGAGATCCTAATTGTCAAATCTATGTTACAGTCCGTCGGGCAGACGAAGAAAAGGCGCAGGGAATCGAAGACGTCCAGCTTCTTCTCCCTTCTCCTACCGACGCCGCTCCCTGGTTCTATATGGACCACTGTCATCATTCTCGTCGGATGGAGGATACTCACAAGGCAAAGGTGAAGAACTCGCCCACTGATAGAAAAACACAAAGAGGACATTCACATAAACGCAAACCTATATTTTAAAAAAATGGGAGACAAGTTTTTAAGTAGTTGTCATTTTATTAGGTATTTTTAAAAAATATTTTTATCTACTTATTAGTACTGATTTAATTTTTCTTCAGGATAGTTATATTATGAACATAAAAGGGAATAAACCTATTATATCGCAGATTTAGAAATTTACTTTTTTTGGTGTAATACACGCGCCTAGATTGTTACCGCCACCACTCAAAGAAATACTCGGGATTAACAAATACATAGGGGCAATTTTCAATTTTCCAGATTTCAAAAACGCCAGATTTTTCCAACGCTTCGCGAATCCGAAGACGTCGAAGAATCGAGCTAGGGTTCAATAACATATCTCAAGGACCTTTCAGAATTAATAAAAGGGTTTCAACCGAGGATTCGATTCCGTTTCAGCGCTTAACTTTTCACATATAACTACAAAATCAAACATATTCATCAAGTTTTAAAATTGCCAATCATTGCATGAATCCGCTTACTCTGATTTGTGCCCCTGTAAGTTTTTCGAGTACTTCCACTCCATGTAAAAAAAAAATTGAGTTGCGGCGGTAAGGCTAGGGCGAAAGCGAAATTAAAGAAGTAACGTTCCAAAGATCGTTTAATCATATTTTTTTAAATTCTTTCGCGTTGATCTCAGCCCAACGGCCACGTTGTCCCCCGGGTTAAATTTAAGTGTACAGAGTTTTGTTCCATAAATGTATATTTTTTATAAGTTATTGTCTTAAAAGCGGCTTCCCCGTCAACGGAAGCCCTGATACGGTTTTCAAATGATCTCTGATAAACATGGTAGAGAGCAGTGATGACTAGATGCATACCTATCTACCAGAAGTGTAAATAGAATGAAAAAAAAATCTCCGTCTTTTATTTTTAATTGAACATTTATTAAAGGGAAAACTATTTGGAACAAGCAGTCAATTTACTTAAAAAATATATATAAAAACTCATAAGTTTAAAAAGAAATATATATGTTATAAATTGTAAATATGTTTTTATGTGTTAGTCATACTTAGCATTTTTTTATTGTCATTATCTGTAAATTGTGTGTTTTTTTTTTTAAATTTCCCCGAGGGGAAAGGTGTGCTTGTAAATAAGAGCTTTATACAATTTTTTGGATTGGTTTCATGAAAGCAATCTGTGGCTCGCGCTGGCCGATTATCTTTTTTGATTTTTTTTTTTTGATAAATTCGAGCGCGAACCGCGCGCATCAAAGCATTCTGTGATGCTTGACCGATGATCTCAGGGGCGGCGTCCACCCCCGGGCGCCCCTCCATTTTAATATAGATTTGTATATTGTGTATAAAGGATTGTTTTCCTTTTTTTATTATTATTTTTGTTCGGTATATTGTAATCCTAGTCATTGTAAGTCGTAGACTAGGGGACTTGTGTAAATTATTTTACTGGCAACTATTTGCCAACCACGTGACCAGTTTTCAAAAACGTCCTCATGCCAAAAAAAATTGTGACGTGGTCTTTTTTTACTATAGTATAGAATACAGGTGCATATGAAACGTTGAAATTTTGACTTTTTTATCATCAGTCGTGCCAAAAAGAATCTATTTTCTTTCGAGTCTGTGACTACGATTTTTAATCCAATCAAAATTAATTCAGTCATTTTATACATTTATAATCTATCTTCTTACAGTATTTTATCACGCCGAGAATAAATAGACTGTAACAATTTTGTTCTTAATTTCAAGGCCGTTTAGTTTTTCCCCATTCAAGTAATTATTAATCTTAACTTGATATTCCCTACTGGGTATTACGGGTTTATTACCCGGTTTATTATTGTTATCTGAAAAGTATTAATTTGTAATTGTACTCTTGTTATTTTATAAATCACATCGATTCCAAGCCACTTCAAGTTTGCGTAATATTACGAACATTTTTCTAACTGTGTAAATGTCAATCCTTGGCTGATTTATTATGTTTCTTTAATTTTTTAAATTCAATTAATCAATCATCGATGAATTTTCAATAAAAATTCCTAAAGAGTGCCTTTTAGTGTTCACATTTAAAAAAAAAAAAAAGTGGAAATTATTCATTATGACATTTCATATGCACCGAAGCAGAGTATAACTGGACAGGTTTCAAACATTCTAAATGAGTTGAATAAATATTATAAATTTAAACCAAACAAAATGGCCTAAACGAAAAAAAGAATGTGATTTTTTAAAACAAAATTCGGCTCAGGAAAGAAAAAAAAATTGTCAGAGTTGGCTTATTAAAGAGAAAAACGAAAATTCAAAATTATTTTTCAAAAATAAAAATTGTATTTTGATATATTTAAGAAACCGAATTAAGAATGTGTAACTTTTTGTACTCTGAAAGACTTTTACCTATTGTGTTTTTGTTTTATTAAGTTTAGTTGCCCTCCCTTGAGTTTAGTTTTTGAATTGTGTTGCCCTTAGATTTATTTGTAGGAGTCTGATCTATTGATTGCTGACCCTTGACGCTCACTACCCAATTGTCTTTCACCTGTACATTTCTCCCAATTTGTATCTTAGTGGAGTTTTTATTGTCCTTTAATTGTAACGAGGAGGAGGAGGAAGGTTTTATTTTGCAAGTTACGCATTTAAAATATATGATTGTTTGGACATTTTTTATTGTAAAGATTTTATATGATTACTGGATAAAAATTTATTAATAAAAACGCCGAATGTTTTTCAAAAATTTTGAAAAAAAATGGAATTTTTTGTGATTAGCATACCTCAAAATACGAAGACAATACTACGAAACCCACGTCAAGGCAAAAATTGTTTTTGAACGTATTTAGGTGAAAGGCATTTGGGAAAGGGCAAAAATTTTTATTGAAACCAAAAACTGTAAAAATTGAACAAAAATAAAATGTTCACAGTTTTAAAACAATTCGAACAAATTTTTGCCTTACGTCCGGTTTTCCCATCCCACCAAAACTCCCAGCACCCTGTAAAAAAAAAAAATTATCTCAAAAGGTAAATCCGCTTTCAGCTTGCTTTATTGGTTTCGAAATTATTTTTCTTCCCAATGACGACACTATTTTATTTTCATGTTTCACAATTCTAGCAGGTTCCTTCTTGTATTTTTAGCTTACCTTTATTATTTTTTTTTATCGGAATGCTTTCTAAATATATATATATATATA
>CM077105.1:22322718-22348722 GCA_039619505.1 Cimex hemipterus | reverse complement strand
TTTTTTTTTTTTTTTTTTTTTTTTTTTTTTTTTTTTTTTTTTTTTTTAAATTAAATTAAATTTTTTTATCACTCACTAACCAGGTTCAGGTTGTTAATGACCTCCGAAGCCTTGCCAGTGGATCTTTGATCAGGATCTTGCAAGAACCTGCACCTACACAGACCTTCACAGAAACATAAAATGTGTTCTGCGTTGTCCTCTACTTCCTGGCGAATCTACACAGCGTTTCTTTTGTCTGTACTCTATCCGGTGCATGGGATTTCTTAAGTGGGATTGCTCTGTCAGGAGTCTGTAGCCTTGCTAGCGTCTCTTTAGTGTAGGGTCTAGCTTGTGGTTTTTTTCTATCCTATTTGCAATAACCTGCACCTACACAGACCTTCACAGAAACATAAAATGTGTTCTGCGCTGCTCTCCACTTCCTGGCAGTATCTGCACAGTGTTTCTTTTGCTTATACTCCTATCCTGTGCATGTGATTTCTTAAGTGGCAGTGCTTTGTTAGAAGTCCAACCAATCTTTGTTCGGTTGCGGTTGCGTTCTAGTAATTCTTTTGCATGTTTTGGTGATGTCCTTCTATGAATCTCATTGCGTTATTCCTGTGATTCCACCACGTTTTGGACTCATTAAAGACCTATTTTACGAGGTTTTGTGGCAGGATGCTAAGCCTCAGTAGGATAAAAGACCTAGAGAGTTCATATTGCCCCTCGTCTGACAACATGTCAAACTTTTGGTTGCCTCTGTCCCACGTGCCAAGGAACCCATGCCAGGGTCAACCCATTAGTGCCAACTTCCGTTAGGGTCTCCATGTAGTTACATACAATCTTTGCCATAACCTAGCACTAGGCGTGGGCCTTTAGTGGTGCCTGACTGTCAGAGATCAAGGCTATCTTCCGGGCGTTTCCTAACCTTTTTATTTTCTTAGCCGCTATAATTCTGACTAGAAAACAAAGCACATTTACCTTGGTTTACCCTCCGTCTGTCATCTCTAACATTCCTGCTCCCCTGCCTTGCCGGTTTTGGACCTGCCAGTGTACCAGTAGGAGTTTGCCTTGACTTTTTGACAAAATTGTATTTTGGAGTAGTGGCATCGATTGGCATGCCTAATATGGCATCTGCCTAACTCCTCCCTAAGTTTCCATTGTTTGTTTACAGATAATTAAATACAAATAAGCTGCCTTTTTATCCTATAGGTGTAATGCCTTGAGGACATAAGTTTCACAAGTACGAAGACAGAGTACTATGGTTTTTGACAAAGTGGTTCGCGTGGACCTGACCCGATATCATTTTTTCAAACTTTAAATAATACCACTACGATAATACCACTACAGTACTGCCGCAAGTCTTGGAGTAAAGTACGAATAAATTTATCCCTTGCTTGAAAAAGAAATCTGAGTTGGTATTAATGGGTCTCTCAACCAAATGTTGAATTTTATACAAAACCTAAACTGGAAAGAACGAAGGTTTTATAATACCAGTTTTATGATAACATTCATTGATTTCAAACTATAACTATGCCAATTATAAATAGCTGTTAGTTTACTAAGAAATATTTGTAGAGTAAAAGGCGTATTGTTAAATTTAAATTGCACCCTGGTTGGGGTTGGTTTCCTAATAGGATATATTTCATTGCATGAAAGAAAATTGAAGATTCTGATTTTTGAAGATTTTAAATGAGTCGATGCCATTAGATTAGCTAGGTAATTAGCTCGTTTACGCGAAGTATTTCTTTTCTTCAACTTAAAATATGGACTGTAATACGAAAAATCCTTCATTTTTGATCAATTTTTAAATTTTTTAAACAAGCTCGCCCTATTTCCCATGAATTTTCCCTACCCTCGGTTTTATGAGTAGTAACTTCCCATTGTCATGTGGACTTTATGGTACGGTGAATTTCTCCCTAACCCTCCCAACACTCCCACAATCGGAAAAAGGCCGTTAATCCAACCCCGGAATTAGGGCAGGATAAGGGTTCGGCAAGTCACGAGGACACCTGCGTCCCGGTGCCTAATTGGAAACAGAACCAGTGGATTAGCAACAGTTGTCGGCGAGGGTCGGTCTATTAGTTAACAAACTGTCGGCCCCAGCACCCAATCCGCCGTATCACGAGCAGGCTTATAGCTAATTATTATTGATATCCAATCCATTTGACGTGTTCCCTTTTCAAACTATATTTTCCAAATTAATTACACTGCCAATTCACAGTGGCTGCATCCTGTTTCACGACGAAAATCCGGACTTTTCTCTTCTGAAAGCAGTTCCGTTGGAATTATGCAGTGATAAATGTCTGTCGTTTGGTCTTCTTGGCCAAGATAGAAAAACATTCCATTTATTTTTTAAATTATTTTATCAGCTTCGACTTAATTATATAAATACTCAATTAATTATACACAATTTTTTTGAAATGAAAAATTTGAGTCACAGGCGGAGCGCACGACTTTCGGCGCTGCTGTATGTATCGCTTGAACTAAGTGACTTCAATCGCCCATGCCACAAACTTCCCATTTCGACTACCCAATTTTATCCAATTGTAAGCTTCTATAGAAACATTTTTTATTAACGACTGTATGGGCGCGACTGGGGCCGCAACGTTTTAAGCATTGACACGGCGTTATTCACTGTAAGGTGAAGGTCCCGAGTTCGAATCCACCGGCCCTGCATCCGAACGCGACGCACTTACAAATTCACCGGCAGGCTGAGGGTTTATATGACGACTTCTGTTGCTCACTCTTTAAAAGAAATGAAATGATATTCTGAAATGCAACCTTTTTTTTCCTTTTTCTGCATATTCTTTTTCTATAACTGTAGTTAAGTGTTTAAACATTAAATGAAGTTTTCTACAATAATTTTTTTTGGGGGGGTTCGCAACAGCAGAGGTCATATAAATCCTCAGGGTGCCGGTGTTTTTGAAAAAAGCCCATTTGTAAGTATGTCGGGTTCTAATGCAGGGCCGCTGGATTCGAACCCGGGACCTTTACCTTACAATGATGAGCGCCGTTTCAAAGACTGAACCTTGCGGCCACCGATTACAATAGTTATTGTTATTTCATACAATTCATCGATGGAACATCGTGGGGTACAGCGGTGATTCGACCCAGGACCACGAGTGTGATCAAAGAAGAGGCGGATGGCCTAATCACTCGTTTTCATTTTAAAAGAAAGCTAAGAATATTAATATTACGAAAAAAATTATTTATGTATAAATTATAATACGACGCATAAAAATATCGCCTTATTTGTTGATTCACAGATGTGATTCTAGATTACTACTAAATTTGTAATTATCTTAACAGCTTCTACTTAAGTATACTCAACTAATTATACACAATTTTCATTTTCAAAAAAGTGTGCGTATAGAGTACTTTCCATTTAGTTACAACAGCTAAAGATAGTAATTTCTTGATTTATTATGTTACAAATCTAATTATGCAACATTAAACAGTTTATCGGCCTAATTGTATCGACGTTTTGTTCACTGTTTTAAATTTTTTTAATTTAAATTGTTGTTCTTTAAATTTTATCAACGGTATATTTTAGGTTCGATAGATATAATTCCATTCATAAAAATATCTATAATTTGTTTTTACGATTTGACAATTCACTGTTCGATCTACAGTGCATTTCAAGGAAGTCCTTGTTTTATTTGTTTATAAAACGACGTTTTAACCTGTTGATTTATGTGGGACAAAAGGCCCTGTAAAATTATAGCGATAATGGTAAATATTTAGATATATTATCGTGCAGAAATTAACGTATCATCTTGACTATTGTGACTTTTTGTTGAAAATCTTTTTGTTTTCTTTTTAGATTTTCTATTTTTTGTTAAACACTCCTATTTCAGATTCTTCCCAAACAACATATATATATTGTAGATCAATATTTGTACCATTAAATTAGGGACGGGGAAATCATTCCAATCCTAAATTATTCGTGATCATCCATTTGGTTTTGCGGAATTAGTATTTAACAATCCATTGTCTTCGTAGACACTATCACCTCATTTATTAGTTTTAGGCTGTACGGTTTAGAGACTTTATTGACGCAAGCCAAACTTTTGGTCCAGTTTGCCATCCTAGCAGTGTCTTAAACTTTAAAACTGCTTCATGACAGGTATTTGCGAGCCTCCATCAGCCACTCGAAACTTCAATTACACCTCACGCTACTGGAGTGATGGTGTGCAAAGAATATAATAAAATTTAGGCACTCTCAACACGACATGGCACAATTACAAAGAAGACAAACACTTTGAGCCTTGAAGATGATCTCAATTGAAGATCGAAACGTTGGCACGATAAAGAAAATGTTTTTCTGATAGCTACATCACACCAAACCGCATCTCACGATATCTCAAAAATTATCCATTAACGGTCACTAATCTTTACACATAAAATTTGACACAAAACAATCCACTCACCTAACATTCACCGTCTGTAAGATCTTTCGGTGTGGTGCCTACCTTGGATGTTGAATCAAATCACAACTTTGCAACATTATCCTTAATGTATGGTGATTAGTGACCGTTAGTCGATGATTTTTCGGAAATACGGACATGCGCTGATGTACGTTTAAGAAAAACATTTTCTTTATCGTTCCAACGTTTCGAACTTTATTGAGATCATCTTCAGGGCTTGGGATTTACAACATTGTTTAAACTCAACAAATACATGTTTTTTCCACATCCTACTTGTATTTGTTAAGTTTAAACAATGTTTGTAAATCCCAGGCCCTGAAGATGATCGCAATAAAGATCGAAACGTTGGTACAACAAAGAAAATGTTTTTTTGAAACCTAGGTCACATCAGAGCGCATCTCATGACCTCCGAACAATCATTATCATTAATAATCCCATCCTTTTGCATATTATATGATTTTATTATATCTGAATTTTTGTCGCTTTACGATGAAGACTTTTCCCCTTTGTTTGTTTTTTATTATAAGTATTTTTATTATTACGTTTAACTTTTTTTACGTTTTTAAGTTAAAACCTGGTTTTATTCCTTATCCTCTTTATTATTAAGTCTTCATTATAATTATTTTTTCTCTATTAATAATTTTTCTCTCAACAACAACCTAGATGTAATCCATGCCTGAACTATGCTTTGTAAATAATTATACTGCTATATTCATGGAAATAAAAAGCATTAAAAAAAAGAGAAATGAAATCACATTTAATTAATCCTTAATGTTAAAAAAATACATACAATACAAAATGATCTTATTAAACATTTAATAATCCTATTTGGTTTAATACGAATTGTCATGATACAAAGGGTACTGTGTAAGTGTATAAATACAAATAGATATTCTGGCCAACCTATCTCTTGAGTTCTTTTTTTTTTTTTAACCAAAAGGGCAAATCGAGATGTGTATAGCCTAAGAGCAGCCAATAGTAAAGTACGAGACACCAAAGGATTTACGGGTTGTAAAAGACTTTCAGAATCCTCGCGATAAAGGTTTCCGTGTATGATTTTTATTTAGGGGGGGCTCCTTTTCTCGAGCGGGGGTTGAACAATGATCTTGTCGCGGGGACAAAAGGGCCTCGAAAGCCTATTTCGATATTATTTGTTTGACGTGGCCATCGGACGGGGGAGCAATAAAGAACCCTTGCGGAGTAGAAAAAAGAATAAAGAAGCAGGGGAAAAGTGGAAAAGGGCTTTTATCATCTCGAGAGGGGACAATGCCAAGATTGTTGTCGACTGTCAGGCCACCCGCGCAATTAATCTTCTCTATCCGCGGCTCGGTGCGCCCCGTCTCCTTGGAAATTAACGAAATCCGAGGGGATGGTTTCCCGGGATTAGAAGCTGAGCCGGATTTCTGTTCGTTTCTAAAGAGCCTTATTGATTCAAGATGCCGGTTATCGGTGGTTTCACACTTTGAGCTAAGCCCGGCCAGAAAAAAGCCCGTTATAAAATCCACGGGTTTTACTAACCTCCCCCCGGAGGTTGTGGATCGTTGAGATTGCAATCACAAAAAGAAAATAATTGCAAATAAGAGGGGAAAAACTTCATCTTATTCTTTACATACAATAAAATAATCTTATCATTTGATACTGACAAGCCGATGCAATTCACATAGTGGATGCACATGAAACTCATCACTAGTTTTACAAAATATGAGATTCATCCTTCTATTTCCTTAGTATTTTTATTCTTGAGAAGTACAATATTACAACATCAATTTTGATAATTCTAGATTTGCTTTTGCCTCCAGTGCATACAAACAACTTCTATTATTCGCCCTCTAGTTAGCTAATGTATCAGAATTTATTGTGCCTCTTTATATTCATTCATAAACTGTACAACTGCGTAGAAAAGCGATGGGAAGATGTTTCTAAAAGAGTATTGATACTATCTCTTTGACAAATTGCAAGGCTTGTGTGATTTATTTTTATATAAACATGAGTCAAGAACGTTCAGCTTTAAATTGGATTTAGACCCATTGATGAATTGAAATTAATGCGCCTGTTTAAAATCTTGGGGCCGCGGTAGCCGAGCGGTTAGCGTGAGAGACTCTCGGCTAGTAGACCCCGCGGTCGCGGGTTCGATTCCCGCCGTCGCCTCTGGCCCGTTTTTTTCACGATACCCTCCCCCCCAACAAACGAATAATAAGGTTGATCCAGTTAATTGGTTGTCGAGATGTAACATGTAACATTACGGTTACAATTAATTCTTCCTCTTATGTAATGTCTTGGTTTAGGTCAAAAAGTTAATGCCACGAAGTGGATTCGAACCCAGGACCTTCGGCTGAATTCGCAACTGCTCTAACCACTTGATGTCACGATTGCTGAAGTGGTTAGAGCAGTTGCGAATTCAGCCGAAGGTCCTGGGTTGGAATCCAGTTCGTGACATTATCTTTTATCATCTCAACCAAGGACTAATATAAAAAGAAAAATTAATTTAAATAATTACCATGATCAATTACACCACTAAAAATAAATGGAATATGGTCACAATCGAGAATCAGATTTTGCTAGTCCGTTTGAGAAGTAGGATAACCTAAAGTATGACGTCCGGTCACGAGACACCCTGTACAAGTCTATTACAAAATGCCAGATTTTATAAATATACCATGGAAATTGTACATTTTCCCTTAGACTAAGCACTTCGATCGATGCCTCTTTCCATAATTCTTTTGGTGAAACTTTCATGCAAAATTACTTACGGAAAATTCCCACTTATTAAGCACTTTGGTAAATGTATGACGTTTCAAAAGCAAAACTTCTTTGAGCAATTCACCGTGCACGTTGTTTGCATTGGCACGAATTTCTATTTTGCTCATCTCATAAATTTGATGATGCGCTTGGAAGAACAAAGCGGATATATAAACATGGCTTCGAGAATAACCATAGAATAGTAATTAAAGGTTTTAGTTGAAATAAAAATATCAATGGCACGAGCGGGATCCGAACCCACGATCTTCGGCTAGATACGTTAATTGTCAACAATTATTATACCTAATAGGCATTTTGACATAAAATCTTTCTTAAATTCTATGAGGTTTCGAGGTCCGGTTGGCCAAATAAATTCTTTTCAATTAGATAAGGTTTTGGTTGAGACAAAAAGTGAGTGTCACAAGTGGGATTCGAACCCACGACCTTCGGCTCAATACCTCGCTCGTCTACCACTTGAGCTATCGTGACTCCGATCTACTCGGGCACCATCTCCCCATCTCAACCCCACCTTTTAAATTTTCCCTCCATTTTGCCATTTTTCAAAGCGTAATCTACATGATTCCCGGCGACAAATGAAATCGCCACGGAGAGCTTTAGCGAAGATGTACTTAATTTTAACATTAAATCCACTAGTTTTCAGCTTGACCAATTAATACCTTTCAATTAATTAAGATTTTTACTGGAGTTGGGAAGAAAAGAGATGGAAAAATGGCAAAAAGTAGGGAATATTTAAAGGTTGGGATGAGATGGGAAGTTAACGTGATAAACGTTAAGTAGATCAATTGGTATAGTAGCGGCATATCTAGCGGAAGGCGTGGGTTCGAATCCCGCTCGTGACATTTACTTTTTTCTCAACTAAAAACTTTAATCAATTGAAAAGTATTAAATTGGTCAAGTGGAAAACTAGTGAATAACCATAGACGTCGCCACCCATCATCTATGAATTTGTGGTACTATTCTGAAATCGGTACCCATTTCGAAAAGATAATTCTCACACAAAGAATGATAGAAAAAGCGCAACTTTCGTTATAAAACAAATACTGTTCTTGTATTGAATGTCTTAACGTTACAAATATTTATTTAGTTTAAATGTTTTTATTTTAAGTCTCGCATATATCAATGGAACGTTTGTAGAAAGGTAACATTATAAGTTCGTTAGTACATTTAAAACAAAATAATTAAGAGGAGGTTTTGTACATTTGGTTGGCATTTGATACGTACCTAATGAAGTCAGTCATGCTAATTTGGGACATAATTAAAACCTAAACATGAATCAATATCGGACAATGCTGTGACTGCGTGTATGCGGTACTTCCTGCTTTTAACATGAACGTTATTAAAATCTAATAAGCGAAGGACAGGTGTAAATTCGATACACAGCACAATTAAAATTGAACTTGTTTTAATTAAAACCTTTTAAAACTCGCCGGGACGAGTAATATATACATTTTCTACAATTAGACTCATTAAGGATTCCATTACCTATACAATATTAAATAGCTATTTGTTACATATTTACACTTATTTAAACAATTTTGATCTTGCACTCTTCTGTTTATTTATTTTCAAATGATATACAGAATTTTAGTATATTTCTAGTGTTACATTTCATTGTTTATGTTCTGTCGGTTAAATTTTTTTCATGTTTCCATTTCCTTTTTTTTTCTATGAATTCTCAATGCACGGTTAGTTCAATTAATTGTTCACTAGTTCACATAGTTTATCACGTAACGTTTTAGGAAATATTTACAGATATTTAATAATTGTAGCAGTCTCATCCTAGGTTTTTGGAAAGTTCATGAATCCAGGAAATTTGACTGATCTTTGATCTCTGAAGTTGATGAGATTCTGAGGCGGTGCGTAGTGAACGCCTTGGTTATCCAGGAGAAGTTTCCCAGTTCCAGTTCTATCAGGGAAAAAAGGCACTGGCGTCACGGAGCCGTAGTTGGGATTGAGGTACCCGTTGGTCCTTACTGGCTTGTAACTAGCTGTGTATGAATCCGCCTGCTGTGGGAAATGAAGCTGCTTTACACCCCTTGTCGGAAAGACGAGTTTATCATGTTCTCTCTGATCGTAGGAGTTAAACGGCGGAGGTCTCACCAAGATCCTTTCCTGGAAATGGTCCTTGGCGGCTGTGTACTTGCCCGCGTATCTCTGATAGTACGGTGGCCTGTAAGGGTATTGGTACTGGCCGTAATGAGGTGGACGATGGTTCAGGTTGTTTGTTTCCCCGTTGTTCCAGCTAAAGTAGCGGAAAAATCCGCCGTGGTGGTTATTGAGGTAATCGACTAGAGCATCAGGATCACGAGGACAGGTAGGGTACGCCGTCAGACAAGCACGAGAATTCCCTCGGGATGAGTAGCCCAACAATGCCGCCCGTCCGAACACCAGCAACGGTGAATTGTCGATGTAATCCACAACGGTCAGCAATCTAATTAAAACACAACAAATTAAAAACTGGCAAAATAATTTGTTCATATTAGGCAGAGTTATTATATACTATTATTTGGAGATCGTGAGATGCGGTCTGGTGTGACTTAGGTTTGAGAAAAACATTTTCTTTATCGCGCCGATGTTTCGATGTTTATTGCGATCATCTTCAGGGCTCAAAGTGTTTATTTTCTGTGTAGATGTGTCATTATTGAGTGTCGTGCCTCACAATCTCTAAATAAACATTGACGGTCAATAAACACCCCACGTCATTACAGACGTTGATTAATGAATACGTTTCGGAAATGAGAGGATGGATCAGAAATTCCAGGAGCAACGGAAGGAACCGAAGCCACGCGAACCACTTGGGCACTGTGGTCAGCCACCAAATATCCAAACTGCGGTTTGTTCGGCTTTCAAAACATGCACTCATAACAAGCTTCTTTATTTGATCTAAATTTATGTAAATTATTGAAAACATAAACAGGCTCATCATTCCTAACTCCAAAAATCTCTTAATTTTAAATATGTGAAGTTCCCAGGGTGCAGAATGTACAACAATCCGTCAAACTGCGTCATACTATTCTTAATTGAAAAAGCCGATAGCATAACCACTCGGCCACCAGAATCTCAACTTCTAATTTAAATACTGGCTGTCTATTATGAAGGGTACGACCACTATGGCTACTCGATGATTTATCTGATGGTACTATTATGCTCGGCCCAATATGACTGTTGATACTGATCGTGATTCATTACACGTGTGAAAGAGCGAAATGAGCGTGAAGTCGAAGCGGGTGAACGCACCGACCGTCCCTCTCTGTCTGGGAATAGGTGAATCATACGTGGTGAATATGATGAGTCGCGTTTCCAGCTTCAACGGAAAGCGACCAATGCCCCGAGACGTTCCATCTAGGTAAGCATTCAATCTGGGTTAATCGACGTCCGCTCTGAGTCTTCGCCTTTTGTTTCTAAACGGAAATTTTAGCAACCGTGTTTGGCAAGTTTGGCTAAAACATGGAGGATAATTGACTTTTATTTTTATATTTATAGATACGTACATACATATGTTTGTACAATGCATAATCGCCAATGTGCGTCAAGAGGCCTAATCATTAGGCAGTTACTGTGTCGACTGTCGCGTAAGTATTCCCAAACTTTAAGATGAGACAAATTATGCATCAATGGATAAAGGTGATTACTATGGGATATTTAGATAGTTATAAATCCCTCAAAAATCGTTGAAATTCTTATTTGCCCAGTGATCTTCCAGTACATTAGTACCCATGTCCCCATGGTGATACATTAAGTCTTACTTTGTCTAAAACGTTACTGCAGTTTATTAAAAGTTCTACCTTTTTTAAATCCCTGTGTAATGTCCTACAATATAAAATGATTAAAACATCTTCCATAAATCAACAATGAAAAGTAAATGTTCCATTTTACTTGGAAATATTTATGAATGTTAAATTTTTCTGTTTGTACTTTTAGTCATGTTTAAATATTTACAAAAGTAATTGCATTGATTTTAAAACGGACAGTTTATGTTTTTTTTAACATCACAAGTTTCACCACGTTGAATAATTAATTCAACGTACCTACCTTAAAAGTTGATTAATAGTGTGTGTAAGTGTTGTAAATAATTTTATACATAAAATAGTATACGGTATTTTTTAAAAGTGTGATTTTGCTAAATCCATTGCACGTATATTTTAGATCAAAATTTGAATGAAGCGCTCCTATTGCTGTAATAAATGAATAATGGCAAAAGGAGGGGAATTCGAAAGGTTGTAGGTTGAGTTGGGGGTGTTGGTTTCCGAGTGGTTCTAAATCACGATATGACAATTGGTTAGAGAAGTGGAGTATTTAGCTGAAGGTCCCGGGCTCGAATCCTCCTCGTGACGCTAACTTTTTCATTTCAACCAAAATCAGACCAATAAATATAATGGGCAGACATGTTGTAATTATTTTAGAAAGTTTTTACCTCTACAAATCGTGTCAAAATTGTTTTTTGGTTCAAAATATGATGGCATAATCTATTTGTTATGTATAATGAATTATTTGACTGGATTCAAATTGAAAAAATTCTTTTAAATTAAGGTTGTGGTTGAGATAAAAATGTCAGTGTGACAAGCGGGATTCGAACCCACGACCTTCAGCTAAATAAGACGCTGTTCTACCAGTTGAACGCCAACGATAGCTCAATACCACTAGAACAGCGTCTTATTTAGCCGAAGGTCGTGGGTTCGAATCCCGCTTGTCAAACTGACTTTTTTTATCTCAACCACAACCTTAATTGATTAAAAAAAATTGTTCTGTCATCCGGACTACGACCCATAATAAATGTTAAAATATTGTATAATATGGTATTACAACAACCTTTTGATATAATTGACATTAGTTTTTAAAAATAAATTTTAAAAAGTTTTGTAAAAATTTATTCAGCCAAAAAACGTAGATTGTTCAATCAATAAAGCTGTGAAAAAAGCTGTAGAGTAATAACAGAATAAAGCACACACACACATACCCGAAAAATTTGTTAATGGGAGAGAAAATTGCCCTACATTTTTAATTTTCATTCCTGAATGGATTGTCATTATTTACTTGGAACTATTTGTCTGTCTGTGTCTATTTGTCTTATTGGGAAGCTGATCGATACTTAAAGTTTTTAGAGACTAAATAATGCAGTTGATCATGAATCTTGGTGAAAGTGTTTGATAATACCAATTTGATGATTATTCTCTTTTTTTCGATTGTGCCCACGTCTCGCGAATACCGGGCCAAATCACGTCATTCTCGCGATTTCTCTGCCCACGGTGCGGAGCAGTTGTTCGGTTACACGAGGTGAATAACTAATCGGCATCTCGCAATGAGAATCATTTGAATATTTATTCATATTGGATTTAATTTCATTACGCTAGCAGAGTGTCCTTGGTGGTGAGCGGTGCTGTAGATTGCTGGCTGCCGATCTGGCCGGGTTTCGATCCGGAAGTCACCTCGCAGAGCAGACGTGGAACGCACCGCAGGTCGTCGTACCTCGCTATGGAGGCAAGAGCGGAGAAAAAACTCTGGCCCTGTGGTCCAGGCGGTGGCCGGGGATAAGGTGCGTAAGGAGGTGCCACCGGATAAGGACGATCATAAGGATATCTTTGGGGGTAAGGTTTCTGAGGGGCTGGGTACAGTCCGAAACCGCCGTCCGAGCCTTGTTGAAGCACGCCCCCCAGACCACCGTTCTGATTGAAAAGATTAGTCAACTGCCTGAAAAATATTTACAAATATTACAAACTGATCTCTGAAAGACTTCAATTTAATGATATTTACCCAACAAAATCGCTGATGCTGTTTCCAGAAATCTGCTGGGCTTTTGTACTTTGGTATAGGAAGAAAAACGCAATCAGCAGGGCCATGGCAGATTCAGCTTGAAACAAAAAACTCATTTAAATATTTTTCCTCATTCCATTTCACAACATTTTTATATTCATTTTATTGCAGTTGCGAGATAGAATTTGAAAGAAAAAAGCTTTCACCCGCCTTCGCGTCTCCCACGTTCACGGGTATTTTTTCAGGCCGGACCAAAGTTCCATTCAAATTGTCCAATTCACCTTACATACAACGAAGAAAATTTCGCTTAACATCCCGTCAAATTTTCTAAAGTAGAATTGCTGGAGGAATTATGTGATTGTTCAGGAATTAACTCGATACCCACATTAGTAATTTGCATTCAATGCCTTAAGAAAGCGTCCTTAAATTATCCAACTATTTAACCGTGCTGCTTTCTTTGAGCACTTATGTCCTTTGGTACTTCGATAATATTTATTAAACAACAGATCTGTAAAAATTTATTAATACTATTATTATAAATTCACTATTTTCGTAGTCCGTTTGGCGTGTCATTAGCTTTTTTTCATCTCAACTAAAAACCTTAGTTAATTGTCAACTATTATTATACCTAATAGGCATTTTGAAACTAAATATTCCTTAAATTCTATTAGGCTTCGAGGTCGCTTGACCAAATAAATTCTTTTCAATTAATTAAGGTTTTGGTTGAGACGAAAAAGGGAGTATCACAAGCGGGATTCGAACCCACGACCTTCGGCTCAATACGCCGCTGCTCTACCACTTAAGCTATATTGGCTTCGATCCACTCGGACACTAACTTTCCATCTCAACCTCACCTTTTGAATTCTCCCTCCTTTTTGCCATTTTTCAGATGTCGTGAACCTATTAGATTTTCAGACATATCAAATGGCCACGGAGAGTTTTCTTCATTTTGCTTATGACATTTTATTAGATTTCTTAGTCCACTTGACCAAATAGTTTTTTTTTTTTTTTCAATTAATTAAGGTGTTGGTTGAGATAAAAACGTCAATGTCACAGCGGCATTCGAACTCACGACCTTCTGTTCAATACGCCAGCTGCTCTACCACTTGAGCTATCCACTCGATCCACTCGGAAAAAATCTTCTCAATCCACCTTATGTCGTGTAATCAGCGGAAGAACATGGGTTCGAATCCCGCTTGTGACACTGACTTTTTATCTTTATCAATGAAAGGTTGTTCTTTATTTGCATCATATATGTCAACAGTGTTATGCTACGCACCTATTTTTTTTTCATTATTAAATTATACTTCTTCCGCTCAAAAAATATAAGGATGGTTGATATCAAAATATATTTTCTTAAACATATAATTCAATTAGAGCTTATAAACGAAAATTTAGATTAATCTCAGACAACAGTGCACGATGTGAGCAAATGTTGTACAGACATCGCCCCATGCAAAAAAATCTGCATGTTCATTAAAGTTTTATCCAATTGGAATTTAATTTAATCCACCCCGAGTTTTAAAAAAAGGAATTTCATTAAGTACCGGATCTCGTAAAACTTGTTTACTGCCAGTAGTAAAAGCGTAAATTTCAAGGGACGTCAATAATTATGGCCACGATTACTGTAATGAATGGCGTAACCGTCGTCCGTTTTCTACTTTTCCACTCAATTTTTTCTCTCCTATTTCCGCCTTGTCTGGAAGTGAACGTTATTTTCCCAACGGTGGAGAAGAGCGATGCTTCATGGTGTGGAAGAAAAACCCGGCGTTCCACGTGCAGACGGTTGGGCGACCTGTCTTTTTCTTTTAGCTAAGACCAAAAGTTAAATATTATTACTGTTTAATGATATGAACACAAAAATAACCTAAAGGAGATAAAAAATTGACTAAAATAAATATGTAAAATCATACATTGAAAGTATTGTATTATTGTATAAATATTGGACTTTAACCCGATCAATTAACGTTTTAATACGTTCAAAAATCTTTGAGAAAAAAATTTAACCCTCATGATGCCAGAATTTTACCATGGAAAAAAGTATTTTAGACAAAATGTGGTGAATATAGAAAACAATACAAAATTTACAATTCAGGATCGTTCATTATGCGATGCTAGCAAAAATTTGGGTGATAGTATACTATAAAACAAACGATTTTTATAATTTTAATTCTAAAAAAGTTCCTTTTTCCACAGAAAAATACATTTCCTTAACATTTTTCACGGAAAGTGAAGGTATTTTTAAAATATATTTTAAATTTTAAATAAATTTTGTCTAAGGACTTGGTTGAGATGAAAAAGTTACTGCTACGAACGAGGTGTGCGAGGGCGCACGCGACACACAAGAATGACAGAATTACGTAGAAAACAAAGGTTTTGAGTCCTGAAGATGATCTCCATAATGATCGAAACGTTGGCACGATAAAGAAAATGTTTTTCTATAACAGGCGAATTTCACCTAGATAAATTCAAATCAACACGAGACTATAATACAAGCATAAATACAAATATTAGATTTATAATCTTGGCGTACGATGCCAATAAACGAATGATTAGTTTTGAGATTTACATGATTTCGCGCGCGCAAAAAAAATCTATCTTTCGCTAAACATATCAAAATGATTTTCTTATGGTAACGTTTAATGCTATAGCTTAAAGTGCATAAATCATTTATAACCAGACTTTCGGTATGATAAAAAATTCAAAACTGTGTCACTTGCTGGTTCATTTATCCATATTTTGGGACAAATATTTGATTTCTTTAAATTATTTTATTTCTACCTGATACATTTCGTACACATTATAAATTTTATTTTAACTCGACGGCAGCACTAACACTCACTAGGGGACATGCCTTAAAAAACTAGCCAATGCTGTCTCCCAGTGTTTAGGAGCAAGGAGGTCTCGAGGCCATGTCAATAAAGGCAACGTGGCAAGGTCGTCAGGGGGACATGTGCAGAGAAGGCTTGTGCAGTATGGTTAGGATGAATCGAGAGGTTGGTGAGCAAATTTCGGAATCGGGGACGAATGATTTCCTTAATAAAAAAACAAAAAACAGTGAAATCATTGTGGATAGCGAATTACTAAAGAGCTTTGCAGATTTGCCTGAAGATTTTTCGACATAGGAAAGACTGGTTGCCTGGATGTTGGATACTTTGGCAGAACACCTCAGTTTTACTCGACATGTTCAAAGTGGTGGAAGTAGTCTTGTAGTTAGTTAGGTTAATTTAGTGTTGACGGTCAATTTAAATGTCGTTTCTAGAAGTCTTTTCGTAGTGGTCTAAGTCTTCTGTCAAGCTGCTGTGTATTAAGCCTTCTATGGGAATTCCACGTCTAGCTTCTGTCTCAAGTATTTACTCGAAAGGAAAGTGGTATGGTTGATATATGGTTGATATTATGATTGATGTACAGTGGTGGGCACAACTGGTTTTTCATTATGAATGTACGCTGAGTACATTTTTATTCATTCAGTCCTTTCCATCATGTTTGCACTACCGTTCGAAATGATCAAGGTATTCTTGGATGTTGGAGGTAACTTGTATAAAATTCGAGCTAAAGGAACGAATTAAGTTTTAGTTATTTGTCTGAGGACTTTGAATGGAAGGGTTGGACCCGCTGGATGTTGGAAGGCTTGGCAGAACCACATAGTTCCGCTTCATATGTCCTAAGTGGACTATGTGTCCAAGTAAAGTCCTGTATAAGTTTAGTTTTGAGGGTTCAAGTGCGATATTGATCCTAAAGGTGTTTGTAGTCGTTGGTTATAGGTTGTTGGCTCGTAACGTTGTGTAGGAAATTCCACGTACGCTTGTTGTCTAGTCATGGTCTATCTGGTCTACCATGTATCTTACTTGAATTCAGCCTTTCATGGTGTTGACTT
The DNA here is from genome assembly GCA_039619505.1 of Cimex hemipterus. Lineage (NCBI taxonomy): Eukaryota > Metazoa > Arthropoda > Insecta > Hemiptera > Cimicidae > Cimex > Cimex hemipterus. The sequence continues at coordinate 22,331,928 of CM077105.1, read as the reverse complement.
TTTTTTCCATTGGGAACGTACGCTGAGAACCTTTTTATCATCCAGTCTTGTCGTCCAATTTTTTGAACCAGTTTTCGATACCCAAAATGTATTGGATGTTCCACGTAGCTTGGATAGGATTAGAGTTAAAGGACAAAATTGCGATATCGTAAACACACGAGGTGATGATGGCATCGGGATACCAGGATAGGATACATCACAGTATAAGTAAAACGAAGGATGGGACGACTAATTGATATGAATTTCTATTTATTTTCCATTAATTTTTAAAAAGAAATTTTCCTTGATGTGCAATTTGTACATTATTGAGTATAAGAAAAGATATGCTGTTTATCAGGACAATAAAGGGGAAGCTTGGAAAGTTAGACCATCGATTTTAGCTCAACTTTTTCCAAACTCGCGAGATCAAAGATTGTATTTTTTTGTTAAATGATAAACTGTATAAAAACCGGCAATTATTCACATAGACTATTTATGTCCAATTCAATAGATGGCCACAAATCAGCCGATAAAAAATTCAAACCTGTATGGGAATTCGGTAAAATTGGCATGATAATGAGATTTTTGTCAATATCAACGGATCTCACATAATTTCAGTAAAACGGGCCCACAAACCAGGAGCTAAAATTGTATGTAAATTGAGATCTAAATTTAGAACCAAATTACAGAATTGTCGTTCAGCCCTGGCCACAGGAAAAAATCGGGTAAAATCTGAGCCCAACATGGCTGAACGTTTAGCAGATAGTCGTCAGTCTTTCCTTGTTGCTCTTTTAAATTATTTTTTATTTATTTGTTTTATATTGTTTTTCCTTTTTTGTGCATGAACAGATGAAACCACGAAATAATGCTTTAAAAAAATTAACATAAGAAACCAAACTTGCACATAGATCGCAGAATTTCTGACTATTTCGAAAATGTTAATCATTCTTATAGTTAATACAGATTTATTCTTACTAACTTATTTTTCCAATAATTTACTTATCAATTTATTTATTTTTAAGTATTATATCATTTATTTCAGCCGAATTAGCATTATTCAATTACACGTTTAAGTACGATTTATACAAGGTGAATAGTGAAATGATAGGAAATGGTGCTTTGTGTATTCTGACGGTTTTGTTGTTAAATGTATGAAAACATAGAACTATTAAATACATAATGATAGTTGTTTATGAAGGTTGAATTAAGAAAATATATTTTTATTATGATGTTAGCTATAAAGTTGATAATGAGGAAAAGTAATGTAAGGTAGTTGTTCCAGTATCTACGAGGTTGTTATGCGAAGCCTGCTACTAATTAATGAGGTGTATTTTCTATTTTATTGTGTTGAATTTAACAAACTAAGGAGGGTGAATTGATTGAGTCAGAAAAGTGGATATGGTAGTATTGATGGAACCACTATTGCTCTGTACCGGATTAGTGCACCATCATCGATGTTTTCTACAAAGACGAATCATCAGAAAATTGAATCCAATGTCCGTCGTGTTAGTTGAATGATAGACTCACCGGGTCTTGAGGTTTCTTCGCCGCTAGCCGGAGTAGGTATGGGCTTGCCGAGGACGCCGGAGACCTCGGGGAAAGTGGAGAAAACGCGCCCACCTTCCCGGTCGGCTCCCACTATTCCGGGAGCACCGGCCGGAACGGGATCCGGAGTCCCACTGAACCAAAAAATAACCGGGGATATTGAAATTGGGCAATTGCAGGACATCCGCGCTGCGAAGGGGTTTTTGTCAAATCGAAAGGTTACGGCCTCGTGTCGAACGGATTTCAGACGCTTTGACGGGGAAAGTTAACACGGGGCTTAGTGTTGTTTCAGATACAATTGTCACGCGTGCAACATGCGTGCAAACTGCGTGCCGCCATCTAGCAGTAGATGGAAGAACTCGCGTGTTATGCAACATCGTACACAGTGGGGTAATATCCAGGTCGGACAGTTAGGTACTACTCTCACAGTTGAACCGATTAGCACGTGAAAGTGGACACACGTAAATATAAAAGTAATGAAGAAAACAAGAAATGAAACGACAATTTGTAAACATTGTTTTATTACAACAATTAGCGGTCACATAATTGGCCATATTAATTATTACAATTATTATTTTTATCTAATGTCTTGGTTAAGAAGAAAAAGTCAATGTCACGAGTCGGATTCGAACCGACAACCTTCGGCTGGTTGTACGACATTGGTATGATTCGATCACACGATAGCTCAAATAGTTAGAGTACCTGGCGTATTGAACCGAAGGTATTTATTTTTTATTTCATTTTTTTAATATATTTTATGTACCACTACTTAATTTTAAACTTTCCAAAGTTTGTCAATTGACAGTCTGTCAACCTTCAACTTTATGAGTCATCTCATAAACAGAAAGTGGTGTGAAATTGAACGAAAAATATCGGTTCGATTGTTAACCAGGCCACACACGACCTAATGATACGTTTTGTAGCAAAGCCGCGTCATTTCTTGGCACTTAAATTGCCCGAATGCAAAAACTAAATGTGTCAATTATTCTCTTGGAGAAATAACTACGCTCTCACCCATGTTGGAAAACGGAAGTAGACTTTTTTGCATCGCACCGGCAAAAAGGCGGTCAGGGCGATAGACCACAATTGCATTAAGGTTGGAACAACCGCAAAAGGTCCGAGCTGCTGAAAAAAAGTCAATTGGACGTCAATAAATAACTTAAGCGTTATTAAAGTCTCTCTCCAGCAAAGCATTACTTAATTACACTGCCCAGAAGTTTTAATATGAGTTTTTATTATGATATTTTAATATAAAGTTTATCAACTTTTTAATTTTAATTTGTTTGGGACAACTGCGTGGCAGAATCAGCAAAATATAAAAAATTCCTATAATTTTTAAAAAATTATTGCTCATGTTGTTATTAGACTATACTGATACTCAAGAACAAAAAGACGGACACTCTTATTTTATTGTTTATTACAAACTGTTTTTTTCATCGTTATAAAATATTGTACATTATTTTATATTGTATATTATTGTATAATGGTATAATCATTACAACATACCTATTTCAATTTAAACCAAATTGAACGAGATCACAAACTCATCAAACATAAAAAAATATTAAATTAGTTTGAAAGAATTTCAATAAAAAATGGAATATCGTTGAATGTTAGAACAAATAACAAACAATTCATGATCTTGTTTTGTTTTTAATTTTTTTAAAAATTTCTTTTACCTGGGTTCGCAAAACATCGGTTATATGAACCCTCAGGGTGCCGGTGTTTTTGAAAGAAAAAGCCCATTTGTAAGTATGTCGAGTTCGAATACAGGGCCGCTGGATTCGAACCCGGGACCTTTACCTTACAGGGATGAGCGCCGGGTGAACGCCTAAACCGTTGCGGCCACCGACACCCCACTTCTTTTGCTCTTAAACATGCATTTAGCCGTTAAATTACTGATCTCTTCTTCTTGACGTTAACATAAGTATGTTGTAATTAACATAATGATAAAATACATATAGTTTGAAATAAGCAAAAACATAATTACCGTTTAATCATTTCATGTCATTTTTTGTTTTGGCCGACAGATTTGACTTTATTTTTTCGCTTCTTCCGTGACTCTGCTGACTTACATATACTACGTCTAATTTGTTTGGCGAACAATCGAAAATCGTGCCCAATCAAAAGTTGAGTTTGGTTGGCAAAAATCCATGTGTGTCCATCTAGAATATAATGGCTATGATTACAGACCCTAACTTTGTTGCTTGTCGAATATAAAAACATAAAAAAAAACACAACCCTAAGCGCTATTAGCGGTAATAACCTAGCCGAGATGAAGCGAGGATGTAAATTAAAGCTCGCCCACTAATAACAACTTGCCCTGTCACGTATCAGTTTTGACCGGCGGAGGGGAATCGCTTAATCCCGGGTCGTTAGCAGAGGGCCTGGTGAAGACCCTGGGTAAGGCTATTGTATGCTAATCGTCCCGATCCCGTCGCCCAGATTGGAGCAGAATTGATTTCCGCAGTAATGTTGAAGATGAAAAAAACTAAAAGTGGACTGAAAGTTTCAAACCGAATGAAATTGCATTATCAAATTCCTTGCTGAACGGAATTTTTCTTTTACAGCATTTACGTTAATTCGAATCCTGTTGACTGTCTAAAACGTAGTTGAAATATATGAACTTAACATTGAAAAAAAAAAATAAAAAATAAAAAATAACCAGTTGTTCGGAAAGAAAATTGGGTAGTTGGGGTAGTAACTTAACTGACAGGCCTGTGTTCGAAAATAATTGGTTTTTGCACTGAGGCAGAAAGAAAAATAAAGTCAGCGTTTCTGAAAAGTTATTTCGATTACATCGTTAATGATTTAAATAAAATTGATTTTTGAAGAACGAAAGAAAACAGCCTGAAAATAATTTGGATTATTAACTTCACTAGTTTTCTTAGTCCGTTTGACCAATTCTTTCAATTAATTAAGGTGTTTAGTTGAAATAAAAAAGTCAATGTCACGAGCGGGATTCGAACCCACGACGTTCGGCTAGATACGCCTCTACTCGACCACTGGAGCTACCGTGGCGTCGATCCACTCGGACACTTCCCATCTCAACCCTAGTTTTGAATTTTACCTCCATTTTTCAATTTTTAATTGATTCTCGGCCTCGAATGAAATGGTCACAGAGAGCTTTAGTGAAAATATACTTCAGTTTAACGTATTAAATTGACTATTTTTCGTGGTCCGTTTGAGCAATTAAATGGTATCAATTAATTAACTGGTTTTAGTTGAGATAAAAAAGTGGCATTGACTTTTTTTATCTCGACTAAAAACCTGAATTAACTGAAAGTAATTTGGATTGTCATTTTAGATCCCGTAAGGCAATTAAACAATGAAATTTTTAAAAAATATGTATGGTTGAAAGCTACGTGAATTGTCGCTTGTAGATGCCTGCATCTGATTAGCAAAAAAAAAATCCGATTTCAATTTGATAAATAATATTTGAAATATATTTAATTTTCGAAAAAAAAGAAAAAGAAAAAAAATCGGGCTGTCTCTTTCAGCATATTGGTTTGAAAAGAAAACAAGACATTGACCGTCTGCCAAATTGTGTTTTAACAAAAGCATATACATATTTTTTTTATTTCTACAGTTGCTTTACACTCTGATAAGAGAATGGTTATAAAGCAAATGATTTTTTCATAAAAAGTCAGTTGTGGCCATTAGATTGTTGCACTACATTCTAATCTAAATTGGTTCAAACACATGTAGTAGAGCTTTGCAAAGAAACAAAAAATAATAACAATCAAAATAAATAAAAATAAAATATATAAATTAATTTAAAAAGTATAAAAAAAGCCGCGTAAAAATCCATTAGACAGCCCAAAATTGATAAGCGAATGGCGAAATACAATTGATTTTTGTATGAAAAAAAAATTAAATAAAACGGAAACGCAAACACATAACATAGCCTGAAACTTGTCTAAAAATGATGTTTGTAGATCGACCTGCAGATATTCAATGTAGAGTTCAAATCTTCTTTAAAGACTTGAGAACCTTAAAGAAGAATTGAACTATACATTGTTTAAAAAAATCATTTCATCCCTATTTTTCAACATAGCCAGTACACAATTAAAACACTAGAAAGTGCAATACACCCCGCGGCTACACATTACGTTTAAAAATTCCAAAAATATATCATGATTTGAAATTATATCTAACTTAAAAACCTTCCCCGATTCTCTTTCTTCAGAATATTTCTGTCCCGAGTTTGTAATGAAAAATGATCAGTTTGTTACAAATATTGCACCTTTTGTCATACGGATAAACTGATATAAATGAATATTTTAAGAAATAATTTCAGGCATTTTGATTTTAAAAATTGTTCCCGTAAATGAAAGAGCTTCTTTCGTCAAGTTGCGCATATATATTTTGACACTAATTTTGATCAATTTTCTTCTTTTTTCATTCAAGGGGGATCAAGTGTCACAATAATATTTCCTTTTTTTTTAATTTTTTTTTTATTTTTTTTTTTATTTTTTTATTTTTTTTAATTTTTTTTATTGAAAGTTTTAATTGAAAGTTAAAAGATCATTTAGGATTCAAATACACGTTTGTTGTACTATTCTATAAATATCAACAAACACAATACACACCAGAAATATAATATAGTTACTGAAAGTAAAAAATTTACCAAAAAAAAAAATTTATCTGATTGCCTTAGGGGCAGGAGATGCACTTTTATTTTTAGTACAACTTTTGTTGTATATCAAATTCAATCATATTGTATACCGATCGGACCATGATAAAATTGTAGTTTCTAACGTTTCTGTGTGAAGGAATTTTTCTGTTGAAGTCATTAACTTCGTGACTTCGAGAAAGCTGGTTTTTTAAGGAGTTGAGATGATAATGATGTTAAACAAATCATTCCCGTGATTCAACAAGGCAAATGACTTCTATTTATTGGGTTGTCCGGAAAATAATGCAGGATTTTGGTATTAAACAAAAAAAAAAAAAGAAACTAGTTACTTTAAAGCAATGTTCTTTAATCAAAATAATTTCCCATACTCTCAATACATTTCTCCCAACGTGTTGGTAACTTATTAATTCCGTCTGAGTATAATTCAGAATTTTTAGAATTGATAAAGTCAATAAATGCATTTTCCAGTTCCGTTTGATTTTTGAATATTATGTGTTGTAAGTAGTGGTCCAGGTGTCTAAAAAAATGGTAGTCAGTAGGCGAGAGGTCCGGAGATTAGGGTGGGTGAGGCAAAGTTTCATAGCCAAGCTCCAATAATTTTTGTGACGTTACACGTGACACATGTGGTCGAGCGTTGTCATGCAACAAAATGGGCCCTTTCCGATTTCACTTTTCCAATCGCCTTGAGGTGGTCAGCGACGGTCGTTTTACTGACTTTGAGTTGCTCTGCAAGTTCTCGAACAATTGGTTTGGGGTTTTCTTCCACCACTGATCGCAGAACATCATCATTAAGAGAGGAAGGCCTTCCACGACCTTCTTCATCTTCAAGGCTGAAATCTCCCTCCCGAAATTTTTTAAACCACCTTTGCACAGTGCACTCATTAACACAACCCTCGCCCCAGACTTGGTTAATGTTTCTAGCCGTTTGGGCTCCGCTTCGGCCGAGTTTAAACTCGTAAAAGAAAATCGTACGAAATTCTCGCTTTGACATTATAAGGATGACTGAATTATTTCCAAGTAGCGGAATGCTACAGAGGTAAACAAACAATATCATTTGGAAGAGGATTAATAAGTGTTGACATTCATACAAATGAGTAATCCTGTAAACGTAAACAGAATATTTTATATAGATTTTTTTTAATGAAAACTTAAAATCCTGCATTATTTTCCGGACAACCCAATAATTTATTTCTACTGCTTTTTGTACATCTAAGTTCTCATTGACACATCATTTTTTATCATAGTAAGAAACTGTGCATCGACTAGGTACATTATATTGAGTAATAACTAACAACTCTTTTTTTTCATTCATATTAAAATGATATATCTATAAATTATTTTTTTTCTCGATATGGTACTAAAAGGTTGGGTAATTTTTTCTACCACCCCATTTGCAGGATTGAATTTTGAGTATTGACTGGATCGATTCGGTTCTGTGTGTTCGTTGTATAGAACATTCCGGGGATTCATGAAATGGACGCTTTCGAACTATAGAAAAGCGTGTCGAAAGTCCATATCGCTCGAACCAGCCAGCCAGAAGTGAACGCCCGGAAACGGCGATTCGGAACCGGAATGAATGCCGGACACCCAAGAGCAAGGAGGAAAAACCGTCTTCACGCATTAGCGTGCATAATCGGCCAGGTGAGTCACTACCTTTCAAGCAGTCAAGCAACCCCCGAAGGTTATAGGCAAAAGAGATGAAAAAAAAAAATTGAAACAACTGAAATTTTTTGTAAAAAATAATTAATCAATAAATATGGTTTTGGATAAAAAGGCCGGACAATTAAATGTAGTTTTATTGAAATTCACAAATTATTTACATTATGTACAGTTGTGTTTTATAAAAAGAAAGTGGTATATTTAATTTTGCTATAAGTGATAGTAGAACTAATGGAATATATTTATAGTAGACTAGATAGACCGTGATATTTTTGGTTTTACGAAGTTATTCTATGTAAAAACACGGCCACCTTTAACCGCAAGCTTGGGGTATTAGTCTCTTTTCGATTGAGCCTTTATGTGGAAATTTGTTATTAGCTCGCTGGCAGTGACAGGGGAAAGTCCTGATGTGCGTAGACGCTGCTTGGCAGGTAAAGTTGTGCGTTGCAACTTCTTCCTCTTTTGGCCAGTTGACGGCAGAACATTGGCGATCCGACGATGTCACCGAGGAATACGCTGAGCAGATAATATTCCCCTCTCCCGTACGGTGCTGTTTTAAATTTCCTGAAACACATTGTCAAATTATTGCTGAAGCTCTCTCGCCCTGAAAAATCATAATTGATCAAAGTTGGCAGCAGGATTTTGAGGATATGAAAAATATTTGGCCAAGAAAAAACAAGGCAGTTTTCTAACCACAGCTGTCCAGTAACCTACAAAATATTTAATTATTTTATTCTCCCTAAACGTATAATTTGCTATGAGAAAAAATTCGCTAAACTAGTACAACAAACATTATATTTTCAGAAAAAACAAAAACAAACAGTGGCTGTAACTTACAAAAAAGTACTTACTTTTCGTTTGGTTTATGTTCGAATAACTGCCCTAAAGGCATCAGAAGTGAGAAAGATGTTCATACGCAAATAATAATGTATGCATAATAATTTCTTAAAAACAGTATAAGCTAGTAGCAGTCCAACGATTTACAATTTAATTTAAAAAATCACACAAATTATAATCCTACAGAAGAGATAAGAATTTTTCTCGTAACAATTGTTTAAATAAGAATTACTCTGATTTTTTTATTCGAAGGTTATATGATCCCTCGGGGTGGCGGGGTTTTGAAACAAAGCCAATTTGTAAGTATGTCGGGTTAAAATGCAGGGCCGCTGGATTCGAATGCGGTTCCTTTACCGAAAAGTGTTGAGCGCCGTGTCAACGCCGTATCAGTGACGGAACAGTATCGTGACCGGTGATTTTCTTCAACCGGCGGGTTCCTTGTAATTGTAATTAAGTTTAATGTAGGCTTAAGATTTTCTGAGGTACGGGGCAATTTGATGAGCAAAATAATATAAGAAGACTAACATATGAATATAATATAATAATAAATATAT
>CM077105.1:22288896-22299326 GCA_039619505.1 Cimex hemipterus | reverse complement strand
CTCTCTCTCTCTCTCTCTCTCTCTCTCTCTCTCTCTCTCTCTCATCTATTTTATATATGATATTTAATGACGGAATATCAGTCGTTTTCCAATTTTCACACTAACGTCTTTGGGTTATTTCTGTTTTGTTTTTTGTTTGTTTTTGTTTTATTTATTTACTTATTGTATTGCGTAGATTTCGGGTGGCTTAGATAAACAGTGGATTATAAGATAAATAACGGTATAAAACAATAAAGGACGTGAGTCACAGTTCATCCAACGGCATCAACATTGCGAAAATCCAATTTCACAATTTATGCGTTAAAAAAATAAATAAATAACCGGCCGCGCGCGCGCGGAGATAGGAGTATTTTCGACTCCCGGAAATGCCAGGGATCTTTCTCGCGTACCAAGGCCATGAATCTAAGCATAATATAAGAAAATATATTTCAATTAATTTTTAACTTTTTTTTTTATATCGAAGAATCGTAAAAAAGGCACGTTTAGAGAAATTGCTTTTCAATCGGTCCAATTGTTCCTCTCGGGGTTGCGGCTTTGGAAAATAATAACAGCGCGGGGTCAACTGGACCATAATAAAAACATTCGTTTCGAAACTCCTTTAGGAACGATAGTTTTTCCCCGGGTGGGCACTTAACTGAAATTGCGCTGTTCCTGCCTCCCGTCGCCGTTCTAGGTCAGCATCGAGAGGAAATGCACTCGATATTATCGTTAATGATTTCCACTGCGACTGGAAAATGTCAAGGGGCGAGTATTGTTACGGAAGATGTCCTTGTCCTTAGGACATATCTAAAAAATAGTTACTTGTTTTTAAAAAAAGTTCTATAATTTTAAAGAGAGAATATCACACTTAAGGAATAACTAGCAGGACGAGTTCTGGAAAACAGGTTATATCAGGACGAAGTCAAAATTATCTTTCGAAATCGGAGCGTGTCACCGTTTACTAGATACCTGCGAATCATCTGCCAAATCAAAATTTTTTACATCTTCGTTGGTGCCTTAAATTTTCTTGTAATTTTCAGGCTGTATTATTAGCTATTTATATGTAAATTCAAATAAATAACAAGGAAATTTATCTATTTGTTAGCTAACGTATTTCTAACCTACTCCTAAAATTTTAGTTAATAAATCGTTTCTTCAAAGGAAGGTTCGGTTTTGAGTTGTGAGAAATGAGCCGATCCAACCTAACGTACCACAAGGGAGCATTATTGGAACAATTATATTTACCATTTATACTGCTGGCTTACAGGTACACCGCCTTTACCGAATACGCGAATCTTCGCATTACATTCTGGAACATTGACCAAATTACTTCTTTAAATTCATTAATCTTTTTATGTAAGGTTTTGGTTAAAGTTAAAAATTTGAGTGTCACGATCGGGATTCGAACCCACGACTTTCGGCTCGTAAATTTGGAAAAGGGGCAAAAAGGAGGGTAAATTCGAAATGTTGTAGGTTGTGATGGGGAATTGGTGTCCGTGTGGATCGAAGTCGCGACAGCTCAAGTCGAGCCGAAGGTCGTATGCTCGAATTCCGGTGTGACACTAACTTTTTTCATTTCAACCAAAACCTTACATAAAAAGAAATTTTTTATACGAGGGTTCGCAACAGCGAGGTCATGTAAACCTGAGGGTGCCGGTGTTTTTGAAAAAAAAGCCCATTTGTAAGTACGTCGGATTCGAACCCGGGACCTTTACCTTACAGTGATGAGCGCCGTGGCAAAGACAAAAACCTCGCGGCCACCGACTCCCAAAAAAAGAATTATTATTAATAATTAAATGAATACAATAATTATTATTAATCCAGTATACCAAACCCAACCACACTATTCTTTAGCTCTGTCTAATTCACTCGCCAAAACTTCACTAACCTGTACATAATAACACGAATGCTCAAAGAATTGTCTAGGTCATTTCGTAAAATTCGAAAAATGTTTTTGTTATTACTGATAGCAATAAAAGTTCTGAAAAGTGAGAATGTACGAGAAAAAAAAGCGATAAGCATAGGATTAAGGTTATCTGCCAATCAAGACTCACTGACCTAATGTTCCGTCCGATTACTCCAGCAAAATCTCGCTAATAAGTATAATTTAAAACTTATCCAATAAAGATATGAATATTCCAACTATTATTATTCAGATATGCGGTCTGGTGTGATGTAGATATCAGAAATATAAAACTCTATAAAAGATCGAAACGTTGGCACTACAAAGAAAATGTTTTTCTGAAACCTTCGTCACATCAGACCGCATCTCACGATATCTGAATAATTGTCGATTAACGGTCACTAATCTCTACACATTCTAACTATTAATTCACTATTTTCGTGGTCCGCTCGATAGTATAACACAATTAATTACGATTTTTAGTTGAGACGAAAAAAAGTTAATGGCACGAGAGTGATTCGAACCCGCGACCTTCGGCTAGAAACGAAGCTGATCTACCACCTGAGCTATCCTGACCTCGATCCAGTCCGACATCAACTCCCTATCTCAACCTCATCTCAATTAAAAACCGTAATTAATTATGATTCTAACTACTGTTGCTTCGTACAATTAGAATAAGGTTTGGCTTATAAGTCGCTATACGTCAGAAATGATCATCCATTGGAATTCTAATTCAGATCAATAGTTGTTAAACAAATAATTGACTAATTATTTTACATTATTGGCATACACGGAACAGTGCGGAGATTGATTGTTAATTGAGTCATGCCATGCAATGATGGCTTGTTGATGTGATTTATTATCAAGTGCCGAGTGATTTATCGATTTGATAACACAGTCAAATGTTCTAAAATAAAGAAACAAAAAAATTCGCAAATATTCATTTTTAATTTATTAATGGATTTAATGTTGTCTTAGCAACATCTGCAAAGTTATCAAGTTTTGTCGATAGGTTTTGAATTAAAAATCTATAAAACAGAAAATTTTTGTTTTAGAGAAACTGGGCTAATTATAGATGTACGGCAATGACGAACTAACAGAAACCCATTTTAAACGCGGATAATTGATTCATTTTTTAATTACACATAAACAGTACACCCATAAAGTCCAAGTTTCAAAATGCATATGCCTCTCAAAAAAATATCAAATTAGCCAGACCGAAAACGTTAGAATTCATTCTACATACGTGGGTTCAAGTCCCGCTCGTGACACTGACTTTTTTATCTCAACTAAAAACCGTAATTAATTGCTCAAGCGGACCAAGAAAACTAGTGAATTTTATAAGTTAAAATGAATGTAATCCAATAGATTACACTACACTTGAAAAATGGCAAAAAGGATGGAATATTCAAAAGGTGAGGTTGAGATGGGAAGTTAGAGGTGGTAGAGTTGTGGCGTATCTAGCCGTCGTTCGTGCGTTCGAATCCCACTCGTGACACTGACTTTTATCTCAACTAAAAAAAAAAATTCTTGAATTAATTGAAAAAATTGAATTCTACATACTAATTATATTATGTACGGCATAAGTTACCGTAAACATAATACATTATGAGTAGAACAAAATAATTATACACATAATTTATTGAAGTCGTCAACATACATTTTATAATTTACCCGAACAATGAAGATAATCCTAATAAAGGTCGGAACGTCGGCAAAAAAATGAACGAGGTGATTTTCTTACCCACCACATTTTTGACTGCTCCTTACGTCTTCAACAAATTATGAAACAACAGGTTGATAAGAAACACACATTATACACATCTGGTTGATTGTGATTAGTGACCATTAATCGATGATTATTCAGAGATCGTGAGATGCGGTCTGGTGTGACGTAGGGTTTAGAAAAACAGTTTCTTTATCGTACAAACATTTCGATGTTTATTGAGATCATCTTTAGGGCTTGGGATTAACAAACATTGAAATACTTTGATTAGATATAAAACAAATTTTTTGTATTGTACAAATTCACTTTTTACCTTCCGTTCAAAATGTTTTACTATTATATATTTATATTATACATTGTACACAGAAAACATACACTTCGAGTAAGTAGAAATACTTTGATAGAATTTATAAAAACAATTTTTTTTTCATTGTATAAGTTCACTTTTTTCCACAGACTACATGTTATTGTTAAATTAAAACAATGTTTGTATATCACAGTCCCTGAAGATGATCCCAATAAAGATCGAAACGTTGGTACGATAAAGAAAGTTTTTTTCCTGAAATTTACGTCAGACCAGACCGCATCTTACGATCTCCTAATAATTATACTTGAATTATACTATTTGAAATGCTGGTTTAAAAACCCTTTCGTTGTGTATAAGTGCGGGATTTAAATTTGTGCAAATTCGAATTACAGACCGACAAAAAACGCCTACAAAGTTGAAGATTTCCGAGTCGATGAAGTGACTGTTATCTCGCCCGTCTACCTGTTTCTACCTGCCGAAAACAAACTTTCGCTGAATACGCCGTTTTTCTAATTATTCCGTAATCGAACAACCTAGCTATCCAGGGATTGAAACACACATTATAGGTGGTTTATTTCAACTACTAAGCCATAAGAAAAAATTGTACATATATCAAACATACAGAAAGAAATGTACGTACCATGTAAAAATGGTTTAATAAATTGTAAGGACATCCTCGACATAGAGTTGCTTGAAAGATGAACCTTCTACTACATATACGAGAACGTGTGGTGTCTTCACAAAATGGCGAAATGTTAACTGTTTCCAAATCAGCCCTGGTCTGACCTTAAAGCTAGCAGTTTAACAATTTCATTTCATTACCGTTTAAATATGAAGTGCAACTATATCAAAATTAAATAAGGCACTATGATAATTTCTGCACAACATGTTGAGATAATTATTTCTGTTCTATCATTATTGCCCTTACAGCTGTAGAATGTAATAAAATGTTTAATAAAAAAATATATTATCAGTCAGGTTATTTGTTTATTATCGCGATTATTTATGACAAATGTCAACCGTAGGTATTAAAATTAAAACTTAAAATTCACGAAAGAAAATTAAAAACTTAAAACTGGCTTTGGTATGCCGATCTACTTTGTACAATTATTAAATCAATGGGTTTAAATAAAAAAAGTCAATGGCACGAACAGGATTCGAACCAACGGCTTCGGCTAAATACGCCGCTGTTCTACCACTTGAGCTATCACAACTTCTACAATTATATTTGATCCGTTAGGATTATATTAAATCTTACTAACATTTGATGCCAATATTTGTTTTCTGTGTATATTTAGTATGGTTAAGTACAGAAAAAAAGATAATCTTAAAACAAAGATTGATCTATCAAACAACACTGACCATTTTTGGTACAACTAACAGACTAATAAACGTCACACTGACTTTTTCTGCATAGATGACTGCGAAATGTCAATAATCAGTAAATAATAACATTAATTTTATGAAATTCATTATATTTAGTGTAGTACTTCTTTCAATTAATGCACTAGCTTTTTCATTTTAACCAAGACCTTAAATAAAAAAAATTAAGGCTATTGTGCTATTGCTCAATGTCGTTGATTGAAAGTGGAAGTTTTCGTGTAACGACTTGTTTCCAGCTTACTGCTGAACAATAAATTAGTTACAACTGATAACTAATTAATTATTTGCGACAGATATTAGACGGGGATAGATAGTTAAAATAGTTTAATCGTGATAATGATTGCTTATAAGCTGGAAAGTTTAATACTTTTAGTAAAATTGTGTGGTGTTTAATGGCCGTTAGCCTATGATTATTTGCAAATCGTGAGATGCGATCTGCTGTGCGGTTTTAGAAAACATTTTTTTAAACGTGCCACGTTTCGATCTTTATTCAGATCATCTTCAGGATCTGGGATTTATAAACATGGTTTAAATTTTACAAATACATGTAGGACGTCAGAAAAAAATGTGTTCATACAATGCTAGATATTTTAAATTTAATCAAAATATTTGTACAAACTGTAGTGAGATATTGATGTTTTATGTTTATAAAGCTGGATTTTGAAGGGATGTGTAATGAAGTCCGGAGAAAAAGATTTTTATATGAGGAGTCGGCTTTTTTGAGGTGACAGGAGTCGGCAATGGTGAAAAAAGCTCTGAAGATGATCTCAATAAAGATCGAAACGTGGCACGATAAAGAAAATGTTTTTTCTAAAGCCTAGGTAACACCAGACCGCTCTACCATCTCCAAATAATCGCTTTCCATAATGAAACAAAATAATTTTTATATAAATTGTGGATGACATGAAAAATTAGCGTCACGTGCGGGTCTCGAAACCCTTATACTTGACCGCTCCTCATGAATCCACCCAATTATTAAATAATTTCTTCGGCTAATAAGAACAAACAAACACATAATTAGTAGAGAAGATTTTATTTTGCTCCATGCAGCTAAAAGTAGTAGAAACGTAAAAAAAATGTATTCTTTAATGATAATAAAATGTATTCTTTTTGCAAACTAAACAGGGCATAATAATCCTTTATTCGATATCGGTTGTAAATTTATTATTGAACTAAAAAAGTATAAATTTAAATTTCAGTAAAAGCTGTAGAACAAATCCACGTGCTAGAGAAGGAAGAGACGCACGGCCTATGAGGATATGAGCTACACAGCTCATTGACCAGGAAAAAACGATGCAATAATTTTACTGTCCAATTGATTCTGCTTAATTGTCATTAATCAATTAATAATGACATGGTTGACAACAACCGTGAGTTGTTTTTTTTAATCTTAAATCTTAAAGGTTTCAAATTTTTGTTTATTTAGAGCGGTGTTTAAAGCCAGTCCAGTAAAATTCAAAGAAGGCATTCTTCAGCTACCTGCTGGAGAACGTTTAAAAAGGGGTAGACATTACAAAGAAAAGGAGAACCGCTTGATGAAGGCCGACCATTGTCCTAGAACGCGTCAACCAAGAAAACTTATGAAGCTTGTATATTGTCTTGTTAGATTATATATATATTTTTTTTTTTTTACATTAATTGTGTCAGAATGTGTTGACCAAGAAAATTCGAATGTGAAGGATTGTCGTGTGGCAATTTAGAAAAAGGGAATACAAATGCAAATAGAAATAAATCCCGCGAAACCCAGTGAAAGGATTGAAACGGTACACCGCCCACGCGCCGGTTCTCCGTGGTAATTCACGTCCGAAGGGGAAAAAAACAGGGTGCAGCCGAGGAAGATCCTCGGAGCCAGGGGAACCGGTTCAGCCTATTCGGGAGCGAACCTCCGCCGATTCAGTCAACGGTAAAAAAAAGGATTTGGGTCGGGATCTAATGACGCAATGGGCGTTACTCACCCCTCATTTGTCAGCCCGTTCTTACATACGAGACCAAATGCGTTATTGCCTGGCTCATTTGTATAAACGCCTTTTTTTTCCACTTCGAAACCAAAACAAGACCCTTTGGATGTGGGGTGATCATGGACTATTGGACGAGGAGCTACTTCTTAATCGTTTATTTATCAAGTTTGTTACATTCCCAGTACCGTTTGACTTAAGACTTTAAAAAAATTGATAGTCGTGTAACGTTGCAGTAGGTCAACTACTTACATCAAGTCATTAAGTAATAGTTTACATTACTCTCAATCGGATAAAACCAACTTGACAGATCAACGGATTACATATGTAAATAGATTGATTTACTTATCGATAAACGTAATGGGGCAATGAGGACCGAGTCCATCAACCATGACAATAATGTGATCGATGAATCGGTTGATTTGAAAAAAGGAATACTTCAAATGGTTATAATTATTTAATTGAAAAAATTATAATAATTGTAACCAAAGGGTAATTAGCAAAGTACGAAATTGGTTGGCAATGGAAGGCCCAGGTAATCCCATGATTGGTGAAAGTGAGAAAGTACCTCCGTTGGTTAAATAGGGTATTATTGAAAGTAATACATGGGATTTAGTGAGTCACCTGGTTAATAATATCTTAAAGATGGAAAAAGAACAAACAAATAGGTTTCTAGAATGAGCTCTAACACAAAACACTGTTCCTTAATTAGTAAACTAAACAGTGATTAAAATAATAATTATTTAGAGATCGTGAGATGCTATCTGGTATGACGTAGTTTTAGAAAAACGTATTCTTTATCGTGTCGTGTTGAGAGTGGCCTAACTGAAAAGACTGGCACAATTACACAGAAAACAAACAATTTGAGCCCGGAAGATGATCTCAATAAAGAACGAAACGTTGGCACGATAAAGAAAATGTTTTCTTAAAACCTACGTCACACCAGACCGCATCTCACGATCTCAGAATAATCATTGACTGACGGTCACTAATCATAACACTTAAATAATAATATATATTACTAATTTTGTTCATTTATTTAATGAAGCCTGAGAGACAGTTAATTTCCTAATGTTATGAATTGGACAGAAATCTAAAAATAATAACCAATATAAAAAAAAGATAAAAAATCTGATTTCTGGTTAATCATTTAAAATGGATGGCAAAAATGGAACAGAAAGTGAAGTGAATGATTAATTAATGATTTATTTATGCAAATGATCGCTTGCTTAATTGAGGTTTGATTGTCCTGTCAGGTGATTTATCTATTTGATAAAATTTTAAATAATTAAAATTAATTTACTGATGGATAAAATTTTGTGTCTTGTTTGAACTGCTGTCCAATTTTTTACGATTAAATTTTAATGTGTAGAGATTAGTGACCGTTAATCGATAATTATTCAGATGTCGTGAGATGCGGTCTGGTGTGATGTAGGTTTCAGAAAAACAACAAAGCCCCCAAAGCTCTTTGAGCCCTGAAGATGATCTCAATAAAGATCGAAACGTCTTACGATAAAGAAAATTATTTTCTGACACCCACATCACATCATACCGCATCTCACGATATCTGAATAATTATCGACTAATCACTAATCTCTACACATACATAATACTTAAAAGAGTCAATAGATAGGCAGCAATTGTCAAAACAGGGGCCAAAATACAAAAAATGCGCGCATCCATGATGTATTCATCCGATGTAAATTTATGTATTTATTTATGTATGAGTGTAGTGCAGTTTCCGTAAACGAGATATATTAAGTGGAAGTGGAGAGTTGATGGCAATTGGGGTCTGACCGTGAGAAGCCCAATGACCTCAAACTTGACCGAACAGGTCCTTCTTCCTCCTTCCCATCGACGACTTTCCTCCTAGCTTTGTCAACAAAGGCGAATCGGCCAGCCCGCTAAAATTAGCAAGGCAAAAGCGTTAAAGGAAAAGTACAATACGAAAGAATATGATTGAAGAACCATGTCTTTATTTCTATGATTTCGTCATCTCTATTAACGGAATATTTTAGAAATTATATTAAAACTGTATTTTTAGTGATTAGAGAAAGATCTTTCAACTGATTTGAACGCACTTAGAAGCATTGAACTAGACTTTAACTTTTCTTTATAATATGGTGAATGCCATGTTCCGATACCATAGTTAAAAATTGTTGGTATTTTTTTTCTCAGGTGGGTTCGCAACATCCTTTCCCAGACTCATAGTCGGGTTGACAAGAGGATCTTTAACATCCATACCTACGTGGGTTCGCAACAACTAAGGTTATATAAACCCTCTGGGTGCCGGTGTTTTTGGGGAAAAAAAATTGTAAGTATGTCGGATTAGAATGCAGGGCCGCTGGATTCGAACCCGGGACCTTTACCTTACAGTGATGATCGCCGTGTCAACGCCAAAACTTGCGACCACCGACGTTATTGCCGTTATTATCCGAAGGATTGGCTATTCCCGATTTCGAATAATTTTTTTTATACAAGTGTACTAGAACAAAAAATAGGGCTTGGCCTTGTGAAAAGAGATATAACTTTTGTAATTGTCTTTTATTATTGGGAAACTTGTATGTGTTGCCATATAAAACAGAGATAGTTAACTGTATTATCCTTGAATTGATGTTATTTTTTTACTATTAAAAGAACGATTTATGATCGATCGCAACATAAGACGTTTCAATTTAATGATACATTTCATATTAATATATTGTTAGGTGACTTTTTAAATTTTGTAATTTATATTAGTAAATAAGATATGTAAATAATTGCAAGTTTAAACCGAGTGTAGTTGGGGATATTATGTTCTATAATTTTGGGAAAGGCGATTGATTAGACTTACCTTGACAGATTTGTGGCTATATAAGTAGGTTAGTATATGGGAAAACCAGTTTTATTCGGAATTATAAAGAAGGTCAAGATGACAAAAAACCATCGAATTGTCGCAAACGAAGGAAACTATTCCTCAGGATAATAAATAAATAAATTTATGTGTTTATGTGATGCAACATACGTTTGGATCACGCGATATATTCATATCTGGCGTGATCCAAGTGCATGTTGCAACACATCACCACATTTGCAAACAGTAGATATACTGTATTTCGAACGAAAGGGAGGGAGAAACAGAGAGTGAGGGGGAGAGAGAGAGAGAGAGAGAGAGAGAGAGAGAGAGAGAGAGAGAGA
>CM077105.1:22264628-22276995 GCA_039619505.1 Cimex hemipterus | reverse complement strand
TCTCTCTCTCTCTCTCTCTCTCTCTCTCTCTCTCTCTCTCTCTCTGTAATGCCAAATTCCAAATGGGTTGTTTACAGAAGGCTCAGGGAGGGCTGTAGAAAATGGTATTCATATTCAGTCACTAAATAGAGTAGCGGCGTATCAAGCCGAACATCGTGGGTTCGAATCCCGCTCGTGACACTACCTTTTTTATTTTAACGAAAACCTTACATAAAAAGATTACATAATTGAAAGACATATTCTGCTCAATATACTACTAAATATAATGGATTATTTAACAAATGAGCGTTTGTGACACTTTTTGGCGTATCCATGTGAAAATTAGATACTTTTAAAATTACAGTTTCCTGTAATTTAAGAGACTTAAAGGGTGGTATAATGTAGGACAGAATTATTGATTTTTACCTGACTAATATTATTACAGTCATGAATTAATTATTTTTTTGTTATGTAAATTATTTATGAACCCGAAAGCTTGTTTGAAATTACGACGCTTTAATTATTTCTCGCAAGAAACTTAATCTAACTTAGATTTGTCTATGTTTCTTTTAAATATCGTTTTGTGATTCATATTTCTTTATTATCAATGTAAAATGACAAATCGATTATAATTACATCTGGAGACGGCAATCAAGGTACATAAGCTGGAAATGTTATCGCTGGGCGTTTGTCATCTGGAGGGTCGGTTGTCTCGGAACGTTATAGCTCATTGTTCTTCTCGGACGTTATTGCCCCCTGTTGTCCTTTCGCTAATGGATTATCCCTGAGACGGATATCAATCTCTTGCAAAGTGAGTGATTTTCGGTTGGGAAACATATTTAACAAACCTACGAGAAGCAAACACGTGCGACGGGATTTTTTTTTTTAAAGCCGTTTTTCAATAAGGGTAGCTTTCCAAGGGGTGTAAAAGGATAATTTATGTCAGAGCCTTCTCCCCCAACCCGAAACCTATTGTCGTCTCATTTGTGGACATATGGCCGCATTGAAATTCCTAGGGACGAGAACTCGCTAGGTGTTAAAATTCTTCTCGTGCGCAATATTGCGGCATCGGCTTTCAATGGTCGAAATTTTTTTTTCTTCGGGGTCTCCCCTTGCCAACATTATTAGTTAGTTTAGTAGTTAGTTACTACAAGATGCAAGGGGTGAATTCATTTTTTTTAATGTACATTCGTACTTGACCAATTTTCTTCTCTTATATCACCGTGAGAAGGTGGACGCATAAATGAATAATGTGATGACAGGAATTCATTCATCTACATAAAAACACGATTTAACATTTCAACAACGTAAGTCATTGTTAACGTAAATATTCAAAAAAATTATTTAATAAAGTTACGGATAATTTTTTAATTGTATGTAGTTAAAGAAAAGATCCAAAATCAAAAATTATATCTATGAATGCTGTCAAAATTCTTAGAACTAGATAAGATTTTTGATTAAGGGTGGCTCGATGCGTTGTTATTTAAGAGGAGGCGGACGACGTGCTGTCAATCGAAACACGGTTTTTTTATTGGCTGAAAAAATTATTACCTTTCTTGGACATGCGGTCCAAGAATTTATAAAATTGGATCACTAGAAATCAGTTAGAAAAATTATTGAATTGAGAGCTCCTATTTCAGGAGCTAGCGCCATTTCAGATAAACGCGTTTTCACAATCCAAAACAATTATTATTCAAAATTAGGCAGAGTTGTCTTTCCGAAAGGTTCCTCGTGGTAGAATCGATAGGAAATGGAGAAATAACGATAAAACGTCATTTTAGGGGAACTACGTCAGAAAAACAGCAGCGCTGAGGAGAAAGGTTTTTTGATAGAAAAGGGACATTTGCCAACCCGTTTAAAATGTGAGTTTTTAAATTTTTTATCCTGTAACATAAAAGGTCTTTACACACTTCTGTGCGAGCTTTCAGAAAAAAAATTTATTTAGAGAAATAAATTCTTAACTATTAGAAAAATGTGTTCGATCGTTTTCTTGATTTTTTTTCGACGAAAACTTACAAAACGGCTCGTGTTAAACTTGAGGGGAATAATGAAGAAACATTTCTGAGTGTTCGTTATTGAGAGAACTTAATTGAAGTTAGCATGCAACGCACTGAGCTTGGTAGATAGTATAAATTAATTCACTACTTTTCGTGCTCCATTTGATCAATTAATATCTTTCCGTTAATTGAGGTTTTTAGTTGAGATAAAATGTCAGATCACGAGCGGGAATCGAACCCACGATGTTCGCCTAGATCCGCCGCTGCTCAACCATTTGAGCTATCGTGACTTCAATCCACTCAGCCACCAAAAAATTGAAAAATGATAAAAAGGACGGAAAATTTTAAAAGTTGGAAGTTAAGGTGGATTGGTGTCCGGGTCGATCTAAGTCACGATACCTCGAGTAGTTAGAGCAGAGGCGTATTGAAGCTGCTCTACCCCTTGAGCTATCGTGACCTCGATCCACTCGGATGCTAACTTTTTCATCTCAATTACAAACCTTGAAAAAAAAATTAGTAAATTTGATAATAAATTAAAAATTTAGCCGACCGAGGTAAATAGTTATAAATTCTGTTTTTAATGTGTCCTTATCGTTTTCCTTATCTTATTACATCAAATTTTTAAAAGAAATATGTGATATTTGGGCAACGTTCAATAATTTGTTGAAGTAGTTAAGAGCGGTCAGGAGTAAAGTATTTTCGATTTTTCAACTTATTCATTTTTTCCCGACATTTCGACTTTTATTCAGTTCATCTTCAGACCCTGGGTGAAATACACTCCAAATATTGATTGGAAAACCTAATTATTATACCATGTGTAGAGATTAGTGACCGTTAATCGGTAATTATTCAAATATAGTGAGATGCGGTCTGGTGTGATGTAGGTTTCAGAAAAACTTTTTTTTTATCGTGGGTACTCTCAACACCAGAGAATTGGTCAAAATATGTAGAAATACATTCTGAAACTAAAGAAATATCAAAAGTGTGTAGATATTAGTGACCGTTAATCGATGATTATTCACAAACATTGTGCCGTTGCTTCGCATTCGAAGATGATATGAGTGGCTGTTTCCTCCTCCTCATTACATAGTCTGCAAATGGGATCATCATTGTACATACTCATGTTGTGCAGATGTTTTCTTAGGTGCCAGTGGCCGGTTAGGAGTCCCACCTCTGAGTCTTGCCCTGTCCAATTGTAGTAGTGATTTTGCTATTTTTGGTGAGGGTTGTTTTATAATAAGTTTACTGTGTCTAGCACTGCTAGAGTTTATCCACTTTTCTCTTTGTTTTATTTAGATCCATTCTGCGATGGAGGATTCTATATTTGTTTTCGATATCCCAAGGATAGGTTCGGGGCCTATGTATGGTCTTGCGGATCCTCCTCTGGCCAGTTTGTCTGCTTCCTCATTACCCAAAATTCCCCTGTGCCCTGGCACCCAGGATACCGTTACCTTGTTGTGTTCCCACAGGTTTTGGAGATTTTGGATGCATTCACTGACTAATTTTGATGTGATTCTTGTACATGCCAGTGCTTTGATAGCTGCTTGACTGTCTGATCTTATGAGGATTTTTTTGTCAGTGTAACCTCTTTTCAGATTTTCCAGGGCACAAGGATTGATAGCATGTATTTCTGCTTGAAAGACCGAGGTGTACTTCCCTAGTGAGTTTGATTGCTCATATTTTGGGCTTGTACAGAAAACACCTGATCCGGTGCTTCCTTCATTTGTTTTGGAGCCATCTGTATACCATATCATTGTATCCGATGTTCTCCTGTGTTCTTCCTCTCCTTTATAGTCTGTTGAGATTTTGTAGGAGGTCGTGAAGTTTGTTTCCGGGACCATGTAGTCAGTTCCCATTTCTCGTAATAGCTGTCTGATTTTGTTAATTATGGTTGTGTGCCCGAATTGTTTGGTTCCTTTACAATTCAATTGTTTTTGGAGCCTGAATGAGTTTTTCCTAGCCTCTCCCTGTACGAATATTTCTAGTGGAGGTAGTTTTAGCAAGGTTTCTAGTGCATTTGTGGGGGTTGTTCTCATCGCCCCCGTGATACATAGGTTTGCTAGTCTTTGTAAGCTGCCTAATGTTTGGGTAGCTACTTTTTGTTGAGCTTACCACCATACCATACCATACTCCCTCCCGCTTTCTATCTCTCACTCTCTCTGGAAGAATTGGAAAAACCTTGTGTGCAATCTACGTTGTTAGTAAATTTTGTAATTATATATATTTTTCTTTATTGATTAAGTACTGTTAAATGAATGTAAATTTTTATTTAGTTATTATTATTGTTCCGCATTCAGCCTAAATATTTTACTCGTTCCGTTAAGTGGAAGAAGGTCAAATAACCTAACTCTGAAAGATTTCTAAAAATAAATCTTTGATCAAATCTCCGTCTGTCTGTCTGCCTGTCTCTCTCTCTCTCTATCTATCTATCTATATATCTATTTATCTATCCGTGTATGTCTTTATCTCCATATATCTATTTACTTTTCTACCTATCTGCCTATCCATCTCTCTATCTCTCACTCACTCTAACTCTAGTCCGGAAGTGAGAAGGTGTTATGAATTAGTTCGAAGTGCTTTAATTAAAAAAATGAATATATTAGAATTATTTAATAAAAGAACTATTATTCATGAAAACGTAAAGCAAGTTTATTTTTTTCTGTTTTGTAACTGCTTGAAAAACAATATGTCCCATACTTAGTTCTGCGTAGAAAAATAATTTTACTGCAAATAAATGAATAAATGTAATAAAGTCTAAACATAAAGATTGGCTATGATTGAGATGGATCGTTTCTTTGGTCTGAACCTTTTTGGTCGATGATCTAAATCTTCGGCAATGACAAGGGGCCAAATTGGACCGGGCGCCTTTACTCGCACGAAAATCGGTCCTGAGTTATTTACAACGTCCTAAGTTTGAAATCCTATATTTCCCGGTGGGACGTATTCCGGAAATTTATGCACCGTCTTTTCAAGGAACCGGCGTTCTAATTCACATTGAATGAGTTATTAAGGGAAAAATTAATGATAAACGTAGAGATAAGCCTCTAGCTCATAACTAACCGACTTGAAATAAATGGTCGCAACTCATCCGTCCGTCGACGTCCGGTTGTTCACCTTATTCCGTATATTTCATCGATCCAGATTTAGAAGTCCCTCCCAATATACACACCCTGATAACCTCGCCAGTGACAGCCGGCTAAGCCCTGTGTTAATTAGTTTTGTAATTAATCTCACTCGGTAAGCAGGTGTCGGTAGATAGCGCCGCCTGTGTAATCCCACTACACGCTAACTATTATCTATTGACTATATATCAATGGGCAAACCTATTCCAATGACCAATGCGCATTACGCAGATAACGGCCCTGACAAACTAAACGCAAGTTCTATTAAGACTAGATCATTTGCCTATGCAATTGCTAAACGCCAACAGTCTAATCTTCAACCGGCAGCTTCGTCTATGTCAATACACTATTATTGACTGATTAGTCCTAACAAGATAAGAGGTACAGTGTTGCAATGAATATTATTAGCTGTTTGTATGATCAACTCAGTGTTTATAAAAATTAATATTTATATACAGCAAATTTGTTAGTGAAAAAAATGGAATGGGATGAACAATTAAGGAAAAGAAATCCATATTTTTCCTCTGCAATTAATATATTTAGATTTTAATGTCCTTCCTTCATGTTTCACCTATCGGATGATGTGCGATTTATGATATTCGACCATTTGAAGGTGTAGCAATCGGGTCCGGAATTGGCCACAATATGTAGAAATTCATTCTGAAACTAAAGAGGTATCAAATGTAAAAAAAAACTTTTAAAAAGTATGTATTTTTACCGGTTTTTCGAGTTTCACCTATCGGTTGAGGGGCGAAATGCGAGTTAAGTTATTCGATTATTTTAGCTTGATCTCGTGTAGCAATCGGGTCCAAAATCGGTCAAACTATGTAGAAACTAAAGAAATATCAAAAGTGAATAGAAATTAGTGACCGTTAATCGATGATTATTCACAAATCGAGAGATGGGGTCTGGTGTGATGTAGGTTTCAGAAAAATATTTTCTTTATCTTGTCAACGTTTCGATCTTTTATTGAGATCACCTTCAGGGCTCAAAGTGTTTGTCTTCTGTGTAAACGTTGTCTCGATAAAGAAAATGTTTTTCTGTAACCTACATCACACCAGACCGCTTCTCACGATATCTCAACAATTATCGATTTATGGTCACTAATCTCTACACAAATATCAAAAGTTTAAAAAAATTCGTAAAAGTATGTATTTTTACCGGTTTTCCGCGTTTCACCTACTGGCGAGTAGTTAATCGTAGTTAATGTTTACGTTTCTTCAGTAATTTTCCTAGGATTGTTACTCTTCCATTAATTGTTAATTTAACCGCTAAGAAACAACGACGAATTATTTCAACGGGAGATTTTAATGTTGACATTAGGCAGCTAAAGGGCCGTTTACAAGTCCGAGTTTCTATTTTATTGGCATAGTTAATCAATCCGGCCTAGGACTGCCCATTGTTTCCCTGGGACACAAATCAGGGCCATAACCTGGCCCGGAAACGGAAACGTCCTGGGCATCGCACACTGCACAACGGGAGACGCTGGCAACCCCGTCCTGAGCAAACAATGATATTTATTCCCTCCGGCATCTTCCTTTACCGAACTTTAATGGTAATAATTGGCTTGAAATGAGTTTCGTAAACACTGATAACAATTGCAGTAAGATAATTCCAGAAAATGATGTTAACAATCGCCATATTTAAACCTTTAGCATCATCATTGAAAAATATTGCAACGTTTACACTATTCAATGGAATGCCGAATTCCAAATAATAAAAATTTATAAAACAGTAGCAGTACTCGTTTACAAAAGGGATTACTAGAAATGGGAACTGACTACATGGTCCCGGAAACAATCTTCACGACCTCCTACAAAATCTCAACAGACTATAAAGGAGAGGAAGAACAAAGGAGAGCATCAGATACAATATGGTTTACGCATGGCGCCAAAACAAACGAAGTGACTTTATCCGCTGTTTTCTGTACAAGCCCAAAACATGAGCAATCAAACTCATTAGGGAAGTACACTTCGGTCTGTCAAGCAGAACTACATGTCATCAACGATTGTGCCCTGGAAAATCTTAAAAGAGGTTACACTGACAATAAAAATCCTCATAAGATCAGACAACCAAGCAGCTATTAAAGCATCGGCATGTAAAAGAATTACATCAAAACTAGTCAGTGAATGTATCCAAAATCTCCGAAACCTGGGAGAACACAACAAGGTAACGTTATCCTGAGTGCCAGGGCATAGGGAAATTTTGGGTAATGAAGAAGCAGACGGACTCGCCAGAGGAGGATCCGCAAGACCATACATAGGCCCCGAACCTATCCTTGGGATATCGAAAACAAACAGAATCCTCCATCGCAGAATGGATCCAAACAAAACAAAGAGAAAAGTGGATAAACTCTAGCAGTGCTAGACACAGTAAACTCATGATAAAACAACCCTAACCAAAACTAACAAAAACACTACTACAATTGGAGAGGGCAAATCTCAGAGGAGTGGTAGGACTACTAACCGGCCACTGGCATCTGAGAAAACACCTACATAACATGGACATATACAATGAGGACCCCATCTGCAGATTATGTAATGAGAAGGAGGAAACAGCCACTCATATCATCTTCGAATGCGAAGCAACAGCTCAATGGAGGTTCAATCTAACGCATAAAAACGACTCAGAGAACCACATTGAAGCAATAACAGTCAATGACTTGATACTTCTGACAAAAAGGATCGAATCTATTGACTAAACCAAGGAACTGGGAGGTACAATAAACCAGAAGGCTGCAGTGCCTGGGGCACATAAACCCCGTCTCCTCGTATCCTTTCCCACCATACCAAGTTAATTCCAGAAAATGATGTTAACAATCGCCAAATTTAAACCTTTAGCATCATCATTGAAAAATATTGCAACGTTTACACTATTCATTCGAATGCCGAGTTCCAAATAATAGAAATTTATAAAACAGTAGCAGTACTCGTTTACAAAAGATCACGGAGGGCTATAGAAAATACTAGTGTTTTGTTTATAGGGTAAAAAGGGATCATTCTTTCAATCCCTCAGCATAGATTTACGAATTTTTAAGTCAATATTACTCCGCTATATTGAAAAATATTGATCAAATACCTATCAGAAGTATATAAATACATGTAAATAAATAAATACATAAGGAACTGTCTAAGGGGTAGCGTTTTGCGTGTGATATGTTTTTCACATAAAATCATCTTCATAATTAATAAATATGTACACCTAAGTTTTCGCCACCAGGTTTCGCTATTGATGCCCGTACCGAATGGTAACTAAAGCATTTCTAAACGAGATAATTATAAGTGCAATAAATTTTTCCATTTCGTAATCCACTTAAAAAAAATTGATGATTTAAAATTTAATAATTCTTTGTTTTATTTGTTTGTCCTTTGAAAGATGATGAGTATGTACATGAAAACAAATGTTGGTAAAATCAGAAAGTAATCCCTCATCCTCATGCTCTCACAAGATGTCTTTCTGCACCTCCCGCTCACTCACTCGCTCTCTCTCTTTCTCCTTCCCTCATTCTCATCCACTCTCAATATTATACAGAGTGTAGAGATTAGTGACCGTTAATCAATAATTATTCAGATATCGTGAGATGCAGTCTGGTGTGATGTAGGTTTCAGAAAAACATTTTTTTTTTTTTTTATCGTGGGCACTCTCAACACCAGAGAATTGGACAAAATATGTAGTAATACATTCTGAAACTAAAGATATATCAAAAGTGTGTAGATATTAGTGACCGTTAATCGATGATTATTCACAAATCGAGAGATGGGATCTGGTATGGTATGGTATCTTTCAGAAAAACTTTTTTTTATCGTGCTAACATTTCGATCTTTTATTGAGATCATCTTCAGGTATCAAAGTGTTTGTTTTCTTTGTAATTGTGCCATTCTTGCGTGTCGTACTCTGCACTGAAACCTGCTTAATTGAGTGCACTCTTAACATGACACGCAAAAACGGCACAATTGCACAGAAGACAAACACTTCGAGCCCTGAAGGTGATCTCAATAAAAGATCGAAACGTTGGAACTTTAAAGTGAATGTTTTCTGAAACCTACATCAAACCAGACCGCATCTCACGATATCTGAATAAGTACTAAAAATGTACAGACACAAAATTAATGCAACTTTTACAACAAGAAAAATGTTAGTTGGCAAAATCTTGATTACGGGTCTCTCAATTAATTAAGGTTTTTCATTGAGATAAAAAGTGGGATTCGAACCCGCGATCTTCGGCTTGATACGCCTCTACACTACTGCTTGAGCTATCGTGATCTCGATCCACTTCGACACTTAACATTTCAACCCCAATTTTCCCTCCTAGTAGTAGTAAAGAGACCGACTCCTTTTACATATGAACCTTTTTCCTATTTTCTAAAACCCTAGTTTCTATCATCACGTTTTCCTTCGTAATTGTAAATTATTGTTAAGTTCTTACATGACTTCCGGCCCTCCCAAGGAGGTGTATTGAAGCCACGATTCTTCTATTTCCTGCAAGTTTAACTAAAAAATATGAACATATCGATCTTACGATATGTTAATGTTTAAATGCATTGAAAAATTTAAATAAATTCTATTTTACCTATTTGTTTTATAAATTTTTATAAATAAAGCCAAACATTATTTTAAAATTTTGTAAAAATGTTACATCTTTTTATAGGCTGAACCAGTCGCTAAATTTAAAGAAAAAGCTTCTCGGGAGTTTCAATATAACTTTTCTCGTAATAAACTGCGGACTTAAAAAAAGGGATTTTTAAAAAAAAAGTTTCATCCACCTCATTATTTTTGCTCAGGAACCGTTTAAAGAATGGAACACACTTAAAGCCAAATCTACAACTCCGCCTTTTAGGCCGGTTCCCGTCTCTTTTGTCCGAGGGCAGCGAGAGGCACTCGGGAATAAAAACTTTTCGGAAAACTGGGTCGGTAAACGTAGCGGAATGAGTACTTTCTGAGAGGGAAGAGGGAGTTTGTGAAGGGGGGGGGGGAAGTGGAGTTTGTGAAGGGGTTTTCACTATGGAAAGGGCAAGACGAAGGGTGCCGTGTGAACTGGTAGGTTACTGAAACAGAAGAGACCCTCGGTGATCGATCGGCGATCAATCACGCCCAAGTCGATCCCTGGCACGGTAACCGTCCGGTAATGGCCTCCAATTAGTCTTGGGGGGGTTGGTAAAAAATAAGCTGGACATATGTCGGGACCGTGCCAAATCCCGGTCTTTTTACAGGCTTTATTGCCCATATCGGCATTGTGACCATAGCTACTATATAAAAAAAAAAAAAAACTGCGGTGAAAGACTATTTCCTGTCCATTCCCGTATCCGACTTTGACGAATTCGATGGGAAACGGAGATGAGTGGATCCCCTTTGCGGTCATCTCTGCAGCGTGGGACATCGTTAAATCGGAAGAAATATTCGAAATTGTGAGAAAACATCTATAAACTTGTTACATAAAATAATAAATAAACCTTCTACTTCGCAAGAATTACATCATATTGTGATCTTTCACTAATAATTTTCAGTATTCAATTTTATGAGTACAGATTAGTGACCGTTAATCGATAATTATTCCAGATATCGTGCGATGCGGTCTGGTGTGATGTAGGTTTCAGAAAAACATTTTTTTTTTTATCGCGCCAACGTTTCGATCTTTGTTGAGATTATCTTGTGAATAGTGTGAATAAGTCCAAGAGACTTATGCAGGACACATGAGCCGACCAAGTCCAGGACCTTTTAGTACGAATCTCCCCAGGCAGTTAACCCCTCGGGTCTTGGTCGCCCACCCTGCGTAATATATACGTGTATATACTTTTTTGAAAATGAAAAAAAGAGCAGAGAATGTTTATTTAAGAAAATATATATTAGTACTTCATTGAACCTTCGTTTTCCCTGACTTTCAAGGTTATTATATTTGTGCTATTATTTTTTTTTTCAATAGTCGTTGGATCGTAATAAACGAGATGATATATTTTAAAAATTCCTCACAGTTTACTCCGATGGTGCGGAATTGAAAAATCGAAAAACTACCAAACAGCTTATCTTTTATAAATTGAAGGGTGTATTTTCTATTGTATATTTTAAAATGCGTTGGTCCTTCTGGGAATAAAAATATGTATGTATATATTTTTTTCCAACGGAAAATTAAAATAATTTGGTTTGATCAATGACCTACCTGAGGAAGGTGCAACGCCAGGCTGTGTAGCATGTTGCCTAACTGGTCGTTGTCGGGGGGAAGCGATTTTACAAAGACGGTCGGTAAAAAAAATTGACGTGCTCAATTATGATTCAATGGTATAAAAAGAAAAGCCAAACAATCGTTTAAAAATTGTCAACTCACCTTCTAGAAAGTTGAACAATAGTTTTCTTTTGTATTTGATAGGCTGATACATTCATACCATAAAAAAATACATATTTAGCTTTCATCTTTGACAGCGATATGATAAATGTTTGAACAGGCTGATCCCCGGTGATGGAAAGCCTAAGGCAAACAAGAAAGACGATCTCCCAGTATTTAGACAACAATTACAACACCCGAACGACATTGTTTTCTTACTGAAGTGAGCGCTGTTTTCTCAAGTCGCGAGCGCTCCGGATCTAATGGGCTTCTTATGTCGACCCCGAGTGGTAATTAATTGCAACAACAAGGACTGTTTTGTTATTAGCATAGGAACGGCAACCGGGACGGGGTTAATTTGAGCGTGTTTACGCGATACCTTTTACTCCTAGGTCGGGTTTCCCTGCACTTTAGAAAGGGGATGTTTTACCCCATGTGAAGTAACGGAAGATATCTGGTGCATTTACAAGACTTAATCCTTGGAGGGCTTGAACTTTAACTATAAACAAAAATCAGGTAATAACAAATAATTTTTTTTTTGGGCTAATACAAATTGCTTACTTAGAGTATACCCCACAAAATCAGCTAGTATTACGTCCAATTTATAGGAGAAAAAAAAGTTTTCGGCGATTGCAATAAGTATAAATATCTAGGCAACAGTTTAAACTCCTGAATGTCATTGTTTTCTCACTGAAGTTTTTTTTGTTAATACAAGAAGCAAATAATTCAAATTTCATGTTTTACACTCTTCTATGCAATCGAGTAATTTGTTTGTGAATGATAAAAGAGAAAATAGGTTGTTCAAAAAAGAGGGAAAGAATCAGAGAAAAAAAAAGAAAGAAAGAAAGTAAGGAATGAATGAATGAAGGAAGGAAGGAATGAAGAAAGAAAGAAAGAAAAAAGAAAGAAAGAAAGGAAGGAAGGAAGAAAGAAGGGAAGAAAGAAAGAAAGAA
>CM077105.1:22229927-22249100 GCA_039619505.1 Cimex hemipterus | reverse complement strand
TTTTTTTTTTTTTTTTTTTTTTTTTTTTTTTTTTTTTTTTTTTTTTTGTATGGATAAGTATATTTTACGTGGTATTGTTCGTTTTTTAATTGATTTTATATATTAATAAATTACGTAAATGATGCAGGTAAGTTTTTCTTAATCAACGTCATATAAATAATAACAAATTATCAACGAGACATGACAGAAATTTATATTCTTTAATTGTAAAAACTTCATATTTTATTTTTATAAAAATTGGATTTTTTTTTAAATTTAATGTAGGAACTGCAATAACGGGTGAACAAACTATGCAATGTAGCAGGCGGTTATGTAAAACCTTTCATCACCGATGATCATAGGGAGTGTAACTTTGAGAAATATTTTTTGCGAAAAACAGCGGACTTTATCTTTTTATATACATGTAATTTTTTTTCTACCTCTAAGTCAGAAATCCGGCCGAATTTAACAGGTCGGCGACATTTTACGCAACAGCGGTTCATTACAGACTGCTTTCTCCGCCGTATTTTCTTTCTTACTACTACCGGAATTTCTCTTAAAAGTTCTTTATAAATTAGCCCGATTCAATAAATCAATGAGAAGTCGGACATCCAAATATAAAAATACATAACGCTATAAATACATAAATAAGTACCCGGATGATTTTCAAGATCAAAAGATTAAGTTTATATATCATCGGACGGGTTGCATATGGATAAGCATGAACGAAATGAAACCGACCATACAGCTCAGTATAAAATGATGAAAAGGTTGTCAACACATTAAAGCAAACCTTTATTTATTTTAACAGATTGATTTTTAAAATTAGAAGTCTAACTGTACATTACTTTCAGCTAATTATACAGATATGACAATAATTTATTTTTCCAAACTATAAAAGTGTTCTAAGTTAAACTTAACGATTTGGTTCTTCCGCATTCGCTATTTTTTTTCTGATCAAGTTGAATCGTATTTAAAACGTCTACACAATCAAACTATTCTACTCTTTTATGGGAATTATTTTGAAAAAGATTATAAATAGGCTGTAAACAGTACAATATTTTTAATAGAGCATTACAGAATCTAGTTTCCCATCAATTAAATACTAAGACATCTTGGATGTTTAGTGCACGTAAAAACAGTATATTATACTAGTCGAACTGGATATTGGCTATCACTTAATTCACATTTTGGGCCAATTTGGTACCTTGTTCTGTTTCTGTAATTAATTAATTAATTTTACGATAAAATTACATATGGTTAGAAATAACAACACACGACTGTCCGGGTTTTTTGTCTTTAAGGATATTTTCTTTACATTTTAAATTTATTCCTTTTTTTTATTGAACCTCCTTAATATCTTCATTGAAATCCATCACAGCAAAATATACTATCGAAAAAACCCAAATACAATTATGAGAACTGAGGGACCAAGATTATGAGAAAATGACATTTGTTGATTTTTTTAAATTTCGATCAATCATAAATAGCGCAATTGTTAACAAAAAAAGTTTCGTGTAATAAGATATTCCTTAGTATCATTTCTTTTTATGTGAAAAAGTTTATTGGTCGATTTAATTTTTCTTCTGTCATTATCTTCGATAAATGTTTCTTTTCCTTATCATCTTTTACTTCGGAATGAGTCCATTTGAAAACAATCTGGCTCGGGCTGAATTGTCGCGACGCCCCTTTGCCAAGGACGATCAATATCTATCAAATAAGTGAGAAACTATTTTCTGTTTGTGCATCCTTTCGTTTTCTTGTTTTACGTATTTCTTTAAAACACACGATAAAAATATTGCCTAAAAATACAATTTTGTTTCAGGTCTGTTATGATTTTCGGGTATTTTCTTCCAAACTGCAAGGAAAGTCTTGAATATATATTTTATTTTGTATAAACAAAAATTTTAAATAAAGAAAAAAAATTTAAATATTAATTTTTGTTTAGATTATGGGAAAAAATATAAATGTATTATTAGCACATTTTTTACGAGGGTTCGCAACAGGAGAGGTCATATAAACATTCAGGGTGCCGGTGTTTTTTGAAAAAAAGTCCATTTGTAGGTATGTCGGGTTCGAATGCAGGGCCGCTGGATTCGAACCCGGGTCCTTTACCTTGATGAGCGCCGTGTCAAAGACTAAACCTTGCGCCCACCGATGCCCCCCCCCATCAGCATATTATATTGTAATTTATGATGTATTAAAGACCTTGAAAGTAAAAAATCTTTTTAATATATTGATCACCTTTTCTCTCTCTCTCTCTCTCTCTCTCACTCTCTCTCTCTCTCTCTCTCTCTCTCTCTCTCTCTCTCTCTCTCTCGCTCGCTCGCTCTCGCCCCATCTAACAGCATACAGCCTAAGGCATGAGGTTGGAGGTCAATATAGATTACTAGACGAAATAATTCCAGCGGGAAAAAAATAGAATGCTGCAGGTTATGTCTTTTAAACATGTAGATACACATACCATATATAAGGACCACAGAATGAGGTTACAAAATTGCTTCATCTTTTGCTTCAACTATTCAACTTCAATCTGACCTAACGCCTCAGAACATTACATAAATTGTTATGCGCATCCTAAGAAACTAGTGCAATTGGGAATTTATTTTGTTACGAAGCGAACTTATAATGAGTAATTTGTATTATTCAATTATTGTTTTTAATAGTAGAAAACCTTGAGAATGAAGCAATTAATTAAACTGATAAATATGTATGTAAGTTTTCTTTATTCGAGATCAGTTATTGGGTTGGAATTTCTCTCAAACACAATAAAGTTTCAATAAATAATAAATAATCAAAAACTGACTGCGCTACGAATAAAGGCACACCACATGCACACGTTAAAAAAATACCAACAATATAGAAGAAAAAGTAGCAATTCTGTTCATAGACAGTAAGAAGGAGAAGAAACAGGAGGAAGAATGGGAGAGAGAGAGAGAGAGAGAGAGAGAGAGAGAGAGAGAGAGAGAGAGTGAGAGAGAGATGGAGGGGAAGAAATAGAGGGATGGAGAGAAATAGAGAGTGTCTCAGTGAAATTAACGTAAAGAAATGGAATAAAAAAAAAATATTATCGACAGGTAGTAGTAAAACTAGACCTAGAAAATTATTATGACAAAAAAGGAAAATTTTGCTAAATAAACTTGAGGTTTGACAGATTAAGGAAGAAACCAGGGAAAACAATTGAAAACCTTTTATGACCTTATTAATGCAATTAAAAATTTTATTAATGAGTATAACATCGTCGTGCAATCGAGATAGAAAAATAAATATAGAGTCTAATAAATGGTAAAGAAGATAGTAATAGATATGCAGAGAAATTGAGAGGGAGAGAGAAAGCGATGCGTAAACAGAGTGTGAAAGAAGGTGTGAGTTTAGGCATCCATAAGATAAAATTTTTAGAAAAGTCGACGATCACCTACATTATTCAGATTTCGTGAGATGCGGTCTGATGTGAAGTAGGTTTCATAAAAACATTTTCTTTGTCGTGCCAACGTTTCGATCTTTATTGAGATCATCTTCAGGGCTCAAAGCGCTTCTGTCTAATTGTGCCATTACTGCGTGTCGTGTTGAAAGTTATTATTGCTCATGCAGTTTATGAACACTTACAAGTATATGTTGAATTAATCGAACGAATAAATCCTAATAATTTAATATCCAATCAAAAATAGTCTAGGTCATTTAATAAGATTTCGAGGAAAACATAAAACTGAACCGGTCTATTTGGTAGAAAGTGTGGTCGAATATCCAGTATACTTTTATTAAAGTTGTGTACGAACAAAAGTAACGCAATAAAAATATAAAAATATTATACTGCCCTAATATATTTTCACATAATCTTATTGTATATGTGGTATTTTCTCGTTGTATTTCTTTATTAAACCTATAATTTTTGGTCTATAAAATCTGTTGTATTTGTAACTTTACCACCCGAATAAAATATACATAAAATACTGATATATGTTCTTTGAATGTTTTGGGCATAAAAATCAAAGATTTTGTTGCTTACTGAAAAATGACAGTCATGGCTATTCGTATAAAATGATTTAATTTGTAACGATGCTTTGAGTTGATGTAGTGTGTTTATAGTTGGAGAATCTAATTTTTTTATTTAAATTATTCAAACCTTGTATAAACAGGAGTGTTTTGTGAATTTATGACAATTTAAAGCATAATATAAATTTTTCTGAACCGTCTGGAGTTCACACTTTTGCATTTGATTGACACGAGACTTAGAGTTTTTATTATGGAAAAATATGCTTTCGCCCGATTCTTCACGGCGAAGCTGTTCTGGGTCGAACTGTTTGCGAAATCCACGTCTATTTAGTCTCTGACCGCCTACCGGGGAATTTTATGTTTCGAAACACATGATCTGACTGCGTTTACGGGCCCAAGGACCTCTGAGTTATAAGTTTTGTTATGTCGGACCTTTCGCCCGCCTGCCGGGTGTAAATCTGCAGTTTAACGCCAAAGCGGCCGGCTGAATGCAAATTTTGGTCGGCCCTGAAATCTCGAAGGTGATAAAAAAATAGAATCACGATTACAACTAAAAAACACTGACTTACGCAATAATAGAAAAACATAATTATAAAACAAAACTGCTTAAGATCTATTCATCTATTATTAATCTAATTAATTCCTTAAATATTAACCAAATTTGTATAATTGTAAATATGAAAAATTAGGAGGCTTAGTTTTAAATTAATTTAATTTATGTAAACTTAAGTTCCAAGAATAAATTGTATTGATGGTGTCGCAGGATGAAAACAGTTAACTTAATTATTTTACCCCCAACTTAATTATTTTACCCCCGTTCAATCTGAAGACAAATTAAGGAAGACTTGAACATAAAAATAGTAATAGCATCTGACAATAACAAAATAACTTGCAGATGTAAAATTGTTTTATCATTACTTTATCTTAAAATTTCTTCCTGTGGTCTGCGGGTTTTATCAGACGCGTTTCAATTATGCCGCATATCGAAATGATTCGCTTAGAAGAGTCATACACCGTTAAATGTGGTATTACAGTGATACTCTGTTGCCTTGGCAAGAGGTGCGACTTTAAAAGGTAAGCCTTGTGTCCTCGTTCACTTCCCTTTCTCAAGCCAGGTCTTTCGGCATACTTCCTTGTGACCCAACCCTTGTATGCATGGAATCCAGGCTCAACATAATGTAGCCTTGAGAGCGTGGCAACCTCTCTAAAGCAAAAGCTCGGTCTCCGGGTCGGCAGCGGACGACGAGTGCTTTATCAAAGGCGAACGAGAGTTAGGGTATCTGATCCTGTCTGTTTAGACGGGGAAGGTTCATAACCATCAGAACTACGAGGTAGCAGAAAATGTTCCATGTCCAAACCCTGCTACATGGGAATAGAATCGTAATGAAATAGTAGAACTTAGTGTGAACCTATTGTGGGGGTACCGTTGGGGGTTTCCTTCGGAGAGCTTTTCCTGTGTTCCTCTAGGGGGTGGTTAGAAATTCCACTTTAAACAAAATCCCTGCCGGAGCAGAGATAGAGTCGCCTTCTCTGTATAGGGAACCGGCGGGATGACCCAGGCTGATGCATTTCACCAGCTCCATCAGCAGCCCCATCCATTCAGAATGGACGAGCGGAGAGTGAGGCCAGTTTCTACACCAACGCTTGGGCTGTAACACCCTGTCGTGAACGTAGGTACTTACTCTTATTTCGAGAATCAAAACGTCCGGTAGGGCCGAAGTGTTAGGTACGGACTTTAAAGATCCTCGAGTCCTTTTAAGGGCTCTGAGGCAAAAGAGGAAGCAATAACCCAATTATCAGCGTGTTTTACGTCAATTTCTGTTAACAGAGTCACCCAGACAAACCGAAGATAGCGGTAAAGACAAATGTAATTAACTTTACGGTAATCACATTTGCTGCAATTTTCAGGCTGCTTATATTTTCCCGGTAATGTTGTACCTTTTCTATTCTTATAGCGTTTTCTATCTAAGAAGACGTCCTGTCCTTCATCAGGACTTTGAAATCATTAATAATATTTAATATATACAACAGTTAAGAAATATATGAATAGATGTAGATATAGAAGAGAGAGAGAGGGAGAGAGATAGATAGAGAGAGTACGTGGGAGAGAGACAGGCCGACAGGCAGAACAGAATAGACTAACTGTGTGTGATAAAAAATCTCTTAGTTCAAGTAATCGTTCGACGGACGAGACAGTAACTTTTACAAATTAGTACCAATTAACAATTAAAAGCCATGGGCTAAATCGGGATTCGAACCGAAAACCTCTAGCATGGCTAAATATCGGTCGGACGCCCTTATCCTAAACATCTACCACTATCTATCCATTCAAAAATCTTTTTAAACGAAATATGAAAGAAATGTTGATGAATCAGATTACATAAAAATACTCGGGGTTATGATAAAAATAAATCAAACGATATAGTAATAATTTAATTCTACGTTAGATTGATTTTCCTGAAAATTGCCAAAACTTTCACCAAAGCATTAACAGTACGCAGATAATGAGCAAAATAATGAGTTAATTTTAAATTCGAACAAAATAAAGGAAATAAATTTGTTTTTACTAATGTGTCAATGGGATCAACAAAAATTAAGATTTAATTGACAAAATTTTAACGTAAACATGTTAATAATGAGGTTTAAGGTTTTTCCAGTGCTGTTATTAGAAACATTTAAACGTCTTGTAATAAGGAAAAATTAAAATATAAAAGTAATTTTAAACCGATTAACGAAAAAATAGCAATAGTAGTGGTAAATATTTAATTGGAGTTCACAATTGAGGTAGAAATAAATAATTATTTGTAAGTTCAGTATTGGGTCATCTTTAAAATATTTTATCCCGTGATTCCGCTTACTCAAGGATGCAGTGGTTTGAGTTGATTCAGAAACTGATTTTGGTTAAAAGTCAAACTTTTCAACAGCAATCAGACGATAAAAGACAATTTTTTTACAAATAGGCGTATTGTATTTTTATACATCACTTATTGACCAAATTCGGCAAAGCTATTGCATTTGTATCTTAAACATACACCGCTTGACGTACGGAATTTTATCTATTTTCACACCCTAAACAACCTGATGATCGTCTTTGTTGTAATATTCAGATAAAAACCAGTATTGTCGGTATTTTAACCTTAGATAGTTTGTTTATTTCTGTTTTCGCATTGGTTGCTTTTCCCCATTGGACATTCAGGCCATAGACCTTTCACTGTACAGATGAATCTCTAAAACAAATTAGCGGAAAGGTTTTTAATTGTTTCTATTCATTGTTATAAAGTTGTTAAATTTATTTCTAACTAACAAACTGTCGCACTACGTGATAAATTAATGAGGGGAACATTTACGTCCTGATCGACATCTAAAAATATAACAAAGTTTGGACCAAGTATGAAGTATTTTCAATTACACAGAAAACGAACACGTGGAGCCCTGATGAACATCTCACTAAAGATCGAAACGTTGGCACGATAAAGAAAATGTTTTTCTGAAACCTACACACCAGGCCGCATCTCACGATTTCTGAATAATTATCGATTAACGGTCACTAATCTCCACACGTTTACAAAAAACGCATTTCGATTGTTTTATTGTTAATTCCAATAATTTTCTTCTAAAATAAAGTAAATATTGATTGTCTTTATTGTTTGGCATTCTGTCATTGTTTGTAAAACTCGCATTATGAGGGCAAATCTTTATGCTTGGATTCAAATTATGTTTGGAATATTACCTATTCGTTACATTCACATTACATTCAGAACA
Source organism: Cimex hemipterus (assembly GCA_039619505.1). Lineage (NCBI taxonomy): Eukaryota > Metazoa > Arthropoda > Insecta > Hemiptera > Cimicidae > Cimex > Cimex hemipterus. The sequence goes on along the minus strand of CM077105.1, from coordinate 22,241,366 downwards.
CATTTTTTTACGTACGACTGCTTTATTGATACTGGTCGTACAGTCGAGGTGTATTCCAAGAAATTTACTAGTCGCCCCAGCGTAACAGTAATCACAAAACGTTTATTCGTGTTCCATCCCAGGAAACTATCGGCGTAATTTCGACGAGGAGTTGAATATTTTATTGTATAATCGGGAAAATTCAAATTCCTTTCTCCGAAATGTTGAAAGGGTTTTACATTTTTAAGCAAATAAAATTCGAAAATGTTCCCAGGACAATTTTAAAGCGTGGAATCATATCTTATCCAAGAACTTCAAGACTCTAGGCGTCTAAAGTTCCTTGCAAAAAAGATTTGGATTTGGGAGGGTGAAGGAAAGGTTCTTCATGCATCGTATGGACTGCACCTCTAGTGGCATATTAAAATTTTCGAACGTGGCAGAGGAAAATCCGAGAATTTTGCACTCTTGAGATCATGAGGTAGTTCACAATATCATCGTATGGACTTCTCAGAAATAACTTAATTGTGCCAACACTATAGAAGAAAAAAAATTGTCAAGACCGGGATTCGAACCCACGACCTTCGGCTCTATACGCCACTACCCCATACCGTGACTTCAAGTGAGTTGAGATGAAAAGTTGGCCTCAGTGGATCGAAGTGACGATAGTTCAAGTGGTAAAGTAGCGGCGTATTTAGCCAAAGGTCGTTGGTTCGAATCCCGCTCGTAACACTGCCTTTTATATCTCAACCAAGACTTACATGGAAAGAATAAATAATTGAAAGCACTAAGTTGGTCAATTAACCACTAAAACGTAGGCGAACTTTAGAAAATGCATTAGAGGATCCTCTGCAGCAATGATTGATTCCCCAGTCTGATGAATGCCCAGCTTACAATGCTTTGCACGAGAACATCACTTCCGGTGTAGATGGATAGAACCTCATCGAACGACTGGTGCCTCCTTCGTCACCGGATTTTACTTCGCTTGACTAATTTCCGAGGGTCCATTTAAATTGTACGCAGCAACCTCAGTAGAAGTACTGCGGCAAAGAATAGAAACTCCTTGTCAATCCATTTCCCCTGACTCTATCGCTCGAGCACCAGTGAATATCGTTTAAAAAGAGCAGATTTTTGCATCATTACGGAAGGCAGACGGTTTGAACATGAAATCTGATTAATAAAAAGCAAATCAAACGACGGTTTTTTAAAAAAACATTTGCCAAAACTTTATCATTTTTTGGCTAATTTAAAATCCGATTGAACCATTGTTTTCAGTTTGTAAGTTGCTTTAAAATTATGTGTCAGGATATATAGAGTCGTATTTGAAATTTTTGAAGTTGAACCGAGTCTAACGTACAATATATAATTTTTTTCACACGAAAAAAAAGCCGTAAAAATTTGAGACTAGATTATTATTTTTTTTATAGTGTCATTGGTTCAAGAGAAATTCAGCCGGACTATCTAAAAGGACATCCTCTATTATAAAATTGGAGAAAATAGAAAAAAGTATGAGAATCTGGACCGACTTCTTGCGGTGTCGAGGACAAATGGACTGGAAAAGGTCTGTTTGGTTAGTAAGGCTGGGTCCGAAATAGAGAGTTTGGGAATTACTTAGAAGGATTTTGGATGCAGTGACTGCATTCAACGCTTGGTTGAACCCCACGGTTTTGTAAGAAAAAAAAACGTATGCCCGTGTTGGCTGAAGTAATGATGTGTAGGTAAAGTTTTCTTTTCAAGGAGACTTTTCGATAATTGATATCGTATGTTCAGTTTAATTTCGAAGTGAGGGTCTTCCAATAAGTCACAAATGGCGGATGTCATTGGTTGCTGGGAATGGAAGTAAATTGTAGAAAATCGTAAACGGCGGAAGGTGAAGATTGTTTGCTGAGATTCAGTCGTGTACTTTCGTGTACTACTCTTCCAAACAAGACGGGCGGTCGTTCAAGTTTTTGGAGGTCACAACCTTCAAAACAAGAATGATCTGGGTTTGCCCAAAAACGACAGTATCGTGCATATGTGAGGAGTACTTTATGGGGTTTGGTTTATCTGGAGGTTATACTGAAAAAACAATGGGACCAAGTATGCCGCCAAAAAACCTTGTTTATAATAGTTCTGTGAGTAGGATGTTTCGATTTGTACTGGAAAATACCTAACGAACAGATTGAATTTTACCACGAGGTAAGCGGTGAAAGGAAGGATGCTTACGAATTTTCTGTGCAAAATCGAGTGCAACATTTGATCGCAGGAAAGCACTCGAGGTGCGTGATGATCACTACAACAAATTAAAAGGATAGAATGATATTGAACCTTTCAAGGATGAATAGTAGGAGTTTCATGAGGAGATTGTTAAGAATTTTGCCAAGTAGCCGTAAACCGAGAGAATAATTTAATATAGGGAAGATAGTGAAATTTGTTAGCTTTGGAAATGAGTTGTATTATTGATTTTTAGGCAATTTTTCTTCTTGGTTTTTGTAATTTCATTTTTAAAAAAAGTGAGAACAAAACATAACAAAGAACTTTATTGTACCGAGTTTCCTGTTTTTCTTCCGAAATAATTTAAATTTTAGATCTCCCACAACAATGGTTGATTAATATGACGGGTGACGAATATTTTAACGCTTATTTTCTCACTCTAAGAAAGCGGAATTTCCTTACATTGTATCTATTTATCTTTCCAGTAAATTAAGGATAACAATTATAATTGAATAATAAAAATAGACAATGATTTGTGCGGTCGTTAACCTAAATATTGGAGGTTAATAACAGATTTATCTCTAATCGTATCTGGCATTTAAAAAAAGAGTCTTTCAAGGATCGATTATAACGTTGTGGGAAAGATTAATATGTTTTTCTTATTTAGAAATGCGTCTTTTCAATGTCGTTGTGAAAGAAATTTTTCAAATGGTGACGTTTTTATTGTATTTTTTACAATTAATTGAGATAAAAAAGTCGGTGTCGCGAGCGGGATTCGAACACACGATCTTCGGCAAGATGCTGCTCTACCACTTGAGCTATCGTGACTTCGATCCACTCGGGCATAACTTCCATCTCAACCACATCTTTTGAATTTTCCCTCCTTTTCGCTTTTTGCAACGACTTTTTTATCTCAACTAAAAAACCTTAATTAATCGAAATATATTAATTGTTCAATCGGACCACTAAAACTAGAGAATATTTTTTTTTACAGTTTGAGAAGCTATAAAATTCAGAATAATCTCATATTTTGTATTACATAATTTACTAGCGGAACAAATTTGTATTGAACATCACTCTTTTGATTGTCACAGAATGAAATCAATCCAAAATTGAATAGCTAAAAATTGTTAAAATTGCTGTTTTTTATTTATCTTCAAAAACGCAAAATTCTTCCGGGTTTCAAATCAATAAAATTAGCATAAAGATAGCAAGAACAGGTAGTAAGACTGATAGAAAACAAAAAACAACTGAAACTGTTTAAATGAAATAGAGATAAAACTAAATAAGTATTTAGGTCACGTTTTCGTACAACGATATCCATTTTGTGAGCATGTAAAAAATCATCTCGCTCCAAACCTTGCTTCAGTATTTCGAGGTTATTTTTTTGCATATAGACAAACAAACCAAAAAGAATAATAGACAAAAGCAGAAATAAGTCACAAATTTCAAACTTAAAGCACAACGACAACTGATTATAAAAGGATGTTTATTTGAACTTTATGTTCAATTCCAAATCGTACGTTTGGTTTGAGAAATTAGATAAACAATCACAAGAAAGAGTGTTTCAATTATCACATTTGGATTTGGCAAGAAATCTATTCTGCAAATTGCTATTATAATGGAATTTTAATACCCCAAATAGATGTTGAATTTTTAGTTAAATACGACGTAATTTCATATTCAAATATCAAAATAAATCCATAGTATTTTCATGTACAAATTTTCAATATACACGTTATTAGGTTTTTATTCGAATTTCTCACAATGTTCTATTTGATTATTGATTACCTTAGGGTTTTTTTTTCTGGATGTCTACTAGCACGTGGTGTTGGTAATATATGTCAGTTTATTAAAATATTACATGTGTAAATTTTTCAAACATATTCTACCTGCGTGATAGATATTACAGTAATGCACAGCTTTTCCAACTTGGTCTTTTAAGTTGTGTTTTGCTCACAAACTGTACCAAATGTGGACCGAATATTTAAACAAATGTATGGTGATTAGTGACCGTTAATCGATAATTATTTAGAAATCGTAAGATGAGGTCTGGTGTGATGTTGGTTTCGGAGAAACATTTTCTTTATCGTGGCAACGTTTCGAGCTTCACTTTTAACATGACACGCAAGAATGGCACAATTACACAGAAGACAAACACTTTGAGCCCAGAGGATGATCTCAATAAAGATCGAAACGTTGGCACGATAAAGAAAATGTTTTTGTGAAACCTACGCCACACCAGAGGGCATCTCGCGATTTTCAATTAATTATTTAAGTAAACATATTTATTGACAAATTAATCAAAAATATGTTTTTCACAAATAGTCTAATAAATATTTTAATGAGTGATCGAACAACTCCCAACTTAAAGAATTTAAAGAATCCTTACGAGATCGTCGCTCTCTTCTTCATCTAACAGTATTCCGAATGCCTTTAGCGGTATTGGAGGGCAAATAGGAAACAAAAATCTACCTTCAAAAAGCTATATTCCGCAGTTTATCCAATGTCTAAACTTAATAAACCCTACCAACTTCTGAATCTTTACAGTCGTGTCTGTTTATTGCCATTTTATGAGACTTAAGCAAATACTCCTAATAAACAAATCTTGTAATGAATGATTAATTTGGTTTCAGGGGGGGGGGGTCATCTTTAAGTTTTACAGTACTGTGGTATGTGGAAATTATTTGATCGTTCCTTGAGAAGGAGGAATGCTACTCGCTGCCGAATCATCCGTCAATTGAGTCTCGTTAGCTCTGGGACTCTATTCCTTCCCCTATCCTAAAGTTCTCCGTGGCCAGCACTTACTTTATAGAAAGGGTCTGTCCCTCTACTCCTTTGTATGCAAAAGTGAGCATGCTTAAGGGTCTGGTAAGTTTGGTAAGTTAGCTTTAAGTACTACCATTCCAATTAGGTGCCATGTCGTTCTGAGCCTCACAATCACATTTATCCGTGAGAAGAAGGAATGTCCCCCGGGGAATCTTGAATAGGATTTCGATCGAGACTGCCAATTTTGTTGGTTCAGAAAACTCATAGACATCCTGCCCTTGAGACACGCTTCTTATCAGGATCTTATCACTCTTTTGTTCTAAGACGCAGTATTTTTTCTTTACAAGGGTTCGCAACAGCAAAGGTCATATAAAGCCTCAGGGTGCCGTTGTTTTTGAAAAAAAGCCCATTTGTAAGTATCCAGCTGCCCTGCATTCGAACCCGGGACCTTTACCTTACAGTAATGAACGCCGTGTCAAAGACTGAACGTTGCGGCCACCGACGCCTCTAAAGTCGCTGTATTCCTCATGGTGATGTTCTCGGTCCGTTTCTGTACTCAGTACGTACTATTTTATTCCATCCCCATCCTGACAGATTATCATAATATCCTGTCATGACACTGCCATTCTATAATCCAAGGTATATTGTTTGGATAGCTTTAGATGACTATAGCTCACCGTACTTTTCAGCAAATCGGTTTAAAAAACGGCGAATCAAACTCAACAGTACAAAATCCTACACTTAACCTTCTTCGCCTTCGTCACTCTTCCTCCAAACTGTAACACACACACACTTCCTACCGAAATCCTCACCCGCATAATATTCAGGAATTGCTAGAGATGTGCAAGATATCTCAGCTCAGGAGTTTTAGAAAAAAAAAAATACTCTTACACCTCTCACGGGGTAAAACCAACAAACCAAACCTTCCGGTCTCTACAGAAAGTTGCTGCAACATACAACTACACGGTATTTCACATTAAACTCCATTCCCACTCTATTTATTACTTATAATAACTAATCCCATTTCCTTATAATCTAATAGTGAAGTACAAAGAGACATTGGCTCCGTGATATGCTCTCTCAGAGAGATAGTTATCATGATTAACCTATGTTTTAAGAGTAGTATCACTAGAATTAATGTATCACAATTAATAATCATAGTTTCAGTATTTCGAGGTGATTGTTTGCATATAGACAAACAAACAAAAAAATCAAGAAATGAAACACAAATTACAAACATAAAGCACAATGAAAATTGTTTATAAAAAGATGTGTTTATGAAATTTATGTCATTCAAAATTATACATTTAGTCTTGGGGAAATGGTTTTGGCATAATATAGTATCACTATCCCACAGTAATTTCATATTTCTGTACATAAATTGTTTGTTTAGAAACAAAAATATTAATAAAACAAGTATTGACGATATTTCTAATTTAATGGAGTGTTATAAAAAATAAAAAGAAGCAGGTAAAATTAAAGGTACCGATGAAAAATTTCGTTCTCGCTATTTTAAATCGGGTGCGATAAATACTCAATCTTCGAATAAGCTCTCAAATGATTCAGAACGGGGAAAGTAAAGCCAGATAATATTGATAAATTTACAATTGTTTCCCTAGGACAATCATCTCTTTCGGCTAGATAAGGAAACATTTTTGAGCTGTACAACGAGATTAAATGCGATTATACTTATTATTAGCCTTTCTATGAAAAGATTATATAACACTAATGATTCACACCCACGTTGATAGTGGAAGATGTATTCAATATTAAACTTTGATCGTACGACAAATTATTTGAATTCTAACTTAAATTTTCAAAAACAATTTCGAAATATTTAAAAAAGTGTAGAGATTAGTGACCGTTAACGGATAATTATTCAAATATCGTGAGATGCGGTCTGGTGTGATGTAGGTATCAGAAAAACATTTTCTTTATCGTGCCAACGTTTCGATCTTTTATTGAGATCATCTTCAGGGCTCAAAGTGTTTGTCTTCTGTGTAATTGTGCACTCTCAACACGACATGGCACAATTACACAGAAGACAAACACTTTGAGCCCTGAAGATGATCTCAATAAAAGATCGAAACGTTGGCACGATAAAGAAAATGTTTTTCTGATACCTACATCACACCAGACCGCATCTCACGATATTTGAATAAATATTTAAAAAAATTGACAAAGATTAATATTCTGAGAATTTTCTTGAAAATTAATAGAATTTCAGCCATACGCTAAGGACAAATCTAACATTTTTTCAGGTTTTGTAACATTAATTAAATTATATCTGGCTTTCAAAAATAATTGATTATGTGAGTATTTCATCTAAAATTACAAAATTTGAGGGGAGCGTTTTCAGTAATGCATTTTGACGAAGGTTTAATATAAAATAAATTTTACTGTTTTTCCATTGCTTATCAAATATTTGCATTGAATATCTAAGCAGAATTAAAAGGAAATATATTCCTTTGGATCTGATCGTAAATTCATATATGTCTCAGATTCTTCAAAATTAAACAGAAGACAAACACTTTGAGCTCTGAAGATGATCTCAATAAAATATCGACATTTTGGCAGGATAGAGAAAACGTTTTTCTAAAACCTACATCCACCAGACAGCATCTCACGATATCTGAATAATTAATTATTCAAAATCTTGATCAACGAAAAGATATTTTGCTAAATCTAACCAGACTTTGAATAATATTTCTACAGAATTGAAAAACATTATTAGACTGATTTTGGGTCCATATAAAATATTGTTCTAACGAATTTGGCGAATATTTGACAATAGGTAAATTTCGAAAACGTTATCTGCAACCACTGTGGATATTATTATTACTAGTTAGTCAGGTTTATAAGAAAATGGATTTTATTTGTTTTATATATGAAGAATTCTGTATGGGGGATGATAGAAATGTCTTGGATCGGATTTTAGGATTTTAATCAGTGAAAGGAAGGACGCTTTATAGTTTCCAGAGCATTCCCAAATTCCACACAAGACCGTAGGAGCATAAAATTTTTTTGACCCTGGACTCGATTATTTTATAGTTGTAACAATATACCTTTAGGGAAATTATCAAATTTTAGAATAGACTTCTTAATCATTAGTGTGTCTGATTGTTTTGTTGGAAATTGGTACAATTTCACCTATAAGCTAAGGTTAAATTTCAAATTCTTTTCAGGCTTCATAAAATTAACCGAAATAATTTTTTCCTCTCATCAGAAGAGGTTATTCTTACAAATTTAACAAAATTTTGACAATAGGTAAATTTCCAAAACGTTCTTTCCCCCAGGGACATTTATCATGACTAATTAGTCCTATTATAAAAAAAAAATACAGATAATAAATTTTTGGTGACAATATTCAACAATTTGTCAACTCGAATCTTTCACTGTTTTGATCCATTAAAGAGACGAGGTCAGAATATATTTTATAATTAAGGTCTGTCGACAACAGATGATGATAGCCAAGACATTTATCATAATGCCATGTAGCATTGTTTGCCTGTTCCATTATTACAAAATATATTACATAAGACTCTCCTTCTAAAACATTTGTTTGTTTCATCCCTTCTGTCTACTGATTTGGACAAAAAATTGTATGTAGGCTTTAGCCATAATTCTGTTAAATTAGAGCTAATTGTTTTAATAAATTAATTTATGGGATAAAGCAATGTTATTTTATAATTAACATACCCTGTGATGTTTGCTTCACTGTTAGGCAACAATAGCTAAGGAGCAAAATCTTTTATCATACTTTCAAGCACCATTGTTATGATAAATAACTTACGAAATGTATATAATTAAGCACCTTCTTTAGCCCTCTTGGTTCTCTATATTTGATGAAACTGTGAATATAGTTTTTGGAAAAAATGGTAGTCTAAGAGGAAAATATTGTATTATTAATATTCACGACTATGTATGCCTCTCTTATTTGGCTTATGTTTTATATACAATATGAGGCTTATTGTGATTAAATTTCCAATGGCATCCTGCTTTATTCCCTAGAATCTTTTGAACCATTGATAATCTAGTTACTTTGAGTAAAGATTTTTTTAACGTTTTTATGAATATAATGAAAATTTCATGAACAGACTGTGATCCCAATTTTTTGATCTAATAGACGTGATACTGAAATCCTTGATATTCATTTGGAAAGAATCATACCTGTTGGGCTTATATTATTGAAATGTATTCAAAATTTGGCAGATATTAATAAAAAAATATTGACCCTTATAAATTTTAGTATTGTTGAAATGGTAAGGAAAATTAGTACTCACGAGGTAGGGCGTTTGAGTGGTGGCCCAGCTGAGCTGTTTCTTGGTCATCATCCGATGCTGAGAGTCGAGTCATCAGGGCGGCCAGGTCGCCGGCAAGGAAGACAGCGAGCGTGAGCAGTATGAACCCCCGGACGATCGCGACACCCTGCATATCGCTGGTGTTGATGAAATTTCGGACGCGGATGATGAAGGCGGCCCGACAAAGATACGAGTGGCTGCTCGGCGTCGGCCGGGACGGAGAAAGCGGCCCCCACCGCGTATCCGACCTTGCTCCCCGGCCACGTCTTCTTTCGTAACACCCCTCCTATCAACGGCCTGCCGTTTTATTTACAATTTGCTATAAACAAATATTTAGAGCTGAGAATAGTTTGTTTCACGCCTTGGTGATAAAAATACACCACTTGGTAAAGGGACGTGCCTGAGGCTCATTCAGTTCACGAGGTCCACGATCCGATCGTAATCTAAGACCCTTCCGCTCAATTTCCTCCCTTCTAATGGTCTCAACTCAAAAAATATTATTCCAGCAGGGCCAAAAATAAGATCGCCAGGTCTAGCTTTCTTAAGTTAGGTAGACAATAAATACGACTATGTTTAGTCCATGCATAGTGTAAGTCAAGTATGCTGTCATTTTAATCAGCAGTCCGTTAGGAGAAGGACTTAATTAATCAATATCATTTCATGATGTATGAATTTCACCTATTCGTTATGCTAGTAACGTAATAAATATAACAGTTCTCATTTTATCTCACTCATTCGCTCGCTCACACTCACCCTCTCTTTCACTCTCTCTCTCTCTCTCTCTCTCTCTCTCTCTCTCTCTCTCTCTCTCCCTCTATCTATCTATTTATCTGGTTGTCGGTCTCTTTGTAAATTTATCTATCACACTTTCTACCTATCTATCGCTCTCTCTCTCTCTCTCTCACTCTCTCTCTCTCTCTCTCTCTCTCTCTATCTCAATCATTCTTTATCTTTTTCCTAATCTACCTTTTATAGCAATCTTATAATATACAAATATTATATTTATATACAAATTATAAATTATTTTATTATAATAATTACTCATTACACATACTCACACCCTAAGTGACACTATTTCTTTCTAGTTTTCTCGAAACTTATTTCTATTCGAAACTAAAGTTTTCTTTCTTCAATTTATAATTTTTTTTTCATCCCTCGCTCTCTCTCTTTCTCTCTCCATGTCTCTATTTATCTAATATATCTATCTGCCCATTTATCTATCTATCAGTCACTCGCTCTGTTGTTCTACGAACTTATTTTATGATAAAGTTGTGTTTGTTAATTTCACGCTCTTTGAGCCTTTCTCAGTCTCACTTTCTCAATCTCCCTCTCACTCAATCACTTCCTTTCTTATATATATCACTCTCTCGCTATTACATAAGTTCTCTATCTTTCTCTCCCTCCTACCTTCTCTCTCTCTCACACACACACTCTCTCTCTCTCTCTCCTACTTTTTTTCTTTACTTTAACGTTATCTCTGCATACTAATATATAGTTTTATATCAAAGCACCAATTAGGGACAAAGCGAATCGACAAGAGAAGGCTTACATCCTTCTTAACGAAGTATCCGCGATTTTTCTTTCCAATATGCTGCATTCCAGATCGTCACATAACACAAAGAGAAAATTTCTCTTATATTGTAATTAAAAGAATGCAATAAAAACAAGCCCATTAGATATTAATAGTTAACGAAATTACAGATATTAAAAAAAAAGATAATCTAGATAATCATCACTTTAATTATCCAAATTATATTCTTTAATATGACCGAGTGTAAATTTAGGAGAAATTCAGTTTTTCAATTTTTGAAAGTGATCATAATACAATTTGACATCAAAATTAGGCCACGTGTATTTTAATTACTCCTAGTTAGTAATATAAGCTTTCAGATTTGAAGAGCGTTTTTTACGCTACTTACTTAATTACTTGCATTTTAATTTTTTTTTTTTATTGACGTGATAAAATTTTGGCATATTAGATTTATAAGATATAAATATTTCTATATTGTCACAAATTGTGATTTTGTCGACTATCCCATTAGTACAGAAAAACATATCTCCTGTGAGTAAACCGTAATATTATTTTTTTAGACGTTTATACATAAAAGTAATAAAAAACTAAAATAAAAAAGTAAGAAAGAAAGAAAGAGAGAGAGAGAGAGAGAGAGAGAGAGAGAGAGAGAGAGAGAGAGAGAGAGAG
>CM077105.1:22215677-22229527 GCA_039619505.1 Cimex hemipterus | reverse complement strand
GAGAGAGAGAGAGAGAGAGAGAGAGAGAGAGAGAGAGAGAGAGAAAGAGAGTGCACGTGAGGGAGCGGGAGAGAGTGACCAACATGCCAATGTATTTTATAAGTTAAAACTGGATTGTGGCCAACGAAATCAAGGTCCTCGATTTAATCTGAGCGTTGACGTAGTGAAAATCGTTGTTTTCTGAAAAATCTCTTAAAGAAAGAATTTGTAAAAAAAAAAAAAAATAAATAAAGGACGGTCAAATATCAGTTTTGTTACTAAAAGAACATATTGTACAAATAACAACAATATATACCAGAATTAGCTAAATGAACGTCACATCATTGCTTGTATATTTGTTTGTTTTTTGTATGTGTTTTTATTAATAACATTTGAATAACACTTGTATATATTCACGTTTCTTTACATGCTTATTATTACATTACGATTCTTTTTTTAGGTTATTTGAACTTTTATCTGTTTTTTATAAGCATAACCTTTAATTAAATAAATAATTCTCAAATACATTATCCTAAAGTAAAATTGAATGTTGAGTTTAATTATAGGTTGTTTCTTGGTAGAAAATATTTTGCTGAAATATATATTGCCACGATTTGCATCTATTGTTTTAAGGTTGACCCTGGCGGTCCGTTTCCTTTTTTGATTTTATAAACTGTTCGTGCTATCTATAGAGGAAGTGAATGGAAACTCTTAGTTTCAATATGTTATATTGTAGCAATTCATGATCGAGGCGGAAAAGGACGACCTTCGATATATTCGTTTACAGAATCGTAGTTGAATAACAATACAATAAAACGAGAGTATTTTGGCTTTTGATAAGATTTTCATAAAGTTTAAACGTGTTTTCTTATTTAATACGTAGGCGGTACAATATCTTAAAAAGCTTTTTGGCCGGAGCTCAGGTTTTGTTTTTCAACGCTTCGATCATTCCTGGCGCTTGTAATAAGATGTATAACCTTTAAAGCATGCGTCAGGGTTTTTTTTTTGTGGAGGGGTTTCCATCACATCTTCTGGAACAGCAGAGCGGAAGGCCGGCATAACCGCTTACATAATGGTGACGTCGACCGGCGAAGAGAAAGTTACATCTGCATTTCACTTTCTTCGGCACGGTACATATACCCCAGCCAACTCACGGTACCGTGATCGACCTTATCCCGCGTGTTTGTCATCCAAGCCGTCCGACTGTCTTAATTTTCAAAAACGATTAAAAGTATAGGATCAATTGGAATAAGTGGTGGCGTGTAAAATTTAACAGTTAAAAGTACAAAATTGTAAAATTATTGAGGTTCGGCACACGATGAGTTTGCGCTGTATGTAGATCACTCAAGCCAATCCATTCTCAATGTTTCGACTCCAAACTTCACTTTCGTTCAAAACTACACAAAACTAGGCGTTTAGCATATTTGTACATCTCTGATTGCAAATTGTTTTGTAAATTTTCCGCCTATGCACCCTTAGAGATGATGTTTTCTGTAGATTGTTTGGCGTAATCAGAAGAAATCCAGAAGGAAGCATGGAACATTTGAATTTAAAATAGGTGCCCCGCCACTAGTGAACCCTTAATTCTTTGAAAGGGTTTCAACGTAAGATATAAAACAATGTTTCTTATATGCTGATCTCAAAAATGAGTGTTGGAGAGCGAGGATGAAAGGGAGATAGAGAGAGAGGCAGAGAGACAGAGAGAGTGAGAGAGAGACAGAGAAAGACACAGATAGATAGATCGGTCAGCAGCATATAGGCGTTGAGGACACGATAATTGTGCTGAATGAGTATGTGCTGAATGCGTGAGTAGTGGTGGATGGGAACGGGTAGTGAATCGGTTGCTCCTACTCGAGTATGCTTTGCACGTGTAGGCTGACGTACAGGAGGCCTTGCAGTAGGCGGTACTCCTCTAAAGGGGAGTTAGAAATTCTACTTTAAATGCAACCGCGGCCGGAGAGGGTCCGGTAGTTTCTACGGTGGGGAAGCCCAATACTTTGGGAGAAAGAATCGCCATCTATATCCAGAGAGTACGCGGGGGACCGAGCTGGTGTGTATCGGCTTTGGCAGTTCTTTGCGCGCGTCATACGGTCTGATTCTCAATGTAGACCCGGCCACTAGGAATGGACAAGCGGGTAGCGACGTTGCCTTGTCTTTTCGGATGCGGCGGTAACACCATCCTGTCGTCTGCGTTGCGTCAGCTATCATCTTGAGAATCAAAACCTCCGATATGGCCGATTAGCATACGTGCGGACGTTAAAGATCATCAGAGTTCTTTTTACTATGACCGAGAGTATGAGGGAACCCCTTGCAATGAAGCACGGAATCGGGCATTGAACGCATCCACTGTTCTCGGCGGACTCTTCGGTGCCTGGTATACAGCATTCCAATTGGTTTTCTCTTCTAGGCGCTTGCTGGACCGTATCCTTCTGAGTTGTGGGTGCGGATTGTTTCTGCAGATCCGCTCAAAGAGGCATCAGAATTTGCGGCTAACTTGCCAAAACAACTTGTACTTCATTTAGGATCATAGGGCAAGCAGTATGGAAAGGGTTCTTCTTGCAGCAACAACAATATTTTTGTCCTCCCTTAACTCGTGATGCGCTGAGATCTACTACTAGGCTTCCTATTGGCTCTCCCAGTTTCTCAGAATAGGGCTTTAGCCAGGGAGACCACGCTCTGAGAAACTTCAACTACCTCTGCGATACCCACTTGCCGGTCACCTCGATGATTCATTTACACAACAATATTCGGAACTTCTTGTTCAAGATGAATTCTTTTCATAATTAAAGAAAATGCAACTGGATTAAAATTGACAAAAGGCAAGAAAAGGTGTGTCAAAAACGAGTAAACTTCATATATATTGTTCTTAAGTTGATCCTTTACTAAAATTGAAGATTAACTTTTGTTTGTTCTTGGTTAGTATTTTCTATTTTATTTTATCCTTCTAACAAAAGTATATCGGTTAAATTAACATAATATTTTTTCCCCGAGGTTTCGCAACAATAGAGGATAGATATATCAAACTTCCGTGTGCCGGTGTTTTTGAAAAAAAAAAGCCCATTTGTAACCCCGTACCGTTACCTTACAGTGATGAGCGCCGTGTCAATGCCTAAACCGTTGCGGCACCGACACCCCCCTTATAAAAAAAAAATTATTAAACCTAATTTTTGACTGAATTATTGTGTTAAATTTTTAATTTGTTGTTACTGGTTTTTAACCGTTTTTCATCTATTTAGTCATAGAAAAAACGTTGGTTTTAAAAGCATACGTTTTGGTTAGATAAATAAAATTTAATAACGAATCGACAGAATTCACGAAGTATTTCCAATTATAATTTATATTAATCTATATGCTTTTAGTTTGTCCTAGTAAACTAAAATAATCATTTACTTATAATTTATATTGCAGTTCACATATATATAATATCATATGCACGTTCCTTATGAGCTAACTTAGGTTGCTAAAAGGGTCGAAAACCGTGAATAGGTGGACCTGAGATCAAACAACTGTCGAAAAAATGTTTTTCGAGTGAGTCAGTGGGATTGCGGCCGGCAGGATTTGCCAATTAGCACATCAGAGAGGTGTCCCTTAGGTTATTTGGCCAGGGTTCTGTTTGCTCAGGCTTCCTAAACCGTTGAAACAATACTCGGTGTTGTAGCTGTGTCACTTGCACTCGGCAAACGCCCCAGCCCGGTTTTATGTAAATCACTACTTGTTTGCGGACCGCTCGAGTGACAATCAGAGATCCGGAAGGGCGGAGGAAGATGAAAAACAATTAGTTTGCTTTGTGAATTAACATCTGCTTCTGTAATCGGCAGAGCGAGATGGCCGCTAATCGATCCATCGCGGTTAAAGAGAAGCCCTTCTCGTTAAAAAACATTTGTGAGGGCATAAGTGGTTCTTTGTTATTTTTAAAGGATCAAATGTTTTCTTATTATAGACAAAATCTACAGTGCAGATGATAAAAGAGTACAAAACTAAACATCACATTAAACTTGATGTTTTCCGAGATGATGCGCAATTGTTCTAAGCCTTGATAAGCAAAACCAAGAAAACCCATCTAAATCCACTGCTTGCATAACTTAACTTCCAGTGCTGAAAGTAATCAGTCGACAAATTTTAAAAGTTGGAAGGCGTTTCCCATGTTTTGTCGATTCATTTCACTTTTCTTCCTCCTCCCCTTTAAATAAACGTGGATCGTGACAAATAGGCCGTAGGGGGGTGCCAAATAGGTCCGCACTGTTCCGCCCTGCACATCCCTCACCGCCCTGTATGAATATGCTGATTAACTGATATATCAGGGAGGTTTTTCCAACCCCCTTCGCCATATCTCTCGAGCAATTTAACCCGTGGACCACGAACGTGAAAGGGTTAGAAAATTATTAGTTATTATTTATTAAGTTATTATCCTTTGTGTAGCGAAGGGATGACTTTTTATCATCTAACTTCATTAATATAATGTATTTATCGGTTCGTGAGCAATTTATCATTTTGTAAATTGCCAATTATAAATACCAATGAATAAATTAATATCCAAAACATTTGGCAAGCGGTTTTAACTAATTATGCAAATATTATAAAATTATCTTACAATTTGAAACTTAAACGTTTTTATATCGTTATTATATATTTTTATTATTTTTTTACTTGCCTCTCTCTCACACACACACACACACACACACACTCTCTCTCTCTCTCTCTCTCTCAATTATTGTTACGGCATCTAAATTTGCTTATACTTTTAATTTAAAAATATTTATTCATTTTTTTCTTATTATTCATTTCTCTCTCATCATTTTATTCTTTTTTATACATTTAATTTCATGTTTGAGTTTATTATTTCAAATTTAATTATTATATTTCTTTATAATGACTGCATTGAGTTGAATCATATTGAGTTGAGTTTTCTATTACCTTTCCTACTCTGTTTCTCTTCGTTTTTGCTCTTCCTTTATGAGTTTTCTTTCACTTGCCCTTTATAAATATATATATATATCATTATTATATATTTTATTATTTTTTAAATTTGCCTCTTTCACCCCCCTCTCTTTTTCTCTCTGTGTTTGTGTGTGTTTGTGTGTGTGTGTACAAAAAGCACAAAACTCAAAATTTTGTGGGGAACCACAGTAGCCGATTTTCTAGGGCGTCGCATCATGTCTAGTCTATTTGGCACGTTAATGGCTCTGGGTTTGAATTTCGGCATAGCTCATAGCTTTTTTTTTTTACTTGAGTTTAAAATGAAAAAGTATTTGGAAATGGTTCGCCCTCTTCATCCATCACACCAAACGTGGCCGTCAGAATTTCCGACTCAAAAGGCTCAAAACATGGTAAATCGACGGACATCTGAGATTATCGTAGATTAGATCAATTTCTTATGATACGACAAGTTTGGACGGACTATGGAGGATGTTCATTTTCTAGTTATTTTCTGCCAAGGACGATTAATTTGAACAAATATCGTAAAATAAGTTTCACAATAGGAAAACAGATTGGAAGAAATTTCTGTTTAGACATTTTTTGATTATATTTCCTTTTTACTTATTATTATTTCGTCTATCATTGTGTTTTTTGATTGCAAATAATATTTTATTCATTTGTCAAACAGTAGATACATAGAATGTTTCACCCGCGGTTTATTTTTCTTACACGGCCACCTTATTGAACTTTTATGGAGATAGACCTCTTTATTGTCATAGTCCTTCTTTTTCATTTTTTCTCAATTTAAAATGGCCTTAAACTGAGAAGCTGTACCGTATCAAGGCTAATGCTTTGTAATGGTTTAAAGTCACATGTCTTTTCCTTTTCATGACAGAGTCGGCCGCTTTCTGTTAAATTTTTTCCCACTTTTAGAAGATGATTTCGAAGACAACGTCAAATACAGAAAGCTAAAAGTTCTTGCTTGCTAGAGAGAGGTTTCGGTTTTCCTGGATAAGATGTGGAACTTTTTGCAGTTTTGCACCTGGTGAATTCAACAAGGTCACTTCTTCTCCAAACAGTTACGACTTTAGCACACTTTGGGTTAGTGTCGGTTCTGGTCCACAAGATGTGAGGGCTATTACAGATTGTTAGCTTGTTCGATTGCACAAGAGCTGGAGATAGGCGTAGCATCTCCAGCATCAGTTATGGATTGAAGGAGGACGAGTCTAAAGCCGTCAGTACTGCTTGGCTATCGAGATATGTGTACCTATACATATTTTTCTCCTTTTTTTAGTTGTTTCTCCTTCGCAGAGTTTTATTACTGCATGGATTTTATTGACCGTGTAACTAAAGCAAATCAACCAAATTGATTGACAATCTATAATCCTTTCAGGAAATAGTATAATCTGACAAATAATTTTCCTTTACTTGGAACTAATTTATATAAAATTAATTATGGTTACTAGTTGGGATGAAAAACGTCAATGGCACGAGCGGGATCATGACCTCGATCCACTGGGACATCACTTCCTATCTCAACCCCCACCTTTTGAGTTTTCCCTCCTTTTTGCCATTTTTCGAAGTCATTTTTTTCATCACAACTAAAATCCTTTATTTATTGTAATGTAGTAATTAGTCAAGTGGACCACGAAATTAGTGAATCTAATTTATATAGTTTTCATAATACAATATAATAGTAGTCAAAGTGTTATTTATTTATGTCACATGTGAAAACAGAGCGGACAAAATCTGATAAATCTTTGAAGGCCGGTGATGTGATGATCAATTAATGTGAAAACAACAGGAAAGAAAGGCCAAGCTTAGAAATATTTTTATTTATTCACTTTATTAGTAATTAATTTATTTTAAATATTTAATTTTCGTGAACAAGTCAACTTAAATGTTAAATCGATTAGGTTTCGTGGTCAGATTGACCAATTAAATTCTTTTCAATTAATTAAGATTTTGGTTGAAAAAAAATTACAAAAATGAGGGAGAATTAAAGAAAGGTGGGGCTGAGATGGGAAGTTAGTGTCCGATTGGATCGAAGTCACGACAGCTTCGAGTGGTATAGTAGCGGCGTATTGAGCCGAAGGTCATGGGTTCGAATCCCGCTAGTGACACAGACTTTTTTAACTCAATTAAAAACCTTAATTAATTGAAAGATATTAATTGATCAAGATGAACAGGAAACTAGTGAATTTTTAATTAATATTGCTTTATTGCTGTACTGCTTTTGGTCAAGCCCGGTAGCGATTGCTGTCTTACACCAGTGTGCATGTAAAAAAATTTCAGTTAGCCTACCCTATGGCTATATTTTAGCCTAAGTGATTAAAACATTAAGTAAGTAGTTTTAGGAATTTAATTATTCTTGCAAAGGATACTGTTTCACTTAAAACGTGTTTTGGTACATAATTTACTTAAAATTTCTCATATTCACCAATACCGTTTTGTTGAAACATGTTTGCTAGTTGCGTTCAAATCGTACAGGTATGAGGAAAATTGAAATAAACAATTCTCGCGATGAGCGTAAGGCAACGTCCCAGAAAAGGATATATGACACTCATCCCCATTGGGACGGGAACAGACCCAGGAATACGTCTCTTCCGGATTAATCAGATAAAGTCAAGTGTCATTTAATAACACGACGAGCGGCTAATGCGAGATTCGCGTGCCTGGCAACCCACCCAGTTATCTTCGGAGTCCTTTGATGAACAACGTTACCGGTTGATCCCTTGATATTATCAGATACCAGTTGGTGTACACTAGTCGTAGAGGTATTAAACATTTTGTCCAGTTTTTTTTTTACTAATACCATATGGTAATGATTATGTCATACAAACATCTAAAGAAAGCTTAATGTTCAAATTAAAAAAAAAAAAAGTGTTATGTTTAGCCATGATTCACGAAGATTTCAATTTTTAATAAACTGATACAAAACAAATTTCCCCTGTTATCAAATCACTGATTTGTAATTTTTTTCGGCCGGCTAACTACTAGGGTCATTGCCAGCACCTCACGAATATAAGCTTCTCGCATTTTTCTTTGTTTCATTGCGACTTTATCTCTTTCTCATTCACAGTATTTTTTTTTCAAGTTTGTTGCCTACCGACCAAACAAAGAATGTTTCGTTGCTCGTTCCTACCGTCCCACACACACACATGGTTTGTTAAAAATACTTCAATATTTACAGACTCACTAGCTATATACCCAATCATGCTAAGAAAATGATTACTTAATCTCCGGTTATCAGGGCTCAGAGTACAGGTGGACGATTGAGGTACGATAGTCATAATCCTACCGACTTCTTTCCATTCGTGCTCATAAATACATACATACAGTATGTACAGAATTTCAATCATCCATTAGATTAATTTCTTTTTGACGGGATTGTGGAGTTATCGATATTCCTCGACATCCGCGTCCATTTACATAAAACATTCACGCTAATAAATACATTCATATTGGAGAGGAATGAAGAGAGGGTGCAGCATCTCGGTAGTATTACTACAACCTTCATAGCGGTGACCAGTCCTTCACATCACAGAGGAAGTATATAATTACGTAAAATAATTTATCGGGTTTATGAGCTACTCGATATTCAGTCAACGCCACACCCAGACGTACTGATTTATAATTATTTAATTAAAAATTATATTATTAAAACAAAATGGTAGAAAAAAGTGCATAGAACTCGATGGGAATTTGGGTGTTTTGGAAATTAAGCTTAGGAAATAAGAAATGTTGAATCATTATAGTCAGTTATTTACATAATTTGAATGTAATAAAATAAAAACTGCTTCTGACGCATTAAAACCTTGAAACTGTTAAACCCGAACGTGGTAGTTACAAAGTTGAAAGTAAAACAAACAAAAAATTGGCGTTTGTTTACAGCTTTGAAAAATCTTGGTATTTTCCATGATTCGACTGTAGCTTTTTCGTCAAAGACCTTGGGCAATAATAATCTGGGCTAAATTTGCCATCTAGTTTCAAAGTCAAGGCTTATTTCGGTTATAAGAAATGTCAAAATTAATGTGCAAGAAATCAGATGTCTGATGAGGGGGGTTTTCACTTGTAATCGCTATTAACCTTCGACCTATGAGATGTGTGAAACATCTTCATTAAAAAATAAATAAATAAAATAACCTTTATTCTACAGACAGTTTACGTAATAAGACTAACGTAAAAATGCATAGGTAAAAATTTTTTTCTGTTGATTTTTGATTCAATTGATTGATGAAAATTTGATGAAAGAAAATATTTTGAATATGAAAATTTGGTATTGCCTTATTTGTAAAACGTTGCAATTAGCTTAATTATTATTAGTTTTGGTATTTATTATTCTTAATAAGTGATAAGGTATAAATAACTAAATAAATCACAAATATTTCCAGGAAAGACACAACAATCCGAGAAAGTCGAGGCAGGTTTTCGAGACAGCGATCACTTTCCACAATCAGATCCTTAATATAAAAAACGACCCGTACATGGGTGTGGTGAAGATTTTTTGGGGAGAAAGAAAATAATCGTCTCTTCAACCAGCACTCCATACCAATTTTCGGTTTTTATTTTGTTTCACTCTTTTTGGAATGAAATATATTGCAAAAAATACTAGACGAGATATACAGACACTGGCCAGGTTTGAGATTTACGGGTCGATTTTCACTCACGAACGACCATCCGTTCTTTCGACCCTGGAAATGGTAGGAAGTGAAAACCTGACTTCCTGAATAGATCGAGGTTATTTATTACTTTTGGTAAACTTCTTAAATGACCTTTCCCTTTTTTCATTTTATTCAAGAACCAATTTGGTAGTTGTTTTGGTTTTTTTTTGCTGTAAACAGCATAGAAAAATCGAAATAACCCGAATTTACAAAATTTTAAATGGTTTAAATTTGAATTATTTGCGATAGAATTAATATAATTGTGAACATTAGTTTTTAAACTGAGTTTTCAATGATTTTTTTGACATTTTTACATTTACCAATTACATTTTTTGCAATTTTCATAATAACAAAAATATGAGCAAGTACGATCCAATGGGCTTTCTAGGATGAAAAATAATGTTTTAAGTAACTTGCATAATCATTTTAATACATGGCTTTCCTGCCTTTGTTCTGCCTGAAATTCAATGTTGTTATATGCATCAGCCGATTTATTTTGTATATTTCTTACATGGGATAAAAAAATAATGTAGAAGATCGTATTCTTTTTAATAATAATTCACTTAATTAAGATTTTAAGTTAAGAAAAAAGTTGGTGTCATGGGCGGGATTCGAACCCACGACCTTGAAGATACGCCGCTGCTCTACCACTACCATGACTTCGATAACCTCGAGCACCAACTTCCCATCTTAACCGCACCTTTTAAATTTTCCCTCCTTTTTGCCATTTTTCAAGGTTATTGATGAAGAGGACCACGAAAAATAGTGAATCTAATAATAATTAAATAGTAATAATTAATTTAAGGAGATAAGATTTATAAAAAGTTATTTAAAAACATAAAGAGAATTAGCATGAAAAAAATTAATGACAAAATAATTATCATTACCATATTAAATCCTTTTCGTAGTTCTAACAATATATATTTATCTAATATAAATGGAAAAATAGATATGTAACTATATGAAGGCTAGATCAACCAACTTTTTTCTTCAACGTCCAAATGATACACTTAATAATTTACAACTCTGGATTTTGTCCAATAATTAATTGGGAAACATTCTCCGGATTATTTCTTTCGATTGATTAATCTTTATGTAAGGTGTTGGTTAAAATGAAACAGTTAGTGTCACGAGCGGGATTCGAACAAACGACTTTGGGCCTCGATACGCCTCTGGCGCTATCGCGACTTAGATCCACTCGGACCCCAACTCATCTCTGGTCACGGGTTCGAATCCTGTTCTTAACACTAACTTTTTCATTTTAACCAATACCTTACATAAAGATTAAATGTTTAAAAGGCGTTAATTATTCAATTATGGATTTATGTGGATTATGTTTTTTCTTCTTTGAACCTATACCAACTAGGTTTGGATTTTGTTTTACATAATAAGTTAGAACTATAAGAACGAAATCAATACAAAAATTACTCAATCGCAGTATTTAATATATCCTCTTTCTAGGTAGGTAATCTATTTTTTTGTTAAATAAAAAAATGAATTTTGGTTTACTTTACTGAAAATGATTTTTGTTTTTATAATTTGTGAACAGATATCGTATCTCATCAATTTACAATATAAATCCACTGAGATGCAATAAATAACCTCAAAATTGCAGATATACATGAGATTTGTGTAAACTGTCTATGAATCCCTGCAAGTGTATAGTGAAGAAAGAAGTACGCCAAGTATGCTTCCCCGAAGTACACCAGCTTTAATGCAAGGTGAAAATTCAGTTCCCTGACGGACTCGTTTATAATTTATAATATAAATATGAGACAGTACGGTTGATCGAGATGCTCTTTCAATTCTAAAGCAACTTACCGAACTTTACAAACATGTTTTTAATTTTGAATTATTTTATTATTAACGCGTTTACATTGAAAATTTGATATTCCATTTTCATGCGTTTTACTAAGAAATTAAATTTTGAAAATTTTACTAGAGTACATGATGGTGCACTGTTTTTTATGACGTGTGGAAAAATGCACAACTATGTACACCATATGGTTTTTCTTTTAACTTTTCCTCGTTGGTGATTGTGTATTTTTTCGTTCTATAAATTTTACTTAATTTAATATTAAAAAAATTTTTTTTCTTTTTACTTTTCTTAAATGGATATAAATTATAAAGCATTTGAGACAGAAATATGAGAAAAATGCGAGTGCTTCTAGAAAGAAATATTGATATTTGTTGTGATGATCACGTTTGACAGTCGCCTGTATATAAAGTACCCAATTGAACAATTTTGTCTGTTACTTGAAATTATTGAAAATTATGAAAATACGCTAGTAAAAATATAGCCTAGGAAGAAAGTGCAAAATATAAAAATGACTGAAGAAAACGCGGCATTTATATATATTTATATTTTGTTTACCTATATGTAAAATTGTGCTTATTGACAAATTTATGGCGAACTTATTTTCTTCTTGAGTAAACATTCCCATTTACTGATATTTTTTTATTTCCAAATTGTGAAACATCATATCACGCAGGTGGATCCTTTGACGACTGCCCAGGACAGTTTTCATGTTTAATGAAGACTGATTTGAAAACGGATTCCCAATTTTCTCACGACTCGCCAACGAAAAAACTTCAATAAACGAATAACGCACCTGTGCGGTTGCCATATGCTCAAGCATTACCCACTTCCGACGTGATCAAGATGACAGGACGAATTACCCATCACGGAATAGGCGAATTAGAAAAACAACAAAGGGTCATCAAAATAGATTGTTTATAAAAAAAAAGTTGACAACATTGCTGTACAAATTAATATTGTCTTATCAAAATAGAATGATTTATTTTGTTGTTCTTAAAATTAATTGTGCTAGGGAAGAGTGGATAATCCGACGATTAATGAAATAAAACCAAACATCCAACGGTTTGATAAGACTAAAACGAATCTAAATCCGTTTGAGCAGTTAGGGTTTACTGCGAGGCGTAAATCCCGGGGTCAAATTATAACTGTGCACATTAACGTCTGGATCCACTCAACGTAAATACGTTTCTGAATGGCCCCTGCCGGATAACAGGAGCCGTTATGGCTACCGTCGTAGCACTGAGATGGCCCATTCGTCGGCTATCTCGGCTCGGACGATGATTGACAAGGGGCAGTAAAAGGGATCAATCACGTGACTCACCCTCTCCGACACGGGCGGGCTCCAGCTGGAATTCCTCTCTGGAATGGGCCGGGGGTCGTGAAAGACACATTTCCAATAACCACGTTTCTGTCACTTTCGGCATGCCCTTTGTACTTCATTGTGTGTGTATGCTGTTATTGAGGTGATCACAAAACGAAAGGTCCTGACCTTCTCATTGGTATTCAAACGCTTCGATAGGTTTTAATATATTTCTTCCCTCGTATACACAAACCTAGCGGTCCTGAGTTCGAATCTCTTCAGGCTCCCTTGTTTTATTTTAGAATAAGTTGAAAATAAATAACTACAGTGGAATCAGATAATGTTTTTTCGGTTTACAAAATATCGTTTTTACTCACTTAAATTTAAATATATTCAATCTTCAGTCACCTATTCTAATCTCTACATCAGATTTTGTCGGACTTTCACCCATAAAATATGCAATTTAATCTCGGCCTATGCTTTGGGTTAATTCTGTAGTTTGGTACTTTACGAAATTGTGATCACAAAGCCGCGTTTAGGCAAGTCACCCTCTGCGTCTGCGAGAGCATTTTTAGGAATTAGAGAAAGAGTAGTAGAGAGGTAGTAAGTAGATAGATAGGGATAGATAGAGATAGATAGAGATAAATAGAGCTAGATAAAAATAGATAGATAGATACAAATAGAAAGAGGTAGATAGGGATAGATAGAGGTAGAGAGAGATCGATTAGAGATAGATAGAGATAGAGATAGATGCAGATTGATAGAAATAGGTAGATATGTAGAAAGTGTGGTAGATATATAGACAGCAGTCCGACAAATGGAGAAATAGATAGCTAGGTAGGTAGTTAGGTACGTAGGTAGGTAGGTAGAGAGAGAGAGAGAGGGAGAGAGAGAGAGAGAGAGAAAGAGAGAGAGAGAGACAGGCAGACAGATAGATAGATAGATAGATAGATAGATAGAGATAGAGAGAAAGAGTGTGAGAGAGAGAAATAGATAGAGATAGATAGATAGAAATAGATAGATATGTAGAATGTGTGATAGATATATAGACAGCAGTCCGACAAATGGAGAGATAGATAGCTAGGTAGGTAGGTAGGTACGTAGGTAGGTAGGTAGGTAGGTATAGAGAGAGAGAGAGAGAGAGAGAGAGAGAGAGAGAGAGAGAGAGAGA
>CM077105.1:22159630-22210677 GCA_039619505.1 Cimex hemipterus | reverse complement strand
TCTCTCTCTCTCTCTCTCTCTCACTCTCTCTCTCTCTCTCTCTCTCTCTCTCTTTCTCTCTCTCTTTATCTATCTATCTATCTACCTATCTTTGTCTATATACCCATCTATCTATGTACCTATATATCTACCTAACTATCCATCTGTCTATCTATATTCCTCTATCTATCTCTCTGTTTGTCTGTTCCGTCTGTCTGTCTGTCTGTTTGTTTGTCTCTCTCTCTCTCTCTCTATCTATCTATCTATCTATCTATCTATCTATAATATAATAATATAATGATAATGTTTTCCTTTTTAAATTGTAAGTTATTGATGATTAAGGCCAAAACCAGTTTTGTTATAACGAGTATGTTATTTTGAGGGTTCTGTCGTTTTTGAGCATGAGCATGCCGTCGGTGACAAGTACAATACAAACATACGATGTACTTTTGTTTATTTTATTTTTCTCTCCTTCCAATCATTAGAAGCTTATAGGGTCATCTAACAATACTATTTCCAGATTCATTGGAATATTGTATTTTTTAGTTTTAGCGACAATTTATGAGATGTTTTGTTGTCTAATATTCGCCATCTTTAGTTTGGTGAAATTGTTAAAATATTAACATTGTTATTGCTGAAATAAATGTCTACATGAAAATGGCTAAAAATTACAATTGCCAAAACCTTTTCTTTGAATGAATTTTAGAAGATAGAATCCTTTATAAATATTCGTAAAACAGTAAAGTGATTTAAAAAAAGCTAGAGTATAGTGTAATACAATTAATTAATGTTTTAAGTTGACATTAAAAAGTCAATGGCACCAACGGGATTCGAACCCCCGATCTTCGGCTTGATACACCGCTGTTCTATCACTTGAGCTATCCCCTCGGACACTTCCCATCTTAAGCCCACCTTTTGAATTTCCCCTCCTTTTTGCAATTTTTCAAATGTCGTGTAATAAATTCGATTCTCAGCGAGAAATAAAATGGCTACGGAGAGCTTTAGTGAAGGCATACTTCATTTTAAACTTCACTAATTTTTTTATCTCAACTTAATTAATTGTAGGATATTAATTTGTCAAGTACGAAATTAGTGAATTGAATAATGTTGAAGAGACTTAAAAATATATTGGCCCGCGAATAAGTTTTTCATTGTAACTCTTTGGTGAAATTTCGTCCTTTGAATACAATTAGCCAGAAAGCCCACATTGTCTTAGTTCTAACCAATTTTCCTTGAAAACAAACGGAAGAGAATTCAATTAATCAGTACTGCCATCAGTCTAATCACGGTTGCAGGGTCGATCGCCGAATGTTTAACAATCAAACACAGCCCCGTCGCTGCCACTTAGTTGCTCTACGTCTGGGCCACCTGTTGTCATTAAACAAACCTTCGGGACCCTGATTAAGACTGATAACTCCTCTGGGTCTACTTTGATCTACAGACTCGCTCTAGTGTTAACAGCTATCTGCAATTACGCTATATTAATTAGTTGTAGGCCGCAAGAAGATTAACGAACACGCTTCAGCGAGCTAAGACGCCGTTCATTGTTTTTATGTGAACCCTTTGAACTTGCTTCGCTCTTTGTAAACGATTTAAATGAATTTTGAAACATGTGAAAAGCAAATCAATAACTTTACTGACAACAGCAAAATAAAAAGAATTTCAAAACTCAAACTCAGTTAAAAAAACAAAACTTTTTTTTAAATTTGTAGTTTTGTGTTTGGTATTTTTTTAATGTATATAACAATATTTTCAAAAACGGAAGTTATCTCAAAGGATAAGCTAATCCCCTACAGCAGGATCGGACAGTGTGAGTTGAGATTTCAGAGGACGAGGAAGGACTGTCTCTCATCTTTTTTTAAAATCGAACAACCTGCGGTATTTTCAATTTTTAAGGGCAAGGAGTTGGCAGCGTATGTTTTTTTTTATTTGTCACATATTTTATTTTATCAACAAGTATTTGAATATATTATTTATCGAGACCTTAGTTTTTTTTTTGTGGCACAAAAATTCCTTTTCATTTTTTTGGAATTATAAATATTTGTTTCTTATTTTTCATTGTTACACAATTTAGGAGATTTATATGCATCGAGTGAAAGGGATTCACCAAAGATCGTTATATGTAAATGAATAAAATTGTAATACTATAACAAATGCTATGTTTCAATATATCAAAATGTAAAATAAAATCTTGCTTCATTCAGTCAAAACTAACTTATTACTTAAGAAAATTCTCATTGGACCAAAAACAATCCGAGATTTAATCATTTAAGAGAGAAAGAGAGAGAGAGAGAGAGAGAATGTTGGATGTGGCTCAATATAGAGAGCGTGTAGGTAGGTGAACCTATATGCGAATTATACTGAACCGGATTTGCGTTTCCTGTTTTGTTTATATTTGATAGGTAACTTTCTTTGGCGTATTAAAATAGTACATAATTTTATTAGTAATATACAGGGTGTCTAACTAATGAGCCCACCCATTTTTTTCTGTGCGGTTCTATATAGGAAAAAAATTAGAATTGAGACTACCCGTAATTTTTCACGTAGTTGCTTCTTGTAAGGTAGATATATTTTTTTCGACCTCGAGTCTACATAAGTCGAATTCAAATTCTTAATTTTAAATGAACACCCAATTTTTCACATTTTTTAAACTAGATTGACGAGAAAAATGACCACTGAGTTATTGAAATTGGTCGAATATATGATTTTTTGAAAATAGCTGGAATCCACTATTTTATTTTCCCTTATACTGAAAATGTTTTTAAGAAGAGTGGAAAATCAGAAAAAATAGAGAGAAAAGTCTGAAAGCTTATACAATTTTTCTGCCAAATATCATAAAGTTCGTATTTTGTATCGTTTTGTCTCCTCTATCAATAACCGATCTTACCGAATACCCATTCACCGAAATACCTTGGTTGTAGTTCAAACTCCACCTCCTTTCTAGACCGGGGCTGGGAAATAGCAAATCAAAGGAATGTAGGAAATAACGCTCTTCATTTTTCGTTACCAGACAAGTCCTTTCTTATTTGGGTTAAAATTTACTAAAAACTAAAATTTCGCTTTCTTAAAGCTTGATTTATTATAAAAAAAGTAAGAAAAAAGCCTCACGACTATGTGACAACTGTTCAAAATGTCTACCCTTTGGAAATATGCACGTCCCCGATTGCCCTACCATAACACCCAGCACGGCCCATGGCTTCACTGTCAAGAGACAAAATACGAAATTTATGGGATTTGGCAAGAAATTTAGTAAGCTTTCAGACTTTTCTCTCTACTTTGGGTGATTTTCCGCTCGCCTTCAAAATATTTCGAGTAGAAGGGAAAATAAATTGTTTTCGACCTAAAGCAGTAGATCAGCATTTTGTCTATTTTCAAAAAATCATATGCCCTGTTTTATTGGACCGATTTTTATAACTCAGTGCTCATTTTTTTGCCAAAAATCTAGTTTCAACAAAAAAACATGAAAAATTAGGGTTCTGATTTAAAATTAAAAATTTGAATACGATTTATGTCGAATTGAGATCGAAAAAAATAAATCCATTTTACATAAACAAACTACGTGAAAAAATAAGAGAAAATCTTTTACTTTTATTTCGTTCTTTTCATTTTTCAATTCATACTTTCATCCTATCTAGAACCGCAAAGAAAAAAATTGGTTAAGCAATTGGTCATCCTGTATAAAAGGATAATGGAAAAATATTTCGTACTCCGTAAACCTGCTTGGTGAAAAAGAGAACAGAATTCACTGAGCTATATGTAATTAGTAAAAAAGTAAGTGTATAAAAATATATACAGATTTGTATGTATATGCAAATATTACGTCCTTATTTGGTCCTGCATAAATAAATTAATATACATTAGTAAATTCACTAGTTTCGTGACCCGCTTGACCAAGTAATATCTTTCAACTAATTAAGGTTTTTAGTTGAGATAAAAAAGTCAATGGCACGATGGGGATTCGAACCCATGATCTTCGGCTAGATACGCCGCTGCTCTGTCACTTCAGCTTTCGTGACCTCGATTCACTCGGACACTATCGTCCCATCTCAACCCCAACTTTTGAATTTTAGATGGGAAGTTAGTGTCCGTGTGGATCGAGGTCATGATAGCTCAAGTGGTCGAGCAGCGGCGTATCTAGCCGAATATCGTGGGTTCGAATCCCCCTCGAGACATTGATTTTTTTTCTCAACTAAAAACCTTAATTCATTGTAATATACACTATAATTTGTTGCTTTAACATATAATTGATTAATAATCAAGATACTCGAGAAATGAATAATACTAACCTAATAAAAATTTATATAAAAAAACGTTGAAGTGTTAATAAAAGTGCTGTTTTGTATTATAAATATTCAAGGTATTCTTTACTAACGATTCAAGTATCACAGTGAAAAACGACAGTGACCCTAGAAATTGGGAAAGATTAATTATTTCATTTGAAGATTATACATGAGTAAATTAATTAGAATAACAATATAACTCGATTGCCAGGGACATGAGAACGTTTTCCCAGTCCGTGTCGAATTCGTCACTAGGCCCTTTGTGCCTTGCTGGATATCCCTTTTCGTCATGGGAGAGCAAGGCAGTCAGTCGTTAAGAGGCTTCGCCGCGGCTCCTATGAATAATAAAACGAGCCTCTAATCCTCCTTTATTTCCCGGTTCCCCGGTCGTTAACGGGTTGTCACCTTTGATCATTAACAACCATTAATTACTAGCATCGCGAAGGGCAGGTGGCATATTTGTCACGGCCTCGCCGACCCTCATACTACATGGTTAGCCTATTAGCCAGTGCCACACCTGTGCTGCCCCTGATTAGCACAAAACGAACTTTGGGTTTTTTTTCGGACGCCCCAGAGAACTTAGAAGGGCCCGTTTTAATCGGAAGCGCAAGCACTGGAAATATGGCCATCTGGGTTTTAACGTTTTTATTAGGCCGGGATCAATTAAGAATAACACCCGTGGGAATCACCTATTGTTAAACACAATTCCGATTTAGTTTCACTATTTTTACTTTATAAATAAATCTTAGGCCAAAAAAAAAGAAAAAAAAAGAAATTTGAAAAAATGTCGAAATATAAAATATTCAAGTCCAACTTATTTATAAAAGTATGTTAAAACGTATTATTGTTATAGTAACACATATGTCGTAAAGTTAAAA
This sequence comes from Cimex hemipterus, assembly GCA_039619505.1. Classification (NCBI taxonomy): domain Eukaryota; kingdom Metazoa; phylum Arthropoda; class Insecta; order Hemiptera; family Cimicidae; genus Cimex; species Cimex hemipterus. The sequence continues at coordinate 22,205,540 of CM077105.1, read as the reverse complement.
ATATAAAGTTCAACTTCGTACTAATTTATTTTATCTTATTTAAGAATATTTTGAATGTGAATGTTGAAGTTTGTTAAAGATAGATATTAAAGCATTGACACTTTGAGCTTTCTTTTAATCATTTTAGTCAATAATATTAACATTTACATATTATCTTTCCAGTAATTGAAGTTCTTAGTTGAGATAAAAAGTCAGTGTCACGAGCGGGATTCGAACTCACGACTTCCGGCTCGATACGCCGCTACTCTACCTATTGAGCTGTCGCGGCGTCGATCCACTCGGACACTAAGTTCCCATCTCAACCCTAGTTTTGAATTTTACCTCCTTTTTGCCATTTTTCAAATGCCGTGTAATCTATTTGACTCTGGATATTCTAACCGCTCATGACGCTGACTTTTTATCTCATTTTTTTACCTTCAATTGGTCAAGCGGACCACGAAAACTAGTGAATTTCATATTATCATTGAATTAGAGGTTTTGTAATATTAACTAAACAAAACGCAATCTCTGCCACTCTGATTTTTGCCAATCTTCATTTTATATACACAGCCCACAAAAAACTGCCGACTGCCTGGTTTTTTTCCCGAAAAAAATGGTCAAATTGAAAATTCATATTTGCTCAGCTTTTTACATCACAGACATCAGCTAGGTCTCATTGTTTAGAAAATCTTACTGATCAAAATATCTTTTTTTGTGTGTGATGATTAGTGACCATTAATCGATATTTATTTAGAAATCGTGAGATGCGGTCTGGTGTGATCAGGTATCAGAAAAACTTTTCCTTTATCGTGCCAACGTTACCATCCTTATTGAAATCATGTTGCCAAGAATTGCACGATTACCCAGAAGACAAACACTTTGAGCCTTGAAGATGATCTCAATAAAAATCGAAACCTTGGCACGATGAAGAAAATGTTTTTCTGAAACCTACATCACACCAGACCGAATCTCACGATTTTTGAATAATTATAATTTTTTCTTTTTTTTATAGCTTCAGTCATTCATCGGTAAATTTAAAAATTCGGAAACTGTTTATTTTTGCAATTTTTCCTACAACTTTACCTTGAGCTGTGAAACCAGGAATTAATCCATGAGGCTTAGAAATCGATAGGAAATTTTTATAAATTTTCAATTCTTCAATAGCTCTTTATTCTGCCTCTCTCCTCTCTCACTCTCTCTACCTATCTATCAGTCTGTCTATTTATCTCTTTCTCTTTCTCTCTCACTCACTCACACTCTCACCCACCATACCTATCTATTTATCTATCTATCTATCCATCTATCTATCCATCCATGTATTCTTCCATCCCTCCATCCATACACCCATCCATCATGTCCGTCCATTAATCCATCTCTCAATCCAACTATCCTTACACCATTCATCCTTCCCCCCTTTCATCCATCCATCAATCTCCTCACACACACACACTCTCTCTCTCTCTCTCTCTCTCTCTCTCTCTCTCTATCTATCTATCTATCTATCTATCTATCTATCTATCTATCTATCTATCTGCCTGCCTCTCTGTCTCGCTCCCTCTCTATCGCTCACTCTCTCAGCTTATTTATGATCTCTGTATGTCATTATCTCTATGGTTATATGTTTTTGTCTCCCGTTTTTTATAGTAGTGGGGAAGAGAAAGGTAAAATTAATGATGAAATGAAGTATCAATTTATTTTTAGAGAAATCTATTTTCCTAATAGGTACCACAAGTAAATGTTTTTCATCTAAAGTTATTTCTTTTCCCTTTTTCAAAGAAACATCCCTACATGCATCTACATCTAAATTTTACATGCAGGTATCACAAAAATGTGTGTGAATTTATTTATTCTATTGAGTATTGAAAAATGGGAAAATGCATACCTATTTTAATTTACCTTCTCATGTCAGGTTATAGCAGGGTTTAAATTTAAATAATTTTGAACAACTGTTTTACTGACAAAACGATTTGACAAACCACAAAATTCTGTTTAGTATGTAGGATTTTTGTTACATTTGTAAAGGTTTCTATTCAACTGAAAAAATTATTCGAATTCGCCCTATATTAATATAGGTACAAGTAGAGACATAATATAACTCGTTAATTGATTATGGGTATGACTATTGAGTTATTACCATTTACGCGCCATTTTCTTCGATTGTTACCTGTAACCCCTAAACAAAAAAGTCTTAATTTACTTCGTTAACATTTATGTAGATTGAAAGGAAAGTTTTCCTTTCCTGGATATTATTGAACTGTTGTTAAACTAGGTTTAAACTTCTTTTTTGTTTTGTTGAGTTTGAAAACACTATTGTAAACAAATAGAATTTCTTGAATGTAACCGATTCTCCCCAGAATTTTGAATAATCCTATTGACATATTGTTCCTAAAAATTAGTCCGGGTTATTGAATCGCCACTTGATGAATTTATGCATACGAGGTCACGCAGTTGTGAATTTATGCATATAAGATTACCCACCTTGGATTTCAAGCGACTCGTGCATAAGCGAGTTAGCGGAGATTTGCGACTTAGCCTCGGAGTCGTTAATAAAAGGAAGCCACATCAGATATCTAACAAGGGTCGCAGATATGCTAATCGAAAGGGGTAAAGAGAGTTGTAATGAAGGGATTATGCTTTGCCTCACCGACAGACAGGTCTCGGGATTAATTAAAAAAATAAGGGTGGAGGAGCAACGTTCGGGTGTATAAGATAAAAAGTTATTACACCAGGGGGTTTTTACAGGATTAAGACGGGAATTTACATAAGAAAGGGTTGAACAAACGTCTTTAACTTGTTTACACAAACTCTCTCCCTTTGGAAAATGGCGGGAGGGGGTGAGAACGGAAAAAATTCAGGGGGGGCTCGTAAAAATTGAGAAATTCCCTTCCTCTTGGGAACAGCAAACATACTTTCTATCCTCCTTAATGGATGTCGTAACTCGGATTTAGTTTTAATTGCCTAGTTTTACGACCTGCAGGAGATTTTTCCAAATGAATCATCATTAATATTGATATTTATTAATCCCCAAGGGATGTAAGAAAAAACATTGCCGTTGTAATAAACATAATCTTAACAAAAACTTACACTAACGTACTTATTAAACCATATGTCGTTCGTTTAATGAAATAAATTTTAAAATTGCCGAAAGAAAAAATAGTTTATTTTAAAATTTGATAAGTGGACAGTTGTCTGTACAAAGTGGGTCAAAAATCTGTTTTAAAAAACATAGGCGGTAATGATTATTCGGAGATCGTCAGGTGGGAGGTAGGTTTTAGAAAAACATTTTTTTCATCGTGCCAACGTTTCGAACTTTATTGAGATATCTTTAGGGCCTGGGATTTAAAAACGACGTTAAGATTGAACAAATACATGTAGGTTGTGAAAAAAGTGAATTTATACATAGCAAATGTTTTTTAGTTTAGTTAAAAGTTTATTTTAAAAGTTTTAGAAAAACATTTTCTTTATCGCGCTAACGTTTCGATCTTTATTGACATCATCTTCAGCGCTCAAAGTGCTTGTTTTCTGTGTAGATATGGCATTCGTCCATGCTGTTGAGAGTGTTCACTTTGAGACCTGAACATGATCGCAATAAAGATCAAAACGTTGGCACGATAAAGAAAATGTTTTTTTTTTTTTTTTTATAAACCTAGGTCACACCAGACCGCATCTCACGATTTCCAAATAATAATTGGCTAACGGTTACTAAACACCATACATAGATTGTAATTCAGAATAAAAAACAACATAAAAAATATGTTTGACGTTTGATTATAGCATAGATAAGGTCAATGTCAATATCCAATAAGGTTGGTGACAACAATTTGTGGGTTGTATTTGTTCAGAACTTTAGATAATTTCATGAAATTTGAGCACAAGGAACCGAATTAAAAAAAAAATATTTACATTAATTGTAAATATGGTTTTTACCTTTATTGTGTTTATATTTCATGAGTTATATATACCAATATGTTTTTTTTACATAGAATTGGGAAATATTCATCAAGATAAGATTAGATTTGAAGTATAATCAAAACCAAAAAAAGCTTCCATTAAATTAAGCACAACGAATTTTGTTTTTGACAAAAATAATCGCGTTTGTTTTAAGGACCCTACAAAGTATGAAAACAGGGAATTTTATCACAAACAAAAATTCTGTTATTTGGGTTATTAAATTCATAAACCTGTTGAACCTTTTCCAATGTCCACAACATCATAACTGTCAAAAGGCGGATTTTTTTTTCTTGTTTTAATCTATGTTATGATTCTTTACTTTTATAAGTGAGAAAAAGTGAACCCATTAACAGAACATTCTCCTCATACTTCCTACCTTATTCCTCATCTGTATGACTCGATGGGAATCTTCAATGAGAGCTAGAAGCTTAAGAGTGTCCTCTCTTTTATGTACGACCTGGTTTTAAAATCCTACCTGCGTTCCTCTCTATCAGCCGTTTATCGCTTATACGCAGGAGTACCACAGGGAAATGTCTTAGTACCCATTCTGTCCACAGTATACAATGCAAACATCTCTACCCTTTCTGTAGCTACCTTTACGACCTATATGGATGATACTGCAATTCTTTGGTCTTATAAAGATCCTGCAAGCTCTACCAGAAAACGCCAAAGCCAAATCCCATACACGAGCAGTGGTTTAAGATGTGGGAAGTAACAATAAACATACAAAAATGTGAATATGTCACATTGTCCCTTTGATGAGTCATCTATCCCACGTGACAATTTTACCCCTCTCTCAATGCTACCCTTAGGCATTGACAACCAACATACATCGAACTCAAATGGGTGGTTGAAAACGTAAAAACTAAAATATATTTCAGACTTTTAAAAAGACGGCCGGTATGCTGATCACACCTGACTTTACAAAACATACCGCTCATTTTCAGGCGTATTCGGACATAGGGCATAGATCTTTGGGATTCAACCGGACGTTAAACCTTCAACATACCCAACATACAATAAAAATACACCAAACAATCGTCAATGGATTATCCAACATTTATGAAGTAACCAAAAACATCTACAAGACGTGTTTAGAAATTAGTGCCCGTTACTCGAGAATTATTCAGATATCGTGACATACGGTCTGGTGTGATGTAGGTTTAAGTAAAACATTTTCTTTATCGTGCTAACGTTTCGATCCTTCATTGACCCCCTGAAGATGATCTCAATAAAATATCGAAACGTTGACACGATAAAGAAAATGTTCTTCTGAAACCTACATCACACCAGACCGTATGTCACGATATCTGAATAATTATCTACAAGAAGTTTGACAAACCATGTGCAGAAACTTTTAACCTTCACCTTTCCTAGTAATCCATTCCTACGATTGAAGCGCTCCTATACCATTCCTAAATTACATTGAATACTTACTAGTGATACTACCCAGTTCCACTTTTTTCCCTTTTTCATGAATTAAAAATACAAGATATCAAATTTACTTGAAAATATTTGTTCTCTATCTCCAACAATAATGTATTTATGGAGGTCAGGTTTATGCTACACTGTTCTAAATACATGTAAATGCTCAGTTTGTATTGTATAAAAAATCATCATTTTTTGTAGCTTTTGAAACTTTCAAATAATTTCTACTGGGTAAAAACGTTTTTCACAAGTAGACCCTGCTTTTTGAAAACAAGTATACTATACATGGAAGTATTGTTGAAATTATTTGTCAATTATTTTCGTCAAAAATTTTCTTTTAATTGAAAATTATTCGAAAATAATAATTATCGTAAATCTATTAATTGAAAAACGTTTTATAATTCAGATATAAAAACAGCGCTTATGTTTAGTTCAACTCTAGATTTGGGTCGCCTTTATTTATATTCTTGGGATAATAATAGATTGTTTCTAATTGAACAGCGTCCTGCCAAATCGACGCGGTTGTCAACATGGGAAACAAGACACTCCACGCAGTCTTTCAAGCCGTTTCGCTCCTGGAATTATTTCTGGAATCCGACCGATATTTCACCTTTTCTCGACGTCCTGGAGCTAATTAGTGCTTGCCCAAGGGGGGATCGTTTTCGTTCTTGGTGAATCTTTGGGTCTGAGGAATGCTCTTCGGGTGCGTCAGCTGTTTCTTGTAAAATTCCAAGTCGAATTACTAGTTTGGTATTTTGACGATTCAGATCATTTCAGCCCCCTTTTCCTCTCTTGTATTTTCAGAATACTCTCGATGTGATTGATATCAACCTTTAATATTTAATTAAAAATCAGGGAAAAGCCAAAGTTTGCAAATAAATTATACATTCAATCCCTTCATTAATGTATCCCCTACATTCGAACTATGAATATATTATTATTATTCAATTGAATAATCTTTATGTAAGATATTGGTTGAGGTAAAAAAATCCGATGTCACGAGCGGGATTCGAACCTATGACCTTCGGGTAAATACGTCACCAACTTTCCTCCTTTCGAATTTTCCCCTCCTTTTTGCCATTTTTCAAATGTCGTGTAATCAGGATTCGATTCTCGGCGAAAAATGAAACGGTCATATAGAGCTTTCTCGAAGATATACTTAATTTTACTTATTAGGTTTATTAGATTTCGTGGTCGGATAGACCAAATAACCTTTTTCAATTAATTAATTTTTATGTATGACATTGGTTGACATAAAAAAGTCAGTGTTACGAACGGGATTCGAACCCACGACCTTCCGCTATACACGCCGTTCAAAGGAAGTGGTAGAGACCACTGGAGCTATCGTGACTTCAATCCAGTCGGTCACCAACTTTCCATCTCAGCTTCACCTTTCGAATTTCCCGTCTTTTTTTTTTTCATTTTTCAATGTCGTCTATTCAGTTCGAATCTCGGTAGATCAATGGCGCATTTAGGTGAAAGTCGTGGGTTCGAATCCCGCTCGTGATTTTTTTACCCCAACCAATATCTTACATAAAAACAAATTAATTGAAAGATTATTAATATTGTTTTGGAAGGTTAACAAATAGCCGTACTGTAAAATATTGTACGTACTAACCATAAGTTTCTATAAGTAGTTGTTATTATTTGTTAACCTTGCGAATTATTAATTATAGTAGTGATGAAAATAATATATTCCTCGATTGCTTGACAACGGTACTGACTTTTTTCTTTCATATTGCTCTTATCCCTGATGTTTTAATAATTATTTCCATCAATACCTTAATAGTTTTTCTTTATATGGAACGACGTTAAAAGCATCAACATTGATCACTTTAATAGAAATGTTAAATGATGGGGTGAGTGTGGTGTTCAATACTTTCCAAAAGGATAGTTCCTACTCAAAGTAAGTCTCAAAGTAAGTTTTTTTTTGTTTTTTTTTTTTTGGGGGGGGGGTTGGGTTCGTTGGTATGAGTTTTTTAACTGCATATTGGTCATCCGAAAATAAAATATCACTAATTTTTATGGCTGTTTGAACTCGAGCTTTTAGTTTTATGGTGGGATCCTTTTTTATTTCATTACATTCATTATTATTTAGAAATTCTTCAACTTTAGAAACGTAATTTTGATTTTCAATGATAACTATACTATTTCCTTTATCAGCTTTTAAAACAACGTTGTTGTTATTTTTTAACTTTTGATCGATAGACCTAATTGTACGTGGGATATTTAGTTTTTTTACGTTTAAGTTTACTAAGTTTTGTTTCATTATTTCGGCACATTTATATTTTATATTTGCATTTATGTTACTACAATCCACCGATGAACCAAGAGATAATAGTTTTTTTGTATCCAATTCTGTTTTTGGGACAAATTTCAAGCCTTTGTTCAACAAATTGGTTTCCTCTTTATTTAGTGCCATTTTCGTTAAGTTTATAACCCTTGGGTAAAATTTAAATGGAGTTTTTGAATCTTTATGGGTATTTTTAAGTGAACCGTGCTTTAAGTTTTTGATTTTTTTATCTAGTATACTTTGTTTTTTATCAGTGATAAATTTAATTTTTGATTATAATCAAACTCGTTCTATTCTACTTGAGACAATAATGACGTAAGTTTCATGTGTGCAATATATTGATAAAAACGTTTTGTATCTCTTAGACTGTACAATTTGTGTAGTTCATTATTTAAAATGGTTTTTTGGCATTTCATTTTCAAGAGAGTTGAGCAGTTCTTAATATTTAATTTAACAAGGACGAATTTTGGAGTTAAGTTTAATTTCAAACATTGGGAATTGAACCAGATTGATTTGTTCAATCCTTACTGTGAGTAGGAACTATCCTTTTGGAAAGTATTGATCACTTTTGTAGGTCTTTCTATTTTCATTTACTTGTATCAAAGAAAAATGCGAAAGAATGAAGCACAAACCGGCCAATAGGTGAAGTTGTCCATCAGTTGCTGGCCATATACCACCACCAACTTTATGTCACCAAATGTGACCAACAATTCATGCTGTTGGTGTCAGAGTGGTTCAAAGCCACGATATCTCATGTAATTAGCACTGCCGCTTATTGAGCCGATGATCGTGGGTTCGAATCCCGCTCGTGACTAGCTTTTTCATCTCAAACCACACTTTAGATAAGAAGTATAATTAATTAACTAAATACATATATGGATTATTTATGGTATTACTGCCTAGTACTTAAATTCAAACATATTCTTCCATTTTATTCAGAAGGAAAAAAAATAGCTAAGAAGTATTACTATACGATATGCAACGTAGTCAAGGCACGCGTTGCTTGTTTTGACAAAGTCAGCCCCCTTTTATTTACGACGGTTCCCTTCTGTTGATCTTAGCCGGTAATTGTTTAAATCGAAAGAGGCGGCGAAGTTCGTTATGTGCAATTTGTAGCCCATGTACTATTCATGGGGTGCTTTAATAGGCCAAGGTGCCCCGCTTTGATTGAGCCACTTCAAAGTCGGCTGCAGGAGTTAAATAGAAGATTAATTAGCGTTTGGTGGGCCGGGTATGATTTTCACGGTAGCGAAATGCCTTCTTAAAGAATGGTTAATTTGCACTTTGACGGGAAAGCCGGTTTTCTCCCTCTTTCCTCCTTTAATAAAGGATCATGACTTCCTTATGAATGTAATTTAATTAACGGACTTGATGGGCTTTTTTAACGCCATGCCAAACACAGGGAAATACGATATAAAAGAAAGTATTCTTTAAAAAAAATTCTTTCCATTTCAATCTATACTGCGCATTTCTTTTGAACTGGTTTCGTTCTAATTAAAAACCTAAACAACAATAAAAATCATAATAATTGAATTAATTTTTTATTGTACCAGTTATGGAAGAGTTACAGCTTTGTTCTACATTGGCAAGTTGAATTTTTTAGTTTATCAACTACCATTTAATTAACATTAATTGAACTTTTTTTTAGTTAAGTGGAAAAATTTACGTCTGAATTTAAGATGGATAACAAAAGTTACACCAGTATCTAGTGAAACGTTTCAACAATAATTGATCATCATTTGATATGCATTTCAGATTTTCTTTTTTGAGTTATTTTACACTTGCGCACAAAATGCAGCAATCATAAATTATTGCATTTGATATACACACGTACAAAGCCAATATTTTATGAATTCAACATGACGCTATGCGACGCTACCCGATGCTACCCAACGCAAATCCAAAGTCCAATTTTCCATAATATTGTACTACTCCCTTGTACACTGCCCGATGCAACGCTACCCTAATCTATGCTACGCGATCCCCACTGACGAGATTTTCTTCGTGCAGCATTGAATACAGTCGAAAACAAAAGAACCGGACAATCGTATTTTTAATTACAACGTACTTATTTTAATATACACTAAATTAACCGAGATCAAAATTTCATTAGTTTTTATTTTTGAAAATTGATCGAAATATCGGAATTCCATTTTTTGGTACAATGAATTTAACTAACAATTTCTTACACGGTTTTGCTCATAAAAGCCAGCTAACAATTTATTCCCGTGTTTGCTCATAAAATTGCACCCTTTTCGTCGAGTAGCGTCAGAACGGGACACACATTTTTTGTAAGTTTATTTCAATATATATTTTCGTTGTTATATTAATTACAACATTTTTATTTTAATGTAACCCAAATTAAACGAGATCAAAAATTTATGAGTTGTTATTTTTTTAAATTGTTTTAATTATGATGGTTAGGACAAAAAATTAGTAAAACACCAGAATAACTTTATTTAAAACAATTCAGTTCATCAAACAATTTATTACATGGTTATGTTCATAAAATTTAACTAACAAATTATTACAAGGTTTTGTTCAAAATAGCGGATTAAGAACAAAAGAGGAGTTGCGATTGTGACAGTGATTTGTGGTACACGTTGTGTGGCTGTACGTGGCGTGCGCTTGACGTGCATAGATGTAGTAGACCTTACGAAAACGTGATCTGGCGTCCGGTAACATCGCGAAGAGTCGCTTAGCGTTGCATTGGATAAGTGTTTTCCGAGTAGCCGAAGTTAGGCAATCTATTTTGGCGCGGCCGGATTGGAAAAAAGCGTTAAGCTGCGAATTATTGGACTGCCATGAGAGTTTGGAGTGAAACAGTAACGGGAATGGTTCAGGTTTGAGGATAGGGAATGAGATCGGAGAGCATAGTATGATTGGGAACGCAGAATAGAGCATCAACTACTGAGCGAATTTGTGGTGATTAATGTCTGTTAATCGATGATTATTCAGAAATTGGGAGATGCGGTCTGGTGTGACGTAGGTTTCAGCAAAACATTTTCTTTATCGTGCAAACGCTTCGATCTTTATTCAGATCATCTTCAGAGCTCAAAGTGTTGATAGTCGAGAGCACTCTCACTTTGAGCCCTGAAGACGTTCTCCGTAATGATCAAAACGTTGGCACGATAAAGAAAATGTTTTTCTGAAACATACATCACACTAGACCGCATCTCACGATTACTAATTAATTGTTGAGTGCATTTTAGATTGCTGAGATTAAATTTTGTTAAGGTTAGAACGCTTGGTAAATAGACACATGGAAGGTGTTAAGTGTGAAAACTATGTGTTTAGATTTTTGATTATCTACAATTGCATATACAAGCATATGAAAATGGAATGGGACCTTGCGTATAAAAGTAACAATCGGAGTGAGGATCAATATTTCTGGTGAGCATTGCCGTGTCATTGTCGTTTTTAAGGTGTTGGATTGCAATGGGGGTTAAGCTGTAAAGAAGGAGGAAATTAAGTGAGCAAGCGTGCTGCCATGTGGGACGACGGATAAAATAGTTAAAATAGTAGAGGAAGATTTGCCTTGGGTTATTGGGAAGTATCGGTTTATTAGGAAGGATTTGAGGATGAAATTGAATGTAAATGGATGTACGCTCTTTATCTGGCATAACAACCCCTAATGATCTTAATTTTTTTGTCAATTTTTGCATGCTCATTATTAGTGAAATTGATCATTGTTTGATCTACTTTTACACTTCTCGTGGTATTGTTCGGTTTAGTTATCCTCACGTGGAATCCTTATATGCACGAAACCTGAGACACTTCATGTACAGTGCAGTAAATCCTGCAGTAAACTAACAGGAATGAATAAGGACTTTAGTGCTCCTGGCTCAAACCTGTGTAAATGTGTTTTTTTATTATTATTGTGTTATTGTTCTGAAGTAATGATGGATAAATAATTTAGTTTTCGTCAAAACCTATTGTTTTTAAACTAGCTCATTTTTAAAATAAAGCATTTCTGTTGTTTTTGCTCTGGTAACTGGTAGGTATATGTGTTAGATAAATTAAATTAATTTTTTTGGTAAAGATTATTTTATGTGATGTTTCTTATGTTAGCCATCGGTCGAGATTATGATAGCAAAAAACGACACTTTTTATAGCATTATATCCCAACAAATCCCGATAGCGAGTAGATATGAGAAGAAAAAAACCGTATAGACTATAAAATATTATACAGTAGACGTAACTCCCTTATTTGATTTTCGATACTAGCCCATTTCGTAAGGTTTTTACGCCGAAGGTCGAAGGAAAAAGGCGAGATGCATAAAAGGGTTCTACGTCGAACGATTTCGGGGGCCGCGTGCCGGGGGCGGTTTATCGGGATCCTCCGAGGATCGACTATCGCCCTCGTAAATCACCGGGTAATAGGTGGCCCCTTTAAAGGAGCATCTCAGAAATGCATAAATTGTAAAACTTTTATCTAATCTCAGACCGGGCTGTAAAACAATATGGGTTAACCTGGGCGGTGCAAACAGCTTAGGGGGGATTCAATGACAGGCTTAAGGGAGTTATACGCCGTGCATAATGCTCAAGATCGTGTGGAACTTGATTGCTTCATTACGGCGGCACTTTGCCAGATGGTACTTACAACGCATTTCCCGGGGATGTGTGATTTACGAATTATCTCAGCATAAACGGTTTAAAAATTTTATGCTGCTTGCTCTATAAATTTATCAAAACTTTTTCGATCTAACCGTTTTACATACCAGGGGACTTGCAAGCCACTTTATTACTAAAACTTGATCTTTTGATCTACTTTACACTTTATTCTTAGACCTAATAAATAAAATTTGGGGAAGAGATAAACAAATCAAAGAAAAAAACAGAAAAACAGACCCTCAAAATTAAAAAACACTTTTATGCTTTTATAAATAGATGATTAATTAATAAAATAAGTATAACAATTATTGATTATTCAGAAATCATGAGATGCAGTCTTGTTGAGATCATGTTCAGGGCCTGAGATATACAAAAGTTGTTTAAATTTAACAAATACCTGTAGGACGTGGAAAAAAGTTAATTTATACAAAGAAATTTTTTTTTTATTAAATTCACCATTTTCGTGGTTCGCTTGACCAATTATTATATTACAATTAAGGTTTATAGTTGAGATAAAAAAGTCAATAAAAAAGTCAGTGTCATGAGCAGGATTCAAACCCACGGTCGAACTCCAAATAGCTGAAGTCGTAGAGCAGCGGCGTATCGAGCCGAAGATCGTGGGTTCGAATCCCGCTCGTGACACTGACTTTTTTATTTTAACAGATACCTTACACAAATATTAATTAATTCGAACTACCGACTAACGCTTAACCTAGTTTGTAAGCAAAGTTTCAAACTCTATGTCAGAAGCTATGGAAGTCAGATTATATATGGGAAATGAATACCTTTTGAATTGTGTACAAATCCCACCAAAAATGTTTCATACAGTTTGTAGTAGTTATTTATTATTATTATAATATTTCGGATTGTTTCAATATATCTTCATTTTTTAAAATTTTATGCTGGAGCTGTTATTATTATTTACTAACATCATTGATTGAAGCTAAAATTAAAGATCTGTTTAATTTTTTAAAAATATTTTTTAATTTATTATTTATTTTTTCCTGTCTAAACTAAATCAAATTGTGTTCAAAGAATAGTATTTTTATAAATTTGTGTTTGTTTTCTGCGTAATTGTGCCATTCTTGCGTGTCGTGCTGAGAGTGCCCACTTTGAGCCCTTAAGATGATCTCAATAAAGATCGAAAGTTGGCACGATATAGAAAACGTTTTCCTGAAACATACATACCGTAATTTTGGTATGCAAGGTACAAAATTCTACATTTCTTATTTAAAAAAAAAAAAAAAAAAAAAAAAACATCGTTGTACCTTAATTAAATAAAATTAAACATTCAGGTTACGTTTATTCTTACAAGGCGAAAAGATTAAATTGAAAATGTTGGCAAAGTTTTTAAAAAGGAGGGTGGGTAAGCCAATTACCCTAGGGACTCGCGGGCCAAAAGACAAATACCTTAACCGACTTTTTACGATCCTTTTTACTGTTACTTTTTCATTTTTTCTTTCACCGGGTTTTTTTTTTTTTTTTTTCAAGAAAAACCACAGTTCGGAAGGCCGTTTGATGGAAGAAGGCAATTAAGTTTTTACTGCCTGACAGGATAATAAGGAGCCATGTGACTTACTCGGCCAACTTGCATTTCAATGTTGTAAAAATTCTGCAGGGAAGGGGACGTTTTTTGTTTCATTTTCCCTTTCTATGGAGTATGGCAAAATATATTTACGAACATCCTGATATCTCGTCGAATTTATATGAGTCATAAATAGATTTAAAAAACCTTTATTCAAATGTTGCTTAGGTTAATTCGTCAGTATAATTAGAAACTTAACAATAAACATGCTAGGCATACAGCAGTTAATCTAATGTATTGAGCAATACCACAAAGTTATGAGTGTGGTCGGTCAGGATTCGGTCGGTTGCTACGGCAACAGAAGGACCATTTGAAACCAAATGGACCAGAGAACGAGAGGCAATCACTTGGTGAACGAAAATGTCCAGGGTGTCCGACAAATTCGATGTGACTCTGGTTTAACCAATAATAAATTATCCATTTACTTGAATTTACTTGACATTTTATTGTACTTACAGTGAAAGCATGCTAAAAAAATCAACTAACAATTTTCATTATAAAACACACTGATCATGTGTGTTTACGCGAGGTATTATGAATGTTTCTTAAAGAAAAATAACTAAAAGTTTGAACAAGTATTTTTAGTGAATTTCTCATACGGCAGCCCCCAACTAAGTCTATATTCTAGTTACACTTTCAAACACTACAGTCATACCCATAAATACATCCATACAGTACACTCATTCCGTTTGGTCGGTGGAGTACTATTCCTCGACCGACCTATACCCAAACTAAGCAAGATTGGGGGTCGATGGAGTACGTTTATAAATATTCCGCCATCGACCCAGAATATACACCCATACGCTCTCAACGATCGAGGGGCGATGATGACGTTATATATCACCCCGCCATTCACGCTAATAAATACATTCACTCAGACAAAACACATAATACATATTATGTACTATAAAAAACACCAATTTCCCCTAAAAAGCGGAACAGGAGTCTCTGAAACTCGCTGCAATTTTCGAGTACCATTTACAGATTGGATGGCATGCCTACAAGCTTCCTGTAGGGAGCAAAGTCAAGGCACGTTTCCAATATGTGGGGCACATCGAGCAACTCAACTTCTCTCATAAGAGGCACCTGCGCGGGCCTTGGCAGAGGAGCAGGTGCCCGTGTGTAAACCACGTATGGCCTATTCTTAATCGCGTAAGTACGATTCCTTGTTTCCGTCTCAGGTTCGCGTGGGGCCATCTGCGAATCGCGCTTTTGACGCGCAAAATCCTCTCGGACGACCCGACCCACCGACGCTACCATCTTTCTTTTATCATGTTAGGGTAATTGTAAATAGAGAGCAGGAATGTGGTCGAATGAACGAGAATGTTATAAGTTTGCCCAGCTTTCGGCGTATATTTCGCTTTACAAATATTAAATCCATTATATTTCGTGGTCCTTAGTTTTACTAAATAACTTTCAATTAATTAACCTTTATATAAGGTATTGGTTGAAATAAAAAAGTTAGTGTCATAAGCGGGATTTGAACCCAACCATCGGCTGTGCTACTATATGAGCTATCGTGACCTCGATCCACTTGGGCACTAACTTCCCATCTCAACCCCAGGTTTTGAATTTTCCCTCCTTTTTCGATACTTCAAATATCGTGTAATATTTTGATTCTGGGCGACAAATTTTTTTAATCTAAACTAAAAATCTTAATTAATTGAAAGATATTAATATATCAAGAGGACTACGAAAACTAGTAAACTTCTTTCTTAATTTAGGATATCTACCTCATTACGTAAAATTTACATGGTACTAAACCCCAGTTTTGTATTAATCGCGGGAATTTGAAAAGAAAATTTGTATTCAAGGATTGCCTGGGGGTATTAAGAATATTATTTGCTTACCCTAGTTGCAAACCAAATGGATTGATATGTAACATGTAAATAGAAATACAAAAAATAAATTCATATTAAAAAATATATCTCAATTGTATAAAATATTTTCGTTTCTCAATTCTTGAAGTCAAAAGTGAAGTCTGAACTCTGAGATACGCATCTGCATACGCAGATGTGTCAACCTAGTATCACGCAAAAAGATTAATAGAAATTATGAATGATGGAGTCTGTGCGATGTTCAATCTTTTTTTAAAACATAGTTCCTACTCACAGTAAGTTAACAACTACCCAGATTTCGAGCCCTTAGCTCATCATCAGGTTGACGGATATCTACAACCACCTCTCTCGAAACGAACTGCAAACGTTTGCAACCCTTCGTCAACGCGACGTTTCAATGAAAAGATAGTTTTTTCAATAACTAAATATGATTTTAAATAATTAAAACGGATCAAAAACGTTAAATTGTAATACATGAACCGATGTATATTATTTACACATACCAAAAATTTAATAGTAAAATACTGTTTATTCCATTTAGAAAATATTTAAAGATAAGACAAAACATTTTTAAAGGTCACACGCGAGATCAAATACACAGACATTCACTAGAGAGCCATTCTTCAACACTAATTTCCTTATCATATAGTATATATTTAAATACTACAATTGTGGGTGTAGCTAGACGGAACTAAATAAACTGACATACAGCAATATGGAAAATCTTTAAGGAACTAATATTTATTGGGAAATTTATAATATTGTAAATTTAAATATGAACTTTCTTGCTTACCTGATAAATTTTCGGTTTATTTAGACTGTTTTAATTTGTGACTATGACATAGGACAATCTAATCGTTTATTACCGTGATGATTACACAACAGTTATAAAGTGTTCATAATGGGGAGGGTCCCCAGTGGGGTTTATCGCTCTCCTTAGATTGACATCCAAATTTTGGAGGTGCACCCTCGCCGGGTTTCATTAAGTTTAATACCTTCTCATATGGCATCTCCGCTCCACGGCAGTTAGTCTAATACGGCAAATACATCTCCCGTTCTGGTCGACATTAAACAAAAGACACCCCTCACCCTTAAAAAGCTCGTAACCTAAGGTTTTTATGGTAATTGAACAATGTCATCAAAGTAGGGAGTTATTAGGATGAGGATGCCTCGGCAGCGATGAGGGTGAGATGGCGGTAGAGTTATTTTCATAAGCAAGGGGTTCATATAAATAAAATTGAACAATTTTATAATTCGTTGGTCATGTTTTTCGATCCGTTAAATATAATTTAGTATTTTTCTTGGTCTGCTTGACCAATTAATATCATTCAATTAATTAAGGTTTTTAATTGAGAAAAAGTCAGTGCCACGAGCGGGATTCGAACCCACGACCTTCGGCTTATACGCCGGTACTCTTCCACTTGATGTCACGTTAGCTCAAGTGGAAGAGTAGCTGCGCATCAAACAGAAGGTCGTGGGTTCGAATCCCGCTCGTGGCACTGACTTTTTTATCTCAACTAAAAGCCATAATTAGTTGATTTAAATATAATAATGAAACTTCAACAGATATTTTTCATTTCAATGCCACTAGCTTATTCATAAAGCATTAGTAACAAAAGACAAAAAATAAAAACAAACAGATATAACATCTTTTCATCGGATTGTAAATTAACGTCTTATCCAAATAATTTTTGTTTTTGGGATTTTTGTTCATCGTTGAATTGTCTTTTTGGGTATTAGCTGTTGACAGGTTAAATTTCTACTCACATTTGTGACGGATAGGGTGCACCTGGTTTGAAAAGGGTCTCCTCCTCTCGTATAACAACAAAAGGGCCCGACAGAGAATCACGAATTGCATGTAAAACATCTTTCAAATCTGTCACGGACATTTTTGTTTATTGGAAATTAGGACACCAAGCGTGAAAGCAAAAAAATGTGACATCCATATGCACGCTTCCTATAAAAGCGATCCGTTTAAAAGTTCAAAAACTTTCGGATTTAAGAATTCTTTTGAAGAGTCTTTCTTTATTTTTTTTCTCTTTTAAAAATTCAAAATTCAACCGTTTTTGCAATCCGTCTAGTCAACGAGGTTGGCGCCTACAGAGGCCATCAACAGCTAACTAGGTCATTCCAGCCCCGAACGCAGATTTTTAATCCAAACCCATTCAAACTCCCTTGAATACATTCTTTCCTATTTACATACCACTCGCTTATTTAGATTGATTAAGTACTTGATATTACTCCATCTCTATGGAGTTCTCAATATTCCGCCATAGCCAATCTGACACTGAGCATTCACGCTAATAAATACATTCATGTTCAATTTACACCAGCTATCTACAAAGTACAAGCAAACTATCCATAACGTAAAACTTTCCTGTTTCCACAAATCTGAATAGGGATCACAGATACGCCCTGCTGTGCTCAAGCCCGTTTCTCACATGTCTCATATTTTACGCTTTTTATATGGAGCCAATTAAACGACGTGGCCTATTTTTTTAAACGGGATTTTTATAGCGTCAGATGATCGCGGTAGTTAAGTACAAAAGTTGCGACGACCTGGCCAATGCCCAGTTGTCTTGTTACAACTAAAGCGCATCGAGATCGGCGGAAAACCTGGCTGTAAAAGCTCTGAGAGAGTCTATGTTTACCAGGATTTTAAATAACAGTTATAATGATAATATCATGATTCGTTGAGCATTTCAAAATTTTAAATATTTGATAAATCAATATTAAAAATATAAAAACCGAAATTGTATGCTATAATCATGTTGTAATTTAGTCAAAATTTTATTTCATTATAGTTAGAAAAATGTATAGTTATTTTACAACAAATTATTGGGAAAACACAGTACATGAAGTTATTCATTTTGCTAACAACCTCTTAGATACTTTTCTACCAAAAAAGGTATTTTTATTATTGTTAAATTATGTTTTTATAGCCTTAGTAATTTTTTGTTTTATGATGTTATTTAGCTGTTAAGAGAATATGCCCTTTGATTTTTTTTATTGATTATACTCCTCGTTTTATCGCGTTGTATAGGCCAGACCAGGCCAAATTAAACAATATAATAGAAGGGGTGGCTGTTCCAATAAGAATCCTAAAAAAACCTATAAGCCGTTTACCCTTTTTACAAATACAATACTGGTACGGATTATATTAAAGTTTAATAGGGGCGTTATTTTACCCTGGATCGGATATAGGCCGTAAATTACGCCTTTTCTTTTTTACAATCGAACGCCAAGAAGCAATTTACGGCCAGAGCTTTGTAGTTTAATTTTTTACTGTCTAAACTCTTAACCCTGGGCTGCCGCGCCCGTTTATAATGCCATTTTGAAAAAGTAAGCGTTATCGATAAGGTTGTAATAACGCAATTGGTAAAAAGGAGATCCGGAGGCAGTAAAGGGAGGCATTAAGGCGGAAAAAAGAAGACAGTAAACTTTGTGATTGCGCCCCCTTAATAAACTGAAAGCCTTATCTCTAAGAGGCCATTCATCTCGTTTATGCATCTCGCTTTTTTATTTTTATTTTTCTGTTTTGTTTTATGGAGATAAACGGGCTCGCGACGAGGAGCGCGGGGCGTTAAAAAATGACAGTAAAATCGGGCATCGCATTATAAAAACTTATTGATCGTAAAAACGGCTCCTGAGTGAATTAGCGAGGCTCTTTTCCGCCGTCCGGTCCATTTGAAACTGCTGGGAAAGATAAAAAGAATAAAAATAAAAACAACGCCGAGGGGCGTGACTCCTCTTTGAATAAGTGAAACTGAGGGGATTTGTCAATTTTATCGTGGCACATTAATCAGAAATGCAGTCTTCTGGGGTTATCTCTTCGAGAATTGATTACACCTAATGCACTCTTGTCGCCAGTCATCAGTTTTTCTAACTTTTTGTTACTGTTTGGGCTAGAAATCACTATGAAGCAGAAGCTGTGCTTACAACAGCAAGCTGCCTGCTTACACGTTTTAGATGGCTGTTCGTTATTGATTTACAGGTTTAAAAAAGCGAAGTAAATTATCGATAAGATTAGAAATGTACTGATAGACCAACAAATCCTACACATCGAAAAACCTCGAGGTTTGAGTCTGCTGGATGATTTTTTTCATTCGGCATCTCATCATCTCGTGAATTAGCGTATTGATAAAAATTTATATAAAAATTCGTGAATAATCTTGTGTATAGAAGAAAAATAAGAATCACAACAATATGATCAAAAACGGCGAAACCTCAGATCGAACGACATGTTACAGGCTACATATAGACAGAATAGATCAACCGTACAATACCAAACAAAAGTTTTTTAAATAATTATCTGAATTAGAAAGATATTCAGAAATTTAAAAAAAAACAATTTCTACTCCACAACAAGAAAATTCGAAATTCAATTATTTTGAGTACATGAAATTCATTAAAAAATCTGTTTCTTTTTCTTTTGTTTATATCCTCATTTCATCATAGACACAAAAACACATACGCAGTACTTACATACACTTAAATATTTTAGCTTAAAAATAAATTGTATAATATAACTCTTTAATGGCTTGCTCAATTTTATTACGTTTTACACTAATCAAATGTTTAGAATTGAAAATACATAAATGATTATATTTTGGTTTTAAGTACATTACACCAGCAATCATCATGTGTGGGGATTGGTGACCGTTAGTCCATGATTATTCAGATATCGTGAGATGCGGTCTGGTGTAATGTAGGATCCAGAAAAACGTTTTCTTTATCGCGTCCATGGTTCGAACTTTGTTGAGATCATCTTCAGAGCTCAAAGTGTTTGTATCTGCGAGTCGTGTTGATAGTCGAGAGCACTCTCACTTTGAGCCCTGAAGACGTTCTCCGTAATGATCAAAACGTTGGCACGATAAAGAAAATTTTTTTCCGAAACATACATCACACTAGACCGCATCTCACGATTTCTAATTAATTGTTGAGTGCATTTTAGATTGCTGAGATTAAATTTTGTTAAGACTGGAACGCTTGGTAAATAGACACATGGAAGGTGTTAAGTGTGAATACTATGTGTTTAGATTTTTGATTATCTTGATTTGATTGAATATAAAAGATATATTTTTGCATTGTATAAATTCACTTTTTTCCACATCTTACATGTATTTCAAATCCCTGGCGCTGAAGAATCTTAATAAAGATCGAACCGATGGCAGGGTAAAGAAAAATTTTTTTTTTAAATGTACCTCACACTAGAGCGCATCTCACGATATCTGAATTAGCAATCATAATTATCATGATATTAAAAGATTCATATTTTAATTTAAGCATACTTAATATATTAATGTATGGTGCTAATATATGTAATATAAATTAAATTTTTATTATGTAATTTTCTTCTTTTTCCTTTCGTTATATTTTATCATAAACAAAAAGTAATAGAAATTACTTTTACTTTACCAAATAATCATTGATATGTACTATAAATTGTTTTACTACGTTTTTGTGTACCGACAACAATACCGACTCTGGTTGCAAAATACTATTTGTTAAATTTGGGCAGATTAAAATATTTTAAAATCGTACACTAGTACAATGCAATATCATAATAGTTCCAGTTAATTTTATAACGTTCTATCTAGATTCACTAGTTTTCGTGGCCCGGTTGAGAAATTAATACTTTTCAATTAATTAAGGTTTTTAGTTAAGATGAAAAAGCCATTGTCGCGAGCGGGATTCGAACCTACCACCTACGGCTTGATACGCCACATTGAAAAATGGCAAAAAGGAGGGAAATTCAAAAGGTTGGTTGGGATAGAAAGTTAGTGTCCGAGTTGACCGAGGTCACGATAGGTAAAGTGATAGAGGAGCGGCGTATCTGTCCAAAGATCGTGGGTTCGATTCCCGCTCGCGACATTAGCTTTTATATTTCAACAAATACCTTACATAAAGATTAATTAATTTAAAGAGGCTATTTGGAAACGGTCACTCATCACAACACATTATTATTTATATTTTTTATTGATGGTGGATAGATGAATTAGATCTGTCAACCAAGTATGTGAAACTACTTGAAGATTTACCATCAGAAAGAACTTAGTCCTATTTGATTGAAACAGGGAGTTTTCTAATTGGTTTTAATCAAAATTCGTGTTAAAAAATGTAATTTGTTAAATCCGCTGTTGGCCATTTTGTTCATGAGTATTTTACAAGTCATCAGAAAAAAAAAATTCTCACAGCCTATAAACGATACACAAATATGCTCAAAGTTTGCAACGAAGTGCATAAACATGAGTATGTGTATAAAAAGTAGTTGGATTTTTAAATATTTAATTTAAAATAAGTGTTGTTATTTTTTTTTTTAGAAAAATTAACTACTTGTAATTTTGATTGTAATATTTCTTAATGTTCAATGTTAGGAGTTTACTGTGTTGTAAAACTGCAAAAGAATTTACACTTTTCACGTTTTTTTCTTGTTTACACGTTTTTCTAACCAAGTATATTCGTTTAGCCTTTAAAACGTTATCAAATGTTCATGAAGTGTATAAATTTGGTCAGTGAAGTGAAAGAGAAAATCTGTATAATTTTTAATCTTTATTCACTTCCCAGTTTTAATGTACACCAATGCGATACTGTCTGTTCGTGAAGAAAACAGGCCAAAATTGTAGAGGTTAGGTTCTTTGAGCGGAAAAAACAGCAACAAGAGGGGGTGCTTTGTGATTTATTCCATCGATGACGTGTCAGGCCACACGTCTTTAATGTAATCCCTCCTGGAGAAAAAAAGACAGAGTCACGGGGCGTGTCTATCGATAAGATTGATAAAGAAGCGCCCCTAGATCCGATGATCGGTCGACCAAAGCGACAAATCATCTTACAAGTGGAGGAAAAAAAACAGAGGGTGCTGTCTGGATTATGGCGGTGGCTGGAGGAAATTTCCGGGGTTAAACGAAGAGATCTGATCTCGGATTCGATTGACAAAATTGATGTAACTATAAATTGACAAATTACCGATGCCGACAATTTCACTGCAGTGTGGCATATGGTGTACACAGGTGCGGTAGTTTAATTGTACCTGAATCATGATATGCTAATAAGACGCTCGGGCACCCGCATGTCCCGGTACTTATCGTGATACGCCGACTTATATCATTCTTAGATAACATGTGCTCCGGCTGGCATCGTGATTCATTCGTCAAATGTCAATCTGATTTTACTAAATTTTATGTGCTTTCCAACTGGGGCGGATAGAGAATGTCAATTACTAAAAAAAAAAATCTAAATTTATTTTCATTGAAGACTGTATTTCTCGTAAGTCCGAAAGATGGAGTAGGGGAAGAAACAAAGATCCAAATTTGGACCTAGCGACCAAATGAAGCCTCTAGGACGTACAGTTGTGGGGTATGTCAAAAAAAAAATTGTTTTACTCCTAACAAAGGTTAAGCTGCTAGATTGGGAATAAAAAGAGAATCAGGCCGTCAAAATAAACTAAATGGATTGCCCATTAGACTGATAACTATATTGTAATCAATTCACACAAAAAAACACCCTCTTCGTTCCGAAAAAACCGCCCTCCCTACGGAACGTGACAGCCTTGTTGAAGTGTCATTGTGCCAGGGAATAATTAGATCGGCAAGGCGCCTCCGGGGACTGTTGGTGCTTTTTGTCCCTCTGACAGACGACACTCGCAGTCCGATGAAAACTGGAAAAAGGCCGGAATCGCCGACAGATGTTCCCTTTGAGCCGATTAGCAGCTAAAACAGCGGATTAGATGGGCCACAGGTGCCGGCTAAACCCCGAATCCGAGGGGTGGGCACGACCTATTACAATATTATTTGTTGTATTAATTCTCGGGCACTTAGTACTTACTAATAGTCCAGACAGGTGCTCCCTTAATACTTAAGGCAATTTAACCCTCCTATTCACGTTATTCAAGCAACAATAACCGCATTTGATAAAATATTACTCTGAATTGAAATGAAACAATTTGAAAACGAAAATATTTACTATTCTTCCAATAAATATAAATAATTCCAACAAGTTTTGTTACAATTACAATACAAAAGAATATATAAAAAACTTTACAATAAAATACCAAAAGGAGGTTTAGCATATTTCTCTCTCTATCTATCAAGCAAAAAATATTTATTGCAAAATAAATAAGTGAACGCATAAAATCGGAGGGTATGGCGTTGAGAAAGATGGGATATATAAAGAAAAATACATAAATTGAGAAAACGATGTTTTCTTCTATTTCGACCTCAATGTTTAATTTATGACTTTTCCTTCTCGAAGATGGGATAATAGTTCATATCAAAACACAACAACCAGTTTTTCTTTCAATCCACAACGTTTCGGATTTATTCTAATACTTCCTCAGGTGAGTTAACGCAGTTTTTAAAACAGTGGTCGTCAGTCATTAATATTTTGTAACAGTTTATTTTAAAAAAGAGCCAATGTGGTACATATTGAAAATATTGAAATGTGGTCAGGCTCAAACTATTAAAACGTTTGTTCGGAGCCTGAATATGTACCATACTCGCTCTTTTTTTTTTTAAGAAAAGAAAGAAAACTCACCTGAGGAATGATTAAAATAAATCCGAAACGTTGTGAATAAAAACTGTTTGTGGTTTTTTTGAGATGACCTACTATCCCATCTTCAAGAAGGAAAAATCATGAGTTAACATTTAAAGCAAAAGGTGTCACAGTAAATTATCCCTTAATAGGAGTTAGGGGTGTTGATCCACTAAGACATAATTCCAATTTTATTAGACATTAAATAGAAATACACGGTTTTTAAAGCTCTGCAACGTTCCATCCTCCGTAAAGAATGGCTAGTGGTTATAAAGTGTGGTAATTAGTGACAGTTAATCGATATTTATTTAGAAATCGTGAGATGCGGTCTGGTGTGATTTAGGTTTCAGAAAAACATTTTCTTTATCGTGCCAACGTTTCGATCTTTATTGAGATCATTTTTAAGGCTCAAACGGTTTTTCCTCTGTTTAATTGTGCCATTCTTGCGTGGCGTGTTGAGAGCGACACATCTACATGGAAAACAAAAGCTCTGAGCCCTGAAGATGATCTCAATAAAGATCGAAACGTTGACACGATAAAGAAAATATTTTTCTGAAACCTACATCACACCAGACCGCATCTCACGATTTCTAAATAAAAAGTGGTTATAACGCCGACCTTCTTCTTTCAGACTCCGAACAATATCAGTTTACAGTTGTACTATTTAATATTTATTTACTATACAGTTTTAACATTTTGAACTTGACTTCAGGTTGAACTGTCAGGTACAAAATATTAAAGCGTACCACACTGCACACTGGATCATTTTTAGAATAAACTGATGCAAAATCAATGTCTGACCAGCACTGTTTTAACCACTGCGTTACCTCACCTGAGGAAGGTGTACAATCAATCCGAAACCTTGTGGATTGAAGAGAAAAAATTGGTTGTTGTGTTGTTGAGATGACCTATTATCGAGAAGGAAAGATCATAAGTTAAATGGTATATGACATAAGGAGATGGGAAAGAATGAATAAATCACAATTACAGAGAGAGACAGAGACAGAGACAGAGAGAGAGAGAGAGAGAGAGAGAGAGAGAGAGAGAGAGAGAGAGAGAGAGAGTGAGCTAGAGAGAGAACGATATAAGTGACTCAAAGTGTGAGGTGAGGAAAAGTGCTAAACAGAAAAAGAGACAGTGAGAGAGAAAGAGGAGAGCAAGAGGGGAAAAGATAGATTGGTGAGAAAAAGTGATAGAGAGGAAAATGAGGGAGGGAAAACGAGAATGTGACAGACAAAAAATATAAAAAAAGAAAAAATAGGGGGTGAGAGAGAGAGAAGTGTAAGAAGGCTGAAGAATGATTGATAAGAGAAAGTGGTAGAGAGGAAAATGAGAGAGGGTAAAAGAAAATGTGGCTGAAAAATATGAGAGAGAGAACGAACAATAAAAAAAAAATAGAGGTGAGCAAACAGACTAAAAGATAGGTGGATAAATAGATTAGATAAAAAGATGGAGAAATAGAGAAGTAGATCAAAGATAGTGAGATTGGTGACTGAAAGTGATAACAAGGAAAACGAGAGAGAGAGGCAAAGATAAAAAGAGAGAATGTGGCAGACAAAAATGAAAAAAGAAAGATAAGAGGAAAAGAATGATGAAAAGAGAGGGAGAGGGAGATAGCAAAAGAGAGAACAGATAAAAATCGTAAATATGGTGGTAACCGAGCGGATGATAAAGCATAAATTGCTAGAAAGACATAATATTGAAGAATGATACTGGTTATATCGGATGTACATTTTTTGGACAAAAAAAATCAACACTCCTACAATTATTAACGAATTATTTAATAACTTTTGCTAACATTTTAGCTGTTATTGAATTGCTTTTATTGTAATTTGCTAAAATGAAAAAGAAAGAGAGAGAGTGAGAGTGTTTGAATTGTTGTAGAACAGTTGATATCGTGAAAGGAGGGAATGCAACAAATAAAAGTTAATAGTTGCTTTTGGGCTTTCGTACCAGAGAATGCACGAGGAGTTGATGTTTCCCCGCCCGAAGAGGAAACAATTGCGGGCAGGGCACCGCATTTATTACAGTTGTAAATAGTATTTAGCACTGCCGACTCCACGTCGTCGACGTCCCCCCTCGGGGCTAAAGCTGTCACCGGCAGGCATAGCGGAGTGCGGCCTGGTGCTGGGAAGCCAATGATTTCCTCGAGAGAGGGGCCACTAAGTCCAACGTGCCATCCTGCATTAGGCGCCCTTGATTTTTACAGCCGGGTTTCAATTTGGGGGCGAGGCACCGAGTGCAATTCCCAGAAGACAGTAAAAACAAAAGTGGAATTCCTCCCTTTCCCCCTGGCGATTTCCTCCCCGAAATTTGGACGAGGCATTTGATAAACATCCTAATGAAAACAGGCCCTGATGGCTAATTTATGGCAATCTAGCTGAAATTGGGCAGATACCGGCAGGGGCAATTAAATTCCTTGTATTTCCTACTCTGTAACATCTCGGTTACACAAATAACAATCCATATAAAAAATTGTTAAAGCAAGTCTGTTCATATTTCATATTAAGTGACAAATAATTTACATGATATTTTCCTGAATTTTCCGTCTTCAATTTCCATGAGTCAAATGTGATCTATTTCTTATTCCTGCGTTACATTATTCATAATGTAATCCAACGATAATAACTCTATTGTTATAAATATACATTATATTTCGTGGTTCAGTTGACAAAATGACTTCTTTCATTTAATTAATTATTCAGATATCTTGAGATGATGTCTGGTGTTATGTACGTTTCAGAAAAATATTTGTTTTTACCGTGCCAACATTTTGACCTTTTATTGAGCCCTGAAGATGATCTCAATAAATGTCGAAACGCTGGGACAATAAAGAAAATGTTTTTCTGAAACCTACATCACACCAGACCGCATCTCACGATATCTGAATATTTATTGATTAACGGTCACTAATCTCACAGTTAGTTAATTTTTATGCAAGGTATTGGTTGTGGGTTCGAATACCGGTCGTGATATTGACTTTTCATTTCAACCAATACCTTATATAAAGGTTATAAATATCGTTAAATGATAACTTGTAGTTCGTACCATTTTTAAAAAAATTAAATAAAACGTTTTAGTATTTATTTGAATAATTTAATTATATTTTTATAGCTCGGTTTTTTCCTGATCGGATGGCTAAACAAATCAATTTTTTTTCTTGGATTTCTTTTCAGGAACTGGACAAGCATCGGACTCATTTTCTTTTCATTGATATCGATTCATCAACCTACCCTCATCAGTCCTACACAATAAAAAATAATGTGAATATTTTATAGAAACTATGTATATAGCGATGTGGCACTCTCAACACAACACGCAAGAATGGTACAAGTTCACAGATGACTAATACTTTGAGCCCTGAAGATGATCTCAATAAAGATCAAAAACTTGGCACGATAAAGAAAATATTTTTCTGAAACCTACATCACACCAGACCGCATCTCACTATATCTGAATAATTATTGTTTTATAGATTTACTCGTATTACATGAGTTCAAAACTATTAATTTGATAGTTCGTACTGGTCCGTAGTTAGTATAAAAAAACCTTGATTAAACAGTTTTAATTTATTTAATCAAACATTTATTATGTTTGATTCATACCGAAGCCTGAAACGATTTTCTTTATAAATGCCCTTATAGATTGACAATTTTTCAAAGCTCAGCGTTAAATACTCTCCAAATCATATTCGGTCCGTTGCGCCCTTGAGAAATTCAATTACGAAGGTGGCTCGAAGAGGCAAACAACGATAGTAATTAACCCGGGGGTGGTTTTTCATTGGGGCGGAGATCAAACGGAAATGTCCCTGGCCGGTTTTTAATACCGGTCAGCCGGGTCTTTGTCGTGACCCACAATGACCCGATATGGCCTTTATTTTAATTCTGCCGTGACGATAAAGGGCTTTTTAATTAAAAGGCCGCCGCCCCCGCGTGGCTTGCAAATGGACAATTACTCCATTTCCGCCCGGTTTATTATCGGGGCTGAGGAAAGTTTAAATTTCTATGGAAAATGTACAGGCGATCAACGGCCATTTCGGTTCTTGGGGACAAAAGGGCGCTTTTATCGCACCCTTTAACGCTCCCGGTTGTTTCTAAACAATTTTTTCTCTCCCTTTTAACTTTCCCTCTATTGAAAAAAATAATTTAAATTGTGATATACTAACTTATTGTGCTGTTTACTTTCACAAAAATATTTTCACCTTTAGGGCGATCTTTCCTGATATATAAAGAAGGTTTCTATAACAATCCTAGTTATCGTCCCGACATTTATGCAACATTAGCTCTTTTAGCATAGACAAACCAAGCACAATAGATCCGAAATTTTCACCTCTCACATGCGCTAAGGAAAAACATGGCAGAAACATTTCTCAAGTGAATATTCAATAAATTTTGATTGTGCAAGACACTTATTCGCCTGTATCAACAATACACCGATAATGATTTTTTCATTGTCCGTTTGCTTCTATTCACTCACCCTCTCATTGTGTTCAATTCTGAACATTATTCGGCATTCGTTTCGCTTGTTACAACATTTCTCTCAAGTCGATATCCCCATTTTTTACAGTGTTTGTCTTCCTTTGGTAATCTCCTCTCTCTCTCTCCTTCAAAAGTGATACTTTTGATTCAAAACTATTCTCCGGCGCATAGAGTAATTAATGTAGTCTTTGTTGCGTTTACAATGTACAAAATATCTGGTTTGCCGGCTTAAGTAAATCATTTTACAAAACGGAACTATAAACTATAATCAATATAAATTATATGTCGGTTAATGCCAAAAAATATAAAGTCGTATAAATTATATATTAAAAGTTATTTAAAAATCGTGAGATCCGGTGTGATGTAGATGTCAGAGAAACATTTTCTTTATCGTGCCGTTTCGATCTTTACTGAGATCATCTTCAGGACTCAAATTGTTTGTCTCCTGTGCGCGTCGTGTCGAGAGTGCTCTCTATATATTAAAAAACAATACAAATGAAGAAATAGGATATTATTTGGAGCTATTTCAAAATAATTAACAAAAAATAATGATCAAATACCAATGGAGCATAAATTAAATGTAAAATCCTGAATGAAGCTAGAGCTAAACAACACAAAGTGGTGGATGAGTAGAACATATTAAATAAAAAAATTTTATATCTTTTACAATAAATTAAATATTAAATAATTATAACATGAATCGGGATGATTTAAAATCTACGAATAAAAAAAAATTAATACGTAATTGTAATAACATATACAATTTCTAGGCGTCACCATATCGTCACGGCTTTCCATAAAATAAATTTTTACAATAGCTTTAGGAAGAAATTAAATCGGATTCATGCCATATGGGCTCCTATTTTCAAGTATAAGAACATCAATTTTGAAAACAAACGATGTGGGTTTACATCTTACTATAAATCCATTAGATTTTGTTATCCGATTGCCCAAATAACATCTTTGAATGAATTCATCTTTAAAACCCGCGATCTGACGATGAGTTGGTGTCCTAGTGGATCGAAGTCGCGATAGCTCAAATGGTTAGAGAAGCCGAAGGTCGTGGGTTCGAATCACGCACTTGACACTGGCGTTTTATCTCAACCAATACCTTACATAAAGACTAATTAATTGAAAACTGTTATTTGGTCAATCGGCCCACAAAATCTAATGGATATAATATATACATAATAATCACTAACATGATTTCTATTATAAATGCAAAATTATTAGAAATTCGAACGAATAAAAACGAAATGGGAGAAGTTACGTTTGTTCATATTTAGAAGTTTTTATTTTTTAATTTATATTCATTCAACCACTGTAAATATGTTTATAGTTTTTAAGAGATAATTTAATTTGTTTATCTTTTTTCTGTACCGTAGAATGAGAAGCACTTAAGAAATGTTTTTTTCTTAATTTCACTTTCAGTTTAAAAGTTGTCCTAGAAATCAAACTGTGTTTGATTCCCTGATTTGAAAACCTTGATTGAAAAATGGCAAAACGAGGGAAAGCTCATAGGGTTGGGTTGAGGTAGGAAGTTGATGTCCGAATGGATCGAGGTCACGAAAACTAAAGTGGTAGAGCAGCGACGTATCTAGCCGAAGATCTCAAGTAAAAACCTTAATTGATTGCCTTGATTGATTGTTGAATAAAGCGATAATCGATCAATCAATCCATCTTTCTCCTTCTAATTTCCTTTCTCTCTCTCTTTTTCTTTCTTTTATCTTCGTTTTTCCCTCTCTCTCTCTCTCTCTCTCTCTCTCTCTCTCTCTCTCTCTATCTCTGCCTTTCTTTATTTTCCTCGTTTTTTCCCTCTCACTCTTCTTCCGCACGCTCACTCACAGCTTAATGTTCAAAAGGTCAGACACACAGAATAAATGTGTGGTGTTTCTTTTGTTCTAACCGACGGTGCTGTGGATTTGCTACTCTCGGCCGAACAAAAATTAATTTGGTATGAAAAAAAAAAAAGGTGCGACTGCAGAAAAGTATCACTTTCGTGTCCAAATGAGTTAACGAAACGAAAATAAGTTTGTTAACGTCAAATGATCCCAGCACCCCGATAAATGGAAGAACATGGCAAATTTGCTCCAAGGAAACGATTCCGTGAAAATGGGCCGTGAAGGGCGATGGGTGCGTATTAGCCAGCTCAATGGGGCGGTAGGATCGGATAGGATCCGGAGAAGTTCCACTTTTCCATTATGCATGTGACCGGCGAACGGGCCAAGAACAATATAAGAATCGCCAATAAATATCACGGGAGACATTTAACGAGAAATTATGAGGAAGCAGGAGCAATAAATAAAAAGACCTGCGCCATTGAGACGTTCGTCTAGATTCTGGGGTATCGTGACTAGGGGTGGCTTCCGTCGGGTCTTACTTGTTAATGACCTCCATCTCCCCATATAATTCCTCCCTGTCCACTGATGGGACTTAATCTGAGATAACGGTATAATTTATCAATTATACAGGAATTATCGATAATTTAGATGGTGATTTCTTCCTCAATACTTCATATTATATCAAAATCCAGGATATTACATCAAAAACAGGATATTGTTTTTACGGATTAACTTCCGTCAAACTATTGCTTGGTTGCTCTCTAACTTACGCAATGAAGTACATGCAATGTCAATACTTGATTGAATATAATAAATTACAATTAATTAAGGTTTTTAAGTTGAGATAAAAAAGTCAGTGTCACAAAAAATAGTGAACTTGATGAATTAAAATGAAGTAACTTCATCCCTAACCATCCTCAAACTTCACTAAAGCTCTCCGTTGCCATTTTTAGCCAAGAATCCAATCCGATTCCACGTCATTTAAAAAATGGCAAAAAGGTGGGAAAAATTTGAGATGAGAAGTTGGTGTCCGAGGGGATCGAAGTCACAATAGCTGATGTGGCTGAGTAGCGACGTATCAAGCCGAAGGTCGTGGGTTCGAATCCCGCACATGACACTGACTTTTATTTCGACTTAAAAAACTTAATTAATAGTATGATATTAATTGGTCAAGTGGAAAACGAAAAATAGTGAACATAATAAATTACTTCTATAAAGATGTTATTATTAAATTGGATCAAGTTTTACCTCATTTAACAAACTTAAGCGTGACATATAAAAATGGGTGTTATTTTAAAGAACTTTTGAACATGTGCTTGTTTTTGTTTACGCTACTTTTTTTCTTAAAGAGGAGTCTACAAGGGGCCAAAATTATACTTTGAGACGTCGCCTATTAAACCGAGACATTATAGGGCCAATTCAATTTCCGAGTGGGTAAAAGGCTTTCAGGCGAGCTTTAAAAACTCGGCCGGGCTTCGTAACTCAATCCGGGGAACACTTCACGTCATATTTTAATAGCCGAGGGGCCGTGTCGTCCCTGGAAGGCGTTCCGATCGAGTTTTATGCGCGTCAGCCGTCTGATAATCTCAACAAAAAAAAGAAGTCTACGTCCATTAATCAGGCAAACAGCTGGGTCCTCGATCTATCACCCTGCGTGTCATTGTTTACCTCAAGGAGGCGACAATTTAATTTACGAATACTTATTTGCGGAGAGATGCGAGCTTGGCGTCGTTTGTTGCAAGCCCGGCGCCGGCTGAACTTGACACGTGAATGGCCGTTTCGGAAGACATCATCAATCTTCGGGGCTTTTTGCCATATTTATTGGCCAAGTTCACGTCTCCCAAACACCCTAGATGAAGAAGTGAACAACAGTCTTAGAATTGATATTACACAATGAATAAACAGGTGGATTTTTTAAATTAAGTTACAGTTCAAAATTTTCTAACAAATTTTATATTTACTGTTAGTTTACATCCAATTTAATTTGACATAAGTAACATGTGCTGAATTTAACATCCATAAAAATAATGGAATATTAGTTTATCCACTTGTATGTTTATAGCTGTCTTCAAATACATCGTTTAAATAGTATAATTTTTTTTTTAAATGTGAACCGCTTTCACCAAATATAGGAGTATTTTGTTTATACATTTTTTTATACCGTTTACACTTTTTACAATCTGCTAAATTTTTTCAACATCTGCAGGCGTTATAAACGGTTTGGTGACCTGATGACACTAAGAATGTCTGAAAAGGGGGTACTTCCTAGGTCCACTGCTCTTATCTTTATTATAAAGAATATTAATACGAGAACGACCGACGGTGCTTCCTAAAAACCCCATTTTTCTACAAATGGTTAAACTGGCGCGCACACCAAAGATATCGTGGGACTAACGATAAATAGAGAAAAATGCCGAAAGAGGTCTTTGCTAATTGCGGAAGGAAGACAAAATCAGAAAAATCGAAAGCCAATTGGAAGAATTTAGGTGTAGGTAATATGGAGGCTTAAGGGTTAAAACGATGAACAAACTAATTTACTAGTCCATTGGACAATTAACATAACATTATAATTATTTCTGATGATATCTCTCCAGTTTTCATGGTTTTAGGCATTTATATTAAACCTACATCCATTTCGATAGCAAGTGATATATAAAACACAAACAGAAAAATTGGGCTGTCGTCCATTGTCCAAATCATGGGAATTTATCAACAAATTAGCGACCTTAATTTTAAATTTAACCAAAATTAAAACTTTTAAATTTTTTAACAAGTTAAATTGTAAGTATGAAATGCAAGTAATATAGTACATTTGTATATCTATATAATTTTATACATTTCATTTTTATATGAAATATTTTGGCTTTTAGTATTTCAAAAAATTAAATAAGGTAAAAGTCCTGTGCTCAAATCCAGCGGCCCTGCATTGGAACCGGACGTACTTACAAAAAAGGAGGTTAATTGATAAAATGAAAAATGCCTAATTTGAAATTAAAAATAGGTTAAATTGAAGTTACAGAAACGTTTAATTTAAAATTGCTAAGTTAGGTGGACGAAACGGGGTCAGTTTGAAATTAACGTGGGTTAATACAAAGTGAAAAACTTCAATAAGACGAAAAAGTTATAAATAATTAGGTGTTGCGTTGTCATACGAATTTAAATTTAAACCGCAAATAGAAGAAACCATACTTTTCGTAAATTTAGAATAATAACATATGAATACAAAATAATGGTGTAAGCGGTGGCGACGCTCTACAGGCGAGACGCTAAGCGATAAGAGAATTTTCAGCGTACGCGCTTAAGCACTTTTTGTATGGAGGGAAGGTAGGGTTCCATAATACACTAAATTTGAGAGAAATGTTCGTAAACATTTATTGTCACATGTACGAAACAAATGGGAATTTATACAACAAATGCAAGTCAGCCAACTATAACTCTGTGTATGAGCTTATTCTCAAGCGGACTTACTACAAACGATAATCGCCAACACCATCTTCCACATTATTCGGCGCTAAAAATTTCTTCCTGCACTTTCCTTTATCCTCGACAGTCGGCTCTATTTGATTTGTAATGGTTAGGTCTTTGGTGGCTCTTACTGAATATGGCTGGTTGACTGATCCTGATTGAGTCCGTATTTGCCCCTCAACGTATACCACTCTCTTCCATATAAAAATTCTTGGGCATCGTTAAATTCAATGTGTTCCCAATCAAATAAAAATCTTTTCGCACTCCTACCCGATTACGAATAAGCCATGCGAGGTTGAGACACAGAGATTTTTTTTTGGACAAAAACCGCGTATGTGCCCGGCATGCCAAAAAAGGTTGCTTGATATGTCCCGTCTAATTGAAGAGTGCAATTCTTGAATGCGCGCAGGAATGCTACCCGACTTGAGAATTAACTTTGAGCAGGGCAGAGTATTTAGATCGCTAGATCCGATTCTTGGAGGAAACGAGGTATTGTATTGTAAAACATTTGTGTATTCACTGGTTGTGTGAATGAATGGATTTATTAACGTGAATGTGCGATGGCGGAATATTGGGAACCCGATCAACCTTCAATTAGGTTAGTTGTATAATATGTGTAAAGGTTGTGTTGAGAGCTTATGTATTTATTAGCGCGAATGTTTACTTGAGAAGGTCGATGGCGGAATACCGATTACCTGATCGACACCCAATTAGGCTAGTTGTATAAAATATGTAAAGGGTGATGGATGAATATCGAGTACTATCCTAATTGACTGATATGTAAATGGAGGAAAATGTTTTTAAGAAGGAACGTGAGTACGAATGGAACTCATGCATTGGAAGCTGAACTGACCTGGCTGTTGACAGCACTGCCCCCGCTGCCTGGGCTGATAAGACTAAAGACTGCCAACTGAATGATCTCGTGTCTAACGGAGTAAGTACATATTCAAGCATACATAAATTCAAATCCAAAATCTTTTCACTACCAGACTTACTTCTGAAAAATAACATGCAATTGGAGGCTGGTCACGAGTCGCTGCACTTTAACTACGCAACTTGAAACTTCCTCGTTGTAGTTTGTCTTCTGAACCAGCCGAAGAGGTAAAGAAAACTTGAAGATATATATGTAGCTGTAAATAGTAAGAACGATCGGACCAGATTGGTCATAAATCCTTCGTACAGAAAACCACTACGTTCTTCTATCTGTACCTAATAAGGAGTTGGTCGTATGCGAAAGACAGAGGAAGTTATTGAACGGGCTCAAAGAATTATTTCAATTGCGCAGTCCGTTTCCTACTTTGATATAATTAGCCAATTAAGATTCTCGACTGCACCGAACATATTGTGTTTACCCGGTCATCCTTGCCCCAAGACGGGTTTACATAAGCAGATTCCAAAGCAGTCTAAGCTGACTTAAAGGATTGAGTCGCCAATAGCTGTTGCATAAATTCATGTGCCACCCTAGGAAACGCCGCTCCCCTAGTTAAACAAAACCGACCCTAGATAAATAGTCAACCCCTGACAATGCTACTCCACTTGCAGTTAATATTTTATTTACCCTCTAGCCGCTCATTATAACGATGATCGTTACAATCACAAACCCTTTTGCCATTTTGGCACGAACAGATTTTTCTAAAATCAGACAATGAGAATATCATTGGCATTTATCAGGTGCGAGAAGGATCCGAGTGGTAGGATCCTGGATTCCCACGACGCTCTGACATATGGCCTCTAATGGAGGGATTTTAAACTGCGGGGCGTCTCCATTGTGTCTTCCCTCATTACTTAACTCTTACACTATCTGAAACAATGGGCAGGTGGCGATTCGTAGATCAATTAAACCTTCTGGAGCATGACTTGACTAATTTTCAAATATACCTTTCCGGTGCTACTCGTATTTTATCAAACAAGGGGAATTACTTTGAAATATTTAAATAAGACTGTTCACACATTCCTCCAGTGGCCATTTTGAATGATAATCGAGGTTAAGAGTAAAGACACACTGAAGATAGCGAAATGCTAAAACACCTCTGACAGACCAACCAGCAAGGATAGAAAAACCAAAATTCAGTTAACGGCCAAATTACAAAATTTGTCATAATAATAATGATGAGAATAATAATAACAGTCTTTTTGTAATAAATTTATATATAACTAAATATTACTCAAGAGTCATTGTTGGGGCGTCGGTGGCTGCAACGGTTTGGGTGTTGACACGGCGCTCATTAAAAGTTGCACGTTCAAAGTTTGGGAGAATAAATCCCACACGTTGGGAATTAGTATCAAAGTTATGGTTATAAATCGTTTAACTGTTGCTTTCTTCGTTGTCAAGAGTTTAGTTCGCAAAGTGTAGCGAGACACAAACTTC
Organism: Cimex hemipterus; assembly: GCA_039619505.1. Taxonomy (NCBI): domain Eukaryota; kingdom Metazoa; phylum Arthropoda; class Insecta; order Hemiptera; family Cimicidae; genus Cimex; species Cimex hemipterus. The sequence goes on along the minus strand of CM077105.1, from coordinate 22,169,171 downwards.
AATTTTTGCGAACATTGGTATGCGAGAATAGTTATTTCTAACTAATCTTGAACATCAAGGTTATAAAGAGGGCGAAGCAATTCGTCGGTATGTTTTGTTGTTTAGAAAAAGTACGAAGAAAGTATGAGCTTGATACAGGTAACACAGCAGCTCAATACACCCAATAGTCGTGTGATACCCAACAGCCCCATCAAGTTGGAAGACATATTTTTGACAAAAGCTCTTGATTTGAAAAGTACTGAAAGTGTGAGCTAAATCCAGATAGCTGATGTCAATACTCAACAGGTCTCATACCAAGTCAATAACCCTGTCTGATAAACAGGAATGAAGAAATGCTGAAAATAATCACACAACTTGTAGGTGACTTTTTCGTTAAGAACAGTTTCACTCAGTTGTGTCTCTTTGCAAGTTGTACTGAAGAGTGAAAATTCCAAATGTTCTATCTTCTGTCATTTGTTTTAGAAAAGCAATAGAACTGCTTAAGTAAAATAGTAACAAAAATTTTATTGGAATGATTTTAGTTGTAATATATTCTTTTGAAGTTAGTGCAATGAAGAACAAAAACAAACTCTTTAAAATGGAAAAAATGAAAAATTGAAGAAACGTTCTATATATCATGGTATTTGGATGAAAACTATATTGATACATAGATAAAATATTAAATCATTTAATACATGAAAATAAGGGAGCGTGGCTGCAACGGTTTCAAGTTGATTTATACAGAAATGTGAAGAAGAGCTTGGGGGGCTTGTATTTATAAATGTACGTAAAGTGACCGTGAAGTGAATTGCCACACTTTGTTCAGTTGAATCAAGTTGCGTAGTTGCAAGCACGTCGCAGTTCCATTTTTAATATTTCAGGATGAGCAGCTCAACATTTTAATTCCTTCTCAAGAAAATCAGACCGCTCATCGAAAAACAAAACACAAACTTGAAGGAACCTCTAACTGCAAGAAAACGTTTGGCTGGGTGTCTCAGATCGGAATAAAAGTCTAATGCTAGAACATTTTTGAATATTTTATTTCACATTATCCGAACTGGTAATAGTATGATTTCTACAACACTTACTTAAAATTAATATAACTAGGGAGCTGCGGGTGTGAACGATGAAAGGTCGATCACTGTTACAAGAAGGTCAAAGTGAATGTCTATCTGGGCTGTTGTTATTCATACTTGCTATGTTTGTTGATATTGAATTTGTATTGAAACAGTTTTGGGAGTACTGAGACGTGACGTTTGGCACATGTGGGGGTTGGAGGGTGTACCAAGAGAAGTGGCAGTGTGTCCTTGGCACTTTGCTGCGACCTCGGAGTATCCTCCTAACGGCAGAGGTTTAGGTTTGGGTCTGGTTGGTTTCAGCATCATTAGGCTCTTCTGAGGGTGTTTCTTCCATTGCCCGTAATTGTGCTGATGCTTCTTGCACTGGAACGTTTGTTAGTGTATCTCCGTATTTGAATAGGGCAAGAGAAACTTGAGTTGATATTCATATATGTATTTTAGGGTAATATTTTCAGCAGCCTGTCCACTTTTGGTTGTATGTTTTTGGAAACATTTTCGAAAATGAGCTCTAATGTTCGTTCACCTATTTTTGCATTAACTGAACAAACGAAGGAATTCTTTCAACAGACACTGACTGGTACTGAACGACAACCAAGAATTGTTGGCGACGAAAACAGTGAGAATCTGCCGGGAATCGCACGGGCGTCGTCTTTGTATAAATACTAGAAAACCATACCATTGAAAAGCAAGAAAGCAAAATTTCCAACGACTCGTTATAGGCTCCACGTTCCCTTTACGTGCCTGTATAAATCATCCCTTAAGGCGCTCATCACCGTAAGGTAAAAGGTCCAGGATTCAAATCCAGCGGTCCTGCTTTCGAACCCGATACTTAAATTTTTTTACCGTAAAAAAATGTTTTTACTTAAAATAACGGCACCTTGAGGGTTTATATGACCTCTACTTTTGCGAACCCTCGGGGAAAAAGTCGTAGTGTTTACGTCTTAAGGATTGCTCAAAGCCTCAAGATAAGATTTCGGAATACTTCCCGCCACGCTCCGGCCTCTTCGTCGGTCAGATAGTTTTTAATTCGTCGTGTCGTCTTCCTCGGCAATTTATAAAATTTTATACTAGTCGTCATTCGCTTTAGAGTTCATTTTCATTTTGTTTGATATTTTAATTTTATGTGAATTTATCGTCGTCATCAAGACATCGGTTGGTGAGGTTCCTGAGACATCTGAGTGGGGAAGTTCTCCGAATTTTCCTGTCTTTTCCGACGAGTTTCCTCCTTGAATCCCCCTTTACCACCACTCACAGTTGAGGTAGCCGGAATATTGTTACCGAAGGTGTTTTTCATTTTTATAATTTCTATTTTTTTATTTTTTATTTTTTAATTCATACAGTCCACTGTCAGTCGATCAAACGCATTGTTACTAGCCCCGTCCGAAGGGGTGCTGCCGCATTTATCAGAAATAGAATGCAAATACTCATCATTTGCCTAATGCGAGAAAAATTTTAATCTATATCTAAGGACTATTTAAAGCAGTCATCAAAGATATAAATACATAATAAATGAACTGGAAGAAGTTATAACATGAAATTAAAAATCTACGAACATACATATACTGCTCCACAAAATAGTAGGACTTTGAAATTTAGATTTCGTTTTTAATTTGACAATATTTTGTACATATTTTTTTTACTACTGTGAGAAAGTTTTAATAAGTATAATTTGGTGGAAAGTATTTGTTTTTGTCGCCGATCTTGAGACAAATCGGTTTAATTCCATATTTAATTTAAAATTTCCATAATTTAAATAATCAACAAGATCTCTAATAAAAAAAAAAAATGCTTTTATTCACAATTCTGCCTTTGACACAAAATAAAACGATTACAAAAATGTCCATAATCAGCTAGCAATTTGCCCGAGCCTTTGCACATACACACCCTTGGAAAATAGAAAAATGTATACAACATAAATAAACAAAAAACATATTATGCGCGTTTCAGAAATAGTTTCATCTCCCAAATCATTCTTTTACTCTTTGATGAGCATTCAGATTGAACGGATAATGCCTCGCCCCGTCGTTCCAACAGAAAGAGAAACATAATTAAAAGGGGAGGCTCCGACCGGTCATAAAGACGTGTTGAAGGAGTTAAAGGGTTGACTTCATCAACCCCTGCAGGTCATTAGCGAGTAAAGTCCCTTTAAGTTCTTTATCTCCGGGCAAGGGGTGGCGAGTCCATCGGGCCTTATCTCCACAGTCTTAACGCTCCTCGACCCCTCTTCACATCCCGTGAAACGGATAATCCTTTTTCGGATACTTTTGTTTATCCTTTAAGAACCTCCGGGAGATAGCTTTGGAATTGTTTCTTCAGTCAAAATAAAACTGTTGGAGAAGCGTTCCCTTCTTGATGGCGGTCCAAAAGTGAGCTTATTCCAAGTCCAATCGTATCCGGTGTAGCATTCGAAATAAGATTTATCTAAGTTTAAAAAAGCCCATTTTATGAAGAAAGAAAATATTTTACAAATATCATGGCTAATAGAAAAAAATCTGAGACAATAACATATATAATAATCCTTGACAATAACTGTAGCAAGATTGACGATTTGTAACATGTTTATTAAAACAAATCTAAATATTTAAAAATATAAAATTATTTATTACCAAACTTTACTTCTAGGAATGTGTGACAGTTAGTGACCGTTAATCGATAATTATTCAGAAATCTTGTGATGCGGTCTGGTGTGATGTACGCTTCAGAAAACATTTCCTTTATCGTGCCATGTATCGAGCTTTTATTGAGATCACGTTGGCACAATAAAGAAAATGTTTTTCTGAAACCTATGTCAGACCAGACCGCATCTCACGATATCTGAATAGTTAAAATTAATTATGACAATAATTTAAAAAACTGCCCGTATATTAAAAATGGATTTTGAGATAGTATAGTTAATTGTTTGCTGGGGGAAAACGAAAGAAATATAACAACAGGGATATTCACAATCTTTGTGTTAACCTTGTTAACTCTGTCAGGTCGTGCTAAATCGAGAGAAATGATGACGTCGACTTGTAAGATTCGACTAGTTAACATTGCTCGATCCAACATGCCAGGGCCAATGATAGATGCTATGTTGGAAATGTAGTGACATTTCTATCCGTTATGGCTTAGTTAGCCAACATGGCAGCCAAGAATTTAACAGCTGTTTTTTTATTTAGACGTATTTCTATTCTTAAATATACGTTCAATCAAACCATTTTTTTTATTAATTTAATTTAGTTAATTTCTAACCTGACTCATACATAATGGAAACATCCCCTATCCTACAAATTTGTAGGCTGTCAGGCGTTAGGATACAAGTTAGGTATGTCGGTTCGAATTGGATGGTGTCATTTGTTAGTACTTTTCGAGTGAATAGATAGCATTTTGAAAGAGATTGATTCATTTTCTTTTTTATTTTAATTTAACACAAAATGAAACCAAAACAAATAACAACAAGCTTTCAAGGACTGTTATAGTTTTATTTTTGGTTGTACCAATCACCACTCACAGCTTTGCTAAAAAAATAACGTTTAAAAGTAGTGGGCGTTCACGATCTTACCGGACATTTCCCAATTCGAGTTCATACGAGTTAACATTTTCCAAACATCGTGAACACCCCTAATAAGCTTCTTGTAAAATGTTAACTTGTAGCTTCAAAATTCAAATTGTTTCAAAATCGTTTGTAACGATTAAAATTTGGACTTAAAATATAGTCTTTGTACGGATCCCACGAATTGGAACGCCTCGGAAAAAAGGCGACTGCGTCTAGGATTCGGGTTGTTAGGTATACTCAATAAAATATCATGGGATAGAAAATTGTTTTTATTAATTAGTCGATTGATATGTTAAAAAGACCTTGCTAGATCATCACTTCGATAATACCAGCATTTTACCCGCCATTCAGTAACTAAAACCGTTAGTTTGGAAGGACTTCCAATTAAATTTAATTCTGATAGAATGGGCCCTGTTAAAACAACCATTTTCCTCAATTTTTAATGACTAATTGTCATTTCTAGTTCATGATAAAGAAATACATTTTAATTTATTTATTTTCACCTAGAATTGTATATTTATGTATATTTCAATTAGTTATTGTGTCATTGGAGACGGTAAAGGGAAGTCTACCCATTGGCCGTCTTTATTTCTGTTAATCCATACATGTTTAACGGTTGTAATTGACCTATTTACTTATTTGAATTAAATATACTTTTTACCTAAAGTTTTGTTTTGGATGAAAATGCAGTATCTCGAGCTCCAATCCATTTTTAATATATGGGCAGTTTTTTAAATTATTGTCATAATTAATTTTAACTGTTCAGATATCGTGAGTTGAGGTCTGCTCTGATATAGGTTTCAGAAAAACATTTTCTTTATTGTGCCAAAGTTTCGATCTTTTATTGATCCCTGAAGGTGATCTCAATAAAAGATCGAAACGTGGCACGATAAAGGAAATGTTTCCTGAAGCCTACATCACACCGGACCGAATCTCACGATTTCTGAATAATAAGAAGTAAAGTTTGGCAATAAATAATTTTATATTTTTAAATATTTAGATTTGTTTAAATAAACATGTTACAAATCGTCAATCTTGCAACAGTTATTGTCAAGGATTATTATATATGTTATTGTCTCAGATTTTTTTCTATTAGCCATAATATGGCGTAATATGTTCGAATCCCTTTCATGACACTAACTTTTTATCTCAAACCAAACGTTAGATAAAAATATAATTAATTGAAATTATTTTCTGTCTTGTAAGTGAATTGACTACTCGTATTTGCGTGTTAGTTTGATCTTGTAATTTACTTGCCAAAGATAAAATTCCATTAGAGCAGGTCAGCATAACTATGTATTCCAGTTTTACAGGCATGATAGGGAAGGCTTCCATTGCAGCAGCTTTTGACCACTAATGTGTTGTTGGGTTGTCCGGAAAATAATGCAGGATTTTGGTATTAAACAAAAAAAAAAAAGAAACTAGTTACTTTAAAGCAATGTTCTTTAATCAAAATAATTTCCCATACTCTCAATACATTTCTCCCAACGTGTTGGTAACTTATTAATTCCGTCTGAGTAGAATTCAGAATTTTTAGAATTGATAAAGTCAATAAATGCATTTTCCAGTTCCGTTTGATTTTTGAATATTATGTGTTGTAAGTAGTGGTCCAGGTGTTAAAAAAATGGTAGTCAGTAGGCGAGAGGTCCGGAGAGTAGGGTGGGTGAGGCAAAGTTTCATAGCCAAGCTCCAATAATTTTTGTGACGTTACACGTGACACATGTGGTCGAGCGTTGTCATGCAACAAAATGGGCCCTTTCCGATTTCACTTTTCCAATCGCCTTGAGGTGGTCAGCGACGGTCGTTTTACTGACTTTGAGTTGCTCTGCAAGTTCTCGAACAGTTGTTTTGGGGTTTTCTTCCACCACTAATCGCAGAACATCATCATTAAGAGAGGAAGGGCTTCCACGACCTTCTTCATCTTCAAGGCTGAAATCTCCGTCCCGAAATTTTTTAAACCACCTTTGCACAGTGCACTCATTAACACAACCCTCGCCCCAGACTTGGTTAATGTTTCTAGCCGTTTGGGCTCCGCTTCGGCCGAGTTTAAACTCGTAAAAGAAAATCGTACGAAATTCTCGCTTTGACATTATAAGGATGACTGAATTATTTCCAAGTAGCGGAATGCTACAGAGGTAAACAAACAATATCATTTGGAAGAGGATTAATAAGTGTTGACATTCATACAAATGAGTAATCCTGTAAACGTAAACAGAATATTTTATATAGATTTTTTTTTATGAAAACTTAAAATCCTGCATTATTTTCCGGACAACCCAATATTTACCATTCCAGGGGTCTCTTATCAATATTATTTTTATTTATATGTTTAACGGTCATAATTGACTTATACTTTTTATCTAAGGTTTTGGTTGAGATGAAAAGTTGGTGTCACGTGTGGGATTCGAACCTACGACCTTCGACGCACGAGCCAATTGAAGTTGGCACGAGGGCACATTGAAATTATTTTCTGTCGTGTACGGGTTCATTCTACAACTCATATTTGTGTATTATTTCGATTTTGGAATCTTACTTGACAAGACTATAATTCCATAAGAACAGGTCGACATAACTATGTGGTACATTTTAAACTCCAAATAAAAGACTTGTTATGAAAGTAAAGTGAATAAAATTTAGTGGGGAGGTAAAAATAGGGCACAGTTGAACATGTTTAAACTGAACAGCTGGTATCGGCCATTATTACGGCAATTATGGTCGCCCGACGTGTATAATTTACAAACAAACCAAAAGATTGAATTGAGTAATTGTATACCGTATGAGAAGTTGAAATTGTAAAGACTAGATCTCAAGATTTTTCTCGACAACTTTGATTGTCCCCCCCCCCATGTATCAGTAGGCAATTTCAGTTTTACAAGGGATCAACTGCTCCACTGACAAATGCCAACAATTGAAAGATCTACCGGTGAGAGAAGGCAATTGCTCCATAAACTGTTTTTATAGAAAAGTATAAAGACGTTAGTTTCAGACGATTTACTCAAGGGACCGACTACCTGGCCATCAACCCCTCCTCGTTTCCTTTTGTGTCCAAAGAGCATAAAAGTATTTAGACATTTATAAAGCAGAGTCAACAGAGCCGTACGAAATTGCCCTCGTCTTTTAAAACTGTTTGCACTCCCGTCCGTCTTTTACTCAATATTAAATGGGGACCTTCAAAGGATTATGTTAATATTGGACTTGGAACTCGAAATGAGGCCCGTTGTTAATAACGAAAAGTTTATCCGAAGAAATCGGATGTTTGGAAAATTTGATTTGCTCGATAGTACCGTCCGGGGTGGGGGAGAATGTGGGCGAATACCTCGACCTCCAGAGAAAATTGAATTACCGTCAATCGGGGCCTTTCACCCTCCCATTTTCCCATTTCCCGGGCCATCTTTCTCACGGGTTCCGAGTTTACGATAGACGTCAGCCCAGTGATTAGGAGAGCATTGTCCGAACGCGTGCCGTCCCTTCCGCCGATTCCCGGAACTCACTCCTATCCAGAACAGGGAAAGTACAGTCGACATCTCGAGATAAGCAAACACCGGGGGACCGACATTTATTGACACTAAACACAGAGGGTCCGTTACAAATGTCCATTTTGTGGTATATCAGCGACACTTAACAAAACCCATCTCGAATAAATTGATGTCTTGTTTTTTTATTTATTATAAATGACCTCTGGACAAGTCTAACAACCTTACTCAGGAACTTGTTTTGCAAGTATCGCTAAAAATCTAAAAAATCTAGTAAACTGTACATACTATACATCAATTTGCCGTATTTATTCATCTTGTCTGCTCATCCTCGACGAACCTGGTCTGCCCCATAATATACAACACAAACATTCACATAAAAACACGTCAATGCGGAATATATACTATAATAATAAACTAATAAAATAATTTCTTCTTAAAGACTACTAGGTGATTAAGCAGTCATTTCCAAGCAGTCCATTCCTCTGTCCATACTAATTCAACACCATCAGTTGTGTACCTGGCGAGAAGCCAAACTTCAGACCTAAACAATTGGAAACAGTTTTAACGATTTAAAAACACAAAGATTATTTAAGCTTGAGTTATCCCCGATGTGCACATTGTATATAATTTATGTTCATTAGTTGATTATGTTGAACGACGTACCATTTCAACGATTTCCCGCGAGATCTTCTCACTCGAAAGAATTTTCGATTGTTTTTCCCGCTTCCCGCGGGCGACTTTCTCATACCTGCGAGACTTATTGCGTTTCTCTAGTGGCACTGTCGTTAGTTTCACCTGGTCCACTTGAAACGTGCATTAATGGTTTGTTCTTCGTGTTTCTGGTCGGACGGATACGGACTTCTGATATGGTTGGAAATCTCTTTTGAAAAAATTTCACCTTGACTTTTCCTTCCTTTCCGACATGCTTCACATATTAAGGTTATTCGCTATGCCTGTAATAATTCAGAAACATATAATTTAAACGTAGAATTTTTACATATGCAAATGCTCTACTTACAAACATTAATATTATCGCCAAGGATTTTCTATTGAAATTAAACATCGTTTATTCAAACAACTACAAAATGTACGGGAAATAATAAATAATATTAATTTTATTGTGATAAAACCTCCGTTTAAAAAATATTTATAACAACTCTTTTTGGAGATAGTGTAATTTTTCTTTAAAAACTACGGATTCTCCCAAATTTCGATTGTAAACATATATGAAACGGGATATAACACGCACATAAATCACTGTACATGGTAAAAATTTGAGAAATTTCTATTTGTATTTTAACTGTATTTTGTGAACGATTCCAAACTCACGACTACAGTTAAATTTAAAAAATCCAAACTAGCGGAATAGTGAAAACTTCGGAAATATCCAAACTAAAAGTCTAAAACTGCGACTTCCTCAAGGAAAACTCTCTCTCTCTCTCTCTCTCTCTCTCTCTCTCTCTCTCTCTCTC
>CM077105.1:22115244-22144692 GCA_039619505.1 Cimex hemipterus | reverse complement strand
GAGGTGTGTACGTGACTTGGTCAATGGCGGAATTATTTATCACTTGACTAAATATATAAATAATTAATATTTATAAAAGGTATTGGTCGAGATAAAAAAGTCGATGGCACTAGCGGGAGTGGAACCAACAGGAACGAAAAGGAGGGAAAATTTAAAAGGTGGGGTCGAGAGGGGAAGTTGATGTCCGAGTGGTTCGAAGTCACGACTCTTCTCAACTAAAAGCGGGATTCGAACTCACGACCTTCGGCTAAATACCAGCTGCTCTACCGAGCTATCGTTACTTCGAAAAACTCGGACACCAACTTCCCCTCTCGACCCAACCTTTTGAATTTCCCTCCTTTTTGTTCCTGTTGGTTCGAATCCCGCTAGTGCCATCGACTTTTTTATCTCAACTAAGAACCTTAATTAATTGTAATATATATTTATCGTTTAAGCGTACCAAGAAATAAGTTAATTTATTCATTTTTTAATACTTCTTTATTTGTAAAAGCTTATTTTTGTCATAAAGTTGAATAATTTTCGTTTATCCTTATCGTGTAGCAATTCGTTTTAGTAATAAAAGTAAGGTAAAATAATAGTAATAAAAGTAATTTTAAAGAATTGAACACTAATTTATGAAAAGTTTTTTTACACCATCATTTTTTTAAATGAAACTTCGTTTTGGTTATATTCCACGAAAAAACGATTTAAGGATTTATTTGAGTTTTAATTTAAAAGGAATAATACATGAAGAATAGAAACAGGATCAACATTTCAAAGGAAAATTTAAGGGCTGGTTTTTGTTAGAAACGATTTTTTTTTTTTTTTTCAGCGAAAGAAGTTACAGTTAACAGTTTGTTAACAATTTCCGAATGAGTCTTTTAAAAAGAGAAAAGGGGCATGCCTGTTTTTGCCAATGAGAACATAATTTTTGTCAAAAATATTCAGATATCGTGAGATGCAGTCTGGTGTGATGTAGGTTTCAGAAAAACACTTTCTTTATCGTGTAAACGATTCACTCTCAACACGGCACGCAAGAATGTCGCAATTATACAGAAAACATACACTTTGAGCACTGAAGATGATCTCAATAAAGATATCTGGCACGATAATGAAAATGTTTCTCTGAAACCTACACCACACCAGACCGCATCTCACGATACGTGAACAATTATCGATTCACGGTGACTAATCTCTACACATTTTGTCAAAATAAAATAATAGAGCAATAATTTTTTTTTCAAATTTTTGTCATACCATTTTATCTCTAAATAATGCTATAAACAACAAATTTGAAATTTTAAAGCTTCTGAAAAACAATAATAAAAAAATCCCATGCTGAGAATCTTTACAATTTTAAATCGCAAAAAAAATTAAACTTTAAATTTTAATTAAATTTAAAAATTTTGATTTGTGTTTTGGATCTATCAATTTTACTTTTATTCTCCAGGAAAGTGAATTGAATTTTGCATGTCAAGGTAAAAGAAAATCAACTATAAATTACCATCCTTAATAGTTTAAAATAATATCGGTTCTTTCATAATGTCCATAGTTTTAATTTTTTTTTGAAACTGTAAAAATGAAGTAGTTTAATTTTTAAATATTTTTAATTAAAATTAATTAAGGTCTGATATTTGTAAACATTTTTCAACCTATTGATAGTTTTTCGAAACTTTCTTTTTCTTTCTTTCACTGTTTGTCTTTCACGCCTGTCTGTCACATTCTCGTTCATCTTCAATGCATCTCTCTCTCTCTCTCTCTCTCTCTCTCTCTCTCGCTCTCCTCCTCCTAAATTTCCTTATTTCGAATATCGAAATTGTTACATTTTCCATTCAATATAGTCAAAGTGCTCTCGATCACGTAACGCAGCACCTCGTGTGTATTAACTTCCAGCCAAATTATATTTATAGGTAAAACATCTAATAAAGTTCATCTCGTAAAATGAATAACAGTAACCAACGTAGTCTTTCTGAGGACTGTCCCGGGAAATAGAAAACGTTTTAAATTGTTCCCGCCGGTCTAGGATCATCGGCGCACGTGCTATGGGAGTCGAGTCGGACGTGACCGGAGGAAAGAAAAGCCCTGTCCATACATCTCTTTTCGCGCTTGGCTCCCGACGGACATGTCCGAAAGCATTCATCGCCCCAGGAGGTTTTCCAGTGAGAGTTTATGAGCTCCGGGTCAGTATTTGGGTTAGTGTGTGCTCTATCGCCTCCTTTCGGAGAAACCTAGACATACAGCTTCAAATTAAGAATTAATAAATCCTTTTGATTTATGTATTGAATTATATTCATTAAATTCTTGAAGTAAATGTATAATTATTTTACTTAGAAAATATACAATTCTAGTTAAACAAATTCTATTGTACTTATAACTTTTTAATCTTACAGCAAGTGGTTGTTATAATACTTTAGCTAGGATATATAATGTCCTAGACACGTCCCCGTTTATTCACTTTTTTTAGAAAATGTATGTAAAATTATCAATCAAATAAATTCCAAATTTCAACACCTTTCTTATAGGGACAACCGTGTCAGAAACTCTTTATTTTAATCTTCATTATTTTCAAGCAAAATGCAGGGTATTCGGCTATTAGTGTTACAAATTTGACCTATACATTTTACATTCAAAAAAGAACCAAAAAGTCCAAATTAACTAAGTGCCGAATTTCAACAGTTCCGGAGTTAATTCACTATTTCTGATTTTTTAAAATTTCACGATCTTGATTCAAACATACAGTGATAACTCCAAAACTAAAAGGTTTTGGACAAATCCGTTGGTACCATTGAAAACTACGTTAAATTCCTGTTCGCGCCAAAAATCGCGAATTATAATTGTTTATTTGTTTCCGAAATTTCACTAATCTAAAGTTTATCCTAGCTCTGCTCCCCACAATCCTCTCCTGTCGCTGTCTTGTCCTGCTTCAGTCCTGATTTTGTCCTGTTTGCTTCCGTCTCGCTTCCGTACAGACCACGATTAATTAGCCTGCAAAAGTGATTTTCTTTCATTTTTCTCTTATTTTCAGGAAGCATTTCTTTCTCTTTCGTTTTGTTAAATATCGCGTACATAATAACGCGAGTGTCTCCTGCCGCATCGTTAATACGACACATCATTCAGGGTACGGACGGAGCCCCGAAGGTAATTAATAGACTAGGATTCTGTTTTATCTTTGCCCAGAGTTATCACAGGTTCTAGCTATTAAACGGCTCTCCTCCCTGATTGTCGAGAAAATCAAGCCACAGTTAACAAGTTAGTATTTTATTTATTTTGTATTTATTTTATCAAATTTTATAGCAACCGACCAGCGCGTGCACAAAAATGTTTGGTCCTCCGGGCCGGATGGCCACTACATAATAATCGCAATAATATATTCTCAATACTAGATTTGTAAATGTACGTGAAATTTTAGTAGCGAGAAAGTTGATTTTTTTTTCAAAGTTGAAAAATCTGCAATGGCGATTCTAAACGACTATTTCCGAACCAAGGGACCAGCAAATTTCAAAAAATGTAATCCGTTTAAAAAAGTAATTAAAATTAGACCACTAAAAAGGATATTAAATTGAGCACGTTTTGTGAAATTTTCTGCTCTCTAGGTTTGGAAAAAGTCGCTTAGAATCACCATAGTAAATTTTTCGAATTAAAAAAAATAGTTTTGTAAATTCACCAATAATCAAATGAATTACACGACATTTGAAAAATGGCAAAAAGAGGGAAAATTCAAAAGTTGGGGTTGAGAAGGGAAGTTAGTGTCCGAGTGGAACGAAGTGACGATAGTTCCACTGGTAGAGAAGCGGCGTAACAATCCGAAGGTCATGGGTTCGAATCCCGCTCGTCGCAACTAACAGCCTTAATTTATTGAATATCACCAGGAAAAATAGTGAATTTAGTTTTCTAAGTTCTCGCTACTGAAGCGCTGAACGTTTTGATACTTAGACAAGGCAATACAATACATTGTATAGATTTCTTACATGGCCAATTCGGACATGTCCTTCGGCTATTTTTTTCATCCAGTCGTTGGTAAGTTTTCACTTGTGTGAAAATAACACTAGCGTGGCCGAATTTTATGTTATGTTCGCTCTTTCCGATCGAAACACTTCAAGAGAAGAAAGATTGTGCATAATGTGAAAATGAATCTAGTAATATGGCAAAAATTGTACATTTAAGCATGTTATGTAAATTGCATACATTTATGGAATATTGGTTATACATAATAATGTTTTAAACATGATTGTTATATAGATTATGTAGTTTTTGCCTACCTGTATTTCTGTTTCAGTCTATCAGGCGCGTTTTCGGTTCCCGCCATCTTCATTGTTGGGTCAGGAAGAAAAATAAAAGACAGATCCAGAAACAAAGTTATTTATTAGCAATTATTATGACTGAGAGAATATGCAATTTAAAATATCGTAAAAACCAAAATTTTATCACCTCGAAAAATTTCGGAAAATTTACCTAAAGAAAACTATCACAAAATTAACAACCAAAAAGTACTGTAAATTTTGGAATTTGGTTATACATAAATTATACTGGTTAACTACAACAAGAATTTTATTATATGAACATTGATTATTTTTGATTTTTTTGTGATTTCATCTGTCAAGTTTCATATTTAGAGATTAAATTTAATTCGATTAAAAGGAAGAATGATAAATAATACATTTGGTTGATAATATTCAACTGATGTTTTATTATTCAGTAAAGTGGAAACATTTTGGTGAAAGACTGGCCGGTGGCCCATTTCATATCAAGATGCCACTGCATTAACCTCTTAACATAAGAGGACCTCTACTAAATTAGAGATCCCCTCTTTGATACCAGTTGCATACAATAAAAGGAGGCAGAGCTGGACCCTAGAACGAGGCGATTATTCCTAAATTTACGACCAAAACCATATTGCTTTAACCTTTAACGTATCATATAACGGTTGCTCTTATGTAGGTCCTTATCTAAAATAATGTCCCGACTCTATGGTAAATGAATAACGGTTTGTTAGTTGTGAGATTCACTTACAGCCAGATGTGATACGCTTTCTTCTTTGTCGACTTTTCCCCCTCGGTGATATCCTTGATGCACTTGGGTGATCAGGTCGGTGAAGATCTGAGGTGGTGTGTTTTCCGCCAAATAGGAGAGGAAGAGCCAGTCAGAGTAATTCAAGTCCTGGAACCAACTCCGATCAACGTTCGCTATTGGAGGCCCGAACAGTTTGTTAAAAAATTCTCTTTTGTGGAACAAAATTTGGAAAAACTCGAATAGGAGGTTTCCCGCTAGAAGGATTGCTGCGATTACATCCAAGAACCAATTAACGACCATAACTTTGTCGAAGATCGAGTTGATTGTGAGCACGCAGTAAAAATCGAAAATTTGTATAGTTCCCGATGGTCCAAATTTGCGAAATGTACACTTTCCTACAGTCGGGAAGATAGACTCCAACTTGTCAAGTCTAAATCCTAAATACATGTACTTTTGATTAAGAAATTTATCAGCAAAAAATACCCTGGTAAGAAAAGTTACTATGCTGAAAATTTCCAAGATAAAATAATTGAACATCCACGTTCTATTGACACTGTTGTCGATCCTTCCTTTCACGAGGTCCACTGCTTCTAAAATTGTTCTGTCCTTCGAAGCAGGTGTCATAATTTTCTCGTCGCGAATGTCGCACTCTTCAGGGAAAGAGATATAAGCGTGCCTGAGCTTCTCGAAGTCCTGGAGACTTTTTCGACAAGCCGGACCGTAGATAAGAAAAGGAGCGAGGTTAATTGCGCACTGGACGGCGAGGAATAACAGGATCCACGGATAATACGAAACGTAACCGTCAGCAGATGATATGCCGTAGAGGTAGCAGAATGTGTAAATGGCCGTTGGCACTTCCGCGCCTCCTAGGCACTTAGTACCTTCTACGAAATACACGATACTTGTAAAGGAAATGCTAGTCAAATAAAAAAGATTCATGGTCGTATGAAGGAATGATCCTGACGCATTCCAGGTTCGTGGCTTAAATGAGCTTTTCTTCGCAAACCTGGTCGGATCATCCATATCGACTGAACTGGGCAGTCAGAAATTTTTCTTGTTTACCTTTTAACCAAACAAATTCTCATCTGATGATTCACGACAGTTTATCGCCAACCAGCGCAGCAATTTCGTTTTCTGCTAATTCACCGTATTTTAACTTTTTACGTTTTTTATGTATAAAGTTACAATTTAGTTCTTTTTAGGACTATGCAAGAATCTTTAAAAAAAATTCAGTTTTATAACATCAACAAATTATTGTTCTTGTAATGAGTGGATTAGGAGGGATATTTTAAATGTATGTTATTATTGAAGGTAGGATAGTAAAATCAACAGTTTCCATCCGTCCTGTGGCAGGTAGGATCCCATTGTGACCTTTGGTTTCACAAAAACCAGTCGTACCCTTGCTCTTCGGCAGAATCGGACTTAATCGCGTTTTCTTTTCATAGC
This sequence comes from Cimex hemipterus, assembly GCA_039619505.1. Classification (NCBI taxonomy): domain Eukaryota; kingdom Metazoa; phylum Arthropoda; class Insecta; order Hemiptera; family Cimicidae; genus Cimex; species Cimex hemipterus. Next base: position 22,138,257 of record CM077105.1, on the reverse strand, counting down.
TGTCAGAGAACGGTCACTCCCCTCAAGATATATCGGTCTGGGGGACGGAAACGAGACAGCTATGGAGTGTCAGGACGTCATGCTCGCTGGTCACTCATTAACTCTCTTGTCCTCACACCCTCTCCGCTCTTATCGGATAATTAATGACGACCTATTACGATTTAACGACGTCCAGTCCTCCGTGTCCGAGCGGCATACGTCTTCTTCAAAACCGACGATCCGCCGTTTTGCGCAACCATCGGAAGGAAGGGGGGCCCGGCTATTATTATTAAACGTTGTCTGTACAAACTTCGATCCTAGACATTGCAGAATGGAATCCATAACAATGGGAGTTCCGAACGACCATTTCGAATGGTTCCTTTCATTCTTCCTATGACACACAAACTGCGTGAAATTGTTTTTCTATACTATAAACTATGAATGAATGTCGGTATATAAGGGTTGACGATAAACTGACATGTAACAAATTTTCAGCTTCAATTTTTCTTTCCTAAATAAAAACAAATAGGGAAATATCTAAATTTTGAAATTTTTGTTAAGTTTGGTGAATGCATAGGAAGCTCCGACAAACTTGATTTCCGTCCCCTTTCACCTCTTGGTTTTTCAAATCTTGATTTTTTTCCACAATCTACAGTGGGATCGCAACCTAAAGAATATTCGTGGGTGTACGTATGAGTGACGATTTGCAAAATTGGCACACTTTTATTTAAACACAAAAAATCGTGCAATGAAATAGAAATTTTATCAATTTCATATTTCAAAATCTTTGCGCTTTTTATGTTAAAAATAGGATGAAACTAGTACGTAGATTTAGCGGAGTGATCAAATTTGCTGTGCGACCATAGGGACAGAAGGCTTTTATGAAAAAACTGGAGTTTTTTTAGGGACAAAAACGCAAAACATAAATATGTACGGATTTTAGTGGAGGTGAAAAAAGTTAATGGCACGAGCGGGATTCGAACCAATGTTCTTCGGCTAGATACGCCTCTGCTCTACCACTTGAGCTATCATGACGTCGATCCACTCGGACATCGACTTCACCATCTCAACAAAAACCTTAATTAATTGTAATGTATCAATTGATCAAGCGGACCACTTAATTGGTGAATTTATTGAATTAAATTAAGTACACTCCACTAAGACTTACCGTGGCCATTCATCTGTCGTCGAAAATCCAATCCGACTATACGGCATTTTAAAAATGGCAAAAAGGAGGTGTTGACGCCCGAGGAGCCTTTATTTTTGTTGTTTTCCCGAACCTGACTGGACGGACAGTCCTACCAATTCCCTTTCCCGTTGGCAGTTCCTGCAAAGGGGTTGTCAAGATTTATGGAAGAGGTGGCGGGTGGACTACCTCACCTGTCTTCAACCACGCTCAAAATGGACTGCCAACCATCCTAACCTAAAACCAGGCACCCTCGTCTTAATAAAGGATTCGGCGTCTCCTCCTTTATCATGGCCTACTGCTCTAGTAGTCGAACAGTATCCCGGTGAAGATGGCATTGTGAGTTGTCAAACTAAAAACACCTACCGGCCAGTATGTGAGACCTGTTTCCCGCCTTGTACCTCTTTTTCCGCAGCCTGATTCTGAGCACGTTGAAGAGAAGCATGAGTAGAGTTTACTTAGAATAAAATTTTTTCCTTATTTTAATTTGTAAAAATTTGGTGGGCGGAATGTTGACGCCCGAGGAGCCTTTATTTTTGTTGTTTTCGGTTGACCAAGGTTCGCCTCGGGAGGCCCTGTTTAACTCGCTGAGGCCCCATTGTTTTTTATTTTGCAAGCGATAACGCCGGTGTCTTCGGCCTTTGCCCAGGAATAAATCAGTCTCTCGCTTGCCTGGGTCAGCACAAGACACACCTTGTACCAAATCGATAATCTATTGTCATATCGATTTCCTCTGGACTCTCTACATCGATTTCGTCGATTCACCACCGTGCCGTCACATAACCGACCTCACGGACGTCAACTGTATCGTCATCCGGCTCTACAGGCACCTTCGTCGACGTGAAACCAAGCAGCAACCTTCAGGTCAACACCGCCGATTTCGTTTGTTTGAAGAAGCGAGTCTTCAACAACCAAGTACCTTTTCATTTCGTCTTTTATTTTATTTGAATTTTTTTCGTAAAACCCTGGCCAGTAGATTGAATGTCAATTATTTGAATTAATAAGGAAGTCTCTTTTGTTTTTACCTTTTTTGTATAAAATAAATTGTAAATATTCAGTTATTTGGCAAAGTATTATCAATCACCCTTTCTTTTCCCCAAATCCCTCTTAAATATAAATATTTGCCACCTATTTAAAAGGAAAAAAACAACAACACAACAAAATTTAATTGTATCCCTTGAAACGGGTACGGAAGTTTGTGGGTCAATTAAAATCCGCCCTTCCCCCCAACAGGAGGGAAAACTCATACGGTGAGGTGGAGATAGGAAGTTGATGTCCGAGTGGATCGAGGTCACAATATCTCAAGTGGTCGAGCAGTGGCGTATCTAGCCGAAGAGCGTCGGTTCTAATCCCGCTCGTGCCATTAACTTATTTCACCTCAACTAAAAACCTTAATTAATTAATATTTATTTAAAAATCGTAACATGCGGTCTGGTATGATGTAAGTTTTAGAAAAACATTTACTTTGTCCTGCCAAAGTTGCTATTTTTATTGAGATTATCTTCAAGGCTTAAAGTGTTGCCTTCTGTGTAATTTGGCCATGTCGTGTTGAGAATGCTCACACACTCTGAGCCCTGAATTAAAATGTTTTTCTAAAACCTACATCACACCAGACCGCATCTCACGATTTTTAAATATACATCGATTAACGGTCACTAATTACCAGACATATAACCATTAATTTCACTAGTTTTAGTGGTCTGCTTGACTAATTAATATATTTCTATTAATTAAGTTAAGTTTGAAAAATGACAAAAAGGAGGGAAAATACAGAAGATGGGTTCGAGATGGGGAAGTGTCCGGGTGGATCGAAGTCAAGATAGCTCAAGTGGTTAGAGCACCGGCATATCAAGCCGAACATGATGGGTTCGAATCCCGCTTGTGACACTGACTTTCTTGTCTTAACTAAAAACCTTAATTCTTTGAAAGAACCATTAATATTGAAAATTAGATGGGAAAACGTTTACTTCAATTTCTAATTTAAAACAGTTCCTAAAATTTGACACATTCATCGATTATACTTTAATGATGCCAAATAATTGTGATAATGATAGTTTACATACTATTTACTATGCTGTATAATGTTCATGTATTTTGTTTTGTATAAATTTCTTTTTATTTAAATAAAAGTTTTCTTACTATTATTAAATTTGAAACATGCACCGGAGAACTGAGATCGCAGCTTTAAAACTGCATTAAAAACATGATTAAAAAGAAAGGGACAACATAAGTAGGCCGAGTCGGTAAAAAAGCCTCATATTTCAATAGCCTGTCGATAGGTGGCCCGCAGAGAATTGGACTCCTTTGCAGTATTAGAAATATCGAACAATTTTTCACTCTCGAACACGTTGGATCTCGAAGAAGAAAGCAAAATCAGCTGTTCATGTCAAGCTTTCTACCTATTTTCAGGTCATAATCAGGGCAAAACTACGCAAGAATGGCACAATTACACAGAAGACAAACACTGAGTTAGTAGAAATTCTTTGATTGAATATAAAATATATTTTGCATTGTTTAAATTCACTTTTCCACATCCTATATGTATTTTTGAAATGTAAACAATGTTTGTAAATCCCAGGCCCTGAAGATGATCTCGATAAAAGATCGAAACGTTGGCACGATAAAGAAAATGTTTTTCTGATAACTACATCACACCGCATCTCACGATATCTAAATAATTATTATTATAATGTTTAATCCGGCGAACTGTAAAATTAAGTTAAAAAATTTTATGATGCGTATTTCACCCCTTCATGGTGAAGGGTAGATGATATATTCCTGACGAAAGACTCTGAGTGGTTTTTCTTTTATTTCAAATTAGCCTTATCCCTGATATTTAATAAAATGTATTTGTTACTTAGAATAAACTAATTTTAGTATTAATTTTTCAGTAAAAAAAAAAATTTGTAGGGATAAGTGACCGTTAATCGATAATTATTCAGATATCGTGAGATGCGGTCTGTTGTGATGTAGGTTTCAGAAAAACGATTTCTTTATCGTGCCAAAGTTTCGATCTTTATTGAGATCATCTTCAGGGCTCAAAGTCTTCTGTGTAATTGTGCCATTCTTGCGTGTCGTGTTGAGAGTGTAATTATTGAATAACGGTCACTAATCTCTACACACGTCGAGTTTATCGTTGACGTCCAGAAATGGAATTTTATATGCAGAAAAGTTATAATTATATTTGAATTGAGACAGAGTAAAAACGTTGTTTGTGTTATTCCGGAGGTATCTTTAGGTTTACATTATTAAAATATTAATTAAGTAGGTCGCATGGTTGAAATAAGAGGACTATCCAGTGTTTAACAATAAACAAACATTTGGTGCCGACGTAGATCATTAAAATCCTATGAGCAATAAAACCTCATTAATTCCACGCGAGCTTAAAAGCGAGTACAGATGTTGTACAGGGTGTTTTGGGTAAAAATGTAAATCAGTTCTTGCTCAAAGAAGGGACAGACGGCCATCAGATACCGTAATCGCTTTGCATAGGGATGAATGACTCAAATGCACCTGCACGGCCTATCCACGGGCAGCAATAAAACAATAAAATAGAGCTTCGGGTCGTAAACCTGAGTTAATAAATCCATCGGACAAGGATTGCCACTCAGGTCCGTCTGACTTTCCCTGTGTGGACATTTAAATTCGAGTTTGTACAAAAACCTTTGCAGAGTGAATTACAAATATTGTTATCACAAGGTCGCCGTTGATACCTTCAAGGGAATAATGTGACAACACGATGCGAGATTAGCCGGATTAATGGAGGTTGGGCGTCCAAATTGAGCACCGTCATGCGATATCGTGAGGTCCCTTTTATTCAGGACCAGCGCACTTCCTGATCCAACCGCTTTATATATTTTATTTCTCTAGCCAATGATTTTCATTTTACAAGTTCTCTTTACACAGATAGTTTTATTTGTAAAAAAATGTATTAAAAAACAATGCAAAAATGCAGATAAAGAGAATAAGACAAAGATAAAATTCAGTATTTCCCACAACAAAATCGAAAAACCCAAATAAAATACTGTATAAAACAAAGAAATAAAATAATGCAAATAATTAAAAGCAACCAGTAGTACAATTCTAAATAAATAATATGCGAAATGTGAGTGTCGGTGGTCGAAAAGGTTTTGGGTGTTGACACTGCGGTCATCACTGAAAGGTAAAGATCCTTGGTTAGAATCCAGTAGCACTGCATTCGAATCCGACATACTTACAAAAGGGCTTTTTAAAAAAAAAAAAACATCAAACATCGGCACCCTAAGGGTTTATATGAAAAAAAACCCGAATTGGTTTTTTGTTTATTTATTTACACCTGCGTCAATTGATGCCCTTAAATAAATTTGATATCATCTTACAAAGAAAAGTGAAATTAATAAAATATATATGAGTCAAAAGTAACGTGCTGGTAAGTAAAAAAAGGGTAATTTTGTATAAATTGATATTATCTTACTAAACACACACGCGCGCGCGCGCGTGCACACACACACACACACAAGATGTCCAAGCTACACCCGCTATAACGCCCACCCAATTTTTTTTATTGCAGTTCTACATAGGAAAAAAGTAGTACGAATTCAGACTCCCCTTCATTTTTTCATGTAGTTTGTTCATGTAAGGACGATTTATTTGTTTCCACCACGATTCGGCATAAGCCGAATTCAAATTCGTAATTTTCAATAAGATCCCTCATTTTTCACATTTTTGTTTTAAATTAGAATTTCCGGAGAGAAAAATGAGCGTCGGGTTTTTAAAATCGGTCCAATTGAACGGGAGGTATGATTTTTTGAAAATAGCCGGAATTCTCTACTGCTGAGTTAGGTCGAAACCACATTATTTTGCCTTCTAGTGCAAATGTTTTGAAGATAAGTGGAAAATAAGCCAAACTAGAGAGAAAAGTATGAAAGCTGAAAAAATTCCCTACCAAACCGCATATTTTGTATAGTTTTTCCTCCGCGATTAATATCTGATCTCACCAAAGACTCATTGATCGAAATACCTTGGTGACTGTTCAAATCCCACCTCCTTTCTCAACCGGGTACCAGCGACAGCGGAGTTAACAATTACTCATAACTATTGCTATCTGGGAAATAAAAAGGTTAAATAGTAAATCAAACGAATGTAGGAACTAACGCTGTTTATTTTCCGTTTCCAGACTCTTATTGAGACATGCCCTTCATATCTGGGTTAAAAATTTATTAAAACGGGAAATATTTACTAAAACTCACACTTTAATTTCCTGTATGAAAGAAAGAAAAAAAACCTCTCATGAAAATATTACAACAACTGTTCGAAAAATCCACTTGCTGATGCAAGAACCCCAATTTTGCACAAGATATTTTTGTTTATTAATTGTGTAGAAGTACATTTTCTTCACTCTTGATAACTTCAGTATAGTTTTATGAGTAAATAGTTTAACTTCTTCTTACCTTCAACTTGATTAGAATAGTTTTACTTTGTGGTGGTTGGCAATAAAAAGAGAGTGGTTTGTTCTGTTTCGTTTGTCGCCGAGAATCCAATTTGAAAAATAGCAAAAAGGTGGCGTTGAGCTGGGAAGTTGGTGCCAGTGTGGATCGAGTTCACGATAGCTCAAGTGGTAAAGCAGCGGCATCTAGCCGAAGATCGTGGGTTCGAATCCCGCTCGTGCAATTGACTTTTTTATCTCAACTAAAACCCTTAATTAATTGTAACGTATTAATTGGTGAAGTGGACGACGAAATTAGTGAATTTAATACAAAAAAATGCTTTGTTTTCAAAAGTCCGGACACTTAAACATTTCTGTAAAATATTCATCTTACGATTTTATGTTAACTCTGTTAGGTCCTGTTAGATCGAGAAAAATGATGACGTATATTTGTAAGAATCGGCTAGTTAACATTGCTCGATCTAACAGGCCACAGCCGATGTTATATGTTAGGCCGAAAATGTAGTCACTATGCTATCCGGTAGGGAGTAGGTAACGAGCATGGCACATGAATTTAATAGCCTGTTTGTTTACATGAATTTTTTAATAATTAAATCAGACCAATACATTTCTTTTGTTAATGTCTGACCTATCCTTATACTCTCATTCTTAATAGATACCTCCCCCATCTTTTAAAGATGCCGGCTGTTAAACCTTACTGTACAAGTACGTGGTACAAATTTGTTAGTGAATAGATAGCATTTCGAACGAAAGAGTTGATTAATTTTTCTTTTTTACTAATTTCTGGCATCTTACAATTTTACAAAAATAAAACCAAAACAAACAACAACAAGCCTTCAAGGACCGTTATACCTTTATTTTTGGTCTACCAATCGCCACGCGCAGCAGAAGGGGATATTCACGATCTTACTGGACATTTCTCTTTTCGAGCTGACACGAGTAAACATCTTACGATAATCATGAATATCCCTAATATAAAGGGTTTATGTTCAAAGGTTGGTAAGTAAAAACAGGATTGGAAATTTGTATAACTTAAACGGTAAGAACTGCAGGTGTAAGGTGATTTAACAGTTTTATCAATTTTAACAAGTCCGTTATGGCATTTAAGTTTTCAAAGTCATGACTATCGAAAAACTTCCGAGAATTAAATATGAACCGTCCAATTAAGACCACAATCAAAAGAACAATTGAATTTTCTATGAGCGCTTCGGGAAAACAATGGAGACAGGTGTGCTCGTCATGGAAAACCGTGGGAAAGAAACCGAGATTCGCTGCATCCTTGAGGATGAGTCAGAATTGCAGTATGCCAATTAAGCCCTCTTAATTTCTCTTCTTACAGGTGTGCTCAGGGGAGGCTAATGGCCCGCACTCGACCGCTTCCTTCCTTTTTCTTTCAACAAGTACAGAAGAGGAAGCGGTAAAGGGAAAAAAGTGGGTATAAATTAAGTCGCGTGGCGCACACCCTCACCTATGCCCTTATTGTCTCCATCAGGCTTTTTTCCGTTTTTCTATGAAAATTGACTTTAAACTGCCCGCATTCGGAGGGACAGGTGGAATAGATTCGAAGGTATGTTGATACTCAGTTGTCAGAAAATCCTTTAGGTTAAGTAGATTGTCCTTGCATTGCAAATGAGAATCTTCGGTCAAACAGTAGCGTCCCTCGCCATATGTTGCTTCCTGCTTACGTATGAAAATTATTCAAGGCACAGAAATGAGCTTAATGATGGCAGCGGTCAGCTCGGCGGGACGAGGGGAGCAGATTGTTAATTGAAGAATGACTCATTCCTATATGCAGATTGGTTTTATGTAGCACCTGCCCACCCGTTTCATCCCCCTATCATCCACGACCATATTCCTAGATGGATATCTTTTTAAAAGTGTTTCCTTTTTAAAAACAATAACAATTTCGGACGTAACCAACCGACGATGGTTTCGCAGCAAACGCAAGGGATTTGAATTGTTTTCCTCCCCCGAGCTTGTCCGGTTCGATTGCGTAGAGTGAAGGGTTGCGGTTAGAAAAGCGTAATGGGCCTTATTAGTGGGCAGATGCTTCACCTGCTTCGATTTGAACAATACCCGCTTTATATCTGACAAAATGATGGTTTTTGTGTTTGCCACGGTTTAATTGTTTCATTTCGCTTCACCTGCTTTTAGTCGGGGGGCTGTTGAAGGTGGGGATCTGGAACTATTTTACCGTTAGCTCCCGATTTACCATATGGCAAGATAATTCAGCGTGTACTATTGGAGTTGTAATTTCTCTTTCGGATCGAGACAATTTAACACGAGTGCCGTGACTCAGGGAGCGAGAGATCATTGTGAATCGTGGCATTATTCAGGCAGACAGGCGGGTGAATAAATAAAGAAATGATCTCTCTGAACATTTTCATTTAATATAATTACCACTCACTCTCTTCTGTTCTATATCAAAGTAAATAAATAGTGGAAAGTGGAAATCTCAATATTTACAAACATACACTGTTATTCTAAAATACATTTAAAACATAGAATTGTTCTATGGGAGATATTAAAAATATCTATAAAAATCTTGAAATAAACATAATAAATTTGTTTTTCAATGGGTTAAAACCAAAAATTACCCGCATATTTTTATAATATTAGTTTGTTTTTTATTTAATAGTGACCGTGTCCACCATGACTATGGGTCTCTCTGTTTTTGTGCCCAGCTCCTTTTTGGTAGTACAAATGGTCCCCATCGTGCGATTTGCGACCACCACTGCTCTCATGCCCTTTGGTATTGGTGTAAGAGTAGCCGTGTTCCTTATCTCCGTGATAGCCCTTATGCCCGTTCTTATACCCAGAGTTAACGTGTCCTTTTTTGTGACCCCCGCCCTTTGTATCTTTGTGGTGAGTGCGCCCGTGGCCTTGCCCTTTATTCTGCCCGGCGTCGTGCTCCTCATCGTAGAACACCTCGTCTTTCTTGTACTCGTCTTTGTGGTGGACAGTTCTAAAGCCCTTTGTCTTATGGCCTTTTTTGTGGCCTTTCGAATGGCTCTTTTCGTGGGCGTCCCCGCCGTCGGAGGACCGGTAACCGTTCGCGTAGCTGTTGGCCTCGTCGTGGTGACCCGTTTTCTCGCCTTGTTCATTCTTGGTTCCTCCCTTCTCATCTTCGTGGCCATGGCGTTCGGAATGACCCTTTTCGTAGTGTTCGTTGTTTTTGTGACCTTTGCTTCCTTTGTCGCCCGCAGATTCAAAGTGGCCCCGAGAGTAAGAACCGCCGGAACTCTTCGAGTGATCACCGTTTCCAGCTATGATCTGATAGCCACCTCCTCCTCCGTGATATCCTCCTCCACCTCCTTGATGAAAACCCTGTCCACCTACGTGATGATAGGAAGCCACTGGGGACACATGATAACCATCTTCAACGTACTCCCCTCCATCTTTGTATTCCTCTTGTTTGCTCGAATCGTATTCAGCGTCATCGTTGACATCTGCAATATAATTTGTTCCCGCTACTTGTAAGGGTTGAATCAAACCGTGATTATTCTGAACATCAATATTGTTTCCTGTGGCCACATGAATTGTTGGTCTTTTAGACACTGTGTTGTAAGAAGATTGATGGTTGTAACTAGTAGCTCCTCCATCTCGTAACGTGGTTTCGTGTTGGTCGGCTGTAAGCTGTCCATTATTGTCAGGAAATCTTATACTTTTTGAAGTTAAATACTGGGTTTTCCTGGGTTCTAGTATTGTTTCAGAGTATCGGAGAGAATTTCGGCTTTGCTGTGGGACAACAGGGGAAGAAGGCTCTGTTATTTGTTGAGAATACGGATTAGGAGATTCTATCAAGACTGGGAAAATTACTCCATTTTGGTTGTAAATCGGCTGTGGATCGTCGTTATTGCTGTTATAAGTTGTGACTATTCTCACATTACCGTTTTCATCCTTGTACCTCTGGACAGTCTTCACTGGGTAGTTCACTTGAGCAGCGGCGTCCACGTCTATTTTCGGTCCGTTACTGTCTCCCGAGTAAGGACTATAGCTGTAATGGTTGTCCGATCCGACGATCTGAACGTCCTTCTTTTGGACGTTCTTAGCGAAAATCGAGCCGAGAAGTAGAAACACGACGGAGATCAACATGACTATCGGACCAGCCCGGTTCGACGGGGTGTTTATATCCATGAAACTGGGAGTAGGGAGTTGACACATGATCCGACATTGACAAACCATTAATTACCCATGAACCATCCAAAATTCTCAATCGGTCGGGTTTGTACACGCCGGTCCGCTCGGCTGAACTGAAGCTGAGGTTTACTGCGTTCTAAATTAAAGTGGAAAACCTTCGTCATTCCGGCCGATTCCCAAATGGGCCATTCTAACAGACCGCGACATTAATAGTCTCCTCGGTCGTAATGAAACCAGTTCGACACAAAGAAAAAAGAAACAATTTTCTAAAACGAAATCTCAAATCAACCGCAGCAGACAAACATCGAGATAATGCACAACTTATGGTCATTTGGCGTGAACCAGGAATTAAATTGCATGCGTTGCAACTAATTGACTTATTTATGCAACCGGGACGAGGAGAAAATAAAGATAACGAAAACCACTCTTGTGAATTAAAAGCATCAAAGCTTGTAACTGTTATCGATATGCTCCGTTAATTAATCAAAAATGACTGCAGATGGTGAGAATTTCCAATTAGATTTTTTAAAAAGGTTCCATCAAAATTCATGACGAGATTTACGCACTTTAACACTATTAGGAACGACAGCACGCTATTCTAACCTGCACTAATTATGTCAATTATCTTTTTAAATTTATCCACTTCTCCTGTTTTTGTTTAGATCCAATCTACGATAGAGGATTCTATTTTGTTTTTGTTATCCCAAGTATAAATTCGGGGCATATGTATGATTTTGTTGATTCTCCTCTGGCCAGTCGCTTTCTTGTTACCTTAAATTCTTTTGTGCCCTGGTACCCATGATGTCATCAGGTTGTTGTGTTTCCCAAGGTTTTGGAGATTTTGGATGCATTCACCGGCTAATTTTATGTAATTCTGTTACATGGTAATGCATCAATGGCTGCTTGGCTGTCAGATCTTTCAATATTGTTTTGCAATTGTAACCTCTTTTAAGATTTTCCAGAGCACAAGCATCAATGGCATGTATTTCTGCTCGAAAGCCCAAAGTGTACTTCCCTTCTTTCGTTTGTTTTTGAGCTAATTTGGAAGTAACAATGGAATATTTTCCAACACCATAATGTGATAGAAATTGATTATGCGCAATTAGAAATGCAGTCGATACATCTAACACCAATCGTTACAATACCGTATAAGTAGCTAATCATTTGATCTTAGTTGATTGTTTTTTCTTTATTAACATAATAAGGCATTGTAAAATCTATATAAAAATATATACCTGAATTTTGCATAAATGTCCAAATTTACAAAATTATCAAACTTTGTGAAATTATACAAAAGGTAATTCAATTATACAACTATTAGTTTATGGCGTGGTTTTAATATCATTCTTGTTTGATACTTTTATTTTTCATAATACTAGAAGTTTCTTCCATTGCCAAGGTTAGTTGAGAAATGTCATTACTATTAAATTCACTATTTTTCTTATTCTTCCAATTAATATCACTCAATTAATTAAGGTTTTAAGTTGAGATAAAAACCCACGACCTTCGGCTAGATACGGCGCTGCTCTACCACTTGAGCTATTGTGACTTCGATCCACTCGGAAACTAATACCCCATTTCAACCCTACGTTTTTAATTTTCCCTCCTTTTTGCCATTTTTCAATGCGGCGTATCAAGAAGGTCGTGAGTTCGAATCTCGCTCGTGACATTGATTTTTTTTAAATCTCAACTTAAAACCTTAATTAATTGAATTGCTTACTATGTTTAATCTAAATTAAATTATTTGATTGATGTAATATTATCATTATTTAATATTATATATTTATGCCAAATGTTTTGGTACTAGTATCAAATCAAATTTTCCTAATTAGGATTTTTTTGGCGGGAAGGACGCGCTTTTGCCAAACAAAAATGAAACTTGTTCTCAATTTATGCGAGATCTTTTAATTGATTTTTGAATAAATGTGTTTACTAAGTGCCAAGCGTGTTGGAACCGATGGTGGTTTTGTTATCCATTTTTCCACTTTTCTATTTTGATAAAATGATTTTATTATTCATTAGAATTTTTTTACTTGTTTTTTGTTTTGTTTTGAGAAATGTTTTTATCAAGATTTTGTCCAGATCATGCGAGTGAGATTATTCGTCTGTGTAAATGGTTTACGCCCTGATTTATGAACGCGTAATAACATGAGTACTTGGCAAATCAGCAATTGCATCTCAATGAGGATGACACACTCGTAGCCGTTGAAATCGAATTACCCCCGAAGTTTACTGGATATTGTCGTCGTCCATTAAAGCCCCGTTGGATCGGGGCAAGGCTGACGAGGGGCAGAAAATTGAGTCAAGTAACAAGGGAGGCTATCGGCCGGTTCGTCGCAATTACCCGTATCGATTTCGATGCGTTTTGATTCAATTATCGACTTTTCCCCGGGCGGTGCCGGATCGATCCGACGCCGACTTTGCATGCGAAAAATTCGCCCTGTTCATGGGGGCCCGGGGCGTCTCGCTTGATTTATAGCCTGCTACTTCGGCGCACCATGTGTGTTGTAACGTAAAATCGGCATAATGCAAATATAACGTTCTAGACAAAGGAAGGAAAATTACCCGTTGGATGGACAAAGGATGTTATGCAGGACGAAAAATGCGCCAGGGCAGAGATTGGCAATCAGGGCTGTAACTGTATTAGGGCGCGGACTCGCATAACTGCACATCAGAGAGCACAGCCCATTGAACTGCAATTGCATTTCTGCACAACCCCCGACCAAAGCCGCCCTGTAATGAAACCCCTTTCAACTGCATTTTATGTATAAAACCGGCCGTCATTAGCGGATCCGCCCGAGCGAAAATCAGAAGATTTAATTCGGACGAGGCTAAGCTCCTGAAAGCTCATTTCGTACAGATAAATAGACGTGAATGAGCGCCGCTTAGAAAATCCGCAGATCAGCCGCATTCAAATTTAATTTCTTGCACAAAACGGTTTTCAACCGATTGATATGTCCTTTGCTTCAATTAATTAATCAGGAATTTAAAAAAACTACTACACCGAGTCATATTAACCAACTGGTACCTTATACTGCTGTCCTACCAACACATCCGACACTATTATCACCACCTACGCGGACGACACCACAATCCTAACCTCTAACTCGAACCCTGTCCAAGCTACCTCCAAACTGAATGAAGAAAAATGCTTTCAGTTTACTTTTACTCTGGAAAATCCGTCTTACCATCCAATTTTTTAAATTTCCCATCCACCTCCCCGCCGTACCTAAGGGAGACCCCGTATCGGCGGACCACGGCTTCTAAACTAATTCAAGTTGGATGCAAGTTTGGGGGATCTTATTGTACTTAACGTCTTCCTTCGAACTTGCCCTGATTTTTTTAAAATTATTTATTTAACTAATCTGAAAGGTCTCCCCCTTTGCTGGTTAATCCTTTTGAATAATACAATTATGGGTACACGGAGTAACTAGCCCGGAATTAAAAGTTCAGAGGAACGCTAAGATATAACAAGTAACATCATAGGAAGAAAAAGAAGGAAAAAACTAATCAGCTCAAACATACTCTTTTCTTTTACCAGTTCGTTGAGGGTCGGTGGCCAAGTGTGGCAGAAGAGGAGCTTTAGTGGTTCCCTCACTCTCTCAAGGAGGAGACAGTTGAACAGTCTGTGCTGGACACAGTCATCAACTCCGCAGACGGGACCCAGTGGACTGGCTCTACGGAATCGGTGCAAGTAAGCGTTAAAATTTCCGTGACCTGTCATTACTTGGGTGACATCCAGTAATCTGGTTGGAATCACTGTGCTTTTGCTCTGTCCTCAATACTTGGTAGAAGTTTTCCCTTGGTGCCTCTCACCCATCTTTTCTGCCACAAGTTGTCCATCCAAACTGTTAGGATCTCCCGGATTTGCTTTCTGGATGCAGTTCGTAGCCTTTCCCTATCTGAAGCATCCTGATTTATCATTGTTGGCTCCATTCCATCTTAGCTGCCGGATTACAATTTTACTGTAGAGGACAATGTCCATCCATTGTAGATCAAGAACAAAGACATATCCGTTTCCACTCAAGTCACCTGGGACTATATTTCGACAGCACACTTACGTGGAATCCCCGCACAAGACTTAAAAACAGCAACTTAATTCAAGATTTGGACTACTACGAAGACCTTTAAGACTGTTATCGACTTTGATAATTAAGACAAAGCTAACACTGTATAAGACTTTACTAAGACCATTATGGACATACGGAGTAGAACTGTGGGGCAAACCTTCCAATATCCAGCGCATCCAATCCTTCAAATCGAAAGGACGTTCGTAGAGCTTTGAGGTTGCAATCAGTAAATAAGCGAAACGTGCTTACTTGCGGAATTAATTTAAATTATTAAAATTGTTTATACATGGTCATCAGCTAGTAGAAGTGTGTTGGGATTTCCAGACCGCATCGAACGATTTCTAAATAAATATCGATTAACAGTCACTAATTGTAATTGAAAAAATTGATATTATACAGTAAAGAAAATGCCAAAACATCAGTAAAAAAAGAAGAGACGATTACGTTTGAAGAACATTATTAGTATGTAACGCCAATTATACGCCTATCGGCTATTTTTGTGCTGTTTTGTGATGATGGTATTCTAAACTTTATTAGTTAAGTTCGATATTCAGAATATATATCATAAATCTGATTTTGTTGTATTTTTAAAATTGATTTGAAATTGTTCAAACCAAATTAAAGGATAAAAGTACAAACGATTGCTTCGATCGAACTTCGGTAACAGTTCATCTAGTTCCGACGCAATTCTGCTGACAAACAGTGTTAACAGGAATTGGGTTTCTTTTCTACGCCGATCCGTTTCCCCGGGCGAAGGGGGTGCCAATTGTCCAAATTGATGAACTAACAACTCAATTGTTCGGTCTAAATTGTCTAAAAAGAAAAGAGGCATTGCGTGAAAATTGAAGAGACGGTTAAAGCTTTAATCAAATAACGTCTGATTACCAGAGTGGAACGTTGAAAATCCCAAAGCACGAAGTTTTACTCTCCTGTTAAGGGAAACAAACAAACAAAAATCCATCAACGTAAGAAATTACTAACTTATTTTTTCCAAAGTCAAGATTCTGTTGAATTGCTTAAATAAATTAAATTTCGTGGTACGATTGACCAAATAATTTGTTTCAATTAATTAATCTTTGTGCAAAGTATTGGTTAATATAAAAAAGGAAGTCTCAAAACCGGGATTCGAACGCACGTCCTTCGTCTACATACGCCACTGCTCTACCACTTGAGATTAAACATACCAAAAAGGAGGGAAAATTCGAATAGTTGGTTTGAGACGGGATGTTAGTGTCAGATTGGATCGTAGTCAAGATAATTTAAGTGGTAAAGCAGCGGCGTATTTAGCCGAAGGTCCTGGGTTCGAATCCCGCTTGTCACACTGGCTTTTTTATTTCAACCCAAACGATGATTAACCGAAAAGTATCTGTATTGGATGTTAAATCAGGAGGTGGAAAGATGGAAAAAATACGCGTACTGAGTAAAGCGCCTTTAAAGGTCAGAAAAAATATACAGGCGTATAAACAAAGAAAGGGCATCTTCAATTATCATAATGTTTTTTATTAATAACTAATCCTGAAGTCTGGGTGATAAAATTGTCAGATTTATGTATAAAAATAACTAAAAAACGAATAAAGGTAAAACGAAAAGACAAAATGAAAAAAGGAATTTGTATTTTCAATGTTAAAGTAGAAAGTAATGAAAATCTAATTTTGGCTCGTAATTTGGTCAGCAAGACGCGTTTCGGCATTTTTTTATTTTATCGTGCTAACGTTTCGAACCTCATTGAGATCATCTTCAAGGTTCAAAATGTTTGTCTTCTGCGTAATTGTGCCATTCTTGCGTGTCGTGTTGAGAGTGCCACTCAATAAAGATCCAAACGTTGGCACGATAAACAGAAGGTTTTTCTGAAACCTACATCACACCATACCGCATCTCACTATATATAAATAATTATTATTATAATGTTTAATCCGGCGAACTGTAAAATTAAGTTAAAAAATTTTATGATGCGTATTTCACCCCTTCATGGTGAAAGGTAGATGATATATGCCTGACGAAAGACTCCGAGTTGTTTTTCTTTTAATTCAAATTAGCCTTATCCTGATATTTAATAAAATGAATTTGTTACTTAGAATAAACAAATTTTAGTATTAATTTTTCGATTAAAAAAAATGTGTAGGGATAAGTGACCGTTAATCGATAATTATTCAGATATCGTGAGATGCGGTCTGTTGTGATGTAGGTTTCAGAAAAACGATTTCTTTATCGTGCCAACGTTTCGATCTTTATTGAGATCATCTCCAGGGCTCAAAGTCTTCTATGTAATTGTGCCATTCTTGCGTGTCGTGTTGAGAGTGCCCTCTCTCGACTCTCTCAACGCGACACGCCAGAATGGCACAAGTAAACAGAAGCCGAACACTTTGAGCCCTGAAGATGATCTCAATAAAGATCGAAACGTTGGCACGATGAAGTAAAAAAATGCCGAAACGCGTCTCGCTGATAAAATTAGTGATTCATCAGACATCACCGATCATCGATCAAAAGTACACAGGATTTCCTCAGCACTATTTTATTTATGTAAAAATTCAATTATTACAAGAATTAGTTTTGGTAGTGTTATACTGTGATTAGATTTTTGAACATAAAGAATAATTAATTCTAACTATAAATGACTCATACGGTCAGCTTAAATCGGCTAATATCGTATTGATTTGTAAGAAGTATATTGATTTTAAGTTATACAACCACAAAACGAAATGTACCCTTACGATAATATTTAAATTATATAATTATGTAAATAGCGCTTTACATATAATTTTACTGAAGTATTCCAACCATGAATGATGGGTCAATTTCACTGACAAAGACATTAATTGGCGCGAACACATTTTTTTTATCTAAGCTGATAGTTTTTCTATGTGTTGTTATTATATGAATTTCCGGATGTATTTTGCCCCCGAGGGGAATAATTAAAATAACCACATCCTCATCAAATTCAGTAAAGCGTGGAGGGCGTCGTAATTGCATTTATCGGAAAGCATCAGTTGCTCGCCTCGTTTGCTACTGGGCAGGCCTGTTATTAAAATATGCATAAAATGTTATTTACGCCCTAGAAAGGAAAGTACAACGATTGAGGTGAGTATATTGACAATAATAAATACGCTAAACAATAGTATGATTAAAATAGGTGTAAATTAAGCAGTGCGTTGAACTTAAAAACTCAACTATTCCTATGGAAGTGCAACAACGTTTTTAAAAATTAAAAGTTTTTGGTTGGTCATCCTTCCAATTTTTTTTTAGTTTAATATTTACATACTGAGATACACGAGATGATATATACTGAGTAGTTTCTTCTCGAAGTCAGCCGATATGATTAAGTGTTCGGTCTGTTTCGAGCACTTTGGTCTGTAATGTTTCAAATTCTTCCTATCATTCATGATGACGACCAAAACAGCGTTGGTATGCAGTCAGGAACGGATTGTAATCAACAAAGCAAATTGCTTTTATATATAGGCCTAATTTATTCATTTATTTGCATATATTGGGATACAAATCTTATACAAAAACTGATAAGTGCATTACAAGTAACTTTATAAGAGTCGTTTATGTTAGAATTGTAAACGAATCAAGAATTCGATCTATAAAACTCATTTTATAGCATTAATATCAAACTATTTTCAATGGACCCTAGTTGAAATTAATTCAAGTTAAACCGAAACAATCGACAATCGTCATTGGATTTAATTTTTTCTTAATATTTTTACGTCTTAGACAAAAAGGAGAGAAATGGAATGACGTATAACAGAAGGAAGAAATCTTTATGTAGGGTATTGGTTTACGAATTAATATAATTCAATTATTTAAGGCTTTTAGTTGAGATAAAAAGTCAGTGTCACGAGCGGGATTCAAACCGACGACCTTTGGCTAGACACGCCGCTGCTCTACCACTTAAGATATCGTGGTCCACTCGGACACCACAGTGTGATTCAGTACGGTAAACCAGAACATATCTTTAATATTGCTTTTAATTTTGTCGTTTCAGCAATTAGTTGGTCGAACTGTTCTTAATTACAGTGTTTGTTTGATTAATTGAAAAATCTATCGAAACTTCGGAGCAAGTTTTTATTTTAGTCAATTTCAAGAGCAGGATTCGAACCTCCATCCTTCGGCTAGATAGGCCGCCGCTCTACCACTTGAGCTATCGTGGCTTCATTCCACTCGGACACTAATTTCCCGTCTCAACCCAACCTTTCGAAAATTTCCCTCCTTTTTGCCATTTCTTAAATGTCGTGCATTCTAATTGTTTCTCGGCGACAAATGAAATGGCCACTGAGAGCCTTAGTACAGATATGCTTCATTTAACTTTTTTAATCCATTATATTTTATGATCCGATTGACCAAATAACATCTTTCAATTAATTAATCTTTATGTAGGTTATTGGCTGAGATAAAAAAGTCAGCGTCACGAGCGGGATTCGAACCCACGATCTTCGGCTAAATACGCCGCTGATCACGTTTGTTATCGAGATTTCGATCCACTCGGACACCAACTTCCCATCTCAACCCATCTTTCGAATTTTCCATTCCACGCCGCTGCTCCCACAATTTTTCCCAATTTCTTATTTTGAAACTATTATCAACTATTGTTTTTTATTAAAATCAAAAGTTAGGGTTGAGATAGGTAGTTGGTGTCCGACACAATAGCTTAAGTAGTAGAGTAACGGCGTATCTAGCTGAAGGTTCGAATCCCGCTCGTGACACTAACTTTTTATCTAAACCAATACCCTTCATAAAAATCAATTAATTCAAATTATTCCAGATTGATATCCTTTTATTATCCTGAAATCGTCCTATTTTTACTAGTTGGAGACAATATGACAAATAGTTTGAAACCGAACATAAAAGAAGAACAGTGATACCTAGTGCTTAAAGTTTTGAAATTAGTATTTTATGGTCAACTTTATCTACGTTAATGATATCAATTCGTTTCTTTTTCAATTTCCTTGTATATTATTTCTGTCATTATTTAGTAGATTAGTTAGTGTGGAGTTACCTTTAAAGAACAAGTGGCCCAATTGGGTTTAAAAGCTTCGGAGGCACAAGACGAAAAATGGGCAAAGAGTAGTGTTTAAGGATACATTTTAAATAGCTGCTTGAAAAATGAAATGAATTCGGATGTACATTATTTAATTTTAGAATATCTACCAGATCAAACGAGCATAAGCAGGGAGATAAAAATCATCGGAACACCTATACCAATGGTTAATTACCCAGGTGTAATCGAACAATTTAAAAACAATCATGCTTAAAAATTATTTAATATTTAAAAAATGGAGTACATCCAAATCATTATTGTTGACTCATCATTCAATCTTGAAAAATTGAATTTTCTGTTGCGCAGTTTATCATTCTGATATTATGCGGGTGTTCTGACAGTTGAAGTGCAGTTTCAGCAATCAGCATGTTAATTTCTAATTCGTGAAAATATGTAAAAGATAAACCTTGACATTTCATGCATTATGACCAGATAAGGGTCAATGTTTACTGCTAAATGTGAATAAAACCGCCGCGTGTTTGCGAATTTATTAACCTTTTCAACGACTCAGTGGTTTGGTCTGGTTTACAAAACTATTTCACCGATAGGTTTCCATACGGATTTCCATCGTCTGCGAAACTAACAGAAGGACGTTGTAAAAACGCGGCCGCTACGTAGTAATTGCCTTCGCCGGGGTGGAGTTAATAGTTCCAATATCTATTTATTGACCGGCCACGGTAGCAGAGCGTATCATCACAAACCATTATAGTTAAGGGAATTGCGGTTTTACAGCATTACAAAAGCCGGGGTTATTACCGTCATGCTTTATCCTCCCCCCGCGCTCAAGAACCAGTCCGAGGGGAAGAAGCCGGGAAAGGAGAGTCGTATGGAAAAAAAAAAGGAATGCGTACCACACGTGGTACCCAGCTGGGTCGTGTGCCGTCCGACAACACCTACATGAAAATAAACTCGAAGGAAAAAAAGCGAAAAAGGAAAAAACGTTCCTTACTCCACTTGGCTTTGCATATTTCTTATTTACGACCGGGAGAGTTGTAACGAACGCTAATGCGACGGATGAGATAGAATTCTGAAAATAGACAATGTCACAGGTTGAAAAACATGGCACAATGTATACATACAGTTTAAATTTAAATTAAATGCGTTCTGCAAGGCACGTGTTTAATATGCACAAGTAGCTTAACTTAATCAATTTCTATTTGAAGCGAAGACAGCACACCCAAAAGTTACTTTCTTACCATGTAAAAAATATTTCCTGCATGAAATTTCCAATTTTTTTTAATATCCACTCTGAAGACTAATGTATTAAATTTTATTGAGAAATCATCTTCGATTTTACTGCCATACTTTGAAAAAATTAAAATTATTTGTAAGTGTTACTATTCAATTATTATTTATTTTATTATTTTAATGCGTTGTTAATAGTAAAACCAGGTAATGAGTTATTAATTAAGTTTATACTATCACTAAATGATTTTTTGTAATGTTTCTGTTAATTTTCTTTCAAACCATCGTGATTAAATATTTTTAATTAAATCCCACGCACTTCTGATTTTGCTTTATTTATTTCCATTACAATAAGTGTGTATGTAAATGTTATAATTTGCATAACTATAAAAAGTCATATAGTTTGAAATAAACAACTAAATACGTGTTAATTTTTGACTACGTACGAGGACAGTGATGAAAGAAATTGTAGTTTTGAGTGAGAATGAGAGCGAGAAAGAAAGACAAAACATAGAATTACTGAGAAAGGGGTGTTATATAAATGGGACAGACCACGAGAAAAACGTGTAACTGAAAGGTAGATTACTGAAAGTGAGAAAGAGAAAGAGAGAGAGAGAGAGGGAGAGAGAGATAGGGAGAGAGAGAGAGAGAGAGAGAGAGAGAGAGAGAGAGAGAGAGAGAGAGAGAGAACCGCAAGAGAATGGAGTAGAATGGTGTAACAGAGCGTGAAAACGGTAGCAAAAAAGAACACATAAAAAATGTGAACCAAGAACCAACTAAATATGTGTTTGCATCAAAAATAATAAATCTCAAATAATAAACTGTAAAATTAGGGAAAGAGAGTATGTGAGAGAGAGAGAGAGAGAGAGAGAGAGAGAGTGAGAGAGAAAGAGAGTAAAAAAGAGAGAGATAATAAAAGAAATATAGAGACAGAATATATGCGTGTCGTTTATAAAAATGTCCATATGACCATATGATGCGAACCCATAAGTATTAACAGATACATTATGCTGTTTACACCCGGGGTAGAATTTTTATAAACTAAAAAATATATACAAAGGTAGCGCTAAAAAATTGACAAACATTCAAAATCTAAATAATTCCTGTTGTTCAAGAAAAAACTGTGTATACGTTATTGAGTCTACCAGTGTTTTTACATTAGATGTATTAACAGTATGATGATTTATTTTGAACAAACTTGATTTATATATATTTTTTAGTTGATGCACATTCGTTTGTAATGATTTAATTTTTATAACATTTTATAATGTGATTATTCGGAAATCGTGAGATGTAGGTTTTAGAAAAATATTTTCTTTATCATCTCAATGTTTCGAACTTTATTATTATCTTCATCAGGGCTCATAGTGCTTGTGCCGTTTTTGCGTGGGGCACTCTCAACACGACACTTTGAGCCCAGAAAAAATCTCAATAAAGATGGAAACGTTGACACGATAAAGGAAATGGTTTTCTGAAACCTACATCACGCCAGACCCCATCTCACGATTTCCGAATAATCATCTACTAACACTTACACTTAAAGTTTATTTTATATACAAATTTCGTATTATTTGCTGAATTCTAGGCAGTAATAGTTTTATTAATAGAATAATTAGTTTTGCATATTTTTAATAATACAAAATCACCTAGAGAAATTCCTCTTAACCTTTTTAGTACGTTATATTTTCTGCTTTTAGTATTTATAAACAAGTTGTGCGTTGAGTGTAACACTCACAGTTTTAAACCGTTCTCTCTCTCTCTCTCTCTCTGCCTGCCTGTCTGTCTGTCTCTGTCTCTGTCTCTGTCTCTCTCTCTCTCTGTCTGTCTGTCTGCCTGTCAGTCTGCCTGTCAGTCTGCCTGTCTGCCTGCCTGTCAGTCTGTCTGTCTGTGTGTCTGTCTGTCTGTCTGTCTCTGTCTCTCTGTCTCTCTGTCTCTCTCTGTCTCTCTCTCTCTCTCTCTCTCTCTCTCTCTCTCTCTCTCTCTCTCTCTG
>CM077105.1:22093404-22114844 GCA_039619505.1 Cimex hemipterus | reverse complement strand
CTCTCTCTCTCTCTCTCTCTCTCTCTCTCTCTCTCTCTCTCTCTCTTTCCTCGAATAAAAAAATGAGAATATTAACTGTCATTGTACAAATTTAAGTTATGTTTACAAGCATTAGAACAGAATAAACCAAAAGTGTATATACATGTTATTTTTATCTTGTTTACAATCGTTTATAAACGGATTAATGGAAAAAGCAATGTGAAAACAGAAAATTAGTAAAGTAAAGATAAAATAATATTTCATATTTCAATTTTCAAATCAAATATTGTGGAAAATATTTTTGTTTGTGCTTTGACCATGCAGGTATGGAAGTGAAAAAAGACTAAATGTAAGTAAGTAGATGAAAACTAAATCGATATGAGACACTTAGAAAAGCTATGGGGTCGGATAAAAAGCTTATCAACGAACTATACATGTTGATTTACACTGCCGAACAGACTAATATTGTATCCGGTGCATTCGGTTGTAAACATGCCGACTCCTTTTAATATAAATCGGAACGGATTCTACACGGCGGAAAGTTCGAAAAAGCTCGTTGAAAGATTGATCCGAACGGAAGTTTGTTGTTATATTTCTATCGATAACACTCTGACACCTTTCAGGAATTTAATTATGAGACAGCTTTGAATGGAAAAATTCCAATAACGGAGTCTTTATTGCTTCCAACGAGCCGTCGAAATTTGTATGCGCTTTGTTCGGCGAATGTGGGCAAAGTAAGCTAAACTCAACTGATACGCCCACAGTTCCCGTGTTCACAACAGAAATGGCTAATTTTTTTATATTAATTTTAAAAAACCTAAAAGTAATTTTCGACTTTTTGAATTCTTAACCATTTTTACAAAAACTGTATTTTTGTAAATATATCTTCCCAACAACCTGTGAAAATAATAATTTAAAAAAATATCTCGACAGATAATTTTTTTAAAAATTACTGTCTAACATACAACAAAACGTTTTTGAATAAAGTGAAAGTCTTTTGAATTATGCTTTTTTTTCGACGTTATGTTTTAATATGGAAGTATTTAAATCATGATTTACAACATGGTACATAATAATAGCCCAAAAAATTTGTACAGTTATGTTTATTGTCAATTTGTTAATTTTTTGCTATTATTTTCTGAGAAACTGCAATATTCACAAGATTAAGTCTCGACCACTTTTTCCCTTACGAACATTCTGGATTTAGTTGCGATTTTAAGGTCATCATTAGGGCAAAACGACCATAAATAAGTTTCAGATTGACGTATGTACTTTTTAACGCGCAATGTCAAATATCTTTGAATGACTCAGTGACCTTAATGATCTTAAAATAGATCAAAAGGTTGGCAGTGGTAAATAAATTTGCGTCTTCACGACCATATCTCGATTCACAATGCTCGTAAATATTCGGAAACTTTCGTAATTATTCAGGACTTGAATCTGCATCAGTGGTCCGGCCATCTGTTACCAGTTGAACCATAAAAAAATAATCTCTTCTCAGACAGTGAACAAAAGTTCGATTACTACCTCGTCCACAAATCTGTTCTGTCCAACTGTTGCATAAGGCCGTTCCATTGTTTGTAACAATCAGCTTAATTGAAGAAGTGACGGAAATATTGGGAAAAATTGATAAAAAAATTTTTGATACGGTTCAATCGGTATGTTTCCATTAAAGGTTCGTCGTTGCATGACAATTTGGTAACGTTTTCAGCTGCGGTCTATAGCAATTCCTTCCATCCCTTTGCCACCTGTGGACAAACGGATTCCTCGCGATCCATCGGCTTTGTCCGACGGCGGTTCCTCGGGGCTTTGTTTTAATTAAAGCACGGTCACCCTTCCGCCCTCGCGCCAAAAGTGGACACGTGTCCAAAATAAATAAAAAATTATTAAAAAAAAAAAAAAAGACAGCCCCGCATGAAGAACACGGTGTACATGTGTCCGGGCGCCCTCGCTTCGACGAACACAGGTAGACCTCACAGGCATTTTTTGATATTTTGTCCCGTGCCTCTTCAACCGGGAAATTAAAAACCTGGATGATGGAATTGATAACTTCACAACCCGTCTTTATCAGTAGTATCGTGTAATTGGAAAGATCGTTTTTTTGTTTAAAAGGGTAAAATTAAGGGGTGAAAGATAACAATATGTAAAAGTTCTAATTAATTGATTTCATTTTATATACTCGTTGAACCAAAGTGTTATCATTTAAATACACTTACAGCACATCTATTTTGAACTATTTTGTCTTCATTTCCAAGAATTAAAAATGCTTAGTATTTTCAAAAAAGTTTATATAGCATTGATGACTATTAAAAAATTCGTTATACCAGAATAAAGACAACATGCGTACTACATTTGTGCGAAGAAATGAAATCATCGACCATTGTAACAAAACTTCTCATGTACAACGAGTCAAGAGAAAAGACGTCAAAATTCAGAAGGTTATTGAGTATGTTAAATGGGAGTATAAAACCCCTGTGGCCAAGATTGATTCTCAAATGTTTTCGGGCTATAATACTTTTCAGGTTACTACTTCGACCTTTCACATCTCCATTCCAAGTACCCTGTATCTCATAAAATGTTAATCCATCGGTAAATTCGATTAAACCAGTGGTGAATTTTGTTTGGTTAAAGTTATGAGCTATAGACAGTAAAAAAAAGTCAAAAATCCTTTATATTGACCAAATATAATTCTTTCAATTTTAGATGATTTTTTGTTTGAAGTGAAAAAGTTAGTGTCAGGAGCGGGATTCGAACCCACGACTTTTGGCTATATACGCCGCTGCTCTATCACTTCGCCTATCGTGATTTCGATCTATTTGGCCATCAACTCCTCATCTCAACCTACAACCTTACGAATTTTCCGTTTTTCAAATGTGCAATCAGGATTCGATTCTCGGCGACATTTGAAAAGGTCACGAAGAGCTGTTAGTGAAATTTTACATACTGTTATACTTCATTTTACTTATTAAATCCGTTTTATTTAGTGGTTTATTGACCAAATTTTTTCTTTCAATTACTTGACCTTTTAATGTAAGTTGTTGGTTGAAATGAAAAAGTTACTGTCACGAGCGGGATTCGAACCCACAACCTTCGGCTAAATTCGCCGATGCTTTTCTACTTGATGGGGATGATGAAAAACCTATAAACTTGCGATATAAATTAATAAATAAACCTTTTACTTCGCAAAAGTTGCATCCGATATTGCGAACTTTCACTAAGAATTTTAGAAGGCATAATTTTATTTCTCCTTGAGGCAAGTAACCACGTAAATTGCCATTTTGAACCCAAAAGGAATTAAACCTATCCTTAAAATACAGTTTCAATTTAAAAAGTATAAAAGTTGTAAAATTGTATAAACCCTGGTGGGATAAAACTTGTCTTTGTAAATTGGTTCAAATTATGTTTCGACTAGACATTATATTTTGAAATGTTCGAAAGCAAGGATGCAGCTGTCATCCTAAAAATTGTTCTTAATGGAGAAAGATGGCCAACAAGTGAGAAAATATTGATTCCCAGGGTCCAGGAATATTTTTTGAAATTTATGGAATCCATTTGTCCGAAAGAAGATCGACGCTATCGTTTAAATAATGATTTATAGGAGTTAAAACCATGTATAACTTCTCCAACATCTGCCCGTGGCCCCTTCGTAAGTCGCCGAGAATCGAATCCAGATTACACGACACTTGAAAATCAAGAAAACTGCAGTGTATTCGGCTATTATTGTTACAAACTCGACCTATACATTTTACATTCAAAATGGAACAAAAAGTCCAAATTAACTATGTGCTGAATTTCAACAGTTCCGGAGTTAATTAGCTATTTCTGATTTTTTAAGATTTCACGACCTTTCTTCAAATAAACAATGATTACGCCAAAACTAAAAAGTGTTCGACAAATCCGTTAATACCATTAACAACTACGTTAAATTCCCAATAATATATGGTGAATACTAGATTTGTAAATGTACGTGAGATAAGCATTTTATTAGCGAGAACTAGTTGCATTTTTGTTTTCAAAGTTGAAAAACCTGCAATGGCGATTCTAACCCACTATTTCCGAACCAAGAGTAATTAAAAAAAAGTAATTAAAGAAAATTACACCAGTAAAAAGGATATTAGATGGAGCATGTTTTCTGAAATTTTCTGCTCTCTAGGCTTGGAAGTAGTCGTTTAGAATCAGCATAGTAACTTTTTCAACTTTGAAAAAAGTTAGTTTCCTAACTTCACCGAGAATCCAATAGATTACACGACATTTGAACAACGGCAAAAAAAAGAGAAAATTCAGAAGTTTATAGTGTAGAGTCAGAGGACGTGGGTTCGAATCCCGCTGGTGACACTAACTTTTTTCATTTCAACCAAAACCTTACATAAAAAGATTAAATAATTGAAAAAAAAAATTCCTATACTCTGTGTAATCAAACTTCCCCTAAGATTTTATCAATTTATTAAATTTACTGTAGAATTTTATGGAGGAATTATGAAATTAAGGGTGAATTATTGATTTAATGTAAAAAGTAAAATATTTCGAATTCAATTGAGAAACGACTGTTTCATATGAACTTTTTTCCAAGTATTGGCGAGAGTTGACCCCCTTGTGTAAATTATAATCATAGTTACAATTTTTTATATTAAAATTAATGTTTTAATTGCCTAATTAAGTGCATATATTTGAAAGACTAACGAAAAAAATGAGTATTTCTTATTGGCCTTGTCCTTGATGATTTCATCTCCAGATTGTATTTATGCCTATGTCAATTGCTACATTTAAGTACATTCGACATAAACCTATCAAAACATGTTACCTATATAAAAACAAATTAAATCGAATAGGAGAAATTACTCAATGGAAGTCACGCCTGTGTGCTGACGTTAATCACCCTTACTGTCACTTATATGGTCGCGAGGCAATTTAGGATCCTCGTCGAGGTGGTTATCTAAGAGGATGCAGGGTGAAAAGCGCGTGTTTGACAAGATAATCGTTTGTTAAACTTCTTGTAGTTGTTCCAACTGCTTCAAGGCCTTAAGAACGGTGTTTATGGTAAGAGGGGATACAAAGAAAAGAAAATGACGATTGCTTTGAATACTTTCTAATGCGCGGATACGTTAGAGGTTAGAACGTTCAACTAGAAACCACAAAATTTGATAAGCGAATTAGTTCAGTATGATGACGTAAAGCATTCTATTTGCAGATTCAGTTCTGATCGTTTGTTCAGAAGTTCTAAAAGACAAACTTTTAAGTTATTGTTTTTTTCATTGTCAGGTGAGTTCCATCTAAGTCATTGGGCAAAGTATTTCCTTAGGTAGCTCACTAAATGGGCTTCCAACAGTGGAAGAAGTCTTAAGAATAAGCTGATACAATATGAACTAGCACGTTTATGGTAGGAACGACGGGGTTTTTATTAGGAGAAAGATGGGGCTATTATCCGATAGGCCGCAATGATAGTTTCAGAAAACGGTAGAAAAATCTGCAATGTGTAGGTTGAAAATACTTGGTCTTAAGATACCTCCTTAGAGTACGCCTGCATCTGTGCGATAGCAACTGACTTAATGGGTTTTTCGGTTAAGTAGGATTTTAAGATCTATAATATAGTAGAATACTGGCACTAAAACTCTACCTAAATAGCGTTTTTTTAATAAATAATCACAATGAAAATTGATCTGTAAGATAGTGGCTATTTGATTAATTTTTAATTTTAATTCAATTTAAATTATTTAACAATTACTCTATTTGGAGACTTGAAAAGCTGAGCAAACTAACTTAGATTAGATTGCGGAATAAAATGTCATAGCATGATGTTTTAAAACCAACTGAATAACATGTGCGAAATTTGAGTCGCAACGCATGTGGGTAGATTTTGTACTGATTAGAAAAAAACGACCTTTTTCGTACATAATTTTGCTTAGTGTTCGTTGAAGTGCAACCAATACGTCATTATCATCAAAGTGGATTCATTTAGCGTCGAATCGAATTAGAAGCCCTTTGAGCAAAATTTCCAAATCGAAAAATAATCGAATTTTTCTCCAAAGATTGCTTCACACCTGGAAGCGCGTGTTGCCGGAGGGTGCAAAAAGTAACTCCAATTTTAATAGATTTCCCTAAGATTAAAAGGGTTAAAGGTTTAACAGGCGGAACGTCCAGATAGAGCACGCTCAATTGAAAAATTAATCGACTAGCAATCCGAGGGCAGATGACGCCGAGACCAGTTGGGCCTGGATCTGATGGCGACCGGCTAATAAGTGGTTGGCCGCATACTAGAACAGTGTCACTGCAAATGTTGTGCTATTTAATTATTAACCGAGTCCTATTAATTATTCAATTGTGATCTCCGTCACATGTTGCCCAGTGCCATATTGCGCTAAAAAAGGGTTGACTCTTAGCATAATTACGCCTCGAGATGGGTTTGCTGGTATGATTATATTTCATCCTCTTCTCTTACGTTTTAATAGCACCGGCAGCAACTGGTACGATGCCGGGCTATCAATTTATCAGTACAAGTAGCTGAAAACGATTGTTATCATTGATATTCAAGAACAACGATCAACTTTAACCATTCGTTTCCATATAATTGTTAAAGTTGTGTTACAGATCAACTGAAAATAGGAAATATTAAATATGATAGTGGCAGTTAGAGATTGGATGGGTTAATTATAAAGTGATCGACATTAACTTTTTTTAATTGTTCTGTAAATTCTTGATGATCTCACGTGCTTATGAAAAAGAACCAAGCGAAGATAGACGAATCCACTAGTGATCATTTCAACATAAAATACACTGCGTGATTAACTTTAGAAGTAACGAATTCACCAATCTAGCATACTAGAGCAGAGGTCATATCAACCCTCGTGTTGCCGGTGTTTTTGAGACAAAAGATTTGTAATATGTCGCGTTCGAAAATAGGGCCGCTGGATTCGAACCTGGGACCTTTGCCTTACAGTAATGAACGCCTAAACCGTTGCAGCCATCGACGCCCCCTCTATCATTCTATTGCATTGTTTATAACAGTCTCTGAATAAAATGACAACCGTCCAAAATTGATATTTACCTGTATCAATCAAACATAATTTTTCCAACTCGTCACTCATCTAATAACATTCCTAATGTATCACCACGTACTTCAACAATCTTCTGGGTTATCTGACATTCTGTCGACGTAACAAACTATTAACTTACGAAACTTATTACCGTTTAATTATGTATCAATCACAATTGCTAGGAAAACTGGTCTGAAATGGCAGTAACACCAGAGGGAAAAATGTGGGCTCAGCGCAATAAAGAATTCGATCAAATAAATAATTGGTAGTAGAAAATAACATTGGCATAGGAAAGAAGAGATAGAAGACTTACTTCAATGTAAATTTAGAAAAAAAACTGTGCCAAAGGACAAGCATAACAATAGAAATTAAAAAGGCAGATTACTTTGTAAATTGGACGAAATAGCATAAACTCATGGAATAAGATTTTGAGATATGAGATCAGATGGATCCCACATAAAAAATTATTCATTACTCATGTTTAATGGGCTAACGTATAAAGTCATTAAACATATAACACATCGCCAACTTAATCTACTAGACAATAAAATAAAGTTTTTAGTTAAAATGAAAAAAAGTTAATGGAAGGAGAGGGATTCGAACCCTCGACCTTCGGCTAGATATGCGGCTGTTCTACCACCTGAGCGACCGTAACCTCGATCCACCCGGGCATCAAATCCCCATCCCCACCCCACCTTATGAGTTTTTACCTCCTTTTTTCCATTTTTCCAATTGGCCAAGCGGACCACGAAAGTAGTGAATTAACCTACTAGGTGTCTATATTTCAATCATATTACCGACCTAGGTACGAATAAAAATGACAATTTACCTAGTCAACCAACTAAACCTTGTAGCACTAGCAAGCGTACAACTGTTTATGTACTTATACTAAGAACAAACCATGCTAAAATTTTTACCAAAGTTCAAAACAACCTACGACCTATTATTTACTTATTTATGCCCTCACATTTCCTTTTTTTTAATCTTTCTTTGCAGTTGCATTTGCTTTTATCACTTTATACATATTAAATTTCTCCCTTACATACACATATGCACGCTTTCTCTCTCTTACTCTCTTTGTTTTCTCTTTCTTTCCCTTTTTCTCAATATCACTCTTTCTCTTTCTAACTGTTACGCTTTCTATATTTTTCTACTATTTGTTCTCTCTCTCTCTCTCTCTCTCTCTCTCTCTCTCTCTCTCAACCGCTATATCTTTCATTTTTTACTATTCTTTACAAACCTAAATGAAGCAATATTTTTGGTCGAAGTGTAGGTAAATAATTAAATTCCTGACTTGGTCTTGCCGACTTATTTATCAGCTAAAACGACGTGATTGAATAGTATAATTCAACCTAATAACAGATTGATTCGCCTTTGGATTAGTTCACGTCCAAAGCGCACCAATCATCATGATAAATCCGTTTAGTAATTTCACCAATTAGCTCTCACCAGCCGCAATCACTATTATCCACCTGACATGCTGTGCTGGTCTTTAAGTAGCCGTTTACAATAGAATGTCTTATTATTGTAAATGAGGTTTACTATTGTTAATAAACCAGAGCTTGTTTCTTTGCCACACTCTATTAATTGTTATTGTTGAAACAATTTAAAATAAATGTTATTACATTATTTTTACGACTTTTTGTAAGGCTATTTTCACACACAAAAAAAGTCTCTACTCATGAAAAATAACTTAAATAAACCTTAATTTAGAAATTAATAAAAGTAATCTATCGATCGATGGGTATATATCCGTAGAAAGACCTAGACAGTATTTGGTATGCTTTTCCTTTGTTGTGGGTAAGTTGTGAACTCGTTTTAACTCAAATAGAAAAACGTGCAGGAAGATCGTGAACGCCCCCGTCTTTTCTTAGCATGTTAAATTTTTCAGCAATGCTCACGTGGCGATTGGTAGGACCAAAAATAAAGCTATAACAAGCCTTGAAGGCTGGTTGTTGTTTGTTTTGGTTTTCTTTTGTACTAAATTGTAAGGTGTCAGAAGTTAATAAAAAAGGAAAACATTAACTCTTTCATTCAAAATGCTATCTATACACTCGAAAAGTACTAGCAAATGATACCCTTCGATTCGTGCCGATGTACCTAACTTGTATCCTAAGGTCTAACAGCCTTCAACTTATAGAATATTGGTTGTATCTATTATGAATAAGAGTAACGGATCAAAAATTAACAGAAGAAATGTTTTGGTTTGATTTAACTAATCCGTATTCAAGAATAAAAATAGGTATAAACAAAAAACATCTGTTAAATTCATGGCTGCCATGTTGGTTACCAGCGCCCTTACGGATAGCAATGTAACCACATTTTCACCCTAACGCCTAACATTGGCTCTGACCTGATCAAGTAGTGCTAACTTAACGAATCTAAGAAATCTACATCATCGTTTTTCTCGATCTAACAAGATCTAACAGAATTAACAGAGCTAACATAAAGATCGTGGACGCCCCCTTCTTTTCTTGGCATGTTAAACGTAAATTTTTCCGCTGCGCCTGGCGATTGGTAGAACCACAAATGAAACTATTACAATACTTGAAGGTTTGTTGTTTGTTTTGGTTTTGGTTTGTGTTAAATTTTAAGATGCCAGAAGTTAATACATAAAAAGAAAATTAATCAACTTTTTCATTCACAAAGCTCTAACAAATGACACACTTCAATTGGTGCCGGCATACCTAACTGGTATACAAATGTCTAACGGTCTACTGGTTAAGGGATGTATCTATTATGATTGAGAATATAATGACAGGTCAGAAATTAACAAAACAAACGTATTGGTAGGATTTATTTAATGCGCATTTAAGAATAAAAATACGTGTAAACAAAAAACAGCTGATAATTCATGGCTGCCATGTTGGTTACCTATGCCCTAGCGGATAGCAAAGTGATTACGTTTTTTACCTAACACTTAACATCGGCTCTGGTTTGTTCCAAAGATCGCGGATATTATTATGGATGTTACATGTTTTTTTTCCTCTTTTTTTGTAAGTCTGTTGCTGAAGTATGTGTTGAGAGTTCTCAGGAATTGTTCATTGTTTAGTGTAAACTTTATTTTCTAATATCATTTTCGCCTTTTAACGATATTGAAATCGGTTGTTGAGATCCTATTTAGTGAGATTTTTAAAAGCTTTTCCTAAGAGGAAAACGGGGGGAAAACCGTTCAACCCCGTTGGACGTCTCTCTTTCTCCGGATTCCGTTCATTTTACGAGGCCGTCTAGAAGAAAAGGGAGCCTGCTTTTACGATTATGATCTATATAACGCTGCCTTCTGACCCTAAAACATTGCCTCAGTGGCCGATTGGATTTTTTCCGGATTACCTTCACCGCCCCCGGAATCAAAAAGCGTGTAAGGATAAATTCACCGGGAGCGGGCGCGTGGGTCGTAAATATAAAACGCACCCACTATTCGCCCGCTTGGAGCTCGGACAAGGGGAAGATCCGGATTTCTGTTTTAAGTCATATTTCAATTTCTTTTACTGCCGATTCTGTCCCGTTTGTGAAAGGGGAAATTGAAAAATTCCCGGCCGAGTCGAAATAAAAGGCGGTGGAAAACACGTTTTCCCTCTGCCTTATAATATTGTTCGTTATTTGTTTCTTACTTCCTAATAACACGGGCTGCTGGTTTTCTTTTATTATTATTTTCCAATTAAAGTCAAAATGCGGTCCAATCAAACAGAAGTGTCTGACCCCTGGTGTGACCCTCGCACCGACAGAAATTGCTTCTGTGCTCCGGCGGTGGATAATTAAAGAGAAGGGATCTCGATTTTTTTTTAAATACAGGACGTGTGCCGGTTGGCAAAAAAACAATTCCTGTGTCTTTTTATTAGGCCTTTCGATTTAATGAAATTGAAATTAAAATTATTATGATAATTTCAGTTAGAATTGATTGTGTAGAACACCAACCTTCGAACATTTTTTAGTAAATTATTGATTTCATTCGATTTTCTTTATTCTTCTGTTTTATTATCTCTCTCTCTCTCTCTTCATCTCTCTATCTCTCCGCCTCGCATTGCCTTTTTGTCTCTCTTTCTCTCTATTCATCTCTCTATCTCTACCCCTCTCACCCACCCCCCTTTCCTTTATCATTCCCTCTCCCTCTCTGCCGCCCTCACCTCCATCCTATCACTCTCCCTTTCTCTCTTCCTTCCTCTCTTTCTTTGTTCTTCCCTCTCACCCCCCACCCTTGTCCCTACATCCCGCTCAACCTACCTCTCTCCCTCTCTCTCCCTCTCTCTCACTCCTTGTGCCTAAATTACATTAACTTAAAGAGAGAAACAGACATTCAAGAACGTAATTAAACTATAAATTATTACAGCCGTTGTTAACAAATGTACCAAATGAGTTGGTACCAATATATTCGGCCCTACAGACGTATACAAAAAAAAACACCCCTTTTAAATTTGCCCCGCCTAATATTTGAAAATTTTAAAAAATCAGTAGGGGTACTGCAACGTGATATAAAGCAACAGTGTGGTCCTTCATATTTGAACGATTTTGTATTCATTGGGCTGTAACCTCTAGAAACATCAATATAAATTTTTTTAATTATGAGGAAAGGCTTTATAGCATTTTACCAAAATTTATTGAAATTTTTAATAGGCCTTAGAAATTTTGTAGAGCAACAGGGTTATGCCACGTTTTGTCTGTTGAATCTGAGTATTATGGTTAATGGTGTCATTCATCAAAAGGAAATTATATTAATTACATTGTAAATTTCACGTTAATTAGTCGACATATCAATTCATTACTGCGTCATTTTTGAATTTACTTTATTTTGATAATTTTTTAACAAACATTACATCGTTTAACCTAAATCTGACTTAAATCGTCTGTAAAAAAATAAAGACCGTCCGCTCCGTTCCACGACTTAAACTCATAATTGAAAGGCATAAACGCTAGTCAATTAACATGCCATCGCCGCACTTACCATTTTTTTTTTCCACCCGTTGTGTTATTTTTACGTCAAAAAGGTATGGCGAAAAATTGTTCGCCGCTTCATGTAATTAGGGCGGTAATATTCATATTTTTCGACATGGAATCGCCCATTTTAATATTCATGAAAGGGGTACATTTGGTACGGACAGCTGGCGTGACGGCCCGTGTACGCGACGACGTTTAGGATTAATAAACAATTGAAAAAAAAAAAAAAAAGGAGTAAGAATGACACTCGTACACCCACATTTCCGGGAATCCATACGGTATTAAATTTTTCAACGGTGAGCAGGTCACAATTTTTCGGAAGTTATGACAAACTTTCTCCTAATATTTGCCTGTACAATATTTAAACTAAACAACCATTTATTACGTTTTTCAAATATTTATTAATTGAACCCGTTTTAATCTCCGGCCTAATCAATTGAAGCATTAATATGCACTAACCACCTTTTAATTGATCCTCGAATACAAACATATTTTTCTTAACTTTATTATTAAACTTGCAATTTTTCGGTAACGATTAAGCTAATAAAACTACACAACTAATTAATCTATAAGTCTAAGAACTGTTCACTACAAGTTTGAAAAGTTTGGCTTATCTTTGAACAAAATATGCAGATACTCAAAGTTAATCAAGCAGAAACACGCAATACTCCTTGTTTTTTATGTACAAACAGAAATTTTTATTTCATAGTATTTCAATTAATTATATTTGTTCTTTTAAACAAAATTAATTGAAAGAATTAATAGGTAAGTTTCAACAGCTAAACAAATATGGCTTGATTTTAAAGTAGCCAATTCCCTTTCATGGTTAATTGGTTTTGGTTGAGATAAAAAAGTCAGTGTTATGAGCGGGACTCGAACCAACTACCTTCTGCTAGATATGTTCCTTCCCATCACAATCTACCACCGTTCGACCTCCTCCTTTTTGTCATTTTCAAAAGTCGTGTAATCGGATTGGATTCTGAGCGACTTACGAAGTGCCACGGAAAATTGTTTTGTGAAATTATATTTTTTATAATCTTTAAATAGATCCATTTATATTGACCAAGCTACTTATTTCAATGAATTTTCTTTCTATGTGAGATCTTGGTTGAAAAAAAGTCAATGTCACGGTCGGGATTCGAACCTACGACCTTCGGCTAGATACGTCGCTACTATACCATTTTACCTATCGTCATTTCAATCCTCTTAGTCACCGACTCACGATCTCAATCTACAACCGATCAAATTTTCTCTCTTTTTGTTATTTCCCAATGTCGTGTAATCGGATTGGATACTCTCGGCGAATTATGAAGTGGCCACGGAAAGCTGTTTCGTGAAGTGATACTTGTTTTATTTTTTAAATATTAATCCATTTAAATTTTCGTCGTCACTTGACCAAGTTACCTTTTTCAATCGATTAATTATTCTTTCTATGAAAGGTCTTGGGTGAGATAGAAAAGTGGGTTCGAATCCCGTTTGTGACACTGACTTTTTTATCCCAACCAAGACCGTAGAAAGAAAGAAAAATTAATTGATTTTAAAATATCTTGAACAAAATCAACTTTTTATCTAATGTGTAGAGATTAGTGATCGTTAATAGATAATTCAAATATCGTGAAATGCGGTCTGGTGAGATCTAGGTCTCAGAAAACACGACATGCAAGAATGGCACAATTACACAGAAGACAGACTTTAAGCCCTGAAGATTATCTCAATAAAAGATCGAAACGTTGGCACGATAAAGAAAATGTTTTTCTGCTACATCACACCAGACCGCATCTCACGATATCTGAATAATTATTCTTTTAAGTAGTTTCTTATGAAATTATTTGTATTCCACTGCACAGGACAATATTAATTTCATCAAGATTCATAATTCAAGATTTAATGGTAAGTACACGGGCCATCTAAAATGGACACCCTGTATGTAGGTAACCACGTTGAAATGCGTGCAGAAAAAGACGTTTTGCCCTACATTTTTAGAAATAATGATTAAAGTTGGACTGTTTTCTTGAAATTTTCACTGATATTTTTGAAATCAAATGTTTCTTTTTCATAAATTTTTTTTATTGGATAGCCTCTGTAGGGGAGCCAATTTGTTGCGTTGACTCTTCTTTGTTTTAGATAAACAGATTTAAACAGATTTTCATTAAAAGTTGAAAGGCTAATGAAATCTAAGGTTCCTTACAAAATGAAAATTTAAATAAATTACGTTTTATTAAGTATCCAGGTTTTGAGAATAATGTTCCAAATTATTGGTTGTAAACTTATTTATAGAGAGGATTTCCTTTATTCAAGACCATTGTTCAAAAAGATGAAAAAACGTGACGTTGTTATAAAAGAAGCATGAATTATTATATTGGAAATAATGGAAAAAATACTCCGGGCAGGCATGTAATTTAACAACAGGTTAATTCATATATCATTACTCCAATTCGTTCTTTTGTGCATACGGCTGGCAAGATTGATGCCCGTGTTAAATAATGAATATTTGCGTGACGACACGCGAGCCGGACGGTCTGTCCGTCTTGTCCGACGACACTTCGCCATTGTCCGAAGGTCTAGAATCACGAGTCGCAGACGGCCGAAAACGCCTCCGAAGATAGCCAGAAAGGGTTATGACCTAATAAAACCGGCATCTGCCACCTATTTACGTCTCCCCCTACGCCTTTTTACGCCCCGAGGAGGAATTCTGGACCGTTAATTACCGTGGACAAATTTATGACGTCCTAGGTCACGTGGCCTGCACCGCAGCAGGGGTCGCCAGATAGGGTTCGGTTATGTTCAACTGGTGAACTATAAAGACAAAATTAAAAATTAAAAGTGGAAATAATACAGGCTTAGTTATAGACTTTTTATGCCCGCTCTTATGTAAAAGTCTCTCTTATTAGCATCTTAAACAGTAAAGAAATATTTCAAATTAAGTCCCTTTATTTTCAAACCTACACGAATTATAACAAAGTTTCATCATAAAGTCATCCTATTCTATCTAACCTTTGAAGAGACCAATGATGGGGTGAGGTTTGGTTATTCTGTGTGAGGTGGCTAAAACCTTTATTCTCTGCAGGCATCAAAAAACTTATTGTTCACCTTCTCCTATGAGTTATACCTCACTATCTATCAACAAGTTTGTCATTAACCCCACTAGCCTTGATAATACCTGTATTTGTAATGTACCATAAGTATGTCATACATGACATGGTAATAAAGACAGCGCAGAAAACCATCATTAATTTTACCAACGAAAAACCTCCAAAAGGAATAAAACGAAAATGTACAGATGGCAACGACCATCCGATACTCGTAGCTCCAAGAGACGACATGAACGAACCGAGCGAAACAACTCTTTTAAAAATGGCACCATCCTCTGATACACAGAAGGATCTAGAACACAAGAAGGCACAGGGGCAGGAATATTTGGAGCAGTAACCAACTTCTCAGAACCCAAGGGAAAAAACACCGGTATTTTCCAAGCAATCGAAAGATGTACCCAACTCAAGTATAGGGCATAAAAACTAGAATATAGCTATCATATCAGATAATCAATCAGCCGTAGAAGCACTAAGGTCAAATATCATTAGGTCAAGTTTGGTGCTGAACTGCAAAACCAAACTAAACGTACTAGGTACGCAAAATAAAGTCAGCCTCAGCTAGGTCTCAGGACACAGGGAAGTAGAAGGCAACGAGAAAGCGAACACTCTTGCAAGAAAGGGGCTGGTATACCGTTAATATGGCCTAAACACTTCTGTGTCATAGGAACCCACACTATTAACGAGTATCTCAGACAGAAGGACAAAAAGAAAATGAGGGAACTATGGAATTCACTCATTGGACACAGTCAATCCAAGAATCTTCTAACAAATTTTGGAACAAAAAGAAATTACAGAATGTGTCAAGCGTAGCAGGAACAAACTGCGAATCCTAGCAGGATTCCTAACAATACACTGCACTTAAATGCACACATAAAGAATATTAGAATAATCCAAGATGGCACATGAAGATTCTGCAAAGAGACAGAAGAGACACCAACACATACCCAAACTGCGGAGGAAATGTTTTGGGATTTATAATGTAACCATAGAAGATCTTCAACCTTTGAAACCCGGCCTACTAATCAAGTTTCTTGACGAAACAGGACTCACCGATGTGCTTTAGGCAGAGCATGGGGGATACAATAGCTCGCTCTTAAAAACCGCAGTATATCCCAGAACTTAAACTACATCTACATCTATATCACATACCTCAAGTGGAATTTCCAATTTTAACTTTTTAATTTGTTGTTCGCGCGTTGTTCTGCAACGCAGGTGACCTTTAAAGATTGAGTGTTTACAGCTCATAATAACTCTTCTGTAAGCGCCATATTTGTCAGTATTTTCAGTACAAAGAACTTCGAAAACTCGTAAAAATTTATTTCTAATTGATTGTGGATTTTATTTGTTTAATCTTGGAAGACCGTTAATTTTCAGGAGTACAACGATCTTTCTATTGATGTAGCTTTATTGACAGTAGGATTGACTTTATATTAGAGTCACGTACTTTATAAATTAATGCTGCGACTGTTGAAGTAACCGAAACAGTGAAATATGGCAAATACAATTTAGAATCAGACTTTAAACACTAGAGACGTTCCGGTTCAATTTGAATCCTGAAATATTGATTATGTTTAAAATATTTTAATGATGTACGCAAAAAAGTGCTGGCCCTATTACTGTGCCTTGAGGCACACCGGCTGAAATATGGCTGGATCATTAATAGATTTACTTATTGTGGTTATATGCTATCGTCCT
Organism: Cimex hemipterus; assembly: GCA_039619505.1. Taxonomy (NCBI): domain Eukaryota; kingdom Metazoa; phylum Arthropoda; class Insecta; order Hemiptera; family Cimicidae; genus Cimex; species Cimex hemipterus. The sequence continues at coordinate 22,098,115 of CM077105.1, read as the reverse complement.
CTGAAATAGAGAGGTTTGAATCAAATTCGTTCGGATATTTAAAAATATATAAAGGATTTTTTTTCCATCATTTCAGGAATAAATTCAAAAAATCACAGATGTAGACGAAATGTTCGGGATGTGAAATTTACTGTACCTTTCAAGAGCTATTGACATCTGGTAGATATGCACAATTTCTTACATTGTAACCTAATCAATTAGTTATATTTTTGTAAAAATAAAAGTGGGCATATATTTGTAATAAAAAAAATGGAAAACAATTTGTTTATAATGTTGAAATATTTTACGTGTTTCATTGTTATTATTAATAATTTTCAATGCATTTACAAAAATGGTCAATGATGATTTTTTTTATAAAGGGAAATTGGCTGATAACACTTCCAGAGAGTGTTGTTTTGTCGCCTTGAAACTGACTCGAGTGGAAACGGTTCTGTGGGCTGGCAAAGGTAAATCTTTGAGGCTTTTTGTTCCTTTTGTAGCCCGTAACACAGGTAGCTGCTACCGTCTGGCACTAACACACAGACACGCGGACACGAAACTTCCTTTTTTTACCAGTCTCTCCGGCTCCCACCTCTGTTATTACCGGCCTCCCTGAATCTATTAGGAGTTCGGCCCCGTCCAGGAGTGCCGAATCTTGTTTGGATTAATTCTGAAGTTTGGCCGAGAGGCGACCGGTGAAATTATACCTGGCCCTCGTCTCGGCTCCTGTACTACGCGATTGTCGATTAGACGTTTCAATTTGTTTAAAAACTGAAGGAGCGTAATTTGGATAATCGAGAAAGGTTTTTTTCATCAACCATCTGGACGCGCCTAAGGCTTCATTTTCATCACAAATTGTGATTCATGTACATAACTTAAATGGTACTTTACATTTATTACCTTAACTAAAATCCTCCAAACTCAATTTTATTCACTTTTTTTACAGCTGTATTGTCAAACAATGACGTTCTGTTTAAAGCTCATAGTTTTGGCCTTGTTGCTCATAAAATCCTCCAAAACCTCTCCAAAATATCATAATATACATTATTCATTCTCTGATACCACAGTCCAGATTAAAAAATGGGAGGCAAGTAAAAAGTTCAGATATACTTTATTAAGAAACCTCTCTGCCTACAAATTAGCTACCCAAACAACAGCTTATATATTGCGATAATCACACATCCGAGAGACTGACGCAGTTTTTACGAGATGCAGTGATAAATAACGGTCTATCGTGGCTTAAGCAGCTTTTAGAAATAGGTAGGCTGTACAATGTAGGAAGGATCGAGTAGAGAGAAATTGAAATCTACTAATGTCACAATTCTGATTAAAAAATATGAGGCGAACAAAAGGAACGGTCTGGCCTTCCGTGGCGAAAATATCTTACATCACAATTTCTGCGCAAGACTGGATTTAAACTGAGGCTGAAATGATTATTCGGAGATCGTGACATGCTGTCTGGTGTAAAGTAGGTTTTAAAAAAGTATTTTCTTTATCGTACCAACGTTTCGACCTTTATTGAGATCATCTTCAGGGCTCAAATTATTTGTTTTCTGCGTAATTGTGTCATTCTTCTGTGGCGTGTTGAGAGTGCCCGTTGGGCCCGGAGATCGTCCTAGAGCAACATCTTATAGAAATCTACAGAGCATTTTAATAAGCTTTCAATTGGTCACCTTCCACTTTGCCCGATTTGTCAATCGTTTTCGACATTCTCGCGATTATTATTCAGTTATCGTGAGATGCGGTCTGCTGTGATCTAGGTATCAAAAAATTTGTCTTTATCGTGTCAACGTTTCGATCTTTTATTGAAATCATCTTCAGGGCTCAAAGTGATGATCTCAATGTAAGATCGAAACGTTGGTACGATAAAGAAAATGTTTTACGTTGGTTAGTGGTTAATCACGTTGGACACTCTCAACAGGACACACAAGAATGACACAATTACGCAGTAAACAAACAATTTGAGCCCTGAAGAGTATGTCAATAAATTCGAAACGTTGGGACGATAAAGGAAACATTTTTCTAAAACCTACGTCACGCCAGACCGCATCTCACGATCTCCGAATAATCATTAACGAAGGGTCACTAAATTCCACGCATTTAAGCATAAACTACATACATTGCTCTAGAATGACAAACCAGGTGATATCTTTGGTCTAAAGGGAGAGGGATTGATCCGGCGGAAATGCCAACCATATAGAAAGGACCGTGCCATCATCTACTCCTTGTGCAACCACGACACCCCAGAGGACACTTTTCACTTCATGTGGGTATGCCGCGTTCTAAGAAAGTTCCGCGAGAAGTACTTTGAGGAACTGAAGCTGGATAAAGAACAAGTCGCCATCTTTAACGGAAGAAATAACCGGAGGAATCTTGTGGTTTATCGTACTCATGCCGTTCTTTATAGAAAATATCTGATCGACAAATTTTATAAAATCAAATAACAAACTTTGGTGTATAAGGGTATAAAGCAACATCTTAGGGCATTGTTAATAAGAGCTTTGACGAAATTTAAAATTAATATATACTGTTGTAATAAATAAAGCATTCATTCAAAACATATTTTCTAAACACTTGGAAACAGTCGTATATCCAAATATACTTTAACACAAAAATCAACTCATTGTACTATCACAACTAGGAAAACACGTCCAATTTTGGCAAAATTGTTAAAAAAGCCACACTGACCACCAATTTTGTTTTATCGTGTGCTGCTTTACTGATCATCAGTCTCATGGGATCACGGTATCTCTTCCTTCCTAGAGAGAAATAGCCCATGATTTTTCTTCATCTAAATCGAACTTTTGATGTGTTCATTACGCTGTTTGTTTCACTTGTTCACACCATTCCATCTACCTATCATATCGTTCTTCACCGTTACCTCGCTGACCATTCTTTTCCGAGTCATTGAAAGCAATTCCCGCTCAGGGTAATATCTATCATACTGATGTGCCTCAGGACCAAAAATTAAAAAAAAATGAAATACAATATTTCAGTTTAGTTAATCGGTATTTAATTATTTGGCTTTCCTGACGTGATGGGTTAACAACGTGGATCAATCATCACAAAGTTGGCATAATCGATCACTAAAGTTGATGGAAGCTCATCTTAAATGAAGCTTTGATACAACTGAACTAAAACGCTGTATCACTCCTTCATCTTCCCTGTATTGGTCTAATGATTTAATAATGTCTTTACAAGTAACAGACTCTCTCTTTTCACAACGACACTTTACAAATAAACACACTTTTGATGACTTTATGAACATATATACTGATAAATGTATATTAGATAGGTATATAGGTTATTTAAAAATTTAGAAACTGTATTCACTCTTCACTTAATCATTATTTCTTGACAATATAACAATCGTACGTGTACATTGGTTTTGTTATCAGATGAATGTCCTGAAAAACTGATAAGTATGAACGATGATTGATCACTTTTTCAGCTCTAGACTACCTTGAAGGAACGTTACGAAAGTTATGTTCAATCTAGTTTACAATTAATGTGTCAGCTAATAGCCTAACATTAATCTAAACCTTCCATGAAAATAATAACGTTTTTCTAAACTATTTTATATATTTAACAATCAGATAAATAGGTAAGAAAACGTAACTGATTTATGGGTGATCGTAATCGATTGGCAATAGAATTTGGCGGTTAGAAATACGATCATTTTATTATAAATGAAGTGAAATAAAATGGTAAATTTTGACCTAGTGTAGACTTAGTGTTTGTCCTTTTTTCTGAGTGACTGCTACCCTCAGAAAAGCTCAATTCGCTCTCTCTCTCTCTCTCTCTCTCTCTCTCTCTCTCTCTCTGCTTTCTAACTCACACTCTCGTTTTTCTCTCTCTTTCTGTCAGTTCCGGTTTTGTTATGTGTATTATGATTGTAGTAATGGCTTTATGTCTGTCATATTTATTATGTTTATGACACAGATTTTGGAAATGCCCACATTTCCTTCTTACCTCTATCTCTTCTTTCTTTCTCTCACTATCGTTATGCATGTTTCTGTCATTTTCTCAGATTTTGCTATATATTTTTTGTTTCTATAGTAGTATTATGCTTTTCATATTTGTTATGTGTATGATATATATTTTTATATACACGCATTTCCTTCTTACCTCTCTCTCTTCTTTCTTTCTCTCACTCTCGTTAAGTATGTTTCTGTCAGTTTTTTCAGATTTTGATATATATTTTCTGTTTCTACTAATAGTATTATTTTTTCTATTTATTAGGTTTATGATATATATTTTTATATACAAACATTTCTTTCTTACCTCCCTCCCTCTCAATCTCTCTTTTTTCTCTTTCTCTCTCTCTCTCCCACTCTCTCTCCCTCCCTATCTCTGTCTCTCTCTCTGGTTTCTATCTCTCACTCTCATTTTTCTCTCTCTTTCTGTCAGTACCTCCGTTTTTGTTATGTGTATTATGTTTGTAGTAATGGCTTTATGTCTGCCATATTTATTATGTTTATGATACAAATTTTGGAAATACCCACATTTCTTTCTTCTCTCTCTCTTTCTCTTTCTCACTTATTTCTTTCTCTCACTATCGTTATGCATGTTTCTGTCAGTTTCTCAGATTTTGCTATTTTCTATAGTTTCTATAGTTGCATTATGCTTTTCACATTTATTATGTGGATGATATATATTTTTATATACACACATTTCCTTCTTACCTCTCTCTCTCTCTCTCTCTCTCTCTCTCTCTCTCTCTCTCTCTCTC
>CM077105.1:22023084-22054490 GCA_039619505.1 Cimex hemipterus | reverse complement strand
TCTCTCTCTCTCTCTCTCTCTCTCTCTCTCTCTCACTCTCTATCATCTGTTATCTAGTTTTGATTGATGCCTCAAATTTAGCCTCTTTTGGTTGTTTTGATTTTTTGTTTGTATTACTATTTAGTGAGTAAAGTTTTATTTGTAGATTTATATTGGTGGCTTACAATTCATAGTTTGTATTGAAAGTTATGGTTGTTCACTTATTTTATTAGTAATTTGGCTTTTCATTGCTCAATTATTATTTAAATTGTGATATATATTTCAATGAGCAAATTTAAGTTATGATCAATGTAAAACAAATAGAATATATTGACCACTAAAATAAAGTTATTCGATGTAATTAATGTTTAATAAATTAGAAGTAAGTTAAACTTAACCATTGTATTTCACATTAGATGTAAGAATGGTCCTTGATACCAAATTTTGTGTGATTAATAAATAAATCGTTCATCATCATCTGTTTCTTCCCTCATTTCTTTACAATCTTTCTCTCTTTCAAGCAATTTATCCCTCTCTCTTCCTCCATCTCTCTCCCTTTCCCTCGCTCTCTCTCACTATCTCTCTCTTTCTTTCTTTCTCTCCTCCTTCCCCACTCTCTCACTCCCTCATTCTCTCTCTCTCTCTCTCTCTCTCTCTCTCTCTCTCTCTCTCTATCTATCTATCTATCTATCTATCTATCTATCTATCTATCTATCTATCTATCTAGCTATCTATCTATCTACCTATCTATCTATCTATCTATCTATCTATCTATTTATCTATCTCAATTTATCTATCTATCTATCTATCTCAATCTATCTATCTATTTATTTAATTTGTCTACTTTTTATTAACAATCATTAAATAATTTTGCTAAGGGTGGATTGCCTGGAAACCATTGTTAATAAATGTATTGGTCAGTAATGATGCCGAACCAAAATCTCTCTCTCTCTCTCTTTCTTTCGTTTATCTTGCTCAAATACTCTTTCGTCTTCTTTCTTTATTTGTTAAATTGTTTTCGTTAATTGAAAGACCTAGCTTTGCGACATTTTTTAAATAAACCAACGTGTACTCATTGTTTCTCACCTTCTACTCTCTTAGTTTTTGCCTCGCTGGATCTATCTTTTCCTGACTTTCTCTTTCTGTTGCTCTTGTTGTTGTGCTCCAGCTCTGTTTTTTCTGTCCGTCTGTCTAAGTATCTGGCGATCAATATCTCTGTATATCTATGTATACTATATCTATCTATATATCTATCGCTTTAGAGAGCATTCTGACTATCTCTCTTTGTCTCTCTTTCTCTCTTCTTCTTCATCTCTCTCTCCCCGTTTTCTCTGTATCTATCTCATTTTTCCTCCCTCTTACCATGTATTGTACAAGTTTTATCATTCTAACTTCCCGTGTAGAAATGTGTAGAGATTAGTGACCGTTAATAGATAGTTAATCAGATATCGTGAACTTCACACCAGACCGCATCTCACGATATCTGATTAATTATTCTAACTTCCATTTTTTTTCTCAACGCACCTCTCGTTCTCTCGCTCTTCCTTTATCTTGATGTTATTTATTTCTATTTCTCTCACTCTCTCTCTCTCTCTCTCTCTCTCTCTCTCTCTCTCTCACTGTCACTCCTTTAATTCATATCTCATTCAATTATCATATTTCATAAAGTGCATAAAAATTAAATTTACTTTTAATTATGGCTTATTGCGGTATTTACCCAGAAAGTTGGATCGTGTAAATACATGTAGTTCAAGACTTGATATGAATTGTATTTACACATATCATAAAGCCCGGGTTTTAACTTTTCTATGTTTTTGTAAAATTCATATATGATTAAAATGTGAGGTTGATATAAACAGGAGTCTATTTTAGTAAAACTACGTAGTCTCGACATAAAACGCATTAGCTAATAGAAAATCTTTCTTATCTTCAACTAGAAGAGAAAAGCGGTCAAGGAGACTCAATAACAGTTGAGTTTTATGTGGATACGTCTGAGGCCAATAAAAACAACTTTGTTTCTATCGTTGCCGTTTTAGAGGGGCCGTTGTCGAAACAAAAGTTAAAAACGCCTCTTTTCCTCCAGGAGGGAACATTACATTGTAGCGCGTTATGGCGCGCAGTAAAACGCCAGAAAATCAATCAGGCCGAAGTCGAGATGTCATTAACTGGGAAAAAGGGCCCTTTACGGACAGTGGTAAATATTAAAATCAAACTGCCTGATGCCGCCGCCGTCTCCGACCACTTGTGTAATATGTTCATTTCTGTTAACGTTTTACCGATCGTAACGGGATTTAGTACCGCCGTGATTTACTGTGGACTACAAAAGACGGAGTAGTAAACGTGCGGGAAAGCGGCGATACCGTCCGATCCGGGTAGACTCACCGTCCCGCCTTTTATTAATGGCTGTAAAAGTAAATAATGAATACAAGGCGAACTAAAGAAGATACTTTGTTGCTGAGCACGGATTTTATTGTGGAGCCCTTTATTGCAACTTTATACGGCCCTCTGACTCAGGCCCTCCACGGCGCATCAATCGACGTCCCATCCCGAACTCAAAGACGGTTAATGGCCTACCAACGGCTAACGACTTACTTTGTTAAAAAAGTAAAACATATTACACAATAATTGCCATTTGCCTCTATTGCTACCAAGACAGTCAGTTTGTGCACATAACTGAGAACACAACTTGAGATATTTTAATCCTTAAAATATAAAATAAAACGTTTTTTGTCTGAACCCGTCATAGGGTCACTTACTGCTTCTATCTTTTCTCGCGGTTTTGTAGGTTATACTGGAGACAGATCGAGTAAGGTGACTCTGTACCGGTTCAGCATGGGATCACCGACGCCTAAGCCAAAACCAGTCATCAAATAAAAACGATTTTGGTACGGCATCATTACTGACCAAAACATTTATTAACAATGGTTTCAATTAACAACAATGGTAACAATTAAATAAGTAGATAGATAGATAGATAGAGATAGATATAGAGAGACAGAGAGACAGAGAGACAGAGAGAGAGAGAGAGAGAGAGAGAGAGAGAGAGAGAGAGAGAGACAGACAGACAGACAGACAGACAGACAGACAGACAGACAGAGAGAGAGAGAAAGAGAGAGGGAGAATGAGGCACGGGAGCAAGAAATAGAAAACGAAGTAGCAGGGGAAGATGAAAAAGAAGGAGAAGAAAAAGAAAGGAAAAAGAGAAACAAAGACCGATGGTCAGAAAAATTTTTCCCTATAGAGGTAGATATATAGATAGACAAATAGATAATAGATAGGCATATAGACAGATATGTGGAGAGAAAGATAGCTAGATAGGTAGAAATGCAAATAGAGAGACATAAAAAGAGAGATGGATTAAAAGAAAGACAAGGAACGCTATAACAAGAGAAACAGAAAAAAAATACAGACCTAGCGAAGCAGAAAAACAAGTAAGAGAAAGATAGCGAAAGAGGAAGAGGATGAGAAAAGAATAAATGAATGTCGTTATATTTTTAATTTCGTAAAATTTGGTAGCTAGCTGTCTTACAATTTATTAAAAAAAAAGAGGGTAAGAAAGAGAAAGTTAAAAAGTTGGAAGTTGTTGAAAGCACAAGATAGATATATAAATAGAGGGAGAGAGAGAGAGAGAGAGAGAGAGAGAGAGAGAGAGAGAGTGAGAGAGAGAGAGAGAGAGAAGTAGAAAGATAAAAACAGAGAGAGTTTATGAGAGAAATAGAGAGAATCGGAGACTAAAAGAAAAGAAAATGAAATATAGGGAGAACAAGAAAAGCTGAAACAGAGAGAAAGAAAGAGAGAGAGAGAGAGAGAGAGAGAGAGAGAGAGAGAGAGAGAGATGGAGTGAGAGGGAGTGGAAAAACGGGTGTGGAAGACTCATAGTCAGACAGATTAAGATAAATAGACTGATAGACAGATAGACAGGTAGATAAACCTTTAGATACATTGATAGATAGAGAAAGAGACAGAGGAAAAAAGATATAAAAAGAGAGTGTTCGTATCATGCCAAACATATGAATTTCCACATACAAATTAGCAGTATTTTATGTGGCAAATATTAGAAATTGTTCGCAGTTTTTTTATGAATTAATTTACAGTGAGATTTTTTAGTTGGACAGGAATGAATAATATAAACAAGAATTTACAGAAAGAATATTGTGCTAATATTGAAACACGATTTATTTTTCGTGGGTAATCAGATTTAATTGTGCATAAATAAACTCAAGTGTGAATCATGTAAGGAAACGAGATATAAAACAAACAATAGGCTTGCTGTTAATAAAATAAGCTTTGGGTCAACCGTGGAAAGAAACGCAACAACCCCAGCCTCGCGGATCGTAAAATCTTATTTGCCTAATCCGGTCGGTGATTGTTACAAAAGGCGACCGGCCCGTTTCACAGGCTCGTGCTAGCAGAGATCATAATTCCGAAAATGTTTGACTGACGTATGTTATGCCTTCGCACGCGGCAGGAAGCGAGGAGGGCCGCATAAAAGTCACCCTCTCCGCCTCCGATATTTATTGAACGATTCCATTAGGAGTATTGTCCCCCGGCACGGCTTTTACAACTCTTTCTATTGTCGCAGGGAAAATTCACGATTTACCTCACTCCGCCTGTAATAACATGCAGGGAGAATTCGCGGTCGTTTCATTGATATTTATTGGCCTCTGCGCTTTTTAATGCGAACCACTTCACTCTTATTGTGGGGTGGTTATAAAAGCAGAACTCGTGTTATTCAGACCTAAACATTTGTCGTTTGTCATGGCTTGGGTAAAAATTCTTATTTCCCTAGCTACCGGTTTATTTCTGGCCTTCAAAACATACCCTTGTTATTACTACGGTGTACACAAAGTATAAATTAATGAGTTAAATATGCACAAAATAATTTTGCAATTTAATTAACTAGCACTAATTGTTTAGAGATAAATGTAAATCTAAATTTAACCTGTTTAAGATTATTAAATTTTAACTGATATAAATGAAATTTTAATGAACTTTTAACTTGATTATTTCGAGATCGTTAGGTGCGGTCTGGTGTAACATAAGTTTTAGAACAAATTTTTCTTAATCGTGCCAACGTTTCTATCTTTATTGAGATCATCTTCACGGCCTGGGATTTATAATCATTGTTTAAACTTTACATATATATGTAGGATGTGAAAGAATTGTGAAATTTAAACAATGTTTATAAATCCCAGTCTCTGAGGATGGCCTCAATAAAGATCGAAACTGATTATGCAAATATCGTGGGATGAGGTCTGCTGTGATGTAGGTTTCAGAAAAACATTTTCTTTGACGAGCCAACGTTTCGATCTTTATAGATCATCTTCAGGGCTCAATTAAGGTAGAAATGTTGGCACGATGAGGAAAAGGTTTTCCTGAAACCTACATCACACCAGACTAAATCATACGATTTCTGCATAATCAGTTCCGGTCTTTATTGAAATCATCTCCAGAGCCTGCGATTTACAAACAGTGTTCAATATTTTTTCATAGAATCCCCTTAGAATCGTTTTTATAGTGTAAAAATGCATGGTGATTCGTGACCGTTTGTGGATGATTATTCGAATCGTGAGATGCGGCCTGGTGTGACGTAAGTTTAAAAAAACATTTTGTTTATTTAAATAATAAAATAATAAATAATAATATAATACATAATATTTAACATTTTCTTTATTTATTTAACGTTTCGATCTTTATTGAGATCATCTTCAGGGCCTGGAATTTATAAACATTGTTTGAATTTTATAAATACACGTAGGAATATCAACTTATACAATGCTATAAAATTATAAATTTAAAAAAAGAATGAATTCATACAATGCTTAGAAAAGTTTCGATAAAAAATGAATTTATGCAATGCTGGAAGATTTTAGATTCAATGTGGTTCTATGTTCAATTTGACATGTAGAATAATCTCCTGAAGTATTTACGTCTGCTTACGGGACACCCTGTATAATCATCGACAAACGGTCACGAATCAACACACATTTCTTCACGAGAAGAACGAAGAACATGGGATTCTATGAACATATTTTAAAAAACGTTTTTAAATCCCATTTTGTAGCATTGTATAAATTAATTTTATTCCACATCCTACATGTATTTGTAAAATTCAAATGATTCAAATGCTGATAAATCCCAGGACGTGAAGATGAAGATCGAAACGGTGGCACGATAAAGGAAATGTTTTTCTAAAACCTACATCACACCAGACCGCATCTCACGATTTCTGAATAATCATCGACAAACGGTCACTAATCACCACTCAGTTCTTCACGAGAAGTACGAATAACATGTGATCCTATCAACAAATATTAAACCATGTTTGTAAATCCCTGGCCCTGAAGATGATCTCAATAAAGATCGAAACGTTGGCATGAAAAAAATGTTTTTCAAAAACCTATTTCACACCAGACCGCACCTCGCGATCTCCAAATAATCATTTGTCACTAAGCACCACACATTTTAATTTTAGCATCCCGGGTTTGAACATTCACGATTTTATTTACATATGAGAAACGTAGGACGATCAATATTAAGAAATAATATTTGTTTCAATAAGTAATTAAACTTTAAAAAATTTAATCAAGCCTTTGTTCGAGATTGGCATTCTGACTCTTAACTGCTTTCTGCACTTAGAAATTTTTCCTTTTCAGCATATAACGCTGGTGTGCCTCAGATCAGCATAGTGACCATATTGTTCTGCCAAAGACACTTCGATCCACTTGGACACTCCCCATCTCCACCATTAAAACATTAGTATTAATCACTCGTTATAACAATTAAATTTACTGTTTTTGGAAAAAATAAAAAAACTTATATTAAAATGAAGAGCGCTGAAGAACACATCTTTAAATTAATATTTTATAAATAGGAAAAGTGTATTGTATTGTAGTTTTTTTTTACTAAATTGTTTTTCTGTCATAAATTATAATTATCAAAAGGGCAGGAACAGTAAACGTTTAGTCCTTTGGTGAAGGGCATGCATATCATATTTTATTTTTTAAATGACACTGTATATTTTGATCGATTGATCAATTTACTGTGCAAATAGAGATTTGAAATGCTTCCACTTTATGATTGTATATTGTTTGTTGTTTGTTTAAATTTAACGTGCGGCTTTGGTTGAAAAGCTGAGTTTCCAGAGGTGAAATCAATCAAATCGTTTATTGTGATAAGTCCCGTGGAAAGGGGCGCGGAAGCGGATTTGAGCAAGCAAGCTCTTCCCTTTGTTATTATTTTCCTTTATTTCTTTACAAATATTGTCCGAGGCGGGCCCAGGAAGGTGGTCGAGATAAGGGGGTTGTTTGGCCGAGGTTTAGGGGCGAGTTATTATGTTTGCCCTACCGAATCCTCTTACGGAGGAGTGCCGGGAAGGAGGAAAAAAACCCGTCCGTATAAATCTTTCGTATTAATCCGGGTGTAAAATATATGAAAAACGGAATCGCTAGGGAAAAATCAGTTCAACTTCGCTCGGAATCCGATATCCCAATTTATAGCAAGGATCTCTCAATCCACCCTCAAGCTCTGTAAAATCCAGGGCGAAATTAATTTTTCTTTGGATAATATCTCGGATAATCCTCGGGGTGAAGGAAAATACATTTTGGTTTCGAGAAAAACTCAAGAGAACTTGATATTACTTTATCAACGAGAGCGGCTTGCTTTAATATTAACATGTCATTTAATGCTTTAAATACAAATTGATTTCCAATAACAGTTTTAACTTATCCACAGAGAGAATTTTTATTTCAGTACTAGCAAATCTTAACAAAAAATATTTTAAAGTTAATCATTTAGCCTTTTGTCACCTTCAATTCCTTTTTGCCTTTTATAAAAAAACAGTTATAAATGTATGAAATAAACTTTTTTGGAACAATTTAATTCCTTTTCAATAAATTGAGCGTGTGCGCCTGCAATTGCACCATGGCTTTTCAGCAGGAAGAAAGGCCAGGATGGCAGGCGTCCAGGCTCCGGGGGCGAAATTCCAACACCGCGTGGGTCTCTTCTCCTTCCTAGTACTATAATTATCCTTCTCCCTTACAACTTCCCATGCGACAAAGGACCTCTTGGCAGGGTCTTTTACGCGCTCCGAGAAAAAAAGCGCATCAAAACAAACAAACGGTTATTCTTAGGTACGTTACCTCGTCCTGACCCGGAGCCAAACATTATTCTGAGCTGTTTGTCTATTTTGGACCTTCAGCTGCGAGTAGTGCGCAATTAAGCGTTAACATCGTAAATTCGCAGGTCACAACATTTCATAAATTTTATTGAAAAATGTAATGTTAGTTACTTTATTTTCATTATTTAGAAATGGGATGAACTATCGTAGAAATAATCTGAGAGATGTTGCAAAAAAATCAAAATGAAGAGTCTAAGAGCCTTTTTCATTATCTCACATCTTTTTTAACTTATAACCTGTGTTACATGCTACAGATTCTAATTTTAACGATTTTTTATAGTTTTATAAGAATAGGTCAAAATTTTCTAGGGGCGACGGTAGGAGACGAACCCACGATCTCGATCCCCAATTTTCTTTGTTAAAATATTTTACTTTATCCATTAGATTTTGTGGTCCGATTAACCAAATAATCACTTTCAATTAATTAATCTTTATGGATGGTAATGGTTGAGAAAAAAAATTCAAAAGGTGGGTTGGGATGAGAAGTTGGTGTCCCAGTGGATCGAAATCTCAATAGCCCAAGTAGAGCAGCGGTGTATTTAGCCAAAGGTTGTGGGGTTCGAATCCCGCTCGTGACACCGGGTATTTTATCTCTTTTATGGCTTAAAAGTAAATTTTGAATTGGTACTGTGTCCGTTACTCGGTCTGTCTTCTATTACTCACCATCATCAGTAGAGAAGTGACAATTTCAACATATGTTTGACCAGCAGATCACCACCAGATTAACCTAGTTATAAGTTTTAAACGGAGACTTTTATCTATGCACGTTTTATGCATTTTAATTGTGCTAATTATAATTATAATTCCACACTTAGCATATATATGAAAAATAAAAGGATCTGGCTTTTTTTTATTTTCGATTCAATAGGGGTCTTCAAGAAAATGGAAGAAAAAATTGCATTATTTTTCAAAAGGTGGTTTACATGAAAGGTGGAGACAATTATGCTTCGATTAAGGAAGAATGAGAAAAAGCTCGCTTTTTGAAGAACTTTTTTCCAGGAAGTGCAGGATAAATAAATAGAATAAGGGTTCGTATAAGATCCGTAGGATAACAGATGCATGACTAAATTATGTTAATATTTCCGTTCGAAACGGGTATATAATCCTCCCTTTGTTTACAACCAGAACCGATTTTCTTTTACGGAGTCCGGATGCAAATGGGATTCATTTCTAAATATGCTGATACCGAGGTGGGTAACAAAGGCGAGATAAAGCGGGCCCCCGAAAAGCCCCCGTCTACAGAATTCCTATGCAAATCGATGGCCGTCCTCTCGGGCCAATCTTATCCGACAGCTAATGGTATAATTCCGGAGGCCCGCTTCCGCCAATCGGCCACTTTACACTGCGTTTACCAGAGGAGCGATAAGGCCGGATTAAACTTTTCCCCCCGGCGCAAAGAGCTTTTAGAAAAGCGTTTTGCATAATTTGACGTCCGACTTTGACGGTTAATGCCGTCGTTGGTATTAAACCGAATGGTTTTGAAACCTATGGGAGTTTGAAGCCATCCTTGATTGGATGGCCGGAAGAAATTTTCCGTCGGATCCGAAGTACAGTTTGGTCAATAATGATCCCCACAGAACGTTTTATTCTCTACAATTTAAAGTTACATATACGTACATATTATAAACTAAAATGTAGGTGAGATTAGTAGTGACCGTTAATCGATAATTATTCCAAAATCGTGAGATGAGATCTGGAGTGATGTAGGTTTCAGAAAAACATTTTCTTTATCGTATCAACGTTTCGATCTTTATTGAGATCATTTTCAGGACTCAAAATGTTTTGTTTCTGTGCAGATATGTCATTCTTGTCTGTCGTCGAGGGCACTCTCTACGCGACACACAAGAATGACACATCTACACAGAAAACTGGATTTGAACCCTGAAGATGATCGCAATCAGAATCGAAACCTAATAAAGAATAGGTTTTGCTGAAACCTACATCACACGAGACCGCATCTCAAGATTTTGGAATAACTAAAATATTGTTTTAAGGCTTTTATTACTCCCAATGGAGAAAAAAAACAGACACTCGTTTTCACTTTCATTTCAACCAATACCTTACATAAAAAGATTAATTAACTATTGAGTTGTTACACTTCAAAATTATTAGTTTTTAGGTTTGGTCTGTATTGCTAAGCTGTACGACCAGAGGTGACTGTATGACTTTTATTTGTAACTTCCCTATTTATTAATGTATTCTTTCTGCAAGCGGTTTTTAGTATAATTTTCACCACTGTTCTAATTTCTCTTGGCGAAATCAACAAATTTTGTCAATGTACATAATCCCTCTGGCACAAGGATGTATAATGACCTAGACATTTCCTTTTGTAGTCACGTTGTACAAAATGTATGTAAAAGTATCTAATAAAGAAATAAATAAAAATAAACCAGATGCGAATGTATGAAAACCAGTCGGCACCACTCACTCTCCAAAAATATCTAAAAATCTTTAACATAATCTAATCAGCAATTGCTCCTTTTTTGTCACAATTCCTTAACATTGCTCCATGTCACGCTCGGCCTGGCAAGTCCTAAGCCTGCTGGCGCTACGAATAACATATATTGAAAAAGGAATTATAATTCCTTTGTAATGAGATATTTCTTAAAAATTCATTTCTATTTTTTTAACCCAAAAACCATTCTGAAGTTAGCAGAGAAGTCACTGCACACTGATAGACAACGCGCAAGAAATTTTAAAAAATTATTGTCTATAAAATAAATTTGCTCTTAAGGTTGTGCTAGCTTTTCTTTTCCTTCCCCAGCCGAGATTTCATTTATAACGAACCATAAAAAATAATAGAATAGTAGGTCTTTGCGTAATATTTTATGCAAAACTTTTATGATGCAGTTTATATGAAAATGAAGGTTTTATGTCTTTAGTGTTACGCGGTATGATCTAAGGTAACTGAGAACACGAGCAGAGAGGGCCTCAGCCGCTCAAGCCATAACTTATTTAAAGTGTAATCACCACTAACACAAAGTTTCAAGTTTCATATGAGCATTTTTATAACCTTTCGGCGCCAACGGGTACGACTTGTTTAGGTTGTCTTATTTAGCTAAGTTTCCACCAAATATATTGTAACACTAGTTCTTACAACATGAACTGTCTTCGTGCCCATTTTCAAAAAAAAATTCTTGGCTGATTACACTTAAAAACGATGAAGAACAAAAAAGTGAGATTATGTAGGTACGAACTTAAGTAATTAAATATATTGGAATAGGTCGACCAACTTAATTATAAAATTAATTAAGGTTTTTAGTTGAGATAAAAAAGTCAGTGTGAAGAGCGGGATTCGAACCCACTACCTTCGGCTTAATAAGCCAGCAGGTCTACCAGTTGGGAAATCGTGACCTCGAACCACTCGGCCACCAACTTCCCATCTCAACCCAACCTTTTGGATTTTTAGAAAAACGGCAGAAATGTGAGAAACATTCGAACGTAATTCACTATTTTCGTGGTCGTATTGTATATAACCTTTAAAATATGTGTTTTGTATTCCTGTGCTTTGTATGAGTGAGTGTATTTATTAGAGTGAATGGGGAACTGCTGATGATCGAATAGCATCCTCATCGCCCCTCGAGGTTGTACGTGACTTGGTCAATGGCGGAATATTTATAAAATTAACTGATCGACCCCAATTGGATTGGTTTGTTATTGTATGTAGGTCGATGAACGAAGATTGAATGCTCCATCTACTAAATATAATGAACGAAGTGTATATTGTGTGAATGTATTTATTTGTGCGAATGCGTATTAAATGTGTATTATAATATTTCGCATGCCCTCGGGCTGAAAAGCCCAAAAAACAGTTCTTTCAATACTTTATTAATCATTTATCACTTTAGTAAATATATAAATAATTATTATTTATTAAAGGTATTGATCGAAATAAAAAAGTCAGAGTCACGAGCGGGATTCGAACCCACGACCTTCGGCTAAATGCGCGGCTGCTCTACCACTTGAGCTATCGTGACTTGGATCCGCACGAACTGGCCACCTCAACCTCACCTTTCGAATTTTCCCTTCTTTTTTTCGAAGTCACTATAGCCTCAAGGGGTAGTGTAGTGGCGTATTTAGCCGACGATAGTGGGTTCGAATCCCGCTCGTGACACTGACTTTATATCTCAGCTAATACTTTACATAAAGACTAATTAATTGAAACATGTTATTTAGTCAATCGGTATACGAAATTTAATTGATGTAATACATACATAATAACCACTAACATGTTTTTTTATAAATGTAAAAATATAGGGCAAAAACAGCCGCCTCTGCAAAAACACAGTTTTTTGATCGTGAAATCTATGTATAGGGTGAGTCAGTTTTGTACGCATCACAGTTAAAAATAGTTGCCTTCAAATTGCACAGCTGTTCTTACCCTATGCAAAAATAGAGGCGAATCGGATTTCAATGCACCATATAATTAGAATATACATGGACGTTTTACAAAAATCATAGTTTGTTTCTGTTGATTATTTGTATCATTCGCATAATTTTCAGTGACTTTTCTTGTAAAACGTTTAAAAAAAGCTTCGTATAGTACATTCTAGTGATTAATTCAATTCCATTTCATTCTATTCTATCGAACCAGATTTAAAAATTTATTTTCCTATTTAGAAAAAAAAACCATATTTGTACAACATTGTGGTTTATGCAAAATGGATTAGCATATGTAATGGGGCACTTTCAAGGGAATCCAAGTGTAATAACGCATAATACGGTACCTTCTCAAGCATGTCGTGTAGAAAAACTCGCAAAAAAAATATACGGGCGACAACAAAAACTGAAAAAAAAGAAAGGGTGTGGTAATACACATTTTACGGTCAATAAATTCCGAACTGTCCAAGGTGGCAGCTAGTCCAATTGAAACGTAATCTAAAAACTTCATTACAAACCAGTTAATCTGGTCTAAGACACCCCCCACCGGTGTACATATTTACATTTTCAATTACAAAGGGTGGCTGCGTAGGGTGCGTTCGGTCTCGATTTAGTTCCGGGAAAGGCGAACGCGGCCGTTAAGTAGCCCTTTTATATGCATGCGCCGAGGCATCTGTCGCGCGCCGAGTAAACTGCTTCACGATTCATCAATTTTCGACGATCGAACGGAGGTCCATCTGTTTACGGTCGATTTTGAACTTTATTTTTTCGAAAACGACAATTTCTCACCGGTTTAAAAACGGATTTTGAAAGGGTGGTTTGTGGAGCGTGAACTCTTTCCTTCAAGCAGGAAGGAAGGACACGCGTCTTTGTCTAGTAAAAAGAACTACTGCGTAATTCAAAAAATTCATTGTTCAACAGGAATCTCATACCCAATCGAAACACATTTTATATTATTAGAACGAACTCCCTTACATTGATAAATTACGCTATTTTGATACAATTCACTTAAGATGTCGAGTCAGATACTAGCGTTGATACACACCATGCTAATTTTCCTAACCAAGTTTACAGGGAAAAAATGGATGCATGTCATCTCATAGAAATATACATACATCTATAAATTTGTGAGACTAAACTTTAACTGAAAATTTTCACATTCTGCGTGTATTTCTAACCTTTACAGGTCTAGGATGCGCGCCGTGTATAAACCGTTGAGGCTACCGACGCCCCCTTCAAATATCTGTATTCTTTATACAGCAGATGTCCCGACTACGCCTTCCATTTTTTGCCCACGATTCAGCGTCCTTCATTGACCCAGATACTACAGTTACTTCGAATGATCTGCAGAGGCACGATGTGTATCCGACGGGAAATAGAGATAACAGCAAGCTCGTACAAGACGCAGTTACTCTCAGAGTCAGACTCACACAATATGATCCTAACCGTAAATCTGTCTGCGTTCGTTTCCTTAGGTTCAACCTATACTCACGCCTAACATCGAATCAGTATCTACGACTAAAACGATAACCTCTGAACAGATATTACGTTCAACTCTACAAACCTTTAACTCTTATTCCACGCAATTGACCATGTAAATAAGCACAACATATTAATCATCCAAAACCTTTTGTAAACTTTAAGAGCTTTTCAATTCTTTAACTAAACATTCTACAATATACTCTTGAACAGGATGATCTTAAACGGATAAGTGTCTAATAGGCCATAGAGTTTATAAGGTAAAAACGGAGAAGCGATATGTAGCAAATGAAAAAAGAAGAGCTTCATTTTTCCTCTACTGTTTCAGACTTGGGTATACGTGATTCATTGTGTTAAGTTTAATTTTATATTTACTAATTAAAAAATGGGGGTTTAGCGACCGTTAGCCAATGTTTATTTGGTAATCTGAGGTGCGGAATGATGTGACGTATTTTATAGAAAAGTATTTTCTTTATCGTGCCAACGTTTCGATCTTGGTTGTGATCATCTTCAGGGCCTGGGATTTATAAAGATTGTTTAAATTTAACAAATACATGGAGGATGTGGAAAACGTATACAATGCTAGAAAATTTTCGAAAATAAATAAAAAATTAATAAAATTAATTAATTTTTTGTAAAATTTGCTGGAATTATATAAATTTTTACATCCTACATTTATTTGTAAACTTTAAACAATGTACGGGACGTCGGTGGCCGCGAGGTTTCGTCTTTGACACGGCGCTCATCACTGTAAGGTCAAGGTCCCGGGTTCGAATCCAGCGGCCTCGTCATACTTACAAATGGGCTTTTTTTCAAAAACACCGGCACCCTGAGGGTTTATATGACCTCTGCTGTTGCGAACCCTCGTAAAAAAAAAGTTTATAAATCAATTTATTTCTAAACTTAATAATTTACTTTAAAAAATAATAAACATTACTTCCTAGTCACTACTAAAAGTTGTAACTAAATTAAAAATACCTAAGATAAATGCTATTGATTTAATATGGAGTTAATATATAAAAAACCGTTGATCTATGTAGGTTTTATCTTTTTACAACCTTGTCCAAATATTGATTGATCAGATTAATAATAAATTATTAGATTGTTGACAAACAATTAGCGTTTTTTTTCATCTTTGGGTTCTTTTGATCATCCCCCTTCTATAGAGTGTTTACCGAAAGTCTTAAAAGATGGGATGTCGCGTTTTTTTCCCTTTTTCGTCGAACTGAATCTTTTTTTTTAACTGAAACAATTACTATATTAAATCTTTTGATGTAAGTAATTTATTAACATGGCTCTAATTTATGAAAGAAAAATCTTTCGGTTGTGCTTGTTTTTGGCAAATTTCTCGTGTTGGAAAGGTGAAAGAAATAAGGAGAGGTGAAAAATTAATAATTTACGTTAAGGAGATCCTTCTAAACCTTATGAAACACAAAGTAAATTGATTAGACTGCATTCGAACCCGACAAACTACAAATGTTCTTTTTTTTTTTCAAAAACACAGGCACCCCGAGGGTTTATATGACCTCTGCTGTTGAGAACCCTCGTAAAATTACAAAAAAAAAAAAGAAATATAGACAAACCAATCGTTTACAACAGTAAAGTAATTCCGTCATGAAAATAGATAATAAAATTAAATTGAAAAGCACTTATCGAAACTAAAAGGAAAGGAGTTGATTTTATATAGCTCCTAGATTGTTAGTTGATGGAAAGGAATTCTACTACCAAATACCAAACCAAAATAATGTTTTATAATCATAAATTAAAACATATAATGTTGTATAACTAGGGAGCGCCAAAAAAATAATACAAGCATAATAAAACTGTTCTAAAACATTAATATAGGAAATATGTTAGATGTTTCTTGGTATCTTCGCAATTACGGCGTACCCAGAGCTCTGGAAATCCTGCACATCGACACGGAGTCATACCGCATGCTTAAAAGCATTGCTTTCATTTCCAAAGTCACACGGAAAAAAAATAATTGTAAGCTATTTGAGTTAGTTCTGCAAATCTTACGAAATGAACTCAACTAGAAAATCTGTGACACTGACGAGTGGTCTAAAGTGTATTTATTTAATACTGAACTTACCATTGTAAACTTGATATATGCTATTATTTGGCCAGCTTAAAAAAAATAAATGTATTAATTTAAAAAAATTGTTACAATTGGAAGAGTAGAAACAAAGTGATTTGAAATCTGTAAAAATATGATTTTACGCCACTTTGTGTTTTGTTTCTTTGTAGCAATTGAAGACAAGGGAGGAAGCCTGGCAAACTCTAAAGTACTAAAGAATAAAAAAACAGAGACAATTGGATTAGAACGACCGCGGGACGGAAAGACGAATAATTCGATTTTCAACGCCGCCCCTTTATGATCCAATAAGTCCGGGGGCTGTATAATTGACTGGTAGGTTACCTACTGCTCGAAAGTGGTCGCGTGGACGCTCGAGGGGCTGCCGCTGTTTGACAACATACGACAACCATTTTCACATCGGCCACGAGCCGCTACTTGCTTTCCCCGATGCGCCCTGGAGTGCGTTTCGACATCGGTCAAATGTTTTCATTGTAGAGCAATTAACGATTCCCACGGTTTCGGCGTTTCTAAAGCGCGACGGGGCCTTTATTTATGAAAAGCGCGTATCGTGCCAAGACGCTCTACAGAATAAACTAGCGAGTCGTGATCTTTGGGGGGGGGGGTGTACTTTAAAAAAACGCAGGGTATGTGCTTTGTATGTGTAAAAACAGTCGCAAGTCCTTCTTTGAACACTTTACGTTTTCCAATACCTTAGCTATAACAAATACAATACTGGCAGAATTCACAATCGAGTTAGACAACCATTTTTGGAAGAAATCGAACGGTTAAAATGCAGGGCGCAGGATTCGAACCCGGGATCTTTACCTTACAGTAATGGACGCCGTGTGATCGCGTTTTTCGCGTCGTGTTAAATTGTAAGAAGCCAGAAGTTATTAAAAAAGGAAAATTAATCAACTTTTTCATAAAAAATTATATCTATACACTCGAAAAGTACTAACAAACGACACACTTCAATTCGTGCAGCAATAGCTAACTTGCACCCTAACTTCTAACAGACTTCAACTTTACAGGATTATAAGGACAGGTTAGAAATTAACAAAATAAATGTATTGGTCTGATGTAATTACTGCGTATTTAAGAATAAAACTACGTGTAAACAAAAAACAGTTGTTTAATCCATGGCTGCCATGTTGGTTACCTGCGCCCTAACGGATGGCAATGTGACTACATTTTTAACCTCTGGCCTGTTAGATCAAGCAATGTTTATTATCCGATTCTTACAAATATACGTCATCATTTTTCTCGATCTTACAGATCCTAACAGAGTTAACGGCATTAACGCAAATATCGTGAATGCCCTATTGTTTTCTATTTGCATGCTTCCTTCTTGTGCTTTATGTTAAGTTATTAGCTTTAAGATCAGCTTACAGAAAGTGCAAGTAAGGAATGAGCCTTAATTGTAAGGTCTTTAAGCCTGGATATTCGTACGATTGTGCGAAATCGCAAGAATGCGTTTGAAACGTGTTCCCAGTTATTGCTTCGAGTCTTTTCACTGTCAGGTACCCGTCTTATCAAGCGGGGTCCATAAATCCGCAGAAGGAATGCTCTGCTCTTCGTTTAAAAGGTCAGTACAATTATTTAAATGCTGGCGGATTCCGTTTCGAACAAATAATCCCAAGACAGGGATAATTACCCCACGGATTGCATATTGTCCGTCGGCTCGGCTCAAGCCGTTCGCGACGAGATAACATCTGATGATGCTATTAAGATAGCTATAGGAGAGAAAAAACAAGTGGAATACTTTCATCGCCCTTAATTGCACGCCACCGTAAACTGGGCTGTTCAATTATTAAAATTTATTATCTTCCTCTCGTCCCGTGTGTGCTGCTAATTACAGTAGTTGGACGCGTCAACATATGGCCTTTGACTTATTCGAGGGGTAAACTGAAATTGCCAGTAGTCATTAGAGCATGTCGATAATACCGAATGTTAAACGCTAATCATTAAATATTTACTAGAAACATTTTGGGGCCGTAACGACAATGGGTTTTTATGCAATTACATAACTGTAAAGTTTTGTGCGAGTGCTGATGTATAGAAATAGAAACCAGAAAAAAATTGAAATTATTTATTCACTGCTGAACCCGAGATTTTACAGTAACATCTAATTTTTTGGTTATTGTAAAAAAACTTTTCCATGTATTTTATTATAAATTTTATTTAAAAAAAGTAAATATATTAATTATTTACATTTATTTGCGTTCGGGGTTTACAGTCATCATCAAATCGTATATATATTGTTGAATCAATTGTGCAATTTTATTTGTAGCGAATCTTTCCTACAAGGTTGCTGGGGCGTCGGTAGACATAAAGGTTTAGGCGTGGACTCGCGGCTCATCACTCTAAGATAAAGGTCCCGGGTTCGAATCCAGCTGGCCTGTAAAACGAACTTTTTTTTACAAGCTAATAAAATCAAATACCTTAAATTCTGCGAATTCATTTTAAATTATAGTATAGTTTTGTGATGAACGAAATTTAAAAAAAAATTTCAGATCAACTTTGAAAAAAAAGGCTGTTTGATGGTGATAGCAAACCTTTTTGTTCCAAAATCACTTAGTAGAGTTGACTTCAGATGTGTCGGAAAAAATTGATGTGTTGGCCAAAGCAAGGGCACTTTCTTATGAATATAATTCCCGCTTTTACACAAAATAAATAACCATCAAAAAGCCTTTTCGTGTTCAAATTTGACCTGAAAATTTATGTTACTTTTCATTCATTAAAAACCTATACTATAATTTAAAATTAATTCGCAGTACGCCAGGTATTTGATTAGATTGGCTTGAAAAAAAAAGTCCAAAGCGTTTTGGCATAATTCAATTTTATCCTTATTGCGTTTTGAGGAAAGTTGTTTAGTCATTTGTGTTTGTATAAACTGACAAGAGATATGAAAAATTTACTTTGGCGCTCTCACACAAGAATGGCACATCTACACGGAAAACAAACACTTTGGGCCCTGAAGATGATCTCAATAAAGATCGAAATGTGATGATTAGTGACTGTTAGTCGATGATAATAAGGAGATGGTGAAATCTGGTCTGGTGTGATGAAGATTCTAGAAAAACATTTTCTTTATCGTGCCAACGTTTCGATTCTGATTGAGATCATCTTCAGGGTTCAAAGTGTTTGTTTTCTGTAGATGTTTGTCGTGTAGAGAGTGCTCCCGATGAAAGACAAGAATGACACATCTGCACAGAAAACAAACACTTTGCGACCTGAAGATGATCTCAAAGACCGAAACATTGGCACACCATACCGCATCTCACGATCAACACATTGATTTTCGAGTTTAGTATGACCTGTACAGAAATGAAAAGCGTAACTACCGTGCACTATTTTTGCATACATAATCCTACTATCCTAATCTGGGCGTATGCGAGTTTTAGTCGTTCCTCCT
Source organism: Cimex hemipterus (assembly GCA_039619505.1). Classification (NCBI taxonomy): domain Eukaryota; kingdom Metazoa; phylum Arthropoda; class Insecta; order Hemiptera; family Cimicidae; genus Cimex; species Cimex hemipterus. Next base: position 22,034,981 of record CM077105.1, on the reverse strand, counting down.
CTTCTATTTACACGCGTATTGCTGTGATTTCTTGGAAGGTTCATCCGAAGCGGTTCTCCTCCCTTGTGTTTTTCAAAGGCCGACACGTTGACCATTAGTTTCTGTTTGTGTCCAACTGTTTACTAGAAATAATCCGTTGAAAGGCGGCGGTTCAAAGGCCACCTGCAGCCTCTTGGGTGGCATGAGTCACCGGTTCCTTCGAATCCCGCTTTTTTCTTCGACCATATACCTGTTGATGCGTCATGCCCCGCCGACTCGAATGCTCACAACTTCCCGTGGAATGAAACGGCCCCATCCAAATTCGGAACAGGTGCGACGGAAGGGTTTAAATCAGCCGGGTTTACGGGTAGGAAGCGTTTTGTCCGGCGGATTTTATGGGCCGTGAATTATTTCAGGGTGGAAATGCGTGTCCCCCGGCTGTTTCGCCGATGCGACATATGTACAAATATGCAGAGGTGTGGTTCAAATCCATGCTCCCCAGAAAAACGGTGATATTAGAAGACTAGTTATTGCCAGCTGACATGCGACTCGCACAAATCTAAACACGATCGGTAGTTTGTTGTCCTGTTAAGTTGAGTCAGACATGAATATACGTAATCTTCATAATTTTTACTAAAACCACCACTTTTTGACAGCCAAATATATGTACAATTAGTTCAACGAGATATCGCATTCTTTTTGTAACAAAACAAAATATTTGATGATGTTGTATTTAATGTTATAGAGATGACGGTTTTATTGCCACCCCTTACGTATGATGTTTCTCCGAATAAAGATATTGTCTAACAATAAAACAATTAGTGTTAACGGCGTTGTCGAAACAAAAGCCTCTAACAGAAACAATTGTAACAAAAATCCGACAATGGTTTCCAGGGCGGGACGCCCCCGGGGGGGCCAGGTGTCCGTTCGCGGGACGCTATCCGCCATTCTTCTTCTCCGGGAGACGGCACGTGACGAAAATCAAACGACCGTCCTTCAATTGAATGTTTACACGCAGAACACAATATTAATTGTCTGGGACAATCGAGGACCCCTTGATTTTTGGTTCCACGCTGATTGCTAGTTCAATTCCAGGGCGTTCCCGCCGACTCAATGCCTCGGGGGCGGTCCGAAAAAAGTGTTTTGTCGGGTGGAACGAATATTGTATTTGCACTGAACAGATTGTTAATAGTATACATCAAAAAATATAACAGCTATACCCTGTCATTAAGTCTTACTTGCAGGTTTTTGTGTAATTGACCAAAGTTTGCCACCTCTGATAGAAAAGCAGTTGAGATAGAAAAGTCAGTCACGTGGAGGATTCGAACCCACGACCTTTGGGTCAATACGCCGCTGCTCTAACCACATGAGCTATCGCGACTTCAATAACACTCACTCCCCATCTTAATTTACAACCGTTCGAATTTTCCCTCCTTTTTGCCATTTTTCAAATTTAATCAAGATTCGATTCTCGGCGATATATGAAGTGGCCACGGAGAGCTGTTAATGAAAATATAATTAGTTTTACTTATTAAATCCATTATATTTCGTGGTCTGATAGACCAAATAAATTATTTCAATTAATTAATCTTTTTAATGCGAGGTATTGGTTAAGATAAAAATGTCTTGAAATTGAATAATATTAATTGGACAAGTGACGAAAAATAGTGAATTTTACAATAAATTTAGTTCAGTTCTTACATGAGATCGCGGCGGCCGAGTGGTTTGTACGACCAACTGGTATTTGCAGTGATAAATTGACAAAATGTGTTGCAAACTGGTTCTCACCCCCTGTCCGCAACAATCCATGTTTGAAAGTTAAGCCGTCATGGCAGGAATTAATTTACTTCAGTTCAATTTTTATGGCAAGTAATAAACTTCTGTCTCAATTGGAATTTTGTTATAAAAAAAGACAGAGTTGGAGAATGAAGTGAAAATGACATGGATTCGGCCATCCAAAGTGAACCATACTAGATGTGTTTATTGTCACTTAAGCTATTAAGCCATTATTACCCTCAGGAGGGTAGATTGAATCAATGAACACTAAGTAATTGGCATTTTGTCCATTGGAAGTCGACGGAAAGTAAGATTTCTGTTTTGAGAGAGCATTCACTTGTTTAATACCCGATCCATCAACTTTTCGAAACGAAGCCACCTGGGAGGAAATCACTTAATGCAACTCAAACAAAGTTAGGAGGAAGGAAGCTGCTTGAGTTTTAGTGATTTCTCTCCCGACTTCTCTAACAAGCTTTCAATTTAATTATTGCCGTCTTAATTGATGATTGATTTTGTGAAGTGGTTCAATAAATATTTATATAACAAATTAAATTGACTTAATAAAATAATCAATTTAGTTATTTATTTGTTTGAAATGATTTCAATATTTAAAATACACTCCTGGTTTTTATTTGATACTATCAATAAACGGAAGATCGTCCAGCTTGATTATAGAAATATAGGTGTGTTTATTATTTTAAGCGATGGAGATTATCAACGAGCAACTCAATCCTCCCAGTTAACGGGTTCGTGAAAACGATTGACAATAAAGTAATTAATGAATAAATATACAATATTTTATGTCGGACTTACAAAAGCAATGCCCTAAGTTTATAAATATTTAACAAGTAAATGAGTAAAGTAAAAACTTGTTGTTTGGGTCAAGTGGACCAAGAAGACTAGTGAATTCAATAAGATAAAATGAAGGAAAGAGGAGTGAAAATTAAAACGGTGGGGTGTGATGGGAAGTTAGCGCCCTAGTGGATGGAAGTCACGATAGCTCAAGTGGTAGGTAGGGCAGCGGCGTATCAAGCCGAAGATCTTGCGTTCGAATCCCGCTCGTGACACTGATTTTTTTATTTCAACTAAAACTTTAATTAATTCAAAAACATTAATTAGTCAGGCGGACCACGAAAACTAGTGAATTTAACAACTTGTTGTTTATCTTCACCGCAAACCCGATAACTCAGAGAATTTTATTATTTTAAATTAAATATTGAACGCTTTACTGGTTTAATTTTGACGAAACCCTTTGGCCATGGCACTCCTTCCTCATACGGTTCCAATTAAGTTATTGCCTCTCGTTCAATAGGCCCGGCTCCATCTCAATCTGCCGGGAGGCGACTTGGACGGAGAAGAGTTTGCATTTGTCACCCGCTACAAATCGAGTCAGGCTAAGCACGGCTATTAGTTAGCAAATCAGATTATCTCCGCCCAAGAGGGAGGGCCGGTGAGGATCTAACGTGAATAATTAAACCGTCCGTCCTTAAGAAAACGACGGGCGTTTGTCAAATGCGATATCTCAAACACGATTGCTTCTGATCTGAAGTTGAAAGCTTTGAGTAAAATTAATTTTGTTTACTACTGAGTGCACCACTCAATAAAAAGTAGAGATGTTTTCTGTATTTTGGATTATAATTATGTTAGAATTTTTGAGAGATGAATGGCAATTACATAGAAGAATAACACTTTGAGCCCTGAAGATGATCTCAAACAAGATCGAAACGTTGGCACGATAAAGAAAATGTTTTTATGATACCTACATCACACCAGACCGCATCTCACGGTTTCGGAATGATTATTGATTAACGGTCACCAATAATCAGCCCTACACATATAAACCTCAGTTGAAGAAATGCGTCAAAGGATAGAAAATGCTTTTCAACCCATCTCCCATTACTATTGCTCTGAGTACAGGTTCAAAGTGGTTTATAAGCACAAATCTTTGGTTCTTTGGGCAAGGGAGGCAGTCCGAATATAAAATATATTTAATTATTAGCAAACCAAATTATCGTTTTTTCCAAACAATTTCCCATAACTTTATCATTTTTTGACCAATTTAAAATCCAAATTCATCATTGTTTTTAGCGTAAAAAAATCCTTTAAAAATTTGAGATTTGAAGTTGGACTGGTCTGTTAACATTTTATATTTTTTCTTCAAAAAAGGTAAAAATTTGAAACTAGACTAAAAATATTTGTTTAATATTTTTATAGTCTTATTGGTTGAAAATAAATTCAGACGGATCATCTAAAACGGAGGGTAATAACAGGTTCAACAGTAGATTAACACTGGCCACGAAGGGACATTCTATAAATCACTGAATGATGATGGTGCGTCTTACGTTCTTTGATCAATCGCTCATTTAGCTACTGGTTTTGTCGTATAAATATGGCAGAAATTTCCAAAAATCCTTTCTTACCGGCAATCAATGTCATTATGACCGTCAAAATTTCAGCCCTTTAGATCCAGCAGTTTGGTCGGTCAGTTGTCTGTCAGTAAATCACGCAACTGTTTTATTTAAATAGATAATAAAGTTGTAGGCGCCGATAAATAGGGCGCGCGATGGTGTGATCGCGATTACAATACCAAAACGATAAAATTAAATTAAAATAAAACCCCAATACCTGAGGTGACGGGTGTGTAGTCTTCACCAATCTTCTGTTCGGTACCCAGCAATGCAGCACCTTTTCTATCGACGGCTAGCGGATATCACTCCAGTGATTTGAAATTTAAAAAAAATTAAAATGAAAATAATTTTCTAACCTTGAAGTAAGGATTGACTTACTAAAAAATACACGGAAGCAAGAAAACGGAAAGCAAGGAAGCAAGATGTTCGTTTCTCTCCGACGTATGAGAGCAAGTAACGACGGGAGCCATTTGCAGACGCAATGCCCTATAGGCCCGTTTTAGGGAATATGGCAAGGGAATGGGTCAGCGTTTAAACAGAAACAAAATATTTACGCTAATTACTTTGGCGTAAGCATATTTTATTTCTGTTCTGGACTATATCCATAGGTCGCTTGTATATATCCGGCCCGGAGGACCACATTAATTATGTAGGCGCGGTTAAAAAATGGCACGCGGTGGTGTGGACGCGTTTAAACAGAAACAAAATATTTACGTTAATTACTTTGGCGTGAGCCAAGTAATATAAAATAAAATAATTACAGTTAAATTTTGTTCTTTGGTCTTGTAGTAGATTGTTAAAAGTCTCGATTTGGAACATCTTTCGTCCAATTCATATCCAACATGAATCATCATCCAAACATCACATAAACCGACGCATCTAACATAGGCTAATCATATTTATCGATAACGACCAAATACTGTGGAGTGTTTCAGGAATAGACAGATAAATAACCAAAAACACATATGAAGATTGAAATGCAGATATAACGGGATCTATTGTGTGAATGGACAGACAGTTGATCTCGTTCCAGAAATGCAATATGTATGAATCCGTAAGTCCCTGGATTTAAATCTACATTCATTTTTGTTAATATTCTGAATTAATAATGGTAGAAGGTTGCGAATTAATTTTATTTACAAAACTATTTGCTAATTACCTGTGTAAGAAAATGTAGGCAGGGTAAAATAATGTGTGATGATTACAGCATGCACCGTGCATTTGATTCTAGAAATATCTCATCTTGTGGAACTTGGTTTCACCGACTTTGGAAATCCATCACTAGGAACAGGACCTATTAAGGTAAATGCTCCGTACGCAGCAGTAAATTAACATTTTCGAACAATCAGGCAAAAGATCCCATTTGGGCTTAGATGTGTAGAGTGAAGGTATTTTTCATCGTGAGTGAAATACAGCCGGCTTTTAGCCGTATTAAGCGATCCAAGCCGGATTGTCGTGTTAATTGCACTTCCACTGAGTAATGCCTCAGCCGAGGCAAACACCGTCACATTGCACCGCAATTATCCACGGCGTGTTTGAAAAGGGGTATAAAAAAATGCAATCTATTCGTGATTTTCGAAAATTATGCCCGTTTGGCGTGAGCTTTTGTTATTAGCATATTAAATGACCGGGGTAATTATAGTTAATGGCTAGTGAAGTGTGATATATTAACCTTGACACCGAGCGGCATATGCTTTGTTGTAGTGCAGGTGTGAACTATTCTAAGTCCCCTTCCTATTGTGTTATTAATGAGTTGCAAGTAAAGGCAAAATCAACTGCGGCTGCACGAAGGGGAACGATGCAACAAACAAAAGAACCAACTTCAGATATATAAGTGTTTTCGAGCTGGAACTGTTTAATAACCACAATTAGACAAGTGCGAGAAAGTTTCTAAAGGTTAATTAATGGTGAAATGGAAAGCTAAATAAAAGGAAAAACTACATGATTCTACATCTTTTCCTTCAAATAAAAAAATTACATTATTAAAGTATATATTAAAACAATATATTTATTTACATTTCTTTTTTCACATACTTTACGGATGGAACGAGTTCATTTCTAAAAATTTACGTAAGATAAAAATATAGTCATAAAATATATTAATAAACCTATACAAAATAAGAAGTACAAGGCAAACAAGATATAAAAGATGAAAACGTAACAAATTACGTAAATCTTTATTTATACTGTTTGAAAAAAATAGTTTTAATAAATGAACTATATCAAATTATATAGGTTTTTTTTTTGCCCTGGGTCTATTTAATAATTATGGTGGACAAGAGCGAGAGAGTTTATAATGTTTAAATAATAGTAAAATGAAATGGAAAGCCAAATAAAAAGAATATTTATAGAAGTGGATTCTATATCGTTTACAACAAATAAAAAAGTATTTTTTGTTCATTTTTTCATCGACCTGCATGCAATAACCGATACTTGGTTCGAGGAGGTACTTTTATAAATAGTCCATGCAGGGTGGGGTGATGGGATGCTATTCCGCTATCAGCCCCTCCCCATTCACTCTAATAAATACACTCACTTCTACAAAACACAAAACACATGTTTTCAAGTCTGTATTCAATAAAAAAAATTCCCAATCCCCCTAAAAAGCGCAACATGGGACTGAATTCGCTAGCGTGTCCAAGAACCATTTTTAAAACCGGCTGCATAACTATATGCTCTCTGTACGGAGCCAAGGCGCGACGCCCCTCTATTATATGGGACACATCGTGCAACCTTTCTCTGCATAAAGGGCACCTGCGCGGGCTTAAAAGCATGTTCTTAAAGCACGTACAAAATCATTAGATTTATTTATATTCCTTGTTTCAAATTATCTGTAAATATGAAATCCAGCGGCCCTGCATTCGAACCCGACATACTTACAATTTTTTTTTTTTTTTAACACCGGCACCCTGAGGGTTTATATGACCTCAGCTGTGCGAACCCTCGAAAAAAAAGTAACAGGCAAACTAAAAATATAAATAGGAAAGCATAACATATTACTAAACTTTGCTGTTCCTGATTGAAAAAATGAGTAGTAATAACACTATTAAAACATATGACCTGGACCTATTTAAGCGACAAGTGCCTCAAATTTGCTAACGTTTAATTAATGGAAAGATTTTTTTCTACATTTTTTACTACAAATTAAAAGAAGAATGCTATTAAAATATTCAATAAAACATTAGATTTATTTATATTTCAGATCGACTGAGTTCTGATGTAAAAAAATATGTATGATTATATATATATATTAAATATAATCACATTTATTTAATATAATTTTTTTCAGTTAATGCCGATCAAAAAAGTACACCAAAAAATAGTGTAAAAATAAATTCCGATTGATTTTAAGCCATTTTTAAAATGGCACACAGAAGGGAAAATTCAAAAAGGTGGAGTTGAGATAGGAAGTTGTTGTTCGAGTGGATCGAAGTCAGGATAACTAAAGCGGTAGAGGAGCGGCGTATCTAGCCGAAGGTCGTGGGTTCGAATCCCGTTCGTGACACTGACTTTTTTATTTCAACTAAAAACCTTAATTAATTGAAAGATATTAATTGGTCAAGCGGACCACGAAAAGTAGCGAATATTACTAAACTTCATTATTCTGAATGAAAAATTAGTATTACTGAATGAACAATATAATTTTAATAGTTGTTTTTCTTTTTTAACAAAAATGAGGATTTTTTACATTATCATTTTTAAATGGTTAATATAATTTTATCATTAATTTATTAATTATATCTACCTTAACTTTAATGAAGTTTGAACTTTTCGTTAAGCTGATGAGTTATGTGCCAAATTCTATTAAATTGAGTGCCACGCTCAAAATATTCCGAACTCTCATATCCCATGTATTTTCCCGGTCTTTGGATGACATGCACGTTCTTCCGAGGGCCGGCCATGGAAATTTTAAAATTCCAATCCATGGGTCAAAATTAATGAAACCGCCTCAGCTTACCTTGGGCTACTTCCACACTCCCCATGATTAAAATTCCCCTACGAGCAAATGAGAACATTTGTATGTCGAAAGGGTGCGTTATCGCCGGAATACCTGGCCGACAATTTCATCAACTCCTCGTTGTAAAAACGCCCTCTAAATAACACTCGATTAGCTGGGCGATATATCGTTTTTTTGTGAATTAATTCCACCTACGACGGCACCCGATGCAAATCCGCGTGTTTATGTAAATAGGCGACAATTTGCAATACAATGGGGACCGGCCAACGTTACTGGGGGTGGAAAAAGGCTTCAATATGCTCTTCCGATAAATATTCAATTCCTGTCGAACACTGATTCGTTCTAGTTACGCGTTAAACGGAAACAACCCTCTTTATCACTGGGGTGCCACTGATAAACAAATCTATTGATGTCAACAAAAAATATGACATATTTGTATGGTACATTTTCATCAAAACTTACTATACATTTAAAGAAATTTTAAATCGCCTCAAAAAATTAAATCTTAAAACCTCTAAAACTTTTAACCTTTTGTATTAATTATTACTATTCATTAAAAGTTATTTTCATAAATTAAAATATTCCAACAAATTAAGATGTTTTGATAACTTTTCATCTATTTAAGTCATATTATGTAGTTTTGATTTATTTAAAATATTGATGTGCGGTGATTAGTGACCGTTAATCGATAATTATTTAGAAATCGTGAGATGCGGTCTGGTGTGATGAAGTTTTCAGAAAAATATTTTCACTGTCGTGAAGACGTTTCGATCTTTATTGAGATCATAATCAGAGTTCACGAAAGAAAATGTTTTCAATTCATTTCAGTTTATCTAATTATAGTATACAGGGAGGATTAGAATCAATGTTAAAAATTTTTTTGGTGAAAATTCATCAAAAATGGGGTAGAATCTCTTTTCAATACGGAGTTCATTTTTCTTACTTATCCCTGGTTTATTCTCAGTTTTTCCTCCACTCCTTTTTCAGAATGAACATTCACTAACCCATTTTAAATTCTTCGCAGCACTTTTAAATGTCATTTATCACAGAGGAAATGTAAAATTTATCAGAAATCCAAAATTTTCAGAAGTAATCAAAAATTTGCCTCTCATTTATCAATATCAAATCTCCCCAAGATTTCTATACGTTATAACCATTCTAATGATGTATAAATTACACTGATTGAAACTTTGGGAGGAGAAACCAAGCTTGAAAAGTGAAAAGACGACGTCTCGGTTGAAGGAAAGTGTGGAAGAAGTAGTTTATAATGTTCCATTTGTTTCCTTTCCTTTTTTCCCCATATCAGGAAACGTTCAATTTAAACACAACAATTATTCAGGATAAAATTTGTTTGAACTGCCTTCTCCTATTCCCGATGGGTAAACTTGATCTTTTTTGGGCATCTCCGCACTGAGAGATGAAACTCCTCCCTAAGGTTTTGTGCTATGGTGCTTATTTTTCACTTCGGAGTTGGCCTGTTGTAAAATTGTAGACTTCTTGTTTGAGAAAACCACAAACGAAGAAGTCCGTAGAGTTTGATCAGAGGACCTCGGCATCCATGCAATGGTACCATCTCGACCTATCCACACAGGGAATTTTTTGGACTTCTTCGTTTGAGGGCGCGAATGACCATGATAGCTCCCGAAACCTTTGATGGTAGTTCAAATAGTTCGAGGTTTGACCTAGTACAACCATACTCCAAACTCATAGTTTTTATGCTGCACGTAGGTTTATGGATGTAGGTATCAGGGAAGGTTATGTAAATCATTCAGTCAATTGTCTTATGCCATCAACAAAATTAAACAAAAGTTGGATTATTGTATGTCTTAGTAAATATAGTATGACGATTTTTCATTCAATGCGAAGAGTCTGGCAATTTAAAGAGTACAACAAAGATAAACGGCAACATACTTTTTATCTGTTGAAAAAAAAAAATTGATGAATACACTTCACGTCTCCTTTTTTACCGTTATTTGTTTAATTTCTTTTTTTTTTGCCTTCCTGGAAGGATCATTTAGTTGATGGAAAGGGTTGACGGCAGGGAGAAGCCAGGTCCATATCAACCGAAAACAGCAATTCAATTTCGGGAAATGGTCGCAATGTTCGCAAATTACGCCCTCCACTCTCATGAGATCACCCGGGGTGCGTCTAGATAATCGTTTGCCATTTTTCCCCGCCGCTCATATAAGGGCGGCCCTCGCTATGTAGATTAGGAGTTGACTAATGCCAACCGATTAGCCCGAGCCGTCGGTGAGATACCCCCTCATCCCTTTTCCAACGGCACCCACTCTAATCAAATTCTCTGGGACAATTTGATTATTTCATTTTTCAACCAGGGATAACATTTATACGCCGGGGCTTCTTCTTAACGGCCGCCTATCAATAATCCGGTCATAACGCTGATTAAGGAAATTAAATTTTTTCCCCATGCTTTATGACCCTCCTGAGCAACACCATTATGTTTTATAGGAGGGATGTCGGTTTTTAAAAATGTTTTAATTATTCTCGGGTCCTGTAAAACTTGTAAAACTGGACACTGTTTTTACGTACGTATGCACATAATTATCATACTTTACAATGGTTGTAGAACGGTATACATTAATATTTAATTAAGGTTTTGGTAGAGAGAAAAAAATCAGTTTCACGAGTGGGATTCGAACCCACGATCTTCGCCTAGACTCGGACATCAACTTCCCACCTCAACCCTACCTTTTGAATTTTCTCTTCTTTTTGCTTACATAGCTTACTTTAAGCACCTTTATATTAAATAAGTCGTTTGCATGGATAAATTTAATTAATCTGCTACAGCCAGTCTAACAACCTAACTGAAAACATAATGAAATTTACATATTAAATCTTAAGAATTGTGTAGATTTTAACAAATTTTATAACAAGCTATTTTTTTGACATTAATTAAATCTTTGTAGGTAATCGTTAAAACTATATTAGCTCGGAATTATTTCTTGAAGTCCTGAGCTAAGGTTTCGTTCGGTACAACCTCAACCGTCAACCCTTTGATTCCGTTTTCATTGTTCGCGTGAGTCATCCCAGCCGGGTAAATCCATAGCGATAATTGAGTAGGATGGGCGGACAATGGTAGATGTCGATCGGTGGTCAGCATAACGAGAGGCTGACCCATGCGGGTTTGTATGTACGTCTTATCGGGACACCTTTAATTGGGGCATTGTGCCTTGGGACGGCCCACGGCAGCCGAAAACAGCTCAATGTACTAATTAGCCGTTATTAGTCGGATTAGCCGGTATCGATTATTACTAAACACAATCCGAGTCAATTAGAGCTGACATTGTCCGGCTCAATTAGCCAGATTCCCCGGGGGTCCTTTAAAAAAAAAAACAAAAAAAACGCAGACATCAACGGATCGTAGTTAGCGTAACACTGATATTAAAGTCTACATGAAAGTCAAATAAATGACTTCATTTAGGAAATCACAATGGACATTTGTACACAATAAACAGGTATTAATGAGAACTATTATGTATTATATTAATTTTGTAAAGGTTTTACGACCTGATTATTTTGCAATAAATCTGCAGCGTTTTATGATGGCAAATTCAATAAAAAATTCAGGGGCTAGCGAACAAATATCATCGATAATATTACAATTGTTTCATTATCTGGTGACATCTTCTATGTGATTTTCTAATTCGATCCGCACAGAACTTCTCACGTTCGTGATCTGCCAAACAAGTCACTTTCTCACTCAATCTCTATCTCTCTCTCTCTCTCTCTCTCTCCCTCTCTCTCTCTCTCTCTCT
>CM077105.1:22010704-22021019 GCA_039619505.1 Cimex hemipterus | reverse complement strand
TTTACATTTTATCCTTTCTCTCTCTCTCTCTCTCTCTCTCTCTCTCTATCTATCTATCTATCTATCTATCTATCTATCTATCTCTCTCCCGATCTATCTATTTTTGTATCTATCTATCTTAATTAATATGATTTGTTGAACCTTTCTATCTAATGTTCACATATTTATCCCGTGTTTAATGAATATATGTTAAACACAAAGAATGGACGCAAAAGTTATACTTTATTCAGTCATCTGTGGAATCTTAAATATAGGTGGCGGTAGAAAAGGCGCAATTTTCCAATTGTCAGTAACCCGTTAACAACCGAAGTATTTTTAATGTGAGAATTAAGTGGCGTTCGGGTCTCCGGATCGTAAAACATCCCTCAGAAACTCCCTTTACGCCCTTTCCTGTGAATGATATTCTTATTAGGGCCTTGGGTGTCTTTTGACTGCGCTTAATTTATACTTTACTACGAATAAACCGCAATTATAACGGCCAGAACCGGTAAAATTGTGCCAGTTTACTACTTGGTTTTTAATCAAATCCGAAGCCTGAATCATAAAACGCCGAGGACAATTCCCTCTTGATTAGGGGAGTTTAGCTGCCGGGTAAAAAAAAAGAAGAAAAGGAGGAAGTTCTGCTGAGTCGGAGCCAGAAAGGGAAGGCTTTTGTTATGTGATACTAAAGAGCACGCCCAATCAAACTACGACAATAACTACTTGCCGCCTCACATCTTGGAAGCAAACGCCCCCTGTAACCTTAATTGGAAAAACAAGTGGCGAACACTAACTTACTGGACAATGTCTGTGCCTATGTGTGAGTGTGTCTTCGTAAAATGGTTATCTGGCCGGGAATTTTCACTATTTGCTCCTTTTGTAGCATGTTGACGTTACATCAACCGCGTTCAAAGCTTTACGATCCAGTTGCCCAACCTTTTTCTCTATTTGTATGGCCGTCGCGTCCCGCTGGGCTACCGGACTTGAATGTCGTGTCATTAGTGGGATCGGGGGATTAGATCCTTGGCTCAAAAGTAAATCCTCCCTTTGTGGTGGCAACGGTGATTTAGCGGCCTCCCACTGTAAACAAGAGTTGGGCAATGGACTTCTGTCCCTCTTCCTACTTTGAATAAATACCACTTTTATTCGCTGGGATGAAGAGTGACAATGAACCGGATAGACGGCCTGTAATCAAAAGTTAGCAATAGGTGAAAAACATACATAAAAAATGCCATCGTTTAGGTTTATTATAAGTAGGTGATGCAACAGACATTGGGAAAACTAAAGCTGCCTTTTGTTGTTCCGGTCAAACAATTTTAAATAAAATTAAAATATATAAAAAATATGTAGTGTAATAAAAATTCAGATTTAGTGACAAAAAAGTTTTTATCAATCTACAAACAACTTATGTATGCCAAAAATATACCGAAATTATTTTGACAAAAGTTTAATTTTAAACAATATTTGCAAAAAATTATTGTACTTTTTAGATATTACGTTAGAATATCTTAACCTTTCTTATTATAGCATTACATACACACACACACACACACATGATATACAAATATCATTTTTATTTCGTGACATGAATTTTTTAAAAGTTCTATTGTCTGTGTTACTTTTATATTTTGTGGGGGTTATAAAAAACTTATACATATTGTTTTTTTAATTTTTTGTTTCTTTTGCTCTTGGAGGTTGCGGTAATATCCAACCATCATCAGATTTTATGTTTTAAAATATTTTTTTCATTATATATAATTTCTTAAAAGGACAACCAGGAACAATTGAAATTTTTTATTTAAAATATAAGATTTTGAGAGAAAATTGCCAAAATGTTCCAAACAATATATGTAGAAATAAAACATAAACTTTATGAAAAAGCTATAAAAAATTGTTTTTTATAAACGGAAAATATAATAAAACTGTATTTGGCAATACAATTTCAATTACAACATAATTACATAATTAGCACGAATCATAGAGTAGTAGCAATACTGGAATTTGTATATTTGTTTGTATTGTTTGCTCCCGAATGTTAGTTTAAACAACCAATTCGTAAAAAGTAGTAGCAGTAGAAGTAGCAGTAGCAGTAGTAGTAACAGTTGTAGTAGAAGTAGCAGGAGTAGTAGCAGCAGCCGCCTGCAGCAGCGGCAGCAGCAGCAGCAGCAGTAGTAGTAGTAGTAGTAGTAGTAGTAGAAGTAGAAGTATTAGTAGTAGTAGTAGTAGTAGTAGTAGTAGTAGTAGTGGTAGCAGCAGCAGTAGTGGTAGCAGCAGCAGAAGTGATAGTGGTAGTAGTAAAATGGCCATTTTTGGTATTCACATTTTGAACAAGTTGTCTTTTATAAATGTTTTCCTACCTTCATTGATTTATCAGTAAGTTCAAAAATACAGGAAGGTGTTAATTTTTGGAATTCTTTCAAAAATTCCAATTGAGATGTGAAACCAGGAATCATCATGAAGAAGCGCCCTATAGCAATCGATAGTAAATTTTATTAAAATTTCAATTGGTCACTTTGCCAGATCTTTCAGCCGTTTTCGAGATTTTTAGCCTAAAAAGTGGGTTTTACGTGCTCACAAAAAGATCAATCACTCACTCTCATGATTTCAAAAAATGGATAAATTTCAAACCGGAATGTTTTCGCTAATTTTACGCTGTACAACATTTGTTCTGAGGACTTTTTCAAAAAGTGAACAGGGAAGCGAAAATTCTTACATTTCTTTTTTTTTACTTTGACCTTTGGGATGCCGAATGGTTCTAACAACTTATTTACCTCATCACGGATATTCAACTTTTCCTTCCCATTTCAAAATGTTGTGGCTTAGCTTCCAATATGCTTGGTGATCGTATTTGCCCAATATTCGAAAATAAATTGAAAACCGTTGAGAAATTGGGCAAAGTGGAAGGTGTTTAATTGAAAGTTTATTAAAATTTCTTATCGACTGCTATAAGGCGCCGTTCCAGGTGCTGGCTCCACAGCTCAATATTCTATTTCAAAAACAGTGCAAATATTAACATGTCCCGAATTTTTTAATTTATTGCCGAAAGACTGAAGCTAAAGAAACATTTACAATGCCATCATTGTCGGCGTAAAATATTCTAAACACTGATTTACCCAAGGCGTCTGAGTGAAAAGCCTGGGAAAATATGCACTATCAAATTTGGCCATTTTTCGCGCAATTATCATGGCTTTTTTGTGATAGGTACTGTATTTTTAAATATGGGTTTTTTAACCTTTCTTCTGCATTTATTTCAAGTTTTTAATATCAGAAAATTAAGTATTAATTAATTATTAATCTTAAAATATCAACAGAGTTTAACACCCTAAACAAAAGGAAGAAGAAAAAAAATCATTGTATACCAATGTATATTTGCATCCACTGGTTTCTCTTCTTTTGGGATACAGTAATATTTTGCAATAATATTTTGCTAAGGTTTTTCAAAAATATATATTTGCTAATTATTTATTGTTCGGTTAATAATTTTAATAAAAGATAGGTATAATCGATAATTCAATTATTAATTTCTTTGAGAAACATTACTTAAACTGTTATAGACCGATATTATAATATGAGAAGGCAAACGGTTCAACAACGAATTTTTTAACGATGAGTCAAAGGTACTTTCGAAAGGATTAATAACATTTTAAAGTAATGGTTCATGTCGTTCACCTTCAGTCCTTTCATTCGTGGTTTATGAGGTTTATTTTTATTATTTCTATATCGCATTTGAATAGAATTTGAAGAATGCCCTCATCCTTTTTCTTGTCAATGGAACACCACTCGAGGTTAATGTTTTATTAATGCCCGGGCACAGCCGGAGACGGGACTGACAAGGGAAGAGATACTGCGACAAAGCGACCTAATTAGCAGAACCTCGGAGCGATGGCATCCCTGATATTTTTAACACCCGTGGCACAGCAAATGTCACGTGAACTGGTACGTCTAACTCAGCTACCCTCCCTGAGGGATTATCATACATACAACCCGGGGAGCTCATATTTATTGGACAGTTCGACAAAGAGTCAGAACAATGTCTATGTAAATGGTCCACTCTCGGCCTGTTGTGACGACCCGTCACAGGCTACGGCATGTGTGTTTTTTTTAATAACGATATGCAGTTTTGTATAATAGGGCTGAATTACGAGGTCGGAGTTTACAGGAGTCGACCGCTATTAGCATCTCATTTTCGGACTCGGGGCGATCAATCAGGTCGAATTGAGAAAGGGGTTCCAACCCTTTTTCTTTTGACTGTTGTGTCACAAGATGGGAGGAGCAACAAATACAAACACAAAGGATTGACATATAAATTTGTTTATAGAAACTAAGTTAAATCGTACCAGAAGGACGCGTGATTCAACGGTTCTATTTCTCAAAAAACATTCATAATTCTTGATATTCTCATAAACAATTATGTTACTTTGTCAATTATTAACCTTATTATATTAAAGTACAAAAGCAAAAGTAAAGACAGTAAGTAAGAAAGCTTAATGTTTATTTCTTACTTTACTTTAAAAAAAATAGACGGCAAGGAAGAAAGCTTGATGTTTATTTCTTACATTACTTTTTAAAAAAATTAAAAAGCAAGGAAGAAAGCTTGATGTTTATTTCTTACTTTACTTTAAAAAAAATAGACAGCAAGGAAGAAAGCTTGATGTTTATTTCTTACTTTACTTAAAAAAAAAAAAAATAGACAGCAAGGAAGAAAGCTTAATGTTTATTTCTTACTTTACTTTAAAAAAAATAGACAGCAAGGAAGAAAGCTTGATGTTTATTTCTTACATTACTTTTAAAAAAAATTAAAAAGCAAGGAAGAGAGCTTGATGTTTATTTCTTAATTTACTTTTTAAAAAAATTAGACAGCAAGAAAGAAAGCTTGATGTTTATTTCTTACTTTACTTAAGAAATAAAAATCTCAACGCATTTAACCGGCACATAATATTTCGTGGTCTGATAGACCAAATAACTTTTTTCAAGTATTGAACCCCACACTCACCCCCATCATTTAACAATTTCTATTAATCTTTTCTGTAAGGTGTTGGCTGAAATGAAAAAAAGCCATTGCCAGGAGCGGGATTCGAACCCACGACCTTTGGGTCTATACGCCGCTGCTCTAACCACATGAGCTATCGCGACTTCAATAACACTCACTCCCCATCTCAACTTACAACCGTTCGAATTTTCCCTCCTTTTTGCCACTTTTCAAATTTAATCAAGATTCGATTCTCGGCGATATATGAAGTGGCCACGGAGAGCTGTTAATCAAAATATAATTAGTTTTACTTATTAAATCCATTATATTTCGTGGTCTGATAGACCAAATAAACTATTCAAATTAATTAATCTTTTTAATGTGAGGTATTGGTTAAGATAAAAATGTCAGGGTCACGAGCTGGGTTCGAACCCACGACCTTCGACTCGATACGCCCCTGCTCTAACCACTTGAGCTATCGCAACTTCGATCCTGTTGGACACCTACTCCTTTCGAATTTTCCCGCGTGGATCGAAGTCAAGAGTATTAAGCTGATGGTCGTGGGTTCGAATCCCGTTCGTGACATTAAATTTTTCATTTCAACCATTACCTTACATAAAAACATTTAATAAGGTTGTTTACACCAAAATTAAATTGCGCACAGTTATTGTCGTTTCTGTTTTCTGATGATATGGTTTTTGTGTGACTACAAATATCACGTCCCCATATTTTTTTAGTGAACATGAGTTTTAAAACCAATTATGATTTAATTGTAAATAGATATAAGAGACATACTCCTTATTTTACTCTATTTCAGGTTGGCAATGGGGTTTTAAAAATAACACGGGGCTTTTGTAACACACCGTTTTCGTTTTGACTGTTCCAAAGCTCCTCTGGTAAACTGACGTCTTTTTAAATTAAGAGATTAACCATTTCACACCAATTGGTGCACCTGTAATATGCATATAATAAAAATTTGGCAGTGGAACCAGATTTTCTTACGTAAATAAAGAGATATAAGGGTGTTTCCTGGTCGGGGTATAGAGTTGACTGTTTCTTAAAGTTTAATTGGCTTATCCCATGACAGGGCTCAGCCAAAATTTGCTTTGCAACTATTATATGACTTGCTACTATTCAGAGCTGAGAGCAAGGATATGTAATGTAAGAAGCTTAAGATCTAGCGAAATAAAGCATGCAAGTTCTGAGTCCAAGTTAACAAAAATGCTAATAAAAATATGCCTTAATTTCTCAGTTTTTCAAGTAAGGTTATGATACCCAGAATACATTCTTATAGATAACATTTACGGTTTAATTAAATCAATCTTATTCATGTTAAATAATAGCCCGACTTTGTAAGGTTGTGAGCGAACCCCAGTTGCCATTTTCCGGTCATACCTTCACATTTAATAACTTCTTGACCCTAACTCCGGAAGAGAGCATAACTACTTCCTGCATGTCCGTTACGAAACAGTTCTACGCTTTTTCCCATGAATAAAATACTAATAATAATTTTATTGCAGCGGGCTTCCTTGCACCGAATTAAAAAATAAAAGAAAAAACGCAAACAGCCTATCAATAAAAGAGTGAAGATACGACCAGTTGTAACTAGTAAAAACTTTTAGTATTATCCTGAATTTATGTCAAGCTGTAAATGAGAAGCTCAGATGCGCGGATCATAAATGTAATCCCGAAAGGGGAATATTTCGGTTAACTATAATAATGGTAATACATAATAAAACGAGAGGACCGTGAATCACGGACCGTTAATGACTGTGAAATATTCTATTGAAAAAACGGACAGGTATCGGCTCGGAGGTCGTAACTATCCCCCATTTAAGAGCTTATATCAAAGTGCAATAAAGCCGAGGGATGACTTGCGGAAAGGTAAACAGCGCGGGGGGACATTCGCCCTTCCCACAGTCCTGGAAAGGGTCTTTTTCTTTTTTGAAAACGCCGTTTTGACGGTTGAATGACGAGGGGTTGTCAATCAGCAAAAAAGCAGTATCACTCGGCCACCTGCGCCGACCACGCCTTTCACCCCGCACCCTCGGGACGACGATCAACCCCTTGATTAGCACCGATTCCTATGGCCAGGTGTTCTAAACAACCCTCTCACGTCAAATTTGTAATGGTCGCGATGACACACGGGAATCACCAAACTATAACTAGTGAACACACCCCTTCCGACGAGGGGGTTGCGACGGATTTTGATTTTTTTGGCAGATCTGATCCAATAGGCTGACATCGATACGGTCGGACAACCGTTAAGCTATTATCCTTGTACAAAAACCCTCATATTTACGTTTCTTTAAGATTTCCTTTCAGTTAAACCAAAATCACAAGAGAGGTCTTACTCGAAATATTTTTTGCTAATAGACTATTACAATTTTTTGCAGTGCTTTCCTTTCTCAAACTCGCTTCATATTTTTGCCATTTTCATTAGTTGTTCTGCCTGTTGTTTCGTCAATAATTAACGCTTTGGATATCGCTAATTGCACTATAGCCTTTGAAACAAGTGATTGCTACGAAGCGTTGCTACTAAATACCAGAGCTGTTATTTCTGGTCCGACAAGGAGCACATTACCCTAGTTACTCTTTGCCGACGCAGGAGTTTCGCAGGACAGCGTACTTGGATCAAATATCTGTATTTTTTTATAACGAGGATTCGCAATCCTCATGGTGCCGGTGTTTTCGAAAAAAAAACCATTTGTAGTGTGTCGGGTTCGATTGCAGGGTTGCTGGATTCGTACCCGGAACCGTTATCTTACGGTGATGAACGCCGTTCCAACGTCTACCTCTTGCGGGCCTCGACGCAGGTTATTGAAGGGGTTCAAATATCGTTATTTCGCAGATGTCCCGACTACGCCTTCCAATTTTTGCCTATGATTCAGCAATACTTTCCAATGACCCGAACCTACAGTTACTTCGAAAGATCTGCGGAGACATTATCTGATGTATATCCGACGGGAAATAGACCCAGTTGCTCTCTGAATCAGACTCTCGCAATATGTTTATATCACAAAATCTTTCGTTACCTCTGGTCCCCCCTACACGTATGCCTAACATTGAATCTGTATCTATGACTAAATAGATAAGGTCTGAATATATGCTAGGTTCAACTATACTAACTCATGGGACGACAATCCACGCATTGACCATGTAAATAAGCACAGCATATTAATCATCCAAAACAATTAATATTGATACTCTCGGGCTCTAACTTCCCATCTCAAGCCCTCCTTTTGGATTTTCCCTCCTTTTTACCGTTTTTCAAATGTCGTATTTGATTTTTCGACGACAAAGAAAATGGCCACCGAGAGCTTTAGTGAAGTTTACTTCATTTTGCTTATTACATTTTATTATGTTTCGAATCCCGCTTGTGACATTAACTTCTTTATTTCAAACAAATCCTTAATTAATTGAAAATAATTTATTTAGTCAAGCGGACCACGAAAAATAATAAAATTTACAACATAAGTTATGATGAAATAAAATTTTTCTTTATCGAATGATTTAACTGAAAACAAACATTAGTCTTTTCAAAACGGAAATATTTATGTTCTTTGTCAATTCTCATCTAAAACTTTATGTCAACTTTGTACTTACCATAAATATTGTGCGCACTTTGACGTTTTTATTGATCATAGTTTTTTCGAGATACCGTATTTAGAAAAACGATATTTTTTGGAACTTGGCTGAATAAAGATATCTAACAGTCCGTACTACCAGTAGGCGAGAGTAAAACAAAAAAGAAACCCTAATCGCTGATGATTAAGCCGAATCGTTTAGCCCAAGGCACCCAATTAGGCCGAACCGGCTAATAGTGGCCCACACAGTATCTTAATAGTTATTGATGCAATCAGGACCGGGCCGTGTCGAACATCGGGCCCTTTCACTATCTCCGTCCACTTCTCCGGCAACGTACGCTTCCCAAGGGGGAAGAGGTACAATTATACCCGACGACCGTAGTTTAACGCCTAATACGGTCGAAAAGTATTAACGGAAGCGATGAACAAACCAGCTTTTATAATTGTACAAAAGCCCAGTGAAAACGGTTGTCAAACGGTGAGATTTCCGGTCGGGAAATTGACAAAACCCCTTTGTGGGAAGGAGGTGAAGTTAAACGAACCGTCGCGCCGTTCGGAATTAGCAAGTCTCGAATGCTAATTATGTCGTCACCGTACTTCCTCAAAGGCGTAGATTTGCATTATCATCGCAGCTTTCAACGTCTTCCTGTCATACGTAGATGAAAGTGAGTGAGGAACGTCGTATTGGCTCTAACCAACCTTGAAGGTAACTCCGGTGGGGGGCGAGGAAACCGTTAGCCCACTGCGTAAACCTCTAGATTAATGAGCTTGTGCACTGATATCAGGTGAATCGACTAACGATGTAAAGCAAATCAGAACCAATTTCGTTTGATCCACATTACGATGCAACAATTAAGTTTCAGAGTTACTTCAGTGATATTCAAAACAGAATTTTCTCAAAACATCCAAAACTAGTCCTTTCAAAGATATTACTCAGTATAAATTATAAAATCCATCAAAATCTGACTTTTACTTTGATAGCAAGGAAGCTTTATCTGATAGACTGTATGTGCGTAAATGTGTTTATGTGGCGCACGTGTGTGTGTGTGAGAGAGTGGGAGAGAAAAAGAGAGAGGGAGAGAGTGAGAGAGAATGAGAGAGAGAGAGAGTAAATGAGAGGGAGCGGGAGAGCGTTTTATTCAACTTCTCAGAATAAGTTCTCTTGGTCCTTTCTACCTAAACATAATTACAATTGTATATATACATTCAAATGAAGTTACTGACTTGAATGTAATGTTAACAAAAATATAATAAGCAAATAATTCAAATTTTACGTATTACTCTCTTCTCCGCAATCGACTAAATTTGTTTGTGAATGATAAAAGAGAAAAATAGATTAGTAAAAAACGAGGGAAAGAACGAAATAAAGAAAGAAAGGAAGGAAGGAAGGGAGAAAGAAAGAACAAGTGAGTGAAGGTGAGAGAGAGGGGGGAGATAGATACATATCTATCATATATCATATATATATATATATATAAGTTATATACGAGTATAAACATTGTGCGAAATAAATAATGTGATGACAATGCTAGGATGCAGGTGTTGCTCCTAGAATTGTCATCAGCACTCTCTCCCACTCTAGAAATGTTACAACAATTTTAATTTTAATAAACGTTAGTCTTAAGCCAGATTTTCCCGAACGCATATCGAAGAGATTTGTCTTATATTCATAAAGTTCTGAATGTATATCAGATTATTTGTAATTTCTTTGAATAAAAGTTTTTAAAAACTCATTCGACCAAAGAAGTTATTTAACTTATATATATATATATATATATAT